>OY757919.1:77585379-77627879 GCA_963585895.1 Sepioteuthis lessoniana
TTGTTCAATGGTCCACTCCCACTTTTCCTTCAAAAGCTCTTGGTGTCGGTGTTAAGCAAATCATAGATTCTTTATCGTTTCTTTTCTTCCTCACTCATATTGGGCTGAATTAAAAAAAAAAAAACAAAAAAAAAACTAATTTCAAAAAGAAAAAAATGTTATAACTTATTTCATATTTTGCTTCTGCACCCTGTACACACACACACACACACAAACACACACACATACACACACACTTATATATATATATATATATACATGTCTGTGTATGTGTGTGTGTATTTGCCAACCCCTCCTGCCGGGCGGGATTTGACACTAGGACAATTTTCAAACGAAATTTAACAGGTATGAATTCAGAGTTTTCTTTCTCGCAGACTAGTTACCGAACAAACTTTAAAGAAATTAGTCTGCCCTACTATTTATCCATAGCAGGAGGGAGAATAATTGGATTCATAATTTTCACATGAGAATTAACACTATGTGAAACGCCGTATCTATTTTCTACGATTACATCACGGGCACCTCCATAAAAAAATATATATTTATATGTATAAGACATTTGTTAGTTATTGAAATACTAATATCCAGGACTGATTGATAAATAAGGTTCCCAGATCAATATAACATAGATGAACTAGTATGAAAATTAAGTAAATTTCTTTCAATATAAACTGTAGCTTTGCTGAGTTTTGAAGACATATGGCAGAGATAAAGAAGAGCAGTAGAGATGAGGACCACTTCATAGGAAAGGAAAAGTCAGACACGTAATCACAGAAAAGTAACATTCAGTTTATTATCGGTTTTGCGATCTCCTTCAATGCCGGTCTCAAAAACGAAGGGTTATGAAGTACTTTTTCTCTAGTCGATGAAATAATATCTATTGTTTAATAAATCCTAGCTCACACCCAGAATGTGGTTGCCAATCCTGAATTTGAACTTGTTACTTTCTCACTCCTCAGTTACTCATTGATTAACTCTTTTCAAAAATACCCTCAAACTCTCACTTCAATGTTCTTCACACCTATCGTGAGTGTTATCGTAATTGCTCTCTGTCCAATAGCAGACAACCAGGTCAACTGGTGAAAGAAGGTGGCCACTCCATTATAAATCTTATAATATTATTTTTCAACTTTTTTTTTCAACGTTTTTCAAAATCATTATTGATTGACTTTAACGGCATGTCAATCCGTCAAGGGTTATTTTATCCCTAGAGGTTTGGGAATTGCATCCATTTTATATTATACTAACCATATTTACCAACCACTCCGCTCGGACAGGATATGACACAAGGTCAATTTTTAAGCAGAGTTTAACAGGTTTGAATTCAGAGTTTTCCTCCTCATAGACTAGTTGCCTCCCTAAGACTGAAGAACCTAGTCTGCCCTACTATTTACCCATAGCTACCCATGGGTATTAGTGCTATGTGAAATGCAATCATTCTTGTCCGGGATTTGAACTCGTGTCGCCGTGTCCATTTCCAACGACGATAACCATTACACCATAGGCACCTAACAGTTTTTGCGTTGATGTTTAAGACTTTTGTACACAGTTATATGATAGAAAGTATCCATAACTAATATAAATGATTTACACATGATTTTATGGTTTCAAATATTTTTACTTAATTCTAATAGTTTACATAACTATTTCTGTTCAGAAATAGTAATTTGTTTGCAAACAGTTCAATGGTTTCAAGTAACTAAAATAAGTCTTAGTTAATTGTATATTAGTTAATTGTATATTTAAGTAATTATTCTTAGTAGAAATAATTTATCTGATATAAAGTATTCCGATCAAATACAAATACTTTATACATAGTTGTACGCTTTCAAGTATTCCCATGTGATATTAGTATTTATATGGTTTCAGGTAATTATTTCTACCTTGCAATAATCATTTGTTTACACGTAATTACAAGGGTTCAAGTAAATAATTATAACCATTGATAAACAATTATTGATTCATGTAAATATTCTTGATACAAATCATTTACATTTACATAGTATCAAATAATTGTTAAACAGATATAATTCATTCATAAATGGGATCTTAATTGGTACTCTCAATTCTGGTCTGTTGGTTGGTTGGTTGTTTGTGATCCTATCTTTGTGTCAAATTGATCTGAGCAGGAGTGGCATTACCTGTTAGGATCCTATCTTTGTGTCAAATTGATCTGAGCAGGAGTGGCATGACCTGTTAGGATCCTATCTTTGTGTCAAATTGATCTGAGCAGGAGTGGCATGACCTGTTAGGATCCTATCTTTGTGTCAAATTGATCTGAGCAGGAGTGGCATGACCTGTTAGGATCCTATCTTTGTGTCAAATTGATATGTTTGAAAATTATTCATATTAGATATCAGTACATATAACCATGGGGAAAGGAAAAAAAAACAGTTTGAGAACTACTCCAAAAATGTAAATATAAACGTAGAGTGTATGCGATGGCTTAATTTCTTGGCATAAAATAATCACAAATGAGTTGACATGCCGTTAAAATCAATCAAGCCATCAATCATTTTTCTCTATCACCCAAAATCAAAACTAAAAACTGGGTTCATCATTTTAATTACATATAATACCCTGTCAAGGAGCCATGTTTTCCGTAACGTTTATCGTCGTAATAAATGGAATGGGCGACCCAAGTTCAAATCCCGGACAATGTGGTTCAGGTTTCACTTTGTACTTCCTCTTAGGAAAAACATGAATACTTCTGTTCTTCCCCAACTATAGTTAAATAGAGTAGACCGGGTTCTTTAATTTTAGTTAGGCAACCAGTATAGGAGAAGGAAAATTCTAAATTCAAACTTACCTTATTCCGCTTAAAAATTGAACTTGTGTCACATTCTGCTAGTGTCTAAGGAGTTGGGTAAATGCATACATATATTCTGGGTTAATGAATCGAATATGTGGCCACCGATACTTTTCTGTTGAGAGAATCACGTGCGAATCGGGATATAAAATGTAAAGATTCTAAAAGATTGGCGTAGACCCGTTGCATGTATATCACCTGGAAACGAATAATTTGGATTTTATATTGGGAGTCGTTATCGGGTCCACTTGAAAAGAGGCCAGTGATCTTCAATTCATTGCTGCAAATAAAATAAATGGAGGGATAGAACGTTTTAAGTAAGGAATGGCATTTACCATACATCCGTGTAGATGATTCACCTATTCATCAAACATATTCCTAACAAATTACTATGCACATTCCGTAAGTGCCTTCTACTTACAAAGAAACTAAATAAATCACTGTTGGAGTAAAAAATGAATGAGGATCCGAGTGAAATTCCTGGGTGAGGCTTTTTGCATTTCACTTAAGTAACAATTGATTCAATGTATAGACACATCAATTTACATACACATTATATTTTTTGAAATATGAACGCTGATTTATTGATTAACCGGTTAGCGCTCCCCTTCTCTCTATAAATACTCTCTTCTTTCGTTTTGTATTTCATTAAACACCCATCTGTGATCTAACAACACTCTATAACATCTTTTCTAAGTCCTCATGATGGTTTATTAAAACCAAAACATTATAGCATTAACTTTCTTTCATATTAAATTCTTCACTTTGGATTACATTGTTTTTCAGCTTTGTCCATGTCTGATTCTTTTCCATGATAAATTTCCATTAAGTAACTCTCCTATATACGAATGATTTAGTTACATAGCATCAAGTATTCTTATTGAATACAAATAATTTTTAAACACATATAAGTAAAGTAAAGTTGGTTACCTAAGTCGAGGGAAACATTGAATTTGAAAATCAGCTGTACTTCAGTTAAAAAAAAAATTGACCTTTGTGTCGACTCTACACCGTAGCTGAGGGGTTGGGTCAATAATGT
The DNA here is from genome assembly GCA_963585895.1 of Sepioteuthis lessoniana. Taxonomy (NCBI): domain Eukaryota; kingdom Metazoa; phylum Mollusca; class Cephalopoda; order Myopsida; family Loliginidae; genus Sepioteuthis; species Sepioteuthis lessoniana. The sequence goes on from OY757919.1 coordinate 77,589,228, forward strand.
GACGCGAAATTGACTAATTTCCCATGACGGGACTTTATTTTCGCACGTGTGAAGACGGGGCAGGTTGGCACTTGATCCCCTACAGAATAAGTCCTGTTCAGAGTTCTTCTCTCAGGCATATAAGAACTGGCATATTACGTGAGGGGATAATTTAGGGCCAGACTGACCACCGCTGGCAAAGGGGTTCCAAATTTCACACTATCACACACCCACCAGGCCGCTAAACTTCTTTCCCTTAGATAACAGAAGAATACGGGCCTATAGGTCTTAGTCGTAATAATATTAATATTGTAGTAGTCGGCAACTCCGGTTTCCCGTGTGATACTTTAGGAATTAATAGGACAATTCTAAGCAAGATAACATAAGGCGAATAGAAGCTGGAAAGAAAGCATGAAGTAACAACATAGACCACATGGTAAAATGAAAATACATAAAATCCTTTACTACTTATATATACACGTTCAGAGTGTCAAAAACATATAATTGGACAGTCCACGAATATAAACATCTTTTCTGACTTTTGTCCTTCTTCAAATTGAGAGAGAGAGTGGTAAACGAAATTTGGGTGTAAAGGAAAAATGTCCCCAAAGTTACTTATCTTATTTTCGACGGGGTTCCACTGGAGAATTTTCTTCTTTCACGGGCTACTAGACTTTGTTCTGTTTTTAATACTGGCTTGAAGGATTTTGGAGTCCTTCGTGTCTCAGTTAATCTTTTGTCTTCAGCCCGGAGTAAAATGGCTGCCACGAGCCTTGCTCAAAAACTGACTTCTTCCTATTTACTTCCGCTGAGGGGAAGGGAGCCCCACTTCCGTTTTGGGGTCCCAGCCAATCATTTGGCTTCTCTCTCTTTCTCCTTCCGATGTCCGGCGACCTGAGGTCACTAAGTGCGAACACCTGGTCTCCCTTGCGTGACCCACATTCTCTCTTAACGGTCACTTTTTGACTGCTAGATAGTGCTGATTCAACACGGGAGGGGTAGTATCAGTCTTACCTCTTCGTCTCCGTGGGCTATCACGTGACAATAAGTACACTGAAACTAAAGCAGATAAAATTAGCACATTAATATTACTGGATAGAATGATTTCTCACTTATGAAAGCTTTTGGGGGCTTGCTTAGTGTAACGTTAAATGTCTTTGAAAATGGAATCAGTGATCCTAGTTCAAATCCTTGGAGAAAGGAAACTCTGAATTTAAACTAAGTTAAAACCGCATAAAAGTAAGATTATATCACATCCTACCAGGAGTGATGGGTTGGGTAAATTCATACAAGGCAGTTTTTTATCAACTATCATTTGCTATGGATTTTTGCCTGACCAGACATAATTGCTCGTTTAATATAAATCTTATGTAATTATTATCCTAATTATACATACCAATAATATACAGGATACACTCATATAGTGATTTATACGGAGGTGCCTGTGGTGTAATGGTTATCGTCGTTGGAAATGGACACGGCGAAACGAGTTCAAACCTGAACGAGACTGATTGCATTTCACATAGCACTAATACCCTTAGGAAAGGTATGGATCCAATTATTCTCGCTCTAGCTATGGGTAAATAGTAGGGCAGACTGGGTTCTCCACCCATGGTGAGGCAACTAGTCTAGGAGAAGGGAAACTCTGAATTCAAACCTGTTAAACTCCGCTTAAAAATTGATCTTGTGTCATATCTGGCCCGACCGGAGGGGGTTGGGTAAATATGCATATAGTGATTTATCTTATCTATTAAGATAGTAACAGAGAGTAAAAAACGCCGTTGGATTGAGCAGATTTTCCGCTACAAATCGCTATTTTCCCTCATAGTTACCTGTATTTGCAAAGCCTTTTTGCAAGCGGTAGACAAAGACCTTCAACACAAGGCATGAAATAAACTAAACCATTGATTTAAGTAACTGAATCTATTTTTTTATCATATATTTTATGAAGAAAAGTGTTTTGTGTCTTATCTGTTATAAGTTAATTTACAGCTACATAAAAAACAAAACAAAACAGACATGGTGAACATCGTTTAGATATGATAATTTCACATTTTTCCATAGGAACTATAATGCACGTAAAGTTTTAAACTAGTATCTTTTGTAGTTGCCCATTTAATCATTGTTTTTTTTTTAATCTGAAGACCTATTGTTAAAAAATAATAAAAAAACATTGGAGTCATTTACAACCGGAAACTTTAGCTTATTCCTACTATAATAAACTTACGTTACCTCAGACGTTTGTATGGGAACGGAAACTGGACATAACGTCATTAAGTCGTGTGTATATAATGTGGTGTATATTTGATTTCTAGAAAATGATCAATGGGAATATATTTCTCGGCGCAACTCATTCTAAACAACGGACATCGCACACACTGTTTAATCTTAATCAAACTGTGTAAGACAGGAGATTACGTATTTTATTACTCTTGTTGCACTCCAGGTCGTTGATTGCTAAACAAACACATGCATAATGCAATGAAATACATACTGACTAGATTCATGTATTCGTCCGTTAGAACAATGTATGCAGCTTCTTTCGATAATCACAACTTCCAGTAATGTACTCCTAACGCAAAGAACGCTCTGAAAGTAGAATCCCCCGATACGTTTCTATATAAACTACAGCAGACACAATGAGAATATTAACAGCGGCGGATAATTCTAGTTTTCTGTAACAAGATATTATTTTTCCACGTAGTCACTACAATTGGCTATGCATTTTCACAAGCGATGAATGATTTTTATCATTAAGGGTTTTCGGACTATTGTCTTCATCTTTATTGTCATTTCCACAATGTTTCGGCCAACATGTCCGACGGCCTTCTTCAAGTGTTTGTCAAACTCGGGAACCTACATGGAACCATGTCCTTTATCGAATCTACGGGGGTCGCATGTTCTGATTACGTAAGCTATAACCGGATACAAGTGTCAAGTATTCCTGTATTGTTACTCCCCTGCAGTCAAGATTGAACCTGTAACCTCCAGATGATCGTCTTCTTAGAAGCTTAGGGAACCCATTCCTATAAGCGTTACGCTATGTGTCCTGCTCGACAGACGCCTGAAGAAGGCCGGAGGACATATCAGCTGAAAGTTTTGTGGAAATAACAATAACGGTGAAGACAATAGTCCGAAAAACCTTAATAATAAAAATCATCAAGCTTCGTCTCAGAAATTTAGACAACCGATGAATGATTGTTTGATTTATTTTAATGGCATGTCAACCATTTTAGGGTTATTTCATGCCTATAGTTTAAGAAATCACGTTCATTGTACCTTCATATATACACTTTTTTTTGTGTATTTGCTTCTTGATTTTTTTCGCTCGCTTCTACCTAATATGAAATTATTTTCAGACTGATGTATTTCAACCATAGATGGGATCCTTACAAGTACTACACGTCCAGATCCGAGTAGTATTGCGAGTAATGGTAAGTAAGCAGTACTTCACATTCACCACATCTCCTGAACTGGGGTCTCATCAGTTTAGTTTCATTCCAAAGATGACCCTTTGTGAATGTTTCTTACCCCTCTGCAGGTCATACAGCCAGCGTATTTTTAGAACCGAAAGGACGTTCAAACGGTGAAAAGATCCTCGTGATTAGAGCACTCGTATGCAAATAGCTTCAAACATAATGCATCCAAGTTTCCCACATGGTCAAAAGCAGGCATTGGTAGTTTGACAGTACATTTTGGACCCTAATAACCCATAATTTCATGTTGTCTCACTACTTCAAGTTGCTCTTATGAAGGTGGTATGAATATTTTTAATGACTGCAAAATGCAGGGCGAACAATGTTGATTATTTGGAAAAATATTATTTGTTGGCTGAAAACTTACTCTATGCAATGGTTTTATTATTCTCCCAATATCATGTGTAGTTTTGTGGACAATAATTTTGTGGATAATAATTTAAAGCAAGTAATCATATTTTATCTATTGTATCAAGGGCAAATGAAATGATAGACATCTTGGGTAGAAATGTTCTTTCAAAGGAGGCAAACGTTATTTTAAAGATATATTAATCCCAAATAAGAACTTATATTGAATATTGTACTCAGGCCAGGAGGCCAGTGTTAAAACATGTAAATCAGAGTAAAATATAGATTCGAAAACATACAAATATGAGAAAAAGGAATAATAAAAAAGTAAAAAATTATAGTTATAAGGAGAGATTAGAGATATTATAATTATCTGTTTTATTATAAAGAAGAATTAGAGGTGATCTAATCAAAAATTTTAAAATGATTAAAAGAGATTCATTTTCTCAATATTTCTTCTTGAACGGAAATTTTGCTGTCAGGAGAAATTTCAAAAACTGAATCTATTCACCAAGTAGATTTTTTTGCTTACAGAATGACATGGCATTTAAAGAAATTGCCAAATCATATCAAAAATAGTATAGAGAATTTAAAGATTGGTTGGTAGGTTTTGTTTGTGGGTTGTTTTATACCAAATCCATTTCTACATGTATATTAGATATATATGATTTGTAAACGGATAGTTCAGCGGTAAAAAATCTTAAACAAGCCAAAGTTCATTTTTAACACCGTTAAATTGTTTCAAGTATTGTCATATAACGCTAATAGTTTATTTTCATAGAGTTTAATTGTGTCAATTATTGTTATCTAACACTAATAGCTTAATTTGCACACAGTTAAATTGTTTCAAGAATTTCTATTTAACAGTTGTAATTCTATTCAATATTATTTAGTTGTTTGCTCATATCTAAATGGTTCCAAGTATTACTGTAATGCTAACAAATCAATTTAACAGGCATTCGTTTGCACAGTGTTAATTGGTTCAAAATATAAAAAAGGATTAGATATTTCTATTCGACCCATAGATTGAACCCTTACAGGTATTACCACTCAGGATCATTGTAGATCTAGAAGTAAATGCAAGAAAGGGATATTTCACATTCCCCAAAGATCCATAGTGGGAACCTCACCATCAGTTACTTCAGTGGAATATGTTGGACACTCATTCAGGAATGAATAAGATTAGGTTTTATGATTTCAGAAAAAATAGTAAGAAGAATAATTTAAGAGGGTTTTTTTTAACTATCGAGGGAATTTGATCTGTATAGACATATTTCATTAATAGTGTATATATTCTGTCACGAGATTATTTATTTATTTTTTTTTCTGAAACTTAATGTGAGGAGACAGTAAAAAGCGAGGATCCACATGAAGGCATAACAAACAAACAAGCAAACAAACAAACAAACAAGCAAATAATACCATACGAAAAAATAGTATAGGCACAACCCAGCATCTGTCCTAGAAAATGACACATAAATTCCTATGGGACTTTAACATACAGGCGGATCACATAATCTCGGCCAGAAGACCAGACATAATAATTATCAGTAAAAAAAAGAAGAGAATTTGCAAAATTGTCTACTTTGCTGTCCCGGCTGACCACAGAATAAAACTGAAAGAATGTGAAAAGAAGGATAAGTACTTCGACCAAGCTAGGGAATTGAAAAAAAACTATGGAACCTGAAGGTGACGATTATACCGATCGTGATTGGTGTTTTCGCTACAGTAACTAAATGACTATTAAAGGGAATGGAGGACTTGGACTTTGGGGGACGAGCGGAGACCATCCAAACTACAGCATTGGTGAGAACGGCCAGAATACTGAGAAATGTTCTAGTGACTTGAGGAGACTTGCTGTAAAATCAAACTCCAGTGAAAGGCCATCAACTGACGCTGATGTGAAAAACTCTAATTAGACAATAATTATAATAATAATAATAATAATAATAATAATAATAATAATAATAATTTGCTAGCCCAGCAGCTGACAGAGTAAAATTAAATGAAAGTGAAATGAAAGATAAATACTAAAACTTATCTAGAGGACTAAAAAATACTCTAGAGCATGAAGGTGACGATGAAACCAATTGTAATTGGTGCACTTGGAACAATCCCCAAAGGAATGGTAAAAGGACTGGATGACTTTGGAATGAGGACAAGTGTAAACCATCCAGACAACATCATTATTAAGATCGTCAAAAATACTGAGAAGGGTCCTGAATCTTGAGGCAGCTTGCTGTCACCCAATCCTCTACGAAAAACTCTTAAAGGAATAAAATAATAATGATAACTTCGAAGTGCTCCTTGTATTATTTAGACCTCATCCCAAAGGATTGGATTGAATCCTTCTTTGAGATAACGTTTACCGTATAAGACCTCTTTTATTCTTCATAGTTGGATACAGCTTTCTTATATTCCTTGGCTTTAACTTCCAGGCAATTGTAGATTTCTCTATTATGTTATATTCCCCAATTTCATAGGCTGTTATGAATTCAAACATTTGTCATTCACGTCTCTCATGAGGATCCAATTCTATTAAGAAGGTTGCAAAGAATTTACAGCAGCGTTTTAAAATCTGTATCCTTCGGCTTTTTCCCGATATCTATTACATTCAGTAAGATTCATTGAATTACTAAATAATTTAATTCTTTCAGACATTTTTTCTTTCTTCATGTCTCGTGCTCTTCGTTGGAATTCCTGAACTTGAAACTGTCTTTAGTTATTTATGGTTTTATTTTTATTCTCAGTCAAACCGGTACATCGCACGAACGCTTCACGAAGGCATTTTACCCCGGGAACAACACTAAACTAGCTACGGTTTTTATTACAACTCTGTATACTATCCATAGAGATAGAAGCGCTCTTCGTGTAACGGTTATGGTCCTAGGAAATAGAATTGAAGTCCTGAGTTCAAATCCCGGACGAAACTGTTTCTCTTTCACTACGCACTTATGCCCTAGGGAAAAGCGTGACTATATCAATACTCTATCCAATCAGGGACAAGTAGTAAAGCTGACTTGGTTCTTTAGCCTTGGGAGTACAATCAGTTTAGTAGAATGAAAACTCTGAATTCTAACCAGCTGTACTCCATTTAAGAATTAACATTGTGCCACATCTAAATCGTGGCAAAGGGGTTTGGTAAATACATACTGTCTATCAAAAGATTCATCATGCAATATTGAATAATAGCAATATAAAAATCTAAAACAATCTCAACAATAATATAAAATATTACCACCTATGATAATTCTTGGCTACATTTATGCTAGAACAGCTATTATGTTTCATCAGATTTTCAAGCAATACTAAATCAGCTTGATATCTCAATGGACCAACCGTAACAAAACATTGGTTCCTACAACAAAAGCACCAAAATATTTCAAATGCCTACGAGGAAACACGAAAAGATTAAGGGGTTCGTATGGAGCACTTCCTTAGTTAGTTAGTTGGTTTATGGCACATCAACCTTAGTCGGTTATTTAACGCCAAATCCATTTTTATGCAAATATTCAGTTCTATTTCAAACAATTCAGTTTAATATGAATACACAGTTTAATTGTCAAACAATTTAGTCAAACAGTTCTATTTCAAACAATTCGGTTCTGCTTAAGTACGCAGTGTCGATGTCAAAACAGTTCTATTTCAAGCAGTTCAAGTTAGCATAAGTTCACAGTTTAGTTCTATTTAACCCATAGATAGGGCCCTATCAGGTGCTACCTTTTCGGGCCCGAGTAGACCTGGGAGCAATAGCAATGAAGGGGTACTCTGCATTCCCCAAAGTTCCAGCATCACTGGAACCTCACCATCAGATTGTTTAATGTCATATTAGGACACTCGTTGAGGGGGTCTTACCCCTCTGCAGAGGTGAAGTCGGTGTATTCTACAGCCCCAACCGACTGGGCAAGTACAGAACACTGAATTACCAATCAACTCCAACAACAACAACAACAACAGAAAAAGAATATCACAGTCATTGTTAATGCTAAGAACTTGGGAAATTGTTACTCTCTCGGCTGGGGCCGTCGAATAAACGGTCTGGCTCTGTTTAAAAGTCACACACACATATATATATATATATATATATATATATATATATATAAAAACAGTATTTGGCATTAAAAACCTACAATAGTTGATATACCATAAAACAGAACAAAATCAAACCATATATAATTAATATATGTATAAGAAGGATTTGGCATTGAATAACCTACTATGGTTGTTATGCCATAAAACCAAACCAAACAAAGCCTTGCCCAGTCGGCTGGGGCTGTACAATACACAGACTGCTTCTCTGCAGAGGGTTAAGACTCCACCCTACGAGTTTCCTGGTTATGATACTAAAAAATCTGATGGTGAGGTTCCACTAATGCCGGAGCTTTGGGAAATGCGGAGTACCCCTTCATTGCCATCGCCTCTAGTTGGCTCTGACCGGAGTGGTAGCTCATGGTAGAGTCCTATCTATGGGTCAAATAGAAGTAAACTGTGTTTGGGCTAAATTGAATTGTTTGAAATAGAACTGTTGCTATGTAAACTGTGTAATTATGCTAAGCTACATTGTTTGAAATAGAACGATTTTGACATTTAACAGTAAGTAATAAAAAAACATATTTATTCTAAACTGAATTTTTTGAAATAGAACAGTTTATTTGTATAAAATTGAATTAACCCTAATAACATACAATGGCTGATGTGCCATGAAATCAAACAAAACCACACCAAACCGAACCAAGGAAAATTGCACAGAAAACTATGACATTAAAGTTATGTAATGAAATCAATGAGATGACAGTTATGTAATGATATAACCATGAAATGAAAAGAAATCCCAGCTGAGTTCGATTGATTGACAACTTACCCTATAAACAGGGATATTTATACCTAAAAGTAGTTTTAAAATTATTTTTTTCAAATTTTAAATGTAAAATCAAGAGGTCATGTTGATCATTGTGTCCACTGAAAGACGTATCAAAAGTTTAGGCTCTGGATATTATATTAATGACAGTTGGCAGATTTAGCCAGGTTGTTGTAGTAGAACAGGAAGGAAATTGCTGCCAACGCAGAGATAGACACTGAGACTTGATAAGGACACTTCGACCGGAAGGGGAACGTATCAAATAGATAGAGCAATATCGGAGATATGACGAAGTCTCAACAGCTAAAAAGAGGCATATGATTAAAAACGTAAGACCTTTCCAATAAATAGCTAGGAAACAGTGTTTAAGACTGTTTTTAGTGATAGACTCATTCCATAATACGATCTCTGCACTATTGAATTCTCTCGAACAATAGCCCAGTCGGCTGTAAAGTACGTCAACTCTATCTCTACAGTCCAACGTGTGTCCTGAAGACATTTGATGGTGAAGCAGCAGTCCTGTGTCTTTCAGTAATATGGAGTACCATTTCATTGCCCTTTTCCCTGGTCCACTCTGACCCAGAGTGGTAATGTTTGCTAGGGTCTCATTTATGGCTTAAATAGAACTGATTAACTATTTAACAAAGGGCAAACATTTGACTGGTGTTATATTTAATTGTTATTGTTACTTAGCGATATTGGAAACGATTTAACAGCGTTCAAATAAAAACAATATTTGAAATCTACTGTGTAGAAAAAAATGTGCTCTTACTTGTTTAAAATGTTGCCTACAAACTATTCGCTTACAAATTATATATATATATATATATATATATATATATATATATATATATATATATATATAACAAGATTTGGCATTAAATAACGAACAAGTGTTGATATGTCATAGAATATAACCAACAAACCAACCGACTGACAATTCTCTTGAAAAAAATTTTCATTGGATGGTCTACAGTATAAAATCATCTGATCCTTTGGAGATGACACTCGTACCAACATAGAGTATTTATCGAGAGAAAATCTTTTGCGAGTTTGTTGCATTTTTAAAAATTACCACAATTACATTGGTAATATTTTTCTTAATTTCTAACCATTGACAATTTTTCGTACTAATTTATAATTGATTTTTATCGCAAAATATATTTTAACTGAAAAAAGGCAATATATAGTAGCAATGTTTAATTAAAAAATATTCTGAAAAAATCTTGGTAAGTTGTTACTCCTTCCCTTTTTGTATATCCGAGCATCATTAAATAAGTTTTAGGATTTTTTCGTATGGGCACTTGATTGATAGTACACACATGAAACTCTAGTCCCCTTTGAAGTAATCTCCCCCGGCTGCAATGCACTTTTATCGTTCCAACAACTTCTGGAAGGCCCCATCGAAGTCCTCTTGTGTGAGCGAGTCAATGACCTTCGTCGCTGCCTCTTTCATCTCCACAATTGTCTCATAACGACGGCCTCTGAGCTTGGGGAGTAACCAAAAGTCACAGGGAGAAAGGTCTGTACTATAGGGAGGCTGTAGAACTGTCTTGATGTCTATCTTGGTCAAATAGTCTCTGACAAAGATGGAGTTGTGGACTGGTGCATTGTCCTGGTGGAAATGCCACTGACCCGATATGAAGTGTGCTGGCCTCTTCCGACGGAGTCTCTTCCTGATCTCCCTTAAAACCTCAACAAAGTAACCCTAACCCTAACCCTTTGGCCAATCAACTGTGGTGTATTGACTTCCTTATTTCTCCCACATCTCTCACCATTCCTCACAGACTCCCTGCCTTCCTTGAATCTCTTATGCCACTCAATTACTGATGTTCGATTCATGCAAGATGGTCCAAAAGCTGTCTGAAGCATTCCATACGTTTCTGTAGCATTTTTACCAAGTTTACAACAGAATTTTATTGCATATCGTTCTTCTTGGGTGTCCTCACGTTCAGATTGCATTTTTGAAATTCACCAGCTGTGACAATCAGGCTTTAGTAGGTTGTATTCCAATTCCTTCTGTAGCTGTTCATTTGAACCTGAAAACATAAAAATTGGTTAGTCGTCTCATAAGCTATATGGCAATAACTTATTGAATTCTCAAGAGTCTACGACAATTTTAAATGCCTGTATAAAAAAGTCTGGAAACTTATTGAAGACACCACGTATAATATGGACGCATATTGCGATTTCATCATCTCTAGTCATATGATAGCTCTAGATATGTTGACATTTCGTTAAAATGCATTATTACTCAGTAAATCAATCTTATCCCGTGGTATAATGGCAAAAGTGCTGGACTCTATTCACGTTATAACGTTTCAATTTAAGACTAATACCTAAAGGAAAGGCATGAAAACACTTATCCCCGCAGTTATTGGTTAAATAGAATCACTGCTGTTCTTGTCTAAGGATGCCTTTGGCATTCAATGACTAAGGAAGGTTTAGAACAAACCAAACTGTTCTCAGCTGTGCTTAACTTTTATGATCCAGTTCGTACTGGTTATTAAAGTCAATAATTTACTCGCTTGATGCGAATTTACAAATTTTAGTAGAATTTACTAACTTGGCTTTAATTTTCTTACTAGAATTTCAAGGGATTTACTAGCTTTACTTTAGTTAGTTTACTAGAATTCACTAAGATTTTTTTCAAATAACCCACATCAGTTAATATGCCATTGAACAAACAAAACCAGTGCAAATTTCAACGTTTCCTTTTTTTTTTTTTGGTTTACGGTACCAGTTTTTACTCATTAATTTAGTTAAGTTGGCGACCTGAGTCGAGGGTAACCAGAAGGCTCCCTTTTCAGTAGCTATTACACCGAGGTGTAGGAGAGGGCGTTACTCCTTTCCCTGGACTGATCCACTTTACCCTCGATACGTACCTTATATTGCTGAGTGTTAAGCAAGGAGGTATCAAGTACCATTTTTAAAGTCTTTGGTATGACACCACCTAGGATTGAACCCAGGTCTCCCGGACCATTGGCGAACAGTCACTGGGCCAATGAGCCGGTAATCGCTGTAAATTCTGAGTGCCTTATATTTCCGCTTAAATTGTGGCGATAGCGAGAAGGAATGCCTTCTGCTTAACTAGAACCAAAGTCAGATCACCTTCAATATATTGTTTTATCAAACTTTAGACTACTCGAAATATTTCGCTGATTTACTCCAGATAGGTGAAAGGTCTGTGTATTTGACACAAGATTTCTGACTTTCTAAATTGAGAAAATCGTTGTCGCTAATCTCATCTAAACGTGTTTCTATTAATTCTTTGACATTTCCCGTTGCAATTCATTAAATCCAAGGTCTTTTCGAATTGTTGCCATTACCTGAGCCTGTTTTAAACTGGTTTTCAGTGTTCTTTTTTTAAAATCCTTGCATGCTTTGCCTGTAGCAGTTGACAAAATGTGCACACACGTTTTGGGAGAACATGGTGTACAATTGAAATTTTCTTTTATTGTAAAGTAAATGTTTTTGAATAAGTCTTTAATTATGGCATTAATTGAATCTTGTCGTGCACAACGTGATTCTTTGGATAAAAATTATTAGCGCGTAATCGAAAAGGCTCTTATTAGTCCGGGTTAATCGGGTATTTTCAGTTGACAAGCAGCACCAAGTATCAGAGAACAAACGTTTAGCAAGCTATAAACAGAAGTCAAACTAAAGACAAAATAATTTAACAGTTTCATTAGAAGACGTATCGGGAGCATTAAAACCACAGCTTCCAACCTGACACACGAAATAAAAACCGCTTGATTCGCTCGTGATTCATACCTCAAAGCTCTGTAACTTGGCTTCAGTTTGTGTTAACTGTTTAACTGCATATCAAATCCAAATGGGTCATCTAATGTCGAAATTTAATTAATGAGCTTGATTAATGTCGAAATTTAATTTATGAGCTTGATAACAACTAATATGACAATTTATAGAAAGATTCACAACTGTGGGTTGTTCAGTAATACATACGTGCATTCTGTTCACAGATTAACGTCTTGCCCGACTTGCAAATTACTAAATCCCGCGGCGATATATATATATATATATATATAATATATATATATATATATGGAGAAAAATTGAAAAGTGAAGTAATTCAAAGTAATGAAATTTATGGTGAAAGAAAGTTGACGCTATAAACTTTCGGTTTTAATAAACTATCCCTTTCTTTTCTTTTCTATCGTTCTTCTTCTCGTTCTAGTTTACTTTATTTTTCTGATTTCGCTTTTTCCAATCTGTTAAATCTCTTGATATCTCCATGTGTTTTACATCATTGCGTTATAAAATAGCGTGAAATTCTTCGAAATAAGGACGCTGATTTATTCATTGAACGGTCATATGTTATTATTTGTATAAATGATTGCTCTCTTATTTTTGTATTTTATTAAAACATCCATCGTTCATCTAACAAGTCTTGGTATCATCTTTTCTATAGAAGTCCTGATGATGGTCTATCAAAACCGAAACGTTATAGTGTGTACTTTCTTTCACAATAAATTCCTCACTTTGGATTACGTTGTTTTTCAATTTATTTCCATACTGTCGGGTTCTTTTCAATCATTTACTTCCACACACACACACATATATATATATATATATATATTTAAGTCATACATCCTAGATGCATCAAAGGAGGTCATCAGTGATGCACTGTTTTCATCACCGATTTCGGGTTCCGCATCATATCGGCTCCAACAGCAACCCCGGCATGGCTCTTGAAGAGTCAAGCCGCCTCCTTGATTGCGACGTGCTACGCACCGTAACATTGCTAAAACAATAAAAAAAAACCCAGTAAGGCCGGACTTCGACCGTTCTTTATAGGCATATGTCATTCAGCATCAGCCAATGAAAACAAGGCATTTCGCGCTCCTCTCCAATATAATGTTGTCTTTACTTCATCCGGTTTCGATCGACTACTTCCGGATTCGATAACGAGGTAAGATGGTATTTTAAATGCTTTGTCTAAGTCCATGTTTTACATATTAAATGTTAATCCCCTAGCGATACTAAAACTTTAACAAAACCTACGCGTATCCAACCACAAATCTATCCTATACACTAGTACTTTCTAAAAAAAAAAAAAATGAAATAAGCCCCTACTCTAACTATTGAGTCAATCTGTAACTCTTATCTTATACCCTTATTCGAGGAGAAAAAATTCTATCGCCCATTTATTTTTAATATATATATATATATATATATATATATATATATATATATATATATATATATATATTCCATTCCTTTATATACAAATTGCATGCAACTACTGTCCAATTTCCCTACACAGATTTTATTTATTTAACTGTAATAATCATTTGCTTCCACTTAAATGCCGTCTAATACAAATACTTTGCTCAGCTATTTGATTTCAAAGATATTTATCCAATACTAATAATTTGTATAAACATCATATTTCAAATAACTCTTCCCATTGAATGATAATTTATTTGTCCTCAGTTATATGGTTTCAAGCATTCCTAATAAATACAAATAATTTTTAAACTGATCTATTTGACCCATAAATTGTACACTTACTTTGAAAATAGATATGACTGATCCGATGAAAATATTTACCTTAAATAATTTTAAATAAATTTTTATACCTTCATTCGTTTATTTTTTGCGTTGTATCTTTTCATTAAACGATCCTTTTGATATGGAAGTCTGCAAGCGTTATAGATATACCGTTTAGTGGGACATAATCCAGTAAGTCTATGGCATGGTAAATGGCAAAAAATATTTTTATTGCTTCAATCTTTACACTTATGAAACTCCGTATTTTGAATCTATCCCTAGAAAATGCTTTGCAGTAATGAGAATTTCCTGTTATAAAGATTATTTTAAAGCTGTTTTTGAAGATTTAGATATTCTTCTTCATATAGCCAGTCTATTAAGTGGATGTCATTATAACGGTTAAAGATCCGGAAAAAATGTTTATTTATCAATACAGATATACAATATCGCCCAGAAATTATAATTTCATGTAGAAATTATAAAATCTTGGTATCTTTATTTTTAAGGAGACGTTCAGAATTTAACTGTTACAGTCGGGGGAAGTGCACTCGGTTAACTGCGTTCAAATCCTGAACGAATTTTTTTTTTACTTTTCACATACCACTAATAACTTTGCTAATGTTATGGCTCTGACTACCTACCTCCAGCTATGGGTAAATAGACTGGCGTCTTTTATCTTGATGGGGCAACAGGTCTAGAGTAAGGAAACTATGAATACAAACCAGCTGTAAAACTGAAGAGGGAAGGGCTCCGCCAGGTTATTGTAGCAGAATAATAATAATAATAATAATAATAATAATAATACCAATTGTGATTGGTGCTTTCGGTACAATAACTAAAGGATTATTAAAGGGACTGGAGGACTTGGAAGTTGGCGGACGAGTAGAGACATCTAAACTACAGCATTATTGAGAACGGCCAGAATACTGAGAAGAGTCCTTGATGAGACTTGCTGTGATTCAGACTTCAGTGAAAGAGCATCAGCTAATGCTGATGTGAAAAACTCTCAGAAGTAGAAGAAGAAGAAGATGAAGAAGAAGAAAAAGAAGAAGATGCTTTATATACACGAATATAATAAGAATTTTACAATTGATAAATAATTGCTTTATGATAAAATATGGCCTACACTAGACTTTATTTATGAGATATCCTGCCTTTCATATCAGAGTTTACACATTCAGTTAACAAAGGAATCATTTGATGCGTTGGGCTGAATTGCAACAACGCAGAAAATTAGGTTATATTACAATTATTGTGATGTTGTGGAAAGGCATTTAGCATGAAAAGAAACCTGTTGTCTATCTCGTTCGTGGGCTGTCACAGGTAAATAGAATACTTGCTTTCCTTACCATCTGAATAGGATAATTTAACCCAGCAACCGCCATCTTCGTATGCACCGTGTCGATTCTTTGGCGTCAGTCAAATCAAGTATCGATTAGAGGTAGAAAGTTGTCCGATGAATAACACAGTTGAAACGGCGTGGTGTGGGTGATAGAAATTACGGTAGGCGGCTCTCAAATCCCCTGGGTTATTTCATGAGGGTTAGGAAGAAGTTAGTTATGGGGGAAGATTGCAATTAAAGGAGGTGGTGGAAAGTTGGCTACCAAACAATGGAATTGTTTGCAAGTGATTGATCACTAAGGGACGTTTCTAGAAAGGAAATTGAAAGAAAAATAATTGCTCCCGCGACTACCAAAATGTTTTTATTGATGTACATTTAACCCTTTCTTTCACGATTAGTCAGTGTATTTCTTGGGGAAGGGAAGAGAAGGATACAACCTTTTGTCCATTTCTTTTTTGGAATTTTGTTTATATACTGCGTTGCATAATAGGATAAGTATGTCGTCAAATTTTCTTGACTTCCAAACTTAAGTGGGTATTTCATGGAAGCCCACTGCTTTCCTGGTTTTGATTTTTTAATTCAGTGACCATTATTATTTTCAACTTTAAATTTTGGTTGAAAGCGGAGAGTGATTATGATTTTATTTTTGATAAAGTTGTATGGGACACGAAAATATGATGATACATCAAATATGAACTGCACCATCTGAAACAAATAATTAAGGGTTTTTCCTATACTAATTTGACTAAAAAGTACTCTTAGACATAATTCCATATGCATGTATAGAAGCCAATATATATATATATATATTATCATCAAGTCGGACTGACTACATGGGTTTCCCTGGCTTTCTCTCCCCGCACATCCCTATCATCCATTGCTTCTACATGTCTTCTATTTTGCATCATGTGTCCATAATGAACTGATGTAAGACTTTGATGGTCAACCAACAATGGCAAGTCAATGTGTCTTTGTCCATAAATAAACGTCACTAATGAATTCACACTTGTTTCTCTAGTAGTTCCTTGGACTTCTTGTTGGTTCTATTGGAATAGTTTGCGAGATAGAAAGCAGGTGACCGTACAGCTGCTCTTTTGAGAGGTACTTGTTCAAAGATTTTCCAAAACAGCATGTAGTTTTCTTGTGTAATTTGCATCTACTTTTTTTTCAATGCCTTTTTTTAAAATCGATGTAGTGCATCCATACAGTATTATGGACACAACTACTGTTTGAAAGAAAATTGATGCTACTTTTTCGGATGGATAAGATTTCCATTTCGATAACATTTCATGCCTCCACTAAGCGTATGCTGACATAATTTTCAGTTGATTAAATGTTGCTGCCGTGGTATATGTACTGCTCCACGAATTTTTGAGGCTGGTCAATTAGAGTAAAGATGGCTTGTTTTTGTTTAAAACACATATACTC
The DNA here is from genome assembly GCA_963585895.1 of Sepioteuthis lessoniana. Taxonomy (NCBI): domain Eukaryota; kingdom Metazoa; phylum Mollusca; class Cephalopoda; order Myopsida; family Loliginidae; genus Sepioteuthis; species Sepioteuthis lessoniana. Next base: position 77,606,173 of record OY757919.1, read on the forward strand.
TGTTTTATTTGCATTAATGAGAAATTCATTATCTCTTCCTGGTTTCTTTTGGTAATGAAGCCAGGGTTCTGCTTGGGCTGGTGTAATTGCGAGAATTGCTAAGTCATTTGCGTAGTCTTATTCTGTTATAGTTTCTGCCCGATATCGTCTGCTTCTTGTCTTTTTTAATGTGAAACATTTGTTGATTATATTTATAGGTGTTCGAGGTACGTAATCTTGGGAAAGTATGAAGAATTATGGTGCTAATGTATCTCCTTGAAAGACTCCAACATCAATATCAAAGAAGTATTCATGGGGTGAGTATTCTTGTCTTTGTAAAGCAGCATTATAGCAGTAAAAATGTCTTTGAAAAGATAATTTGCAAGTAGTATTTGCTCCAAATTTCCTCTGTGAATGAAACTGAATTATTTGGAAAAAATCTAAAAACTGTAGTGTTGCTTCGAGATTATTTGATCGTACTCCTTTGACGATCCAACGGATTGTCAGAAGCTGTGTGGTTATGGAGCGATTCCTTGGAAAGTAGTTCTGATTTTTGCCGGGAATTTTCTCAGTGTCACGTTGGATACGATTGAGAAGCAGGGTATTGTAAATCTTGGTAGCAATGGCAGTTATATTTGTGTCCCAGTAGTTCTTAGTGATTTTGAGATCACCTTACTTGAGGAAGGGAAGGATGAAACCTTTTCTCCATTTCTCAATTGTTCTTCTTCCGTAAACTGTTTTAGTTCCTAATTGGCCATTGACACACTTTTTAATGAGAGATATTTCTGTGGTTCCAAGAGGGTTTGAAACGTTCTTTCCACTTGTTAAGTCTTTCTTCTTGTCTGTTAGCTTTTAGCTTTGCTATCAAGGTACTCCTCCTCTTGATTACTTCATTTACAGTTAGTCATATCGTGATTATCTATTTTCAATCGAATTTCTGATTTCCTCGATTTGAACTCAAATGGATTTTAATTGTTTTTTTTTTTTGTATGTGATACACACACACACACACACACACATATATATATATATAAAGATGTGTGTGTGTGTGTGTGTGTGTGTGTGTGTGTGTGTGTGTGTGTGTGTGTGTGTGTGTGTGTGAGTAAACAGGTAAAATAGTAGGGTAGATTGAGGTATCTAGCTTTGGTAGGAAGACTGTTCAAGGAAAAGTAAAGAAAATTCTGAATTCAAAACCGGAGAAATGATATTCAAAGAATTTGTGGCACACAGGTTCAACATTCTTCTATTATCACCTTATCTAAGGAGTGTCACGGTTCTACATAAACCTTCACCACGATAAATAAATCACTTGTTTTGGTTGACCAACAGTTGATATCTTTAATCAATCTGTTGGGTCTTTATAAGTCAAGATCGACAGGTAAGTCCATTATATATATATATATATATATATATATATATATATATATATATATATATATATATATTTATATATATATATATATATATATATATAATGCAAAGCTCTTCAAACGAATTGAGCACTCTGGTATCTGGTAAGGTATTATGTAAACAAATGAACGCTACTACTTAATACCTTATACTTCCCTCGCTCGCGTGGTACGCTTGTTGGCTGAGCGGTATGATGCTAAGTCTAACATAAAGTTGGGCGGGTTTCGAATCCAGCTTCAAGCATCCTATGTGTTGTGATATAACGAAACAGTATGTCTGATAATAAATATATATATATATATATATGTGTGTGTGTGTTTTTGTGTAAAAGCTACATCTTAATGTATTGGCTCCAGGAACGCTTGACTGAAATTGACTGCTGCTTATTCAAAATCAGTCCTAACTTCTCTAATCTATCTCGTTCTTATTTTTTGGCTAATCATTTTATAAGTGTTTTGAACGAGTCAGTCCGAGTATGATAGATTGTCTTATGAGCATTTCCTTTCCCCTCCCCAACCTGCATCTACCCATCATCATCATCATCATCTATATCATGTCACGCCACTTCTCCCTATCGTCCATTGCTTCCGGCAGGTCTTCAGGACTACATCCTGTATCAACACAGAGGTGCTGTATGTATGTTCGTGCTGGTCGTTTTACCTTTGCTTGGCCATGGTGTCCACAGGAGTACATCTATTATGAGTTCGTTCCTACTTCTCCATCAGTTTCCTGTATATCTGGTTCGTCTAACATGGATAGTTTTCGTGATGGGTGGTGGTAAGTGGCCGTACAGCAGCTGCTTTGTGGGGTGCTGCCTCCAGGACTTGTTCAATATTGCTCGCAGCATTCATGTGTAATTGCCGTCAAGCTTTTTCTCCATACGTTTAGTCAGCGTCCATGTAGTGGACCCATATAGCAGTATCGATACGACCGCAGCTTGGAAGAAACTGCGTTTCATTTTATTGGTCAGGTCTGATTTACATATGACCAATATTCTATCAATAGCAGTCCACGCCTTTGCAAGTCGCATATTGATGTCTTTCTCAGTTGATGAGACACTGCTTCCCGGGTAGGTGAACTTGTCAACTAGTTTCAGAGAGCTACTGTTTAGTGTGGAGATGCCGCCTCTTTGATTAAAGCACATATATTCCGTCTTGTGTGCATTGGCATGGAGGCCAATGCCTTCAGCGGCTCGTTCCAGACTATTTAGTAGGGTTTTGGCTTGGGCGGGTGAACTTGCCAGAAGCGCTTTCTTATCGGCGTTGTCGGCGTCGGTAATTGTTTGTGCTGGGTACTTTCAGCTTCTTTCCTTTGTTAGCTTGAAACCGTTTTCTTTGATATTATCGATTGATATTCTAAGCATGTAGTCTAGACAAATGATAAAGAGGCATGGGACTAATGAGTCTCCTTGCAGTATATCTGCTACAATGTCGAAGTCTTCTGTATCTCCATCCGGAGAAAGGACTTTTATGTTGGTGTTTCTATAGAGCATCATTATGACTGTGACGGTTTCTTTCGGTAGGCCGTAGGCGAGTAAAATTTGCTCCATCTTTCCCCTGTGAATAGAGTCAAAGGCGTTGGTAAAGTCGACAAATAACATTGTTGCCTGTAGGTTTTTTTTTGGAGTACACCTTCAAGAATTCGACGGATGGTCAAAATTTGTGACGTCGTAGATCTATTTCTCCGGAAGCCATTTTGATTCTTCCTAAGTATGTTGTCAATTTTGGGTTCTCTACAGTTGCGTAGTAGGGCATTGTATATCTTGGCCGCTATGGATGTAAATGTGATACCTCGGTAGTTCTGGGCAAATCCGATGTCGCCCTATTTAGGAAAGGGGAGGATGCTTCATTTCATAGGGTTTTGATTATATATGGCATTATAGTGCCGGAGCAGTATGTTGTCGAATTGTCTGGTCTTCCATACTTCTTGGGGTGTTTAATGTCTAATTGAAGTCTAATGTCTACCCATAATACTGACCTTTTTTTTTTTTAAAAAAAGAATCAGGAAACAGTTGATTAAGGTAATGTGTGACACTATAAGATCTGCTTTATATGTTATGAGACTGTTTATTTTTATTTTTTTTCTGTTGGCAATTATGTGAATATCACTATACGGTATCAATACTCTTGTTTGAAAAAACTCTTCAGACAACCGATTAAAAATTACACCTTCACTTTGTTTCTTTGTTTGTTGGTTTTTATGGCATATTAACCTTTGTAGGTTATGTAATTCTAAATTCATTTTTATACAAATAAACAGTTCTATTTCAAAAAATTCAATTTAGCATAAGTACACAGTATAATTGTCAAAAACATTTCTCTTTAGTTTAGTCAAACAGTTCTATTTCAAACAATTCAGTTTAGTATAAGTATAGTTCTTGTTTGCACACAGCTAAATGTCGAAACAGTTCTATTCAAAACAATTCAGTTTATCGTAAGTACAGGTTCAATGTATAAAATGTTCCATTTCAAACAATTCAGTTTAGCATACAAAACAGTTCAATTTCAAACAATTCCATTTTTGCATAAGTACACTGTTTAGTTTTATTTGACCTATAGATAGGACCCTATCAGGTGCTGCTACTTAGGGCCAGAGTAGACCTGGGAGCGATGGCAATGAAGGGGTACTTTGAATTTCCGAAAGTTCCAGCATTACTGAAACTTCACCGTCAGATTGTTTAGCATCATAACGAGACACTTGTTGATAGCGTCTTACCCCTCCGCTGAGAGTAAGTTGGTGTATTCTACAGTCCCAGCTGACTAGGAAATGTACCCTCAATTATTATAAGAACATAGAAGTATCAAAGAAGTGTCAAAACGAGCCACCTTATTTCCAGAGTTGACAGGGTAGCTAAATACATATTTCTGTACCTCTGAGACATTCGTCCGCCGTAGGCCTCGAGACACATTAAATATAAGACTGCTCAGTTTTTCACTGAATACAATGCCATTGGCTCACTCTCATACATACATACATACATACATACATACATACATACATACATTATCTATCATTTCATAAAATTGACAGCTAAATGAACGCATCTTAAATATGTGAATCTCTTACAAACATTCATACCTTTTTATAACCTTTCCATACCCGTTCATACTGTAAAGGACTTTTCTACATAAACAGTTTCCTTCATAAATTTTGTATCTCACTTCTATGTAAATTCTCTTTTCCTATAATTTGTTCAGGCAGTCAACGTTTTGAGTTTTATGTAAGATTTTAAGTTAATTACCGTTAGTATGAAGGAGAAAACTAATTACTTCAAGGTAAAATATACATGTTGCATTTCCTCCGCAACAACCGAACAAATCATATCTTTGACATTGGCTCATGGAGAAAACACCATTTTTCTTCTATTGTTTACTCTGAACCCGAGAGTTCGATTCACGTAACTTCTGGCCATCAGAATTCACGCTTAACTAAGTAATTTTTGCTTATTACACATTTAGTTTGTTGAAATAATTCACAAAAATAGAAATAAGAATTACATTTTACGATGGCCAAGATATTGTGGAAGATTAAATCTGTTCCTCTGACCGGTAAATTCACGACTTAAGGAAAATGACATAAGAATGAGGATTCTCATGAGATCTGATCAGCATTTGACGGGGATGACTTAAATTTGAATCTGCTGGAATTTTTACCAAAGAAAGTGGAAATATTATTATTATTATTAGGGGTTTTCGGACGATTGTCTTCATTTTTGTTATTTCCACAACGTTTCGGTCGATATATCCTCCGGCCTTCTTCAGGTGTTCGTCGAACTCAGGATCCTACACGGAGCTTCGAACTAGGTCCTTTAATAAATACACGGGGGTCACCTGATCTGATTCCGTTAGACATAACTGGGTACAAGTGTTAAGTATTCCTGTATTGTTACTCGCTTGCCGTCAGGAGTGAACCTGCTACCTCCAGATGATTGTCTCCTTAGAAGCTTAGGAAACCTACGCCTATAACCGCTACGCTATGTGCCCTGAGGCGTTGGTACCTTAATCATCTTAGTTTCTCCCCGGTTCTCTACTTTCTTGAGTCACGTACATCTTAGGCGTTTATCTACCTCTCAACCCTGGGCAGTCTTCTGCAAGACCAGAGCCAAGAGGGACGTGACGTCAAGTAGCCGCCATCAGCCGGTCTTCTTTCTTCTACACTCGTCTCTGCTAGTCATATAATTTTCCGGATGCCCATGCAAACTCTCGTGATCTCACCTCCAGTCTACCGTCTACGTCGTGCACGTGGACATGCCTCTTTCTAGCATGCCCCTCATGCAATTAACGTGGTACTTCCGCTGAGGAACTCCTGCGTCCTTTTTTACTTTAGGAAACAAGTCTATTTCTCGTTTATTTTTGTTCGAGTGTGTCTTCCTTCTAGCATACCACCCACACAACTTACGGGGATGTCAAAAAGTATCTTCAAGTCAATATCCAAGAAGCAGACACGAGTCACATTTTTCATGTCTTTTTTATAAGGTGGTTGAAACTGGAAAAGCTCTGGAATGCGTTCCCAGAATTTGAAACTCATGTATTCAGCAAAAGTGCACAGAAGTGTTCGAATCTAGAGCTGTGCTTGGAGCAGTTAGCAATTTTACACGGAGAAATTCCTTCCTTCTCACCAAACCTCCGCGGTCGTTGGGATTAGTAGCTGGTCACCTTGCAGTTGCAAACTGCAGAGACAAGTCTTAGAAATGATTAAATTTGAATCTACAGGTATTTCGACCAAGGAACTGAGCATGTAGCAAAACCGTAACCAAATTGGTTCAAAGCCAACTCGTCCTCTGTGAACGATGTTTTGCCTAATATACATTCTTGTAGTACCGCAGCACCCTTATTATACGAATATAAGTCCTTGTGAATTCGTTACTGGTGGGGAAGTTTTTCATGGATAATATTGTTCAATAGAAACAGCAAAACAAGGTCATATTGGAAAGTTCCAAATAGGCGAAACCAATGAAAGCAGATCACTCGGACAAATCCCATGAAAGTAGCAATAGAAGAAGAAAAATTGATTATATTCCAGGAATGGTAAAGTAGAGGAAATGAAGAAGTAATCTTTTCTTTCAAAGCCATACTGGCGGTTCTGCACTCAGTTCAACGTACATGAAATAATGAGAAACAACGAAAATCCTACAGAAATGGTCTCAAACTCAGAAATTCAAAAAGTCTTTTACATCTTAGGAAAGAGGTACAGAAAATCCAAAAGATGAGTGTTAGGCGTGGTTTCTACTCGTTAAAATGCTAATCTGTGATGCAGCTAATAGGATGCTTTCGATATATATTCTTAATCAAAATTAGTACGCATTTGATTGTAAGTGAGATATGTACTGAAACATTTTCTGTTTCAATGTTTTTCCTTTATCTGTTTGCTCTTTTGCTACAGTTCTCGCTCACCTTTTTTTGATAAATTCCTTTTTAAAAAAATATTACTCTATTTCATGTGTAATTAAATATAAATCATGCAATAAATATTATTTCTGTTTTATCCCATCTGAATAATTAGCATATATATTTTCTGTTTAGCAGCAGAAATCCCTTGCTAGCTGAAGGGTTAGGGTCGAGTATGGTGAAAACAGCACTTCGTCTACACACTTGAGTCGGTTTTTCGCTGCTGTGCTGGACCACTGGGCCGACGCGTACTTCGGCCTGCCGTATTTATTGCGACACTGTTCGGTCGGGTGGGTCTTGACTCTAGTGGTGACCTTTTTGGGTCTCAGCATAGCGTCCCCAGGTTCTTATCCTCCCCTTAAGGATTAAGTTTATCACTTGGTGTCTGAGGCGCACTTAGGTTAGGATAATGGTAACGTGGCCAAAGACAATTTTGAACCCACTGTGCGTGTGAGGGCTACGGCCCTGCGCCCAGACCCACGTAAAAAAACCTCATGCCACATTCACGCGTTGGGTGAGGTGCTCGACAAATTGCAATAAATTTTCTGTTTATTTAACAATCCGCTCTCAAATTTTTTTTAATGATTTTCTTTATTTTTAAGTGTTGTCTGTCATCTCAGGTACACCTTCCTCATGCCACTATCTGTTGACAAATCTATTTGTCTTACGTTATGAAACAAAACAAATATTCTCTTGTTTCGTTGTTCGTGTTTGTTGTCTGTCATCTCCGGTAAATTCTCCAAGTCAACATGTGTTGTGAAATGTACTCTTCACATTATGAAAAAAAACAGACATTCTTCATGTTCTATTGTGTGAGGTAATTTTCTATAATCTCAGTTACCATCCACTAAATATTTCTTTGAAAAAATGTCGATGTAGATTTCATTATTGTTCTGATTAAGAATATTCTTGAAAAAAAAAATTATAAAATTGAATTATTTCTACCTTTCAGATTTCGAAAACTTTCGATGATTTTCTATTTATGTATTATCTGTCATCTTAAGTACACCTTCAATAAGTCAATATTGGTCAACAAATGTATTTCTTCTAATTAAAAAAAATCCTCACTTTCTGTTAGGCTTTTTAGTTTTCTGTCATCTCACATATATCCCCCATACCAAAATTACTTGTCAAATCTGCCGATTCTCACGTTGTGAAAGAAAAATCAAAATTCTTCCTGTTATTTTGTGCGTGTTAGTTGTCTGTCATCCCTAGTAAAACCTCTACACCAATATGAGTTATCAAAGAAAAATTCCTTAAATTCTGTTGTGTGAGTTAATTTTTTGTTATTATCCCAGTCATCCCTCCGTAAATTTATGTCTTTAAAATAAATTGACATAGATTTCACTAAGATTCTTATAAAGACTTTTAACGTATATCAAATTGAATTATTTCTACTCTACATCTTTTGATCTAAAAGTGAAAAAAACTTTACCATTAATATACATTCTACTTTTCTCTCGTCTGAGAAGAGTTAACAGTTATCAAGTTTTATGAAAATACTCATCAAGAAAATTATTTTACCATGTGCCATTGAAAAATAGTTTATGGCTCTCGTATTTCAGAGTCATGTCCTAGACAGACCTCAAAAACAAACACTCATACCTCGCAATCTCCTGACGAGTGCTTTACCACTAAGCTACTTCCGTGCTCGGTAAACGATTAGTTTTTGTTGTCTCTCCATAATATTTCTGATGTTCAGCACAGAATCAACTTAATTGGTTGTGAATTTCAATACTTCGCTGAGTACGACATACAATTATTACAGGGAGCCAGAAAAGACATAATTAGATCTGACATGAGATTATGGAGAGTGACATTTAGAAAATTTAATGAACGCGATTACCTAAACGACGATGTCAGATTCGATGAGGAGAAAGCATTCTGCGTTAAGTAAATTATTTCGCTTCAGATTGATATGTATTCAGCGTTATCAATAAAATTCCAATCGAATTATATAGCATATTATGAAGGATTTTGCTGCTCCAACGGCATCACATATGAACGAAGCAGAAAGATGTAAGAGAGATAGACAGAGAGGCAGAGAGAGAGAGAGAGAGAGAGAGAGAGAGAGAGAGAGAGAGAGAGAGAGAGGTGTTGTAAAGTCTCTTGTTTCGAACGAGTTATTCCCCTCTATTTTGCATCTACAAGAATCAAAATAGAAAAGAAATTGAGTTATGATCGGAACAGAAGTAAGCACAAACATCAAACATAATTTCTGTTTCGAAAATGCTGCCTTGTCAAAGATTTAAATAGGAAGAGCTTAATACGATAACTCTTCAATCTTATGTATCGATTTTTGCTACGGTTGTTTCTAATTTAGGTTTCGTGACAAATACGGCTTAATTTTTACAATGATAGTTATATACAGTACTGTCTCAAAATAAAGAGAACAATTTACTTAAACATAATTCGTACTAATAGTAATTCTATCTCTGTAAAGAATTATGGAATCGGCACACGTAGAAGAGATTCACTTAGGGTTTATTTTATATAGCTGTAAATAAACTAATTACAAATAAGACACAAAATATTCTTTTTTTTAAGTAAATGATCATACTGTCTTCAAAAATATTCCTTTGATAAACAAGATAAAATTAAATTTCATTATAAATTTTGAAGTGTACTCTTCACTGGCCTTGTCATTGGATTGTATGTGCCTTTTCTAAGGAAAACCTTTAATCTTCTTTGCTTGCCCAGTTTGCTGGGACTGTAGAATACACCGACTGCACCTCTGCAGAGGGGTAGAACCCCCACCAATGAGTGTTCGGATTATGACACTAAACAGTCTGATGGTGAAGTCCCAGTGATGCTGTGGCTTTGGGGAATACGAAGCATCCCTTCATATCCATTTCTCCCAGGTCTACTCTGGCCCGGTGTGGTAGCACCTGATTGGGCTCTATCTATGGGTTAAACGGCATCCTTATGCTAAACTGAATTGTTTGATTAAACTGGATAGCATGAAATAGAAATGTTTTTGACAATTTAAACCCGTACTTGTGTGCAATGCTAAACTGAATTATTTGAAATATAACTGTTTTCTTACATTAAAACTGTATTCACACTAAACTGAATTGTTTAACATAGAACTGTTTTGACATTTAACTGATGTAAACAAAATCCGTACTTATGACAAAATGAATTAGCTGAATTAGTTGGTTGGGTTTTATGGTATATCAACCATTGTTGGTTATTTAACGCCAAATCAATTTGTATGCTAATTGCTCAATTTCAAATAATTCAATGACGTATGAGTACATTGTTTAATTGTCAAAACAGTTCTAATTCAGCTAATTCAGTTTAGTATGAGTACAGATTTTGTTTACACACAGTTAAATGTCAAAACAGTTTTATGTTAAACAATTTAATTTAGTGTAAGTAGAGTTTCAATGTAAAAAACAGTTCCATTTCAAACAATTAAGATTAGCATAAGCACACTGTTTAAAGCTGAATTAGAACTGCTTGACTAAACTGAATAGCTAGAAATAGAAATTTTTTTCACAATTAAACTGTACTTACTTTTAAATAGCATGCTTATGCTAAACTGAATTGTTTGAAATTGAACTGTTTTTGACATTGAAATTGTACTTACGCTAAACTGAATTGTTATATATAACTGATTGAATAAACTGAATAGTTTGAATTAGAAATGTTTTTGATAATTAAACTGTGTACTCATGCTAAACTGGAACTTTATTGATAACGCTGAATACATATCAATCTGAAGCGAAATAATTTACATAACATAGAATGCTGAATTGTTTTAAATAGAACTGATTATTTACATAAAAATGGATTTGGCATTAAATTACCTATAAAGGTTGATATGCCATAAAACCCAACCAACTAATCTTCTTTGCTTTGTAACAAGATGAATTATTCTCCTGAAAAACGGTTTCTTCATCACCAAGCTAGTTCTTCCATTGATAGAATGAGCAAACTATTGTTTGGTTGCTGAAGTAATGATTGACTATCTACTCTAGGCCATTAAATAGCATGCAACCCTGTATCATGAATGACTTGGGAAATGTACTTGCTTTCCGGAGGCAGTCATCTTTATATGTTCATTTCAATGATTCCAGAAGCAAGTTCCCGCATAATCGCCTCTTGGAATTGTTGTATAGTTGCTCGCACCACGTAACTTACGGTATCGCGGCGGTATCAAAGACGTCGTGTTTCTTAAGCACGAGGGTTCTGCAAGATCTCGGTCAGTAGTTAGACCAACTTCGGACATAACCCCCACAGTGCGAGACTTATAATATTTGTTGGACTGTACCACTTGAATTAATAAATAATTAACTCTTTATTTCACGGTGTATATCTTCCTTACCACGATACAACAACAATGCAGATTCTTTATTCATCACTGAATATGGATTTTATCCACAAACGATTGTAGTTTCTTTTTAGTCTACATTTTCGTATATATGTGTGTTAGTGGTACTTTTCGTTTAGATTTTCTCTATGTGCATCGTGATCATTCTGGCTTGATAAAATATTTCTTGAACTAGATTGAATTATCTACATTAATGATATAATTTTGTCCCTGCAATATATGGGAAAATATTATTGAATAAACCGATACTGACGAAAAAAACTATGGAATACATCGGTCAATATAGACTTTTTAAAGACCTTTTTCTTTTAAATTTCCACCTCAAATTTTCAATTTGATTTAGATCCAGACGCACAACATTTTCTTTTATTTATTCGCTGAATATTCTGTCTTCATAAAATATACTTTAAACAAACTAGATTAAATTATTTTAATTAAGAGAGTAATTATTTCAAAGCCATTTAGAGGAATGTATTTTCGGATAAACCAATTTTTAGGAGAAAAAAAAAATCAATGATCATGTAATTTGAATTCATCGAATAAATAAAAACGTCTTAGAATTGATCTCCTGTTAAAGAGAGTTCTTTCAGGTATCAAAAGGCAATTTGGGATATCTAATTGAAAGGAAACATGGTTCAAACAGTCAAAAGGAACATAAAACTCATTGAAGAAGGTAATCCAATATAGTTTGTTTTTTGTTTTGGTTTTATGGCATATAAACCTTGTTAGGTTATATAATGCCAAATCCATTTTTATACAAATAAACAGTTCTGTTTCAAACAATTCAGTTTAGCATAAGTACAGAGTTTAATTTTCAAAGGTACTTCTATTTCAAGCTACTCAGTTTAGCCAAACAGTTCAATTTTAAAAAAATTCAGTGTGGCATACGTACACAGTATAATTGTCAAAATCATTTCTTTTTCAAGCTATTCAGTTTAGTCAAGCAGTTTTAATTCAATCAATTCAGTTTAGTATAAGTCTTGTTTTCGTTTCCACACAGTTAAATGTTAAAACCGTTACGTTTCAAATAATTCCGTTCAGCATATAAAAACAGTTCTATTTCAAGAAATTCAGTTGAGCATAACTACACAATTTAGTTTTATGTGACCCATTGATAGGAGCCCATCAGGTGCTACCACTCCGGACCACAGTGTACCTGGGAGCGATGTCAATGAATGAGTACTTCTTATTCCCCAACGCTCCAGTATTTCTAGAACCTCACCATCAGATTGTTAGAGTCATATTCAGGACACCCATTGGGAGGGGTGCCTAACCCAATCCACAATAGAGCCTGGCGAAAGACGTTGGTTGTACCAAGTAAGCTGTTCTTAAAATATGGTGCAAATATAAATGAAATATAGTGGTTGAAAAGAGAAAAAAACAACTGGTTTTATTCCCTAAACCAAAATCCATCAAAACGTCAGGATAGACAATTCAAACAATATGCCTTCAAAATAGATAAGACGAACGAGTGCAGTAGATCGAACATCATTCGGTGATGATAATTATATAGAATGTTGATCAAAATAAGAGAAAGATTTTCTTTAATGAATTCAGAGTTTTCATTTTCCTAGACTAGTTGCTTCACCAAAGCTGAAGAACCCAGTCTGCTCTACTATTTACCCATAGCTGGAGGGAGAATAATTGGATTCATACTTTTCCCAAGGGTATTAGTGCAATGTGAAATGCAATCAGACTCGTCCAGGATTTGAACTCGTGTCCATTTCCTACGACGATAACAATTACACCACGGGCACCTGCTTTATGGCATATCAACTATCATAGATTAATGACGGGGGAAGAGAAGTACACCCAAACAAACACATAGACTACACTCTTGTAAAAGGAAAAGGAAAAATAAATACTATAAGAGAAAAGAAGAATTAACGCCTGAAAAAACGAAAATCTATCACAGATTTAAAATACAATGACAGCCGATCAAATCGGTCGTCACAATATAAATCCCTCCCTAAAGAGAATGAAAAGACACAAGAAACACGTGTAGTAGTAAAATAAATAACTTAAAAAATAAATCTGTTTGAGGAGCTATTCATTTAAATATATATATATATATATATATATATATACAAAGAAAAATCCAAAAACCGGTTATTTTAGGATTATAAATTTATTTCCATCCTGTTTTTCGTTTCTGGTGTGAACCAAAAACACGAAGAAAAGTATAACAGGACTTCTCCAGATCAATAAAACAAAATAGACACGGGGTGGAAAAGGGGGAGGGAGAGAGTTGAAGAGTTACCTCCTCGTTTTATTGAATTTCCGTTTTTTTTATTTACTTATTTATTTTATTTTCAAAATTCTTCCGTCAGTTATAATTACGGTAATTTAACTTTTTTATTTGTTTTATTTTATTTATTTTCATTTCTTGTTAAGTTCGATAAAAAAAACTTTTATGTTCTATGTCAATGTCATGAATTTTTGTAAGAGAAATATTAATGTTTATATTAATTTTGATACTATTTATTTAGCCACCTATTTTTTCCATGTGTATATATAGGATACGTTTTTTCCTTTGTTTCACTACTTATATCTATGTTTTTAAAATGTATAGTCTATAGTTTAAATTTTGTCCTATGTCAACATCTAGCTATTAATTCACTTCTCTTATTTAATAATTTTAAAACGAGGAGATAACTCTTCAACTCTCTCCCTCCCCCTTTTCCACCCCGTGTCTAATTTGTTTTATTTATCCATTAGATCAGAAGAAGTCCTGTTATACTTTTCTTCGTGTTTTTGGTTCATACCAGAAACGAAAAACAGGATGGATATAAATTTATAATGGTAAAATAGCCGGTCTTTGGTTATTTCTTTCAAGGAATATTGCTCTGTAAAATTAATTACATTGAGCTCTCTACCAGGAAAATGTAAATGTTCAGCTCCTGAATATTTTATTGTCCTGAGGAATTACTCCCAACTCTGGTTTAACTGGACCGAATAATACTATATATATATATATATATATATATATATATATATATATATATATATATATATATATATATATATATATTTATTTATTAAAATGAATAGAATATATATATATATATACCCTCTTTCTGAAAAGATAAGAACCGTCATTTTTTTTACTCCTAGAAATTTTTAATTGTAACGTTTCTCCCTAAAAAGTAATTAAACTTACTTTTTAGCGAGAAACATTGCAATTAAATACTTCTAGGAGAAAAAAATGTATGGTTCTTATCTTTTCAGAAAGAGTATATATATATATATATATATATATATATATATATATATATATATATATATATTAAAATATCATTTATAATAGCACACAAAAAATTAACTCCCGTAGGTTTATAATAGATGCATTCTCTTCTATTTTATGTATGCTGAAATCAATTTCTTCTCGTATTCGTTTCTCTGTCTCTCTTTCTCGTTCTCTCTCTCTCTCTCACATGCACACACATTCTCTCTCTCTCTCTCTCTCTCTCTCTATATATATATATATATATATATATATATCTGTAAGATACTGTTCTGTTCAAACTAAGACGGTGCAATGAAAAACAAGGATAAGCTGCTGGAAAATTATCATTTTGAAATCTATCGCTTGCCTGCCTATTGATGGAAAGCAATAAATAACAATGTTGATATCTATAAATTATTGTTTTTTTTTTCTCTTTTTATTCATTTTCCTGAGTGTTGAAAATATTTAGAAATTTTCTTACTGATTCATTATGTAACAGTGGGCGTCTCGCCTGCTTCAGTGGTTAGCAACCTGTGATAGTATATCATTATATGCATGTCTAATTTTTACTGGATACTTCATATTCCTAACCCGAAGATAAGAGAAAAGATCTGAACTTCTGACTATATATCCTTTTTTAATACATTTTATCCAATTCAGTTATTGAAACGAATAATTTTTTAGGAATCTATTTGATGTTAAGATGATACCCTGCTCACTGCCAGGAAAAGCGAGGATTTTTAATGATCTATAATTATTTACTTAGCTTGATTCAGTTTGATTTAATACATAGACAGGGGAGTCCTCGTAACGTTGTAGTTAAGGAGCTAGATCGTGATATTGTAGGTAAGCAAGTTCGAACTTCAGTAGAGTTTGTACGTTCACTAGCAGATTAAAACACTTGATAAAGGCATGAATCAACTTATTCCCTCAGATATTATAAGAAAAATACAACTACTGTTCTTCTAGAAGGATAGTTGCAGCAATGGATATCTCGTGAATATTGATTTGCTATTAAACAAAGACAAAAAAAAACTTAATACACTGACTCAATGATTAAAGAACTCCCAAGATTATCCAGTTGATTCGGTAAATAAACTTGCCACGATTAGCTCAATTTACTACCCCAGGAAAAATTTATAGAACTGGTCAACTTAACGGATGTTCTTTTAATTTTTTTTTGTTTCAGTAAATAAACTAATAGCACTTACAATACACAACATTTTTATTTAATAGCTGGACATTTTGGTTTCAAAAAATATTCCTTAAAGAAAAAACGTTCAATTATTTAAATAAATGGTATAATTTTTCCATGCTGTACAAAGGAACATATATTATGATAACCAAATGTTGAAAGGAAAATATAAAATTCATTGACAAAAAAACCCCCTTAGCTGCCACTTCTTCGAACTCTTCTGACAGCCTTAATTCTTTCAGGTATGAAGTTGAATAATTTAAAGAAAGATTCATTGTCAAAGTAGTTTCTATTTTCCCGAGTAGCAGTTAATAGATTTTCTTTGGTGGATGTAGCCTACTTATGGACCATTTAAAAAATTTTCCACTTGGATTTCAGCCCGGTCTGTTTGCAGATTTTAGAAAGTTAGAATCTTCATCTATTAAATAAACGGACTTTTTGTCACGTCCTGCTCGTGTGGAGAGGTTACTTAATACATACACTTTCTATATGGTCGATAACCTATCAGTAGCAGTCCATAGCTAGAGTCCTTATAGCTTATCTTACGAATAGTCATTTTTTAATTATTTTTGGGGAGCATTTGCTATCTATCTGAGCTGCTAGTGACTCTACCATGAACGCCACGACATGGACCAAGTATTAGCAAGCTAATCTCGCTCGCCATTATTCTTGTATTGAGTTCAGCCCTCATTGGGAATTTGATGCAAATGGTTGGTTGGGTTTTATGGTATATCAACCATTGTTGGTTATTTAACGCCAAATCAATTTGTATGCTAATTGCTCAATTTCAAATAATTCAATGAAGTATGAGTACATTGTTTAATTGTCAAAATAGTTCTAATTCAGCTAATTCAGTTTAGTATGAGTACAGATTTTGTTTACACACAGTTAAATGTCAAAACAGTTTTATGTTAAACAATTTAATTTAGTGTAAGTAGAGTTTCAATGTAAAAAACAGTTCCATTTCAAACAATTAAGATTAGCATAAGCACACTGTTTAAAGGTAAGTACAGTTTAATAGTAAAAAAATCTATTTAAGCTATTCTGTTTAGCATAAGTATACAGTTAGTTCTATTTAACCCATAGATAGGGCCCGATCAGGTATTACCATTCCGGGCCACAGTGAACCTAGGAGCAATGGCAATGAAGGGATGATCCGCATTCTCCAAAGCTCCATCATCTCTGGAACCTTACCATCATATTGTTTAGTGTCATATCCAGGACACTCGTTGGAGGGCTGTTTCCCCGCTGCAGAGAAACAGTCGGTGTATTCTGCAGCCCGAGCCGACTGGGCAATTGATGCAAATAATTTCGTGCCAAATTAATATAAATCTAATAAGTGCCAATATGATTGATTGATTGATTGATTTTATGCCAATAGGTTTGGGAATTATTGTACGTTCAATATTTATAATTGGTGTTGTTATTTCGTGAGATTTTTGTGCACAATCCTATTGAATAAGAATAATTTTAAAACAGGTATATTTAACCAATAGACAGAACCCTAACAGGTACTACCACTCCGACTAAGAGTGGAGCTGAGGGTACTAGAAATGAAGAGGTATTCCAAACTTGCCTCGTGTCCAGAACTGTAGCTTTACTGTCTTGTAATTTAGGCCTCCAGTTAACGACTGAATAATAAAAAAAACAAAAAACAAGATGAACATTTTTCAAGTGAGTTAATATCTCAATCTTTGACAGGTTTAGTAAAAACCTATTTTCACATTCTAGAAATAAGCGATCATTGTTATTAATATATAAATTGAGACCTGATCTTTTCATTCAAAGCTTATTTAAATCAGGAAATTCATGTGAAATTTGGCACTGTTTATTTAAAGCTTATCAGTTCTTGCACTATAATAGATAGGTAGTGTCTTAAAGTTAAATAGGGATTTGTATTAAAAACGCTTATTATATATACACGAGACTCTCTCTCTCTCTCTCTCTCTCTCTCTCTCTCTCTCTCTCTTTCTCTCTGTCTCTCTCTCTCGTATAGATGATAAACCACTTACTTGATCAGATATGCACATTGGCAGACTGGCAATTACTAGTGTATCAATCCTTGATTATATAAAAAGATTGGGTGCTGATTCACACAACTGAACAGATATTTGTATTGGTACTGTTTGTTTCAAGCCTATTCTGGGTTTTATGAAAGGGAGACGTAGTATTAGATTTGAATAGAGATTTATATCCACACCCTTCAAAGTTTGTTGATCTATGGCTATATAGAAAAGACGCTGATTCTTACAGTTGAATAATATGAATTGGCATTGTCTGTTTTAAGCCTTATAGAAGAGAGGCAGATTTTTGTAGATGAACAGAACTTTATGTTGCTTGTTAAAAGTTTATTAATTGTTGGGTCTGTAGAAGGAAATCTGATCGTGACAGTTAAATTAGAGCTTATTAATCTTCGCCCTTGTGAATGAAAATCTGCGTCTTCTATTTGATCTGAGAGTAAAAAAGATTCCATTTCGTTTTCGTAAGCTAGACTCAAGGAAGAGGTTCAGAAAAGTAGCATAAATTCCATTACTAGATTTCCGAATAGTTTATGGAAACTTTCGGCATGAACGTTTCTAATTCAAATTTTCTAAACAAACATTTCAGAGTGGCATCTTCTGATATTTTGAAGAACGAAAATTTATGGGAAAACGAAGTAAAAAAAAATAAGATAAACTTGAAGCATTTGGGTTAAGTGGTCGCTTCGTCACTTAAGAAAAGCCTAAACGATATTGAAAGTAGTAAATGTTTTTCTCGTTTATTTAATATATTAGTGAACAGCGACACCAGTAAATCAAATCAGCCTACGCAATTTCTGTTTCAAGAAATTTTTTTTTTACATCCTTAAACAAAAATTTTACAAAATAACATAAGATTTATCGCAAGCAAAATTTCTTTCACGATTTGTGTATTTGTGTATTGAGAAATGTTGTTTCAATCTGTAAATGTGGTCTTTTATCATAGAAAAATAAGTAACATACATATGTATATATATATATATATATATATATATATATATATATATATATATACGATGAAGTTATTACAAACTTATCTTACATTATATTTACTATTTTTGTGAATGACATGGTAATTATTGATTATAGATTGATTATAACGGCATCTCAACTATTTTTCACGTTTACTATATACCTATCAGTTAGGATTTCTTCACATTTATATGTATTGTATTTTTGTCACATTAATTTACTTTTTAGCACTTGATTCGATTGAATACGAATCATATGAAAAATAATTATTTGACTTACTGACAGGACTTAAACTGGTACTACCACTTCATGTAAAAAAGGACGTGAGAGTATTTCGCATGGAAGTACGCAACACTCCCTAGATGAATAGAACTCGATTCTTATGACCAGAGGCAGTTGAGTCTCTTAGCAAGGATATCTCTGCAAGGGATACAGTCAGTGTATTTTAGTTCGACCGAAAAGGTGTCCAAGTTAATTTGTTGTCTTAGTATTCTGTATTAAACTAACACAAGCTAACCACATGGTAAGAAAAGATCTTTGAGAATCATGTTGCAATGTAATAGAAATATAAGTATATTCAACGGTCGTTTAGTTTCTGTCTAGCCTCTAAAAATAAATAATACAAAGTCATACATAAGGATCACTCGGGTTTGAAACGTTTCAAAGAAAATGACAATATAAATCCTATGAAAATAAATGGTATCTGGAAAAAAAATCTGAATATGAGCACAGGTAAAAAAATCATACATAATAGTAGTAATTCAAGCTAAAAGTAAGAACATTAAGTTTATAATACCCAAAAATTCATTCTGAATTCACTACAAGATACATGGCGTAACGGATATAGGCGTTGGTTCCCTGAGCTTCTAAGGAGACAATCATCTGAAGGTTGTAGGTTCAATACTCTCTCCAGGAGAGTAATATACAGGAATACTTAACACTTGTACCCGATTATGGCTAACGGAATCAGAACAATAAAGGATGTAGTTCAAAGTTCCGTGAAGGTTCCCGAGTTCGACAAACACCTGAAGAAGGCCGGAGGACATATCGGCTGAAACGTTATGGAAATAACAATAAAGATGAAAACAATAGTCCGAAAAACCTTAATGATAAAAGTCAACTATCTTCGTCTCAGAAATTTTGACAACTAATAAATGGTATCAGTGACACAAATTGAACTCTTAGACAAGGTTATGTTCTTTTCTAATTGCTAGTAGAGCAATGTCGAATGAATGGTTGGCAGGCAATATGCCAGGCAGTCGAAGTGGGATGTCGTGGATTTAACGCAAGGTCGATGAGTAAAGCGTTGTCAAGCATCGGCATTTCAGGTGCGGGAAAACGTAAGGCCCTGAAAAATATTACCACTGCAGCTGAAAGAGCAACAAACTGGCTGTGGATCAGAAGGGCGGATAGTTGGGGGTGTAGATAGGTGATTATTAGAAGGGGGGAAAAAGGAAGGAGAAAAAAAAAAAAAAAAGATCGTCTAATTTAAAACGATATATACACGTATGATTTATCTAGTTTTTATCTGTTATTTTTCAGTTTTATCTATTTATTTTTGCGCGCGAAGGAGTGTGGTTGTATTAGGCTTGAAGCGTTCATTTGAAACCGGCTCATTTAATTGATTAATATCTTAGACGTTTTAGCCATTTTGTAAATATAGCATTTTAAACGACAATGTTTTTGTGAAGATTTCAACGTACTCCTCGGTTGTTTTTTGTTTTTTTTGTTTTTTTTTTTGGTTTTTTTTATTTTATTTTATTTCGTCTTTTCTCATTCGTAAACCTTTCAATGAGTTGCAACGTATAGTAGTGCGCAGCGTCTCTTTTAGTTCGTAATTGTATATTTATGTAAAGTTTTTAATGAAAATAATTTTAAAAGTAAACGTATGTCAAGTTTATATAGGAGTTTCTTGTTTTAATCGCAGTTGATATTTATGTACAGATTTTTTTTTATTTTTATTAAGTTTTTTTTTTTTTTTTTTTTTCTTCGACTTTTCTCATTCGTAAACCGTTCGATTAGGATGTTTTAACGTATAGTAATGCGCGGCGTCTGATTTAGTTCGTAATTGTATATTGATGTACAGTGTTTAATGGAGATAAGTTTTAAAACTAAACGTATGTCATTTTATATACGAGTTTGTTGTTTTAATCGCAATTCTTTAGTTATGTACAGTTTTTATTTTTTTATTTTTTTATTTATTTATTTATTTTTTATTTAAGTTTTTAAGTTTTTTCTTTAAGTAAAAATTAATTTAAAAAAAAAAAAAAAAAAAGGGGGGGGGGAAGGAAGGAATACATACCGGAATGAACAAATAACCGAATAACGACCCCATTGTAGCAAAAAAAAAAGCAGAGTAAAGTGGCCTCCCGATTTTTAAAGAAAAGTTTTAAAGTCATCAGTAGAGCTTAGCTCTGATTGGCTGTTGCAAAATTATATATAGAGCCTTTTCTGTGGTCATTTTTTTTTTTTGTTTTCTCCTTGTGTGGATGCGCAGGTTGGCTGCCGGGATGGGAGTTGGAGTTAGATCGATGCCAACTGGGTCATTTGGGTGAGGGGGTCTGATGTTGAAAGACCCGAAACCCCCCATGATCCCAAAGGAAACGTCACTGACGACCCATCCCGAAGCATCAACTAAGATGTATGGTATAAGTATAAGTCTGGAATAACCAGTGACGACCGAGAAAGAACGGGTGACAACCAAAGAAAAGATTTGGTGACGAACTGGAGAGACAATTTGGCAGCCGGGAAGACGGCCATCGGGGCATGACGGGATAGCACCCCTAAATGCAATCTCCGTGAGGAGATACCCTAAATACAAGCTACGGATATTCACACAGGAAAATACCCCCAGGGGATCACGAGAGGGGGGGGGAGAATGAGGTCCCCAATAGGACGGACATACAGGAAACGGAATCGACCGACCAAAGGATTATGAGCTCGAAATGTGTGTGCGGTAAAACCTGCAAGAATTTGCGAGGATTAAAAATTCACCAGGGTCGTATGAAGTGTCTGATGGGGGGGGGGGAGACAGGAGCAGCGCACAGGACAAGATCTTGATCAGACGCAGGAGAAGCAGGGTCAGGAAGTACACCACAGAACCCAGTCTCTCCACGCAAATGTCGCCCCTAAATCGACGTCAACGACAACAAATATCAAATGGCCCCCCTCGAACAGCATAGGG
>OY757919.1:77632879-77735379 GCA_963585895.1 Sepioteuthis lessoniana
ATTGCCACCCGAAAACAATATGCTTTTTTTTTCAGTCCGGACCACTCACGTATCGACCTACTCCGAAATGATAGCGAAAGATGCGTTAAAATGATACAGTCTACATTTTTGCAATTAAAATGGCATTGTTGCTTCTGCTTAAAAAACATACCACATAATGTGTCACCTTTATAGTCTGAACACGGCGGAAATTTAAGAAGCGGAATATCATTCACTTAGGGACTGTAAAGCAGTTCCCTGTTATCTAATTAAGCGTCGTTTTATTTCGATATAGAAATAAGTGTGAAAATGAATGAAATGACAGGGTAATACAGCCCAGTCGTCTAGGGAGGTAGAATACATCGGCTGCATCTCTGCAGAGGGATCAAACCCTGCTGACGAGTGTCCTGCATATGATATTAAACAATCTGAAGATGAGGCTTCAGTAATGCTGGAGCTTTGGGGAATGCAGAGTACCCCTTCATTACCATCGCTCTGGTTCGCAGTGGTAGAACTTGATGGGTCCTATTTATGGGTAAAATAGAAGTGTTTGACATGAGTAAATTTAATTGTTTGAAATAGAACCGTTTGATGATTTAACTGTGTAAACAAAGGAGTAGTGTTTAATTGTATTGTTAAGGATACATAGCAATTCTTGGAATTATTTAAATTTGTTGACTTATTTTTACAAATCATATATATATATATATATATATATATATGTGTGTGTGTGTGTGTGTGTGTGTGTGTGTGTGTGTGTGTGTGTGTATTATATATGAATAAACCGGATTTGGTATTAAATTACCTACAATGGTTAATATGCTGTAAAACAAAACCCAACCAAACCAAGCCAACAGTAATATTTTCTTTATTCCTATTATTTATGTCAAAGGAAGAAGCTCTGTGATTTTCAATCTTCTGTATTGAATTATAGAAGAGGATTTGAAATTTAAACGGTTGCATGATGAATATAATTTTTTCATACAGCAAATTGTCAGATCATTTTTATGAACGATAAATGAAGTCTTTCAGGTCGATCCTGGTGTTGGAATATGAGCGGCTATCGAATGCTTTCTGAACATTCATTTTTCGGTCGGTTGGGTTTTTTGTAAGTTTTACGACATACCAACACTTGTCAGGTTATTTCAAGGCTAGTATATATACCGCCGAAGCTAGTACTGGTATGACTCGACCTGAGATTGAATAACGGTCTCCCGGGTCACTGGGGAGCACTCTACCACTAAGCCAATCGGTCGGTCTATTTTCTTATGCTAGGTTGCTTTAACAACTATTTGTATAAGTTGTCACCCATCTAAGTACTGTACATGCTCATTTCGGCTTAACCTCGCTGAACTCTTGAAAACAAGTGCATTTAGAGTAACTTAATCTTAAGTCTCGTGCGTGTGTGCGTGTGTGTGTTTATACACGCTTGTATGTTTGAGTGCATGTGTATGTGTTTATAAGTGACTTTGTGAGTGTATATGTTTGTGTGAGCATTTGTGTGCGTAGGTACGTGTTCGAGTATTTTTGTGAATGTACGCTTATGTGTTTTGTTCTTGCGTTTGTATATATATATATATATATATATACATATATACGTGTGTGTGTGTGTGTGTGTGTGTGTGTGTGTGTGTGTGTGTGTGTGTTTGTGTGTGCGTGAGAGAGCGTGTGTATATATAGTGGGTAGAGTGTTCACCAATGGCCCGGGAGACCGGGGTTCAATCCTAGGTCGAGTCATACCAAAGACATAAAAAATGCTACTTGATACCTCTTTGCTTAACACTCAGCATTATAAGGTACGTATCAAGGATAAAGTGGAGCAATCTAGTCGAAAGAATAGCACCCTCCTCCTACACTTCGGTGTAGTAGTCATTGAAAAGGGAGCCTTCAATTCGTTTTAGACTCCCGTCGCCAGCTTTACTTTTTTACTTATATACATATATTTTGAAATCGGTAGGTCTACGAAGAGATTTGTATTTTTTGAATATATTTATTAATTATGTTCTTACATACGTATATTTTTCCAGCTTGTTGCTTTCGTCAGAGAACATATATGGTATCAGTACTTATTAATGGTGTACTTAATGAGAATTGAACTCACTCGTGTTTGCAGTTTGAATGATTTTCAGATGGGTATGGGTTTATATTGCGTCATACTCTCTTTTTCTTACAGTGTGTTTTATCTTAGTATGCTTTATCCCTTAGGAAGGACCAGCATTCATAAAAAAATCCATAAGCAAGTAAGAACAATTCAAAATACTAACACGAATAAGTTCAAGTCTCATTAGATTTAAGAAATACAAAACTATTCGTGGACCTTCCCATTTTAAAATACTTTTAATCTCTTTTTGGACCTTCAATAAAATTATATATATATATATATATATATATATATATATATGGATAGGTCTATATATGTATATATATATATATATATATATAAATGGATAGGTTTCGGAGTATTTATAACGAGGGCTTTTTTTTTTAATAAAAGTAATTTTTTTTTGTTTCTTTTGTTATGAAAATTTTAAGTTAGGTGGGTTTTTGGTGAATATAAAACGGCGTTTTCTCCTTTAGCATCAGTCGGGGTTAGACTTCCTGATGATCCGATAAGGTGAAACTTTAGTAGAAGATTTCTGACTCGCGATTTAAGTTAATTTTATAATTGGCTCCACTGGTGTTGAGCACTCTTGTAATTGTAGTATTGCAGTGTTCGCGGAAGGTTTTAGTTTTCTTTTGACCAACTGACTGCATATCTCTTGATTTTTTTCAAGGGGTCTGACGAGGTTGGCCTTTTCTTTCTTTTTGACCTATAATATTTTTTCTTTTTCCCCCGGGCGGTGATTCGAGATATTATATTTCTTGTTCCTGGCGGGTTTTTTTTCTTTTTTTCCGGTACCGTGAATGCTGGTAGATATTAGATTAGTATATATATATATATATATATATATATATATATATATATATATATATATATATATATAAGCGTGTGTGTATGTGTTTGCCTACATATATATATATATATATATACATACATATATATATATATATATATTGTTATATTATATTTTATATATATATATATATATATATATATATATATATAAGAAAGTGTGTATGTATTTGCTTTCATGTGAGTTGATGTGTGTGTGTATGTGCATTTTTAGTTCAAAGATCGTACTGTACTTAGCAGAACATGAAGGGCGACGTATGCTTACTTGGCCATGTCATTAACTTTTTTATAACGTGTCTTCCTTGAATCACGCTATGTTATCGATTAATCACACTAGCCATGGCACTCTTTCATCAATACATAGTGATAAATATATTGTATAAAAAAAACATTTGCAAATTCAGCTCCTTTGTGTCATGACGGTTCGTCTCATGGCTGACACACAAAGAGGATTTTCAATGAAACGATTTTTTAAAATCATTGTATTTTAAAAAAATGATTAAAATAATTAATTTGATGTGTTCATCACGATGCATTAACTTTTACTGCTATTTACTTACGGTTCGCTGAAGTTTAAGAAATTATAAATATGCTAAAAAATAAGAATTTTCAATCGACACTTTCCTTATCGTAAAAAATAGTATATATGACGTATTAAAAATCAGAGATATAATTGAATTTCTAGACGATATTTCTTAAAATAAATAATATTTCTGAATAAGTATCTTTAAATTTTGAAATTATAATCGTTCCATATACAATTTTTTCTTATCCAAAGAGATAACTTCTTTCTTTCTTTCTTTCTTTCTTTCTTTCTCAGTTTCGCGGGAATCGAGCTCGAATATGCCCCATTTATTTTTTGGATACTGATTTTTTTCAGGACTCTTAACATTTGTTATTCATTGTAGTAACTGTTGATTCGATGTAACATCAGTGATAAATGTGTGCTAAAATGTCGTTCCACAGCATAATTTGTTTGGCCTAATTCAAGAATACAAATTGCTTTTAATGGGCCTATTTTGATAAATGTAATTTTGTGTTCATTTTGTACTCTACTAAACCTTTTTAAATTAGTTTTGGCACCCTTACTGACAATAGAACTTCTAAAGCTGCCGAAATCTTGGAAACTAAGATTCAACTAATTCTCAATAAAAAAAAAAAAAACGTGTCATGAGTGTGTCACTGTTTTAAATTGTTCCTAAATAGACGTTTTTTTTTAATATTTCTTTTTGGAAAAAGTAAACGAACTAACAAGAAACACTATATATATATATATATATATATATATATATATATATATATATATATTACTTTAAATAAACGGTCTGTGAATCGTTCCTTTTAAGATAAAAAGTACGTCAATTTAAAAACACATCCGACAGTAATATCGGGAGATAATAAAACAGGAATCCATACAAAAAAAATCTTAGAATATATCATTATGAGAAAAAAATATAATTCTACTTACAACATTGAAGCAGATTGAGTGTACCGGTTAAGATTATATGAAATAGAATCTGTTCAAACTTTGGACTAGGATATCTACGTTTCTACTTTGAGCAAATACCCTTGGGAAAGGCATGAATCAATTTTTACTTGGAGCTATGTGTAAAAAGAAAGACTGTCTCTGTTATTTAGACTCGGTTAGGCAGCCTACGTTGGAAAAGTAACATTCTGCATTCGAATTAACTTTACTTAGCTCGTTAAGTCGATCTTGTGTTACTTTCCTTCTCCTGATTGTTGGGTTGAGTAATAAATAAATATTACAAATTTAAGTTTCAGAAACATTAGAAAAGCGTTAGTGAGCAACACAAACCTGATGATTGGCTTCCGTGAAATTGAAGGTTCGAGGTTGGATGACAATTTTCTCCTAATATATATATATATATATATATAGATATGTGTGTGTGTATGTGTGTATATTACCTATTTCCTGGCATATGAATATTTAGACTCACTATGGAGCATGGAAGGGTCGGAGCCTGCTAGAGTCAACCAAATACTTTTGGAAATCCTGCATCTTCTATGACAACAGATACATAAACACACACACACACACACACACACACACACACACACATATATATATATATATATATATAAATATATATAAGCAACACAAGGTCAATTTTTAAGTGGTATGTAGCACACTTGAATTCAGATTTTTTTCTCCAACATGACTGAAGGACTCAGTTTGAAGGTTGAAGAAACTTTATCTGGAGGGATAATAATTGGATTCAAAACATTCCTAAAGGTATTAGCACTATGTGAAATGGAATCATTCGCATACTTGATTTGAATTCATGTTGCTGTGTGTCCACAAAAGTGTCCATTGCGTCATGAACGCCTCTACACACACACACACACACACACACACACACACACACACACACACACACACACACACACACACACACACACACATACACACTTGGCTATATATATATATATATATATATATATGTATATGCATACATATATATATATATACATTTTTATACATATATATACATGTACACATACAAATATATGAGTATATATATACACCTATATATACATAAGTGTATATATATGTGCGTGTATATATATATATATATATATATATATATATATATACACACACACACGCACATATACACTAATATATATTACATATATATATGTAAGTTTATATATATATTTATATATCACTCATATATATATATATATATAGGTGTATATACATATATATATATATATATATATATATGAATATGTATATAAGTGTAATTATGTGTGTATAGGCCAAACGAATAAACATCAAACTTATTTTCTCTAATATAAATATAGGTAGTTGCCTCCTATCGACAGTGCATTGCGGGATTGTAGCGACTGGAAGAACGAGATACAAATGAAGACGGTCATTTTGACTTGTGCACACAAAGTAAAACTGTTTGTTTTTCTGGTCAGTAGACGCATTACTCTGCCGTCGGTAAATAAACCTGTTTGGTCGAACACCCACGAATCGATCTCTTTTCAGTTTTGTTTGCATATTTTTTCTGTTCTTCAAACCGTAACTGCTTGATTGAGATAAGCTTACCTGTATAAGGTTAGTTTTGCGTAGATATCAGTGAATTACGTTCATTTTAATTTCATGTTGACTTTTTTTTTATCTGCCTAGCGACTTCTTGTATGTATGTTTGGATTTTATGGCATATCAACCTTTGTAGGTTATTAATGGCAAATCCCTTTTTATACAAATTGAAAGTTCATTTCAAACAATTCAGCTTAGCATTAGTACTCAGTTTTTATGTCAAAACAATTCTATTTCAAAATATTCTGCTTTTCATTAGTACACAATTTAGTTTTGTTTGACCCATAGATAGGACCCTATCTGGTACTACAACTCCGGACTAGATTGGACCTGGGAGGGACCCCAATGAAGGGGTGTTCCTCATTCCTCTAAGCTCCAGCATTACTGGAAACTCACCATCAAATTTTTTACTGTCATATCCAGGACAGCCGTTCTCGGAAGTAGGGATCTTACCCCTCTGCAGAGAAACAGTCAGTGTATTCTACAGCCGCCCACAGCCGACAGAGCAAAGATAATTCATAAAAGCTGATTACCCAGTTTTCTGATATGTATTCTTTTCTAATAATAAGGATATCATGTATTCTTATCTAATAACAATAAACTGCATACGGTTAATTACTTTCAACCCTTTCTCTCTCATATTAGTAATTATGTTATTTAAAGTTTGTTTGAACGCAATAATATCTTTTAAATTTAGTAATCTTTAGTTTTACAATTACAGCTTCTGGTGATTATTCTTTATAGAAAAATGTTACGGCTATATGGCATCAAGTATTTCTATGAAATACTAATAATATTAAAAATATCAATTTGACCAATAGATGAGTCCCTTACAGGTTCTACGACTCAGAGTGAACCTGGAAGAAATAGCAATGAGGAAGTACTTTATACCCGCCAAAAACTAGGAGCCTCACCATCAGATACAGTTAAGTTTCTTTTGGATAACTCTTTTTTTCGGTAGAAGAGGTTTTACATTACACTTACAGTCATAGTATATATAGATAAGGTTGTTGGCTCAAAAGCTAATTTTGCGGAACATAAATGGGATTTATTTTCAACATTGTCCTTATGTAGTTCATAGCGTTCTTCCATCAACGTTGTAGTGCTTGGTTCTTATTGGTTAAAAAATCAACTACAGATATGACGTCATCATACGAACTTTTCAGCCGATGAACTTTTCAGCCTACTCTCACGGACACATAGAAAGACACACACGCACACACACACACACGTGCGCGCGCGCACACACGCGGACACACACACACACACACACACACACACACACACACACACACACACACACACACACACACACACATATATATATATATATATATATATATTCAAATTACTCTTGTGTGTTTTGTATAGGTTACAGTGTCAGATTTACATTCTTCATATGTGAATTATTGCAACAGACTTGGCTTATTTAACACATTCTGTTTAACAGGCGAAATGTTCGCCACTAAAATTTCCACTGGCGGGACTTTCCGACGAGACTGTCTCTATTTTTCGCGGTCAGCACTTGGCAACGTGTAACAACGTGGCAACTTATATCGCGAATGTAGTCCATAAAGAATTATAATATTGTCTCTCTTAATGCTCTGCTGGCTGAGATTTATGAGGTAGGACACCATTTGCCCTGAAAGAAGTTTCCGGCCAAGGCGGGCGTAAATCTGAAGTTCGGCTGTCGAACGGAGGCGGTGGGCTATGGTGGAAGCATTAAATGCCTTTAGCGAAGGTGAAAAGTACAAGCGGGAGTTTGTTAAAACAGCTCGCGTCTTAGGAATTCTTCTGACATCCTTTCATGGACTCAATTTATTCAGCGACGCAAACTTTCTCGTTTTTCCTTAACTCTGGCCTTATTTTATTTTCAATTTTTACTCTTAGAATTCAGTTTATCTCTCTCTCTCTCTCACACACTCTCTCTCTTTCTCTTTTTGTTTCTTTGTTTCTTTCCCTTTCGCTTTCTCTCGTACGCACACACACACACACACTGTGTGTCTTCTTTACACAGTTTCTCTCTCTCTCTCTCTCTCTCTCTCTCTCTCTCTCTCTCTTATACACACACATGCTTTTTCAAATTTTCTCTTTTCATTACACGAGTTTTCTCCCTCCCTCTCTCTCTCTCTCTCCCTCTCTCTCTCTCTTTTATTATTTCTTTCTCATGAACTTTTTACACTTTCTGTCTTCCTTGGACCGTTTATCTCCCCCCCCTCTCTCTCCCACTCCCAGCTCCCAATTTCTCTCTTCCTATCTATCTATCTATCTATCTATCTGTTAGCTTTCTGAGATTTGATATAATTGTTCTTAATTCTATGGGCCTATTTTGATAAATATAATTTTGTGTTTATTTTGTACTCAACGAATTTTCCGTCCAGTCGGCAGTGCTTTGATTATACAGATTGTATCATGCAAAAAGATGTTTCCTGGGTAAGACAATAAACTGCATCTGATGGTGAAAATCCAGTTCTGGAAATCTGAGAAGTGTGATGTCCCTTCATTGCAATTACTCTCAAATTCAAGCCTTAGGGGTGAAATTTGGAACGTAGTCACTTCATCCCTTCTACATACGGATATTTAAACATATCAATTCGCACTAGGCAGCCATTCGATTTAAATGTTATAATTGTGATATAACAATTTTTATACTAGTGAGGAATTCAATAACTTGAAAACATACGTTTTAAATGTTTGCTTTGTTCAGGGGACTATCCACGAATATATTCATCTCAATGATAAGAACTTTATGGAATGAAAAGTTCTCGGCTGAACTCAATGAAATGTTCCATAGTCATGGAGCAGAGGTATTTTTTACATGTTCACTCCAGTTTTACATATTCGACACATAATCACCCCAATTCAATAGTAAGACAATTCATTTCCAAAGTTCACTAAAAATTTCGTTTGGTTTTATGGCGTATAAACCATTGTAGGTTTTTTAATGCCAAATCATGTTTATACATACATATTAAATATATGATTTGGTTTGGTTTGGTTTTATGGCATATCAACCTTTGTAAGTTATTCTAATACCAAATCCTCTTTATATATATATATATATATATATATATATATACATATATATATATATATGTATGATTTGGTTCAGTTTAGTTTTATGGCATATCAACCATTGTAGGTTATTTCAATGCCAAATCCTCTTTATACATGTATATTAAAAACATACTATTTCGTTTGGTTTGGTTTTATTAAATGCAAAACTCTTATATATATATATATATATATATATATATATATATATATATATATATATATATATATATATATATATTTGTTTACACAGATAAATTTAAAACAATTCTTTTTCATACAATTCAGTGTTGCATAAGTCCACAATATTTTTTCAAGAGTTAAATGTAAAAAATGTTATATTCCCAAAAATTCCAAAAAAAGAGTTAAATGTAAAAAAAAGTTATATTCCCAAAAATCTGTTAAGCATAAGTAAACAGTTTAAATATCAACAGTTTATTTTTAATTTGACCCATAGATAGGACCCAATCAGCTGCAATCACTCCAGGCCAGAGTGAACCCGGGAGCGATGACAATGAAGAACTGAACTGCATTCCCTAAAGCCCCGGTATTACAGAAGCATCACCATCAGATTGTTTAGTATCATATCTAGGACACTCTTTGGGAGAGTCTTTCTCCTCTGGAGAGATGCAGTAGTGTATTCTGTAGTCGCAGCTGATTGGGCCACATGGCACTCGTTTTATGAGTCTTACACTTCTGCAGAGATGCAGTCGGTGTATTCTGCAGTCCAAGGTGATGGGCCACAAGGCACTCGTTGTGGGAGCCTTACGCCTCTGCAGAGATGCAGTCGGTGTATTCTGCAGTTCCAGCCGACTAGGATAGGTAAAGGTTTTCAAAAATGCTTATTCTTTTCTTTTTTAGGTTGAGAACTCTTCATAAATCATTGTATTTTACAGTCTTCTGGCTTATTAAAGACAGAGATAATAGAAAATATAATCACTAATTTTTGGTGAAAGAAATTCATCTGTAATCCTATTTTCTTTTCTTTCTTTTTGGTGTCACGTTTTGTAATTGTTTTCGTTTGCTTTCCTATCTCACATTATTTATAAAATATTTTTGTATTCATCCTTTTATTCTTATATTCTTACTCTGTTTTTTAATTCTGATTCACCTTCGTTTCTTTTTCTTTTTCTTCTTTTTGTCTTACTTTTCTTTTTTCTTTTCTGCTATCACATTTTTTTCTCCTTCCTTCCTCCCTTCCAACCTTCCTTCCTTCCCTCCTTCCTGCCTTCCTATTTTTCTTATTTCGTTAGTAAATATTTTTTATATTTTCTTTCTTTCTTTCTTTCTTTCTTTCTTTCTTTCTTTCTCCGCAGATATATTTCCCCTGGAAATTATTTTATCCTTCTTTCTTTTATTCTGTCCTTCTTTCTTCTTTTATTTCCTCTAATTTCTTTTATTTCATTTTCTGTCGTTAGATTCTTTTTTTTTTCTGGCTTATCGCTATTCAATATATTTCTTTATCTCCTATCAACGTTATTCTCTATTCTTCATTAAAAAAAAAATCACTGATATTTCATCAGCAAAACGTTATTTTGCAGGCTGCCTATCTTAGGTTACAAAATAACCTTCAGCTCTTCTCTAAATTTCAATGAAAGTTACGAGTCGCTATATGACTACCGTATGATAGTGGTACGGCCTCAATTATTAACCTCTTTCTTACAGAATTCTCTCAGTAAACGATGAATTGTAATCTGTTACCTGTTTTAGGAGGAGCTCGTGGTGTTATGGTTATCGTCGTAGGATATGGACACGGCGACCCGAGTTCAATCCTGGACGAAACTGAATGCATTTCACATAGCACTAATTCCCTTAGGAAAGGTATGAATCCAATAATTCTCCCTCCAACTATGGGTAAATAGTGGGGCAGACTAGGTTCTTCAGCCTTAGTGAGGCAACTAGTCTAGGAGAAGGAGAACTCTGTTTTCAAACCTGTTAAACTCCGTTTAAAAACTGACCTTGTGTCATATCCTGCCCGAGCGGAGGGGTTGGGTTAATATGGTAATCTGTTACCGGTTACCTTGCCAGTTTTCCCAACCGTTGTTCCATTCCGTCACTATCTATCTATCTATCTAACTCATTTTATTCATCCACTTTTTGACATCGGGAATAACTGAATATCAAATAAAACGGACGAACTCATTGGATTTCAATTATAACACCAGTCCATGATGATATTAGTGCTTCTATTTAGAAAGAAGTGAAATAGGCTAATTAGGATTTCATAGTTATTTCTGATGTAACGGGAATTTGAATTTTTAAAAACAGGATAAGGTAGAAGGTAAACCTCACAACATTTATATTGCTTTGTAAATTTAAGAGGAAATTACTTGATATTCTTAATTAGAGCATTTTAAGTAGGTTATGGTCTAATGCAAATTTCACATGATGTGCGTTTTTTTTGTTTTTTTTGCTGGGTTAGAGTAACAATCTTATATAAACATGATGAGAAGTTTTATCTTGTACAGATAAGATACATCAAATTTAAGTTACATAGAATAAAAGAATTCAATTTTTCAAGTGGTAAAAGCTTATAATAATTCATAGATTTAATACTGTATATAAAGTTACCAATTCTGAAATTGAATGATCATTGTGATTTACCTCGAGATTGCCTTAGAAACGACATAATCATAAAAGATATATATATATATATATATATATATATATATATATATATATATATATATATATATATATATATGTTATAACAGTGTTGGTTGTCACCAAATCACTTTGTTGGTTTGTGTCAAACCAAGTGCAATATAATATGGAGAGTGCTCAATATCTGGGATAGAGCTATTATATAGTAATTCGCTTATACAACGCGGTGCGTTTGTAAATTCCCTTAAACTCATAAAAACACGTATTAATACGCAACTATAACCCCCCCCACACACACACACACACTCACACTTACAACCGTACGTAAATATTCGTACAAAATCTCAACGATTTTTGAGCGTATTTTTTCGATTTTCGATTCATTTCATTTTCTTAACTGCCTGATGATTGTTGTTCTGCAAAAAAAAAAACTCCATGAGATACAGGGGTTGCATTCTAAATTCCATGAATTAAATATATATATATCTAATATATATTTATCATATCTATCTATCAATCTATAGATTTGTAAGAGCGTTCTCCAATGGCTCGGGATACAATCCCATGGCGAGTTATATCATAGACACAAAAAAAGTACTTGACGCCTCATTACTGAACTCTCAGCATTATAAGGTACGGATCAAGGGTAAGTGGATCAATCTAGGGAAAAGATTAGCATCCCTGCACTTTGGTTTAATAGCTATTGAAAACGGAACCTTCCGGTCATCCTCGACGATGTTTGGCCAACTTATATATATATATATAATATATAAATTAAGTTAAATTAAGTTAAATTAAGTTAAATATATAAATTACTAAATTATATATAAATATATATATAAATATATTTATATATAAATATATTTATATATATAAATATATATATAAATTATTAAATTATATAAATATATATATAAATATATTATAATTATATATATATATATATATATATATATAAATATATTATAATTATTAAATTATATAAATATATATATAAATATATTTATATATAAATATATTTATATATATAAATATATATATAAATTATTAAATTAAGTTAAATTAAGTTAAATATATAAATTACTTAAATTAAGTTGCCCAGTCGGCTGGGGCTGTAGAATACACCGACTGTACCTCTGCAGAGGGGTAAGACCCCCAATGAGTGTCCTGAATACGACACTAAACTATCTGATGGGGAGCAACTCATTATTGCCATCACTCCCAGGTCCACTCTGGCCTGGAATGGTAGCACCTGATAGGGCCCTATATATAGGTTAAATAGAACTAACTGAATACGTTTGCTAAACTGAATTGTTTGAAATAGAACTGTTTCACAAAACTGAATTGCTTGAAATTGAAATATTTTTGACAATTAAACCGTGTACTTCCATTTAAACTGCGTTTTTACGCTAAACTGAATTGTTTGAAATGGAACTGTTTTTGACATCGAAACTGCACCTTCACTAAACTGAATTATTTAATATAGAACTTCTGTGCTTATACTAAACTGAATTAGCTGAATTAGAACTGTTTTAATAAATTGATTAGCTTGAAATAAAAAATGCTTCAGCCAATTAAACTGTGTACTCATGGTAAACTGAAATATTTGAAATAGATCAGATTATTTGTATAAAAAATTATTTGGCGTTAAATAACCTACAAAGTTTGATATACAATAAAATCCAACCAACCAACCAGTCAAAGAATTCATTTCCAAATACCCCAAGGATGATCTTCAGTGATGCACTATCTTAAGTGCCGATTTTGGGTTGTTACTTATATCAGCTCCGATGGCAACCCTGACCTGGGTCCGGAATTACCAGGCCCCTCCTTGACAACTTTGTCCTACATATGTTTTTTCCCCTACTGGGAAACACTCGAATATTTTATCATAGTGCAAGCTATTTGGAAGATTTTATTATTCCACCCTCATCTATATAAAGAAATTTACGCTTTACACCCGTTTTGCTTCAATATTCGCTCCTGGTTGCCTCTTCTGGTGCGTTCGTAATTCCTCTTATTGATTTCATTTCTAAATTTAAGCCTAGTATTTTTAGCGTGCTAATTCATGCTTGTTTAAATCCTCTAAAAATTACACTTCTTGAAAATGTCTTGTGATACAAGCGAAAGCAAACAAAACGCATAACCTTTTCAAATGATTTCCGTGTTTATCTGATTCTGAAAGACATGGGGTATTACTGAAATTGAACACTCTTTACTTATAGGTATAACAAACCACATTATATATATATATATATATATATTGGGGACCGGAGTCTAGAGTTACCAGAAGGCTTCCTCTTCAATAGTTAGGAGAGCACTACTCCTTTCTCTGGATTGCTCCACTTTACCCTTGATACGTACCTTATATTGTGTTAAACAAGGAGGTATCAAGTAAAATCTTTAAAGTCTTTGGTATGACGTGACCTGGTAATGAACCCCGGTCTCCCGGACCATTGGCGAACACTCTACCACTAGGCCAGTATATATATATTTGTGTGTATGTGTGTGTGTGCATGTGTGTGTTTGGTTGGCATGAAAAACAACTTTATTTCATCACGTAGTGTGGATCTTACTTATATTCCTGAATATTCTGTTACATCTTGCAAGAATGTGAATCCATTAGATTCATATTTGCAAATTTTATCTTAGCAAGCATATAGTTTATTTCGTTTATTAAACGGATACAGAATACAATTTTAAAACATGTTCACCATTAACCTAATTTAAAAACATATTTATCAGTTTGTTTCATATATTTCAGTCAGCTTCCAGGCAACTTTATTATATCATCCTCCAAGAAATATTTATTTTTCCCATCAAATAACATCTACAGGTGTCATTTTCAGTCTTCCTGATAATTGAAATTGTTCAAGTGAAGAGTGCAAAGCACCAGAATAAATTGTCATCGGAAGACATATTATATTATAAATTTATCTAAGGAAGAAAAATGTGTTTTGGGGACTTGAAGAAATTTTACCGAGACGAAGAAGAGATGAAGACAAGGTGAGTTTATTTAAATCAGAAAAAGAAAAGTTAGACAGGTGGCCACGGAAAAATATCTCTCACTTTCTTGTTGATGTTACAATTTCCCTTTAGACTGAACACAAAAACAAGAAGACGTTAAGTTGTATTCTTAAGACAATTAAAGAAAGATCTATTCTTTGAAAAATTGTAAGCCTCTTCACATAGCCCCGAAATTCAGACCGTGACTTGTTGGTCTCCAGGCAAAGAGTGCTCCTTTTAAAAATTCCAGAAGTCTTATGAGATACTATCCCTCGCACATACAGCGTGTTTTTATTTTATTGACTTTTTGTCACCGGTCACAAAGCTGAGCACCAGAGTTACTGGATGTCAGAAGAGACCACTATATTACAAAAGAACAATTTTCCCAAAAATTTACAATATAATGCATCAGGATTATAAAAGGTTAGGTTTGGTTATTTGGTTTAATGTTATACCAACAAATAATGATTATTTAGAACCACATCCTCTTCATACAAATAAATGATATGTAAAATTGAATAATGCGGTCGGGACAATCACTTATGTGCTAAGGCTTAAAAACACCAGCCGATAAATCAAATCAGGCCCGTAGTGTAATGGTTATCGCCGCAGGATATGGACACGGCGACACGAGTTCAAATCCTGGACATGACTGATGGCATTTCACATAGCACTAATACCCTTGGGAAAGGTATGAATCCAAATATACTCCCTCCAGCTATGGGTAAATAGTAGGGCAGACTAGGTTCTTCAGCCTTGGCGAGGAAACTAGTCTAGGAGAAGGAAAACTCTGAATTCAAACCTGTTAAACTCTGCTTAAAAATTGACCTTGTGTCATATCCTGCCCGAGCAGAGGGGTTGGTAAATATGATCAAATCAGGCCTTTCCGACTATCCATCATGCTCAGTAAAGGCCGAATTGGAGCATTGCGTTGCCAGGTCACGAACTGTTCATTCAGCAAGATTCCGTACTCTAGCATTGTAGGTTGCCACCTACGGGTAACAGGTTTCTTTGTTGGGGGGATTCGTTCCCCACTGCAGAGGTGTAGTCAGCATATTCTACAGACCCAGTCAATAGAGTTGTCTGGTTCATGCCAATTTCTCAAGATTTTTGTATGTATGAATTATTCTAATTTGAATCTTTTATCCAATTCTGATTGATACATTTTATTACATATGAAACTATGTTAGTTATTTGGTGCATAGATCAGTGGTTCTAAGTAACTATTCTTAATACAGGCCCGTGGTGTAGTCGTTATCGTCGTAGGAAATGAACACGGCGACTCGAGTTCAAATCCTGGACGAGAATGATTGCATTTCACATAGCACTAATACCCTTGGGAAAGGTATGAATCCAAAATATTCTCCCTCCAGCTATGGGTAAATAGTAGGACAGACTAGGTTCTTCAGCCTTGGTGAGGCAACTAGTCTAGGAGAAGGAAAACTCTGAATTCAAACCTGTTAAACTCCGCTTAAAAATTGACCTTGTGTCATATCCTGCCCGAGCGGAGGGGTTGGGTAAATAGTACCTCTGGTGGTGTAACAGCAAGATAGACTAGCAAACCTACACGAGTGAGTTCGAGTCTCATTGGGTGCCCCATTCGGCCTTGTGCCACATTGACGTAAAGAGCTTTATAAATTACTATTCTTAATACAGATAATCTATGCAAAATTATATTATTTCAAGTTACTAATATAATTTAGTTATCACACAGGTACTATTGTGACGGCAAATTGAACTAAAATCCCGAAACGGGACTTTATTTTCGCACGTGTGAAGACGGGGCAGGTTGGCACTTGATCCCCTACAGAAATAAGTCCTGTTCAGAGTTCTTTTCTCAGGCAGATAAGAACTGGCATATTACGTGAGGGAATAATGTAAGGCCAGACTGACCGCCGCTGGCAAGGGGTTCCAAATTTCACACTATCACACACCCACCAGGTCGCTTTCTTCTTTCCCCGAGATAATGGAAGAAAGTGAGCCTATAGGTCTTAGTTGTAATAATATTGATATTGCTACCGTCGGCAACTCCGGTTTCCCGTGTGATACTTTAGGAATTAAGAGGACAGTTCTAAGCAAGATAATATAAGGCGAATAGAAGCTGAAAGGAAAGCATGGAATAATAACATAGACCACATGGTAAAATTAAAATACACAAGTTCTTTACTACGGTTATATACATATATATGTTCAAAGTGTCAAAAATATATAATAGGATAGTCCATGAATATAAATGTCTTTTCCTGGCTTTTATCCTTTTTCAAATTGAGAGAGAGTGGTAAACAAAGTTTGGGTGTAAAGGGAAAATGTCCCAAAGTTACTTATCTTATTTTTTTGACGGGGTTCTACTGGAGAATTTCTCTTCTTTCACGGGCTAATAGACTTCGTATTGCTTTTAATGCTGGCTTGAGAGACTTTGGAGTCCCTCGTGTCTCAGTCTTTTGTCTTTAGCCCGGAGTGAAATGGCTATCGTCCGTCTCCCACGAGCGTTGCCCAAAAACTCTTTTTTTTTGTATTTTCCTTCCGTTGAGGGGAAGGGAACCCTACTTCCGTTTGGGGTCCCCCCACCAATCATTTGGCTTCATTTTCTCCTTCCCCTTCCGATGTCCGGCGACCCAAGGTCACTTAAGTGCAAACATCTGTGTGACCCACAATCATTTCTAACGGTCACTTTTTGACTGCTAGATAATTTTAGTTCAACGGGGAGAGGGAGTCATTCCCACCTCCTCGTCTCTGTGAGCCATCACGTGACACCTCCCTGCTTAAGAGAAGAAAGGGAGATGAATAGAAATACCATAGAAAAAAAAAAGGCACTTCAATTCACTGTTCTTTCTCCTTTTCTTTCACTTTTTTTTTTTTTCTCACTTTACTTTTCTTTCATCCCCTTTCTTCTTCACGCTTTGACGAATTCTTTCCTTTTCCTTTTTTTCGTCCTTCCTAATTTTCACTATAGGGGAAAACAATTTCTCTTCTCTTTCTTTCTCTCTCTCTCTCTCTTTTCTTTTTCTTTAATCTCGTTTTCCTTTCTTTCTTTTTCTCTCTCGGCTTTTGGCCGTATCATATTTCAAACCTGGAGGTAAGCCCTTCTTTCTTTCTTCGTCACTTTTGACGACTTTATAATTTTAATTCTTAAGCTCTGGGGGAAGAAACTTCCTTTCCTTTTCTCTCTTTCCCCTATTCGTCACTTGTTGACGAACCACTTTCTCGTCCATCTCATATTTCAACATTGGGGACGAGAATTCCTCATTTCCTTTAGTTTCTCTCTCTCTCTTTCTTTCTCTCTTTCTCTCAACAACTATGAAAGAATATTCTGCTACTACATTTTCGTGGGGCATTAGAGAAATAAACTTGGGTACTTTTTTATTAATTTCTCTAAGTCCCCTCTCTCTGAGACAGACAACTGGCTTAATTTTTCCTCGAGTTTATTCGGCATTTCCGAGTTCTTAATTTTTCGAGGTGGGCCTTCTTGACGGACATATCTCTTCAATTTGTTTGTGTGACACACTTGTGTTTTCTTCTTTCCCTCGTTGGTATCAATTCTGTATGCCCTCTTGTCTATTCTCTGTGATATTACGTAGGGACCTATATATCGTCCATCACAGTGGGGTCCTTTATTTGATGATAGTAGCAGGACTTCATCGCCCTTCTTAAATTCTTCCTTCTTAGCCGCTTGTGAGGGTCCTCTTATTTTCTTCTTATCCTCTCGATAAGTATTAGGGAATTTATTCCTAATATTCGTTGGACCTTCATCCTTTTTCTGGCGACTGGTCCTTTTATCTTCTTGTTTATTGAGGGGTGGAAGGTTCACTTCTTTCCTTTCCACTTTCTCACTTTGCGAGCGACTGTGTCGTTTATATCTCGCACGTGGCTCAGCCGCCATCTTGTCTCCATGCTGGGCGTTCGTTCTCGCCATCTTTCTTTCTTCATTTATGGCGCTTATTTTCGCCATCTTTTTTCCATGTTTGGAGTTCATCCTCGCCATCTTTCTTTCTTCATTTATGGTGCTTATTTTCGCCATCTTTTTCGGGTGACACTTTTTTGTTCTTACTTCATTTCCCAGTATGAGGGAAATTCCTTTCATAGGTAGTTTATCTACCACACCAACTTTCATAGGTCCATCTTTCCACTGGGACTTTAGGGTTATTTTACACAGCGGTATTTTTACCCTCTTTCCGCCGATACCCTCTATCATCACAGTCTCACGTGTTGCTTCTATTACCCTTTTAGGTAATTTATTTCGTAGAAGTAACGACTGAGATGCTCCGGTATCTCGTAAAATTGAGACTTCCACTGGTCCTCCGTGTGGGCCTCTTATCCTCCCTTTTTTCGTCCAGGGTCGATAGGACTGGTTTCCTCTAGTTGTTGTCACAGCTCCTTGAGGTTTTCTCGGCTGGGTCTGGTTTCTTTCAGGACCTTTTCCTAGCTGACACCTTATGGCTATGTGGCCAGCCTTTCCGCATTTGTAGCAGACCAATGTTCTACTGCTACTTTGGAAGGTCCTTCTATTTTCTTCCTTAGGTCTTAACTCAGCTTTAAATTTCACTCTGTTTCCCGTGTACGGTTTTTCCTTTGTTTTTCGGTGTGTGAGGATGTATTCGTCTGCTAGTGCGGCCATTTCATAGGTCACGTCAGTTTTTCTTTCACTTAGGTGAACCCTGACTTCTTCTGGCACACAGTTTAAAAATTCTTCAGCTAATATTAGCTGCCGGAGTTTCTCAGCGTCTCCGTCTATCCTCTTAGAGTCACACCACTTATCCAGCACGTTCTCCTTTTCTCTCAGAAATTCCACATAAGACTGGTTTTCAGTTTTTCTCTGTGTTCTGAATTTCTGTCTATAAGCTTCTGGAACCAACTCGAAGCTTTTAAGAACCGCTGCTTTCACCAAATCATAGTCGGCGCAATTTTCTGTGGGTAGAGTTGCATATGCTCTCTGTGCTTTTCCTGTCAGCACAGTTTGGAGTAGCATTGACCAGCATTCTTTCGGCCATCCAAGATTTAGTGCAGTTCGCTCAAAATGTGCGAAGTATCCGTCCACGGTGGCTTCTTCAAATTTTGGGACTAGCCTCGCTTGCTTCGTTACTTCGAAACTGTCATGGCTTTCTTTGCGTCCTTTTATTGCCAAGTCGACTTCTCGCAGCCTTGTTTCTTGCTGAATTTTTATTTTCTCCAGTTCCATTTTATTTCTCTGTAGTTCCATTTGTGCTTGTATTTTAATTTTCTCCAGTTCAATTTCTTCTGGAGTCATTCTTATCATTTCCGTTGGTAGCTCTTCTAATACTGCTTCCTCGAAAACATTTTCGTCCACCATGTGATTTGCTATCTCTCTCACGAGTTCATGCTTTCTCATAGAATTCTGAACATTTAACTCAAGCTTCTCGCCAATTTTTATTATCTCGCTTTTTCTCAGCCTCTCCAACTTTTCCATGGAGGGTTCTTTTAAAAAGTTCTCTATTTTGTCCATTTTTTTTTTTTTTTTAAATTTTTCCAAACAGTTATATCAACAAGTAATTTGACTGTTTCAACAATATTCCTTTTTTTCTTTCACGGTCTCCCAGGGTAGATTTAAACGGCAGGAATTGTCACACGACTACTAGCAATAAATATTATTAATAATAATCATTCCCGGACGAGCCCCCATTTTAGGTCTGCATGAGGTCGGGAATTAAAGATTAAAATATCCCCGGACGAGACACCATTTTAGGTCTGTGGGGCGAAATTAATTAATCCCAAAATGGGACTTTATTTTCGCACGTGTGAAGACGGGGCAGGTTGGCACTTGATCCCCTACAGAAATAAGTCCTGTTCAGAGTTCTTTTCTCAGGCAGATAAGAACTGGCATATTACGTGAGGGAATAATGTAAGGCCAGACTGACCGCCGCTGGCAAGGGGTTCCAAATTTCACACTATCACACACTCACCAGGTCGCTTTCTTCTTTCCCCGAGATAATGGAAGAAAGTGAGCCTATAGGTCTTAGTTGTAATAATATTGATATTGCTACCGTCGGCAACTCCGGTTTCCCGTGTGATACTTTAGGAATTAAGAGGACAGTTCTAAGCAAGATAATATAAGGCGAATAGAAGCTGAAAGGAAAGCATGGAATAATAACATAGACCACATGGTAAAATTAAAATACACAAGTTCTTTACTACGGTTATATACATATATATGTTCAAAGTGTCAAAAATATATAATAGGATAGTCCATGAATATAAATGTCTTTTCCTGGCTTTTATCCTTTTTCAAATTGAGAGAGAGTGGTAAACAAAGTTTGGGTGTAAAGGGAAAATGTCCCAAAGTTACTTATCTTATTTTTTTGACGGGGTTCTACTGGAAAATTTCTCTTCTTTCACGGGCTAATAGACTTCGTATTGCTTTTAATGCTGGCTTGAGAGACTTTGGAGTCCCTCGTGTCTCAGTCTTTTGTCTTTAGCCCGGAGTGAAATGGCTATCGTCCGTCTCCCACGAGCGTTGCCCAAAAACTCTTTTTTTTTTGTATTTTCCTTCCGTTGAGGGGAAGGGAACCCTACTTCCGTTTGGGGTCCCCCCACCAATCATTTGGCTTCATTTTCTCCTTCCCCTTCCGATGTCCGGCGACCCAAGGTCACTTAAGTGCAAACATCTGTGTGACCCACAATCATTTCTAACGGTCACTTTTTGACTGCTAGATAATTTTAGTTCAACGGGGAGAGGGAGTCATTCCCACCTCCTCGTCTCTGTGAGCCATCACGTGACACTATGTTTTAATCATATGTTACTAATAATTTGTACACTTATATTGTGAGGTTTTCCAAGTACTCATGCGGCTTTAAGTAATTGATAATAATAATCATCCTGAAACCAACAATGACTTTAAATTTAAAAATTCTCTGGTATTTTGAGACACGATCGGACGACCTAATTCCCGGCCTAAAGATTAGATCTAAGGTCAATTAAAAAAAAGGCTTATCTTCTAGAGGACTTTACCGTTCCAACTGAGCACAGACTGAAATAACTCACTGACAGTATCTTTGTTGAAGGGTAAGATCGCTTTCCAATAAATTTCCTGAATATGATATCAAACCATCTTATAGCGAGGCTACAGCCTTGGAGC
Source organism: Sepioteuthis lessoniana (assembly GCA_963585895.1). Classification (NCBI taxonomy): domain Eukaryota; kingdom Metazoa; phylum Mollusca; class Cephalopoda; order Myopsida; family Loliginidae; genus Sepioteuthis; species Sepioteuthis lessoniana. The sequence goes on from OY757919.1 coordinate 77,654,640, forward strand.
ATTGGAGAATGCAGAGTACTACTACGTTGCCATTGCTCCTAAGTCCACTCTGACTCAGAGTGGTAGTAGCAGATAGAGAACTACGAGGATCATTTAATATGTTTCCAGACTTTTTTCGTATGGGCACTTTTATTGATAGTACACACATGAAACGCTAGTCCCCTTCGAAGTAATCTCCGCCGGCTGCAATGCACTTGTTGTACGGTTCCAACAACTTCTGGAAAGCTCCGTGGAAGTCCTCTGGTGTGAGCGTGTCAATGACCTTCGTCACAGCCTCTTTCATTTCCGCAATTGTCTAATAACGACAGCCTCTGAACTTAGAGAATAACCAAAAGTCACTGGGGGCAAGGTCTGGACTATACGGAGGGTGAGGAACTGTATTGATACCCATCTTGCTCACAAAGTCTGTGATAAGGATGAAGTTGTGGACTGGTGCATTGTCCTGGTAGAAATGCCACTGGCTCGATTTGAAGAGTGCTGGCTTCTTCCGACGGAATCTCCTCCTGAACTCCCTTAAAACCTCAACTTAGTAACTTTAAGCCTAACCCTAACCCTTTGGCCAATCAACTCTTGTGTATTGACTTCCTTGCTCCTCCAACACCTCTCATCATCCCTCACAGACTCCCTGCCTTCCTTAAATCTCTTCTGATACTCAAAGACTGATTCTCGATTCATGCAAGATGCTCCAAAATCAGTCTGAAGCATTCCATACGTTTCTGTGGCATCTTTTCAAGTTTAAAACATAATTTTATTGCATATCGTTCTTCTAATGTGTCCTCACGTCCAGATTGCATTTTTGGAATTCCCCAGCTGTGACAATCAGGCTTTAGTAGGGTGTATTCCAAATTCTGCTGTAGCTGTTCATTTGAAAGGGAAACCATAAAAATTGGTCACTCATCTCATAAGATGTATAGCAATGACATACAGAATTATTAAGAGTCTACGACAATTTAAATGCCTGCATAAAAAAGTCTGGAAACTAATTGAATACACCACGTATATTTGATATATATGTATAACCAGTATTTCCCATTAAAAACCTACAATGGTTGATATGCCATAAAACTAAACAAAACCAAAGCATATATACTTAATAAGTATGTATAAAGAGAATATGGTATTAAATAACCTACAATGTTTGATATGCCATTAAACCAAACCAAACAAACCAAGTGAAAATTTTAAAAAAGTGAAAAGATATACAAATAATTAGATCTTACAAGTGAGCAAAAAAAAAAAAAAAAAGAATAGTGAAAAATGCAGGTAACGATAACATCAATGGTAGTTGGTGCGCTTTGAACGGTCCCCAAAAGATTAGAAAGGGGATTGGAACAGTTGGGTACTGGAGGAATAATCTTGAACATTCCGACTGCACTATTAGTGAGATCGACCAAAATCCTCGATACCTGAGGAGACTTGCTGCACTCATACACCAATGAAATACCTCTCAACAATCGCTGATGTAAAATATTCGCATATTGTAAATAATTTGTATAAAATATATCTACTTAAGTAAAGTAATACCGGACATTGTCCTAGCGGTTAGAGTGTCCGCCAAATGGCCTGGGAGACCTGGGTTCAATCCCCACTCGAGTCATACCAAAGATTCAGAAAATGGTACTTGATGCCTCCTTGCTTAACACTCAGCATTATAAGGTACGGATCAAGGGAAAAGTTGAGCAATCCAGGGAAAGGAGTAGAGCCCTCCCCTTCAACTTGGTGTAGTAAGCTATCGAAAAGGGAGCCTTCAGATCACCCTCGACTATGGTCGCCAACTTTACTTATATCTACGTAATTATTCTTAATGCAAATAAGTTGGATGGGTTAAAAGTTTTCCTATTCAATACTAATAATTTCTAGAATTTTAACCATTGATGAGACTCTAATTGGATTTATCAATCTGGATCATATTAAGTTAGGAATAATGGTAATGAAAGGGTGACTCAATACTCTTCAGAGCTCTATAACTGAAGCTTTACGACCGGAGAGATTTTGATTGTATAAATAGGACATTCCTTTTTGTTACGTTGTTATTTAATCCTATTTACCAACCCCTCCACTCGGGCAGGATAGGACACAATGTCAATTTTTAAGCGGAGTTTAACAGGTTTGAATTCAGAGTTTTCCTTCTCCTAGACTAGTTGCCCCACCAAGGCTGAAGAAACAGTCTGTCCTACTATTTACCCATAGCTGGAGGGAGAATAATTGGATTCATACCTTTCCCAAGGGTATTAGTGCTATGTGAAATGCAATCATTCTCGTCCGAGATTTGAACTCGAGTCACCGTGTCCATTTCCTACGACGATAACCATTAAACCACGGTCACCTCCATTTGTAATCGGTTTGAATTCAGAGTTTTCCTTCTCCTAGACTAGTTGCCTCACCAAGGCTGAAGAACCTAGTCCGCCCAACTATTTAGCCATAGCTGGAGGGAGAATATTTGGTTTCATACCTTTCCCAAGGGTATTAGTGCTATGTGAAATGGAATCAGTCAGGTCGAGGATTTGAACTCGTGTCGCCGTGTCCATATCCTGCGACGATATCCATTAAAAAAAAATTGTTATTTAATGGCATATCAACCTTCTCGCGTTATTTAATGCCAAATCAATTCTTTTAGACGGAGAGTAGTGGTACTGTTTAACCCATAAATAGGTTGATAAGAAGGTTCATACCTTTCCCAAGGGCATTTGTCAGAAAGTGAACATAATAACGCAACTGTTGTTCGAACTTGTGTACTAAGATTCCGCAGTACAGCGCTTTAACCACTACACGTTGGGACATTCCCAATCCTTTTTGGTGAGAGATAGTCTTCGGCAACTCTATTGGCTGAAGTAGACATATTCCAAGTCCTGCCCATATTGCCAAATAGGCAATATTTTTTTAAAGACGCATTTATGGCAGGGAATGCAGCAAAAATATTTTTGAGTTCTGTTCTTTCTTATTTAAATTATAAAAAAAAGTTGTAAAGTTGGCGATCGCAGTCAAGTGCGACCCGAAGGCTCCCTTTTCAGAAGCTACTACACCACGGTGTATAATAGGGCGCTACTCCATTCCCCTGATTGCTCCACTTTACCCTAGATCTGCACCTTATAATACTGAGTGTTAAGCAAGGCGGCATCAAATACCGTCTTTGAGTGTTTCGTACGACTCGCGCTTGGAGTGAACCCTGGTGTCTTGAACCATCGACGAACACTCTCACCATATATCAATAACAGTTCTTATGCTCTATGACTCTTCCGGATTTCTTTAATTTCTTATTTACAAATCTTTATTCTTAGGTGTTTGATAGAGTTCCTAGTGCACCAAGTATTATGGGAACTACTATCATGTCTCAATATCAGGTTTCAGTATACTTACTTTGCTCTTTTTTATATAATGTACATGATCATATTTTTTTATGCTATGGTTTACAGATTTCTTTTTCTTAATTCCTATTTTGATTTTCTTCCTTCAGTTCGTTTAATTCATTTTCGCCTTCTTTCTTTTTCTCTTCATCTATTTTCTCCTCTTCTGTTTATCTCTATCTTTTTCTTTCTTTCTTTCTTTCTTTCTTTCTTTCTTTCTTAACTTGTCAATCATTATTTCAATGTTTTTTTTTTCTTATTTCTTTTCTTTCTTCCGCTAAAACCCATCTCTACAAATTTCTCAAACCCAACCTCACTTCATTTTACATTACGTAAATGTTTTGTGTTTTTTCTTTAATTATTTTTAGCTTGATTCATCTAATTTTTCTTCATGAAAAAGACAAACGCCAACCCCCGAGCTGACATTTTCCACATGAATATGTCTGATACAAATGTCTATATAAAGAAGAGAAATCCAAGAGGGAATTCACCATGAAAAGATATAAGAAAGACAGTGATTTCTAAACGCTTTTTTTTAGTGTCTCTAGAGAACTCTAAAATGCATTAGACTTATCTTCTTTTTTTATAGCGAATTTTAGATTGACCCCCACTCTCCTCACGAACCATCCAAACGCACCAACATAGACATCTATACCATATATTAAGCACGATCGATTCTTCTATGTTAATGCTTTATTTATTTATTTTCTTTTTGTTTAGATTTTTGGCTCCCAAGTTTAAAACAAAATAATAATAGCTTTGGTTTATAGTTCAAAACAATAGTTAGGAAAAAAAGAATAAAGAAAAAATACGATGGTAATAAAATAATCGATATTCTTTAAAAACGATATCTGTTTTAAAATTCCAAGTAGCCGGGTAAATGAATTCATGGGTGTATGTATGAAAGATATTCATCTCAAATCTCCCAGCTCTTTCTCTCTCTCTCTCTCTCTCTCTCTCTATCTTTCTCTTCCCCTGTCTCTATCTCTCTCTATATATATATAAATATATATATTCATAGAGAGAGAGAGAGAGAGAGAGAGAGAGAGAGAAAGAGAGATAGATAGACAGACAGAGACAGAGACAGAGAATGAAATTAACATAAAAAGTTAAATCTTACGGACGTGACAACATTCCGGAATAAGATTAAAAGCATTAAAACAATTCCTCCGAATACTACCTAATTCAATATTAATGTTGATGCAAAAGTTTGCGATATGGTTTGGAGAATCATTGCTACACAATAGCGAAGTTGATCCTCACAAGGTACCACCTATCTATCTTTAAATAACTAAGTTTTAAAATTTTTAATTCTGAACGGTTTTTCTTGGAAAATTGTATATATATATATATATATATATAATAACGGTTTTGGTTGTCACTAAATCACTTTGTGGAATGTAATATGGAGAGTGCTCAATATCTTGGATAGAACTAGTATATAATAATAATAATAATAATAATAATAATAATAATAATAATAATAATAATAACGATTGGGTCGGCGATGTGCAAGAAATTTAAATTTTACCATACAAACAAATTGTATATGCACAACCCAACACCTGTCCTAGAAAATAACACACAGAAACTTCTATGGAATTTGACTAACACACGGATCACCTAATCTCGGCCAGAAGACCAGACCTAATTATAATCCACAAAAAGAAGAGAACTTGCAAAATTGTCGACTTTGCTGTCCCGGTTGACCACAGAATAAAACTGAAAGAATGCGAAAAGAAGGATAAGCACCTTGACCTTGATATGGAATTGAAAATCTATGGAACATGCAGGTGACAATTATACCAATTGTAATTGGTGCATTAGGAACAGTAACTAAATGATTGCTAAAGGGACTGGAGGACTTGGAAGTTGGCGGTCGAGTGGAGGCAATTCAGACTACTACATTATTGAGAACGGCCCAAATACTGAGAAGAGTCCTGGAAACTTGAGGAGATTTTGCTGTAACTCAGACTCCAGTGATAAACCATCAGCTAACGCTGATGTAAAAAAAACTCTAATGAGTAGAATATTCGGACTATTGAGCTTATCTTTATTTTATACTCACAACCTTTCGGTGAATATGTCCTTCTGACTTCTTTAGGTGTTTCATGTCGAACTCGGGAGCCAACACAGAATCTCGAACTGAGTCCTTTATTTGATCCACAGAAATGGACTGTTCTGATTCTATTAACCATGACTGGATACAAGCGTTATTGTTAGTATTTGTTATTCTTTTAAACTGTGACCTCCAAAGGATTTTACTCAAAAGCCCTTGCAAACCAAAAGCTTTATCCCCTGTGCCATGTGTCCTTGTCGGACAATTCATATTAAATATTTGGGACTTATAAATCTAATTTCCCCGTCAACTCCTGAGATATACCCCTCCCCACTATCATATCAGATTATTCTTAAAAGTCTACCTCTGTTTTTCAAATAACGGTTTACTTCGAGATTCTGTGTGGGCTCCCAAGTTCGATATGAAACACCTGGAAAAGGCCAGGGGACATATCAGACGAAGCCTTGTGAGTATAACAATAAAAATGAGGTCAGATGTCCGAATAGTCAAAGTAATATCATACATATACATGTTTTCCAGATATATAATGGTCCAGGAAATTCTGGTTCAATCCCAGGTCGAGTCATACCAAAGACTCAAAAACTGGTACATGATGCTACTTTGTTTACCACTCAGCACTATAAGGTGCGGATCATGGGTAAAAGGGAGCATTCCAGGGAAAGGAGTAGTGCCTTCCCTTACACCTCAGGGTATTAGCTTATAAAAAGGGAACCTTCAGGTCGCCTTCGACTATAGTCGCAATAGAACTTCGGGCCATTGGCCTAATGAGCAGAATGTTCGCCAATGGTCCGAGAGACCAGGGTTCAATCCCAGGTCGATTCATACCAAAGACTCAAAAATGGTACTCGATGTCGTCTTGCTTTGCACTCAGCACTATAAGGTAAGGATCAAGGGTAAACTGGAGCAAACCAGGGAATGGAGTAGCATCCCCATACACTTCGGTGTAGTAGCTATTGAAAGGGGAGCCTTTGTGTCACCATCGACTAATTACTATATCCCATATATATTGATAATGTTGTTTACTATATCTATGAATAAAGAATACTCTATATCGGCGATAGAACATATATATTTAAACTAGAATAGGGAAAACATAGTTAACAGCCCTAGGTGATTATCAATTTCTTTCCTATGAAATCATCGAACCAAATTTCTCTCTCTCCCTATATATAAGTGCGTGTATATATATATATACTCAAAAACATTCACAAGCACACTGACATGTATGTGTGTGTTAGTGTGAGAGAGTATATGGATACTGGCTCACCTGAGATTTTTTAAATCCTTTTTTATTATATTTTATAGTTGAATATATTCTGATATCACTTTGCTTTTTGTGAATATTGCCCTTTATTTTCCAGATTAAAAACAGTTTTCGTATTATATTTTGAACATTGTGAAATATATATTCCTTTGTGTTTATGTGTGTGTGTGTGTGTGTGTGTGTTTTCCTCGTGATAGATTGTCGTTTCCTTTTAGGTACCCGTGATTTTTTTAAGGTTTGTATTTGACAAGAGAAATATAAATAGGTCGATATAAACTTGTGCTTTTTCTTTGAATTTGAGCTTTTGGAATTTATATTTTATATTCTAAACAATTCCCTTTCGTATTTGTTATGAATGAAAATAACGGAGATTATTTTGGCGCCGGTTTAAGATGTTGAAACATTTGAAGAGATTTTTTTTAGAGAAAGCTTAAAATAACATTATTTGGTGCCGGTATAACTTTAACAACTTATATTACCACTAATTTTCATGTGACCTCAAAAGATTGTCAAGGGTTGTTGCAAATTTCAGTTTCGACTGAAAAGCCATTACACCTCTCCCTTCACTATAAGCTTATAGTTATCGCTATCATTGTATGGAATGAAATCAGCAATCCAAGCTCAAATTCTGTTTTCGCTTCATTTTATACTTATGCCGTTTATAAAAAAGGAATTAATACAACTGTTTTTTACTCAGCTAATTGTAAATGGTTAGGCAGACTAGGTTCTGTATCCTTGGGTAGTAACGATCCATATTGTGGGATTAGCGAGACAGTTCAATGATGAGTTTGATGGGCTACGGTTTGTTCAACAATAGAGCTTTCTTCATTGAGTAGTGATTAGCGACTTATACCTTATTTTAGTAACCTATCCAGAAAAAGCCAACAACACCAGTGGTAACGTGAGGGGTATTTTTCTTTGACCATGTGTCTGACTTTTGTCATTTTTCTTATGTGAACTCGTTGTCATCACAACATATCGTTTTTGATTCCGCAAAACTTCTTCAAGACCCACCCAAAATCAAAGATTCATGTCTTTTTCAAGGGCGAAAACGAAACGGAAACAGACTTTTTCAGGACTTGAACTTACTTTGCAGTGTCCATTTCTTAAGACAGTATTTGTTCAAATATTCCTTAATATGTTTGAATATAAATTAATTACATCAAGGCAAGGATAATGTAAAACCAAAATGATGAAATAGAAATCTGTATGATGATATTTAGAGATAAAAATTTGTTTTTGATGCCCGGAGTTCTTTGCAAATCAAAACCATTCAATTTAAAATATACTCATTTGATACATATTTACTTTTAATGGAAAACATGCATGTTCCAGGTTAATTAATAGGCATAAAAATATGTTGAGCGTTAATACGGCATGTGAAAATTTAGCAACAGATCTGTGATAAGCAGAAACCCCTTGAGAAATAAAACATTTCGTTGAGATTAAAATAATTTATGTATCGTATTTTCTTTAAAATGGATATTTTCCCATAAATTCAAATCTGCTATTTTAGAAAATTTAACACACACAAAAACACACCACACACACAAACACACACTCGCATGTACACACATATATGTTTGTATGTAAAAGATAAAACTTTGAAATTAGAACTCAGCGAGGTAGCTCTAATATTGAGCACCAGGTAAGCCACAAACTTATAATACAGAATGATACATAATTGTTCAGAGACATTCTGTGAGCTGTTATGACATCTGATTTTCCATTGTAAGCCCACTGACAATTTTCTCGAAGAAAAGTTTCGTCCTATGTATTTGGCTCTGCAGTATATAAAAATAAGTTAATTTCTTTCGAGAACCTTCTATGTATAAACAAAATCTACCCCCTCATTCTCTGTCTTCCCCACCCCCTCTCTCACTGATATGCATGTATACAAGGGTTCATCAAAAAGTGATACTTTTTCTTTAGAACAGGAAGAATTACTGACACAGAAACATGTATCATACATCAAAATAAAGCTGGTAATCTGTGGATCACATCCCTACTTCTCAACATAGTCACCGTTTCTCTCATTAGGAATATTCCACTTTCAATTTACAGCATGTGGCCCTGCTTCGTAAAATTCAGTTTGTTCTTTGAGCCACTTTATTACTGAAGTTTTCACTTCATTGTCACTGGCATATTTGCCTCTTTAACCCTCTTTTAAGAAACGGAAGTTATGATAGCCTGAAGGCACTAAATATTAACAATCGATTATATCCTCCTTCTGCATTACAATTCTCGACCGCACACTAGCACCCAGACAAGGGAGACAATCACTTCAATCGGATGGACGACTCTACTTTCAACCATAGTCACCAGAACTTTCAACTAACAGACTGTGCCGTTCTAGCGGACCATAGAGTGAGAAGAAAATAAGACGAAAAGGCAAATGACTAGATATTGCCAAGGAGCAAGCAAAGCTATGAAAAATGAGTTATAATGATATTGATTATAATTAATGCCCTTGTAACGTTCCTCAAAAGCATAAACGAATAACTGGGGAAACTAGACATCCGAAGAAGCCTTGAGACCATCCAGCTCACAATGTTGCATAGTCACAACCATTATACATATACAACTATACAGATATACATGCGGAAACAAAATCAACAATAATGACGAACGGACACAGTTCTTTAGAAAAATATACCTCTCACACTTTATTCGAAATGGTTGCGAAAGGGTTATGAAGGGTTATGTGTGAGAGGTGAGTTGGAGACTGAACAAACTGCAACATATTGACCCCCAGTTCCTTTCTCTTTTGCAGCAGTTCTTTCTCGTTCTGCTGGCTGCTCAATCGGGGGGTCCTGAGGGCCCATAGCCCTCACCTGGGTGCTGGTTCTCTCTACAGCATTTTATCTCCTACTTGACTGATTCCAACTAGCTGAACCTGTCTGTGGTCCCGGGTTATATAATTGTTTGACACCCACCTGCCTCTTGTTGGCGTCACATCTGCACCCAATTCAACACGTCCACAGTCGAAGTTATACCCCGATATCTTCGACCGGATGCACCAGTTCCTTGATCGACGGCTGGGTTGGAGGTCAATATGTTACAACAACGCTGTTATAAGTAAGTAAGTAAAGTTAGCGACCATAGTCGAGGGTGACCCGAAGGCTCCCTTTTCGATAGCTACTACACCAAGGTGTAGGGGAGGGCGCTACTCCATTCCCTGGATTGCTCCACTTTACCCTTGAACCCTACCTTATAATGCTGAGTGTTAAGCAAGGTGGTATCAAGTTCCATTTTTAAAGTCTTTGGTATGACTCGACCTGGGATTGAACCCAGGTCTCCCGGGCTATTGGCGAACACTCTAACCGCTGGGCCAATGTCCCGGTTAAAATTCTCAGAAGAGTCCCGGAGATCTGTGGAGACATGCAGTCACTCAATCTTCAATAGAAAACTTCCAGTTAGAACGAGATTAAATAAACTCGCATAAATGATTAATAACTAATCTATAACACAACATTATATTTATACGTGTCGAGGTATGGTTTCTGTATAAAATCATATTACAAAAATTTCGTATCTTCCCGCTTCAAGTAAATATTTGAATTGCCTGTGATACAGCTTGACCAAGGTGGATATTTTTCTTCTTAATGGGTTTAGATAATTTAAATATTTTATTTTTGTTCCTACTGAGTATAGCTAATATAAATATTTCATTTTTGTTCTAAATGAATTTAGCTAATCTAAATATTTCATTTTTCCTCCTGAGTATAGCTAATTCAAGTATTTCATTTTTGTTCCTAATGAGTATAGCTAATTTAAATATTTCATTTTTGTTCTTAATGAATTTAGCTAATCTAAATATTTCATTTTTCCTCCTGAGTATAGCTAATTCAAGTATTTCATTTTTGTTCCTAATGAGTATAGCTAATTTAAATATTTCATTTTTGTTCCTAATGAGTATAGCTAATTTAAATATTTCATTTTTGTTTCATATGAGTATAGCTAATTTAAATATTTCATTTTTGTTCCTAATGAGTATAGCTAATTTAGATATTTCATTTTTGTTCCTAACGAGTTTAGCTAATTTAAATATTTCATTTTTGTTCCATATGAGTATAGCTAATCTGAATAATTTATACTTCATAAAAAATGAAAAAAATGTTAATAGAAAAGTAGAACTGAAAAATAATCGCGAAATCTTATCCATTATCATTTTAATTTTTATCTTTTAAAAACCTGTTTTGAGTTAATTTTAAAATAATTTTTTATGCTCCTTGTTGCCATATTAATAGTACCAAACTTGATCTTTTCGTTAATTTGCAATTTTTATCTTAATGTGTATTGAACCACCAAAAGAAAAGTTAACAAAGTTTTTCTCAAAACTCATCATCATCTTGTGCCACCAGCATGGATATCCCTGACCCTTTCTCGCCACTTCTTACTATCGTTCATCGCTTCAGGCAGATCCTCAGGGCTACACCCTGTATCTTCATAGAGCTGCTGTATGTAGGTTCGAGCTGATCACCCTGCTTTTGCTCGGCCACGTGAGGAGTGTCCCTTGGGGACATCACTTACGAGCTCGTCCCTGCTTCTCCAGCAATGTCCTACCTGTCTGGTTCGTTTAACTTTGATAGTTTTCGTGATGGGTGGTGGTAAGCGCCCGTACAGCTGCTGCTTTGTGGGGTGTTGCCTCCAGGACTTGTTCGGTATTGCTCGAAGCATTCTTGTGTAATTGCCGTCAAGCTTTTTCTCCATCCGTTTTGTCAACGTCTATGTAGTGCATCCATATAGCAGTATCGACACGACCGCTGCTTGGAAGAAACTGCGTTTCATTTTATCGGTCAGGTCTGACTTCCACATGACCGATAGCCAATCGAAAGCTGTCCATGCCTTTGCTAGTTGCGTGTCGATGTCTTTTTCGGTTGATGAGACACTGCTTCCTAGGTAGGTGAACTTGTCAACTAGTTTCAGAGAGAAACCAAGTCTTCAATTTTTCAAAAAAACAATACAATTTAGTTTCATTTAACTTATTTTTTTATGTATGCGTATCATTATTAATTCACCATATTTCTAAATAAAAAGAACAAAAAGAAAAATGACAATGTTACTCATTGTTTGAATAAGTGCATGTATTAATTATTTCTCAAGGTATGCCTGTTTTTGTTTTCGTGTTGATAGATATAGCCAGCAATATTTCAACGAGACAATTACTTTATATATAATGTTTATTTTACATATAGACTTGCCTCTACCTGGAAAACTGTACCGACGTTGTTTCTTATCACCAGGCGAGAAAATAATACTTTTACGTTTGGAATTTTAAACTTCAAAAGTTAGAAATGAATTACCAATATAATACTATTCCTCAAACAGTATGTAATACTTAGAAAAAACATAATCAATTAAAAGCAAGAAGACTCAAAAAAAATAAATAGATTTACATCTATTTATAAAATTTAAAGTGAATATATATTAACACGCGCGAAAAATGACAGCAAACTCAAAGACGGGAACAATTCAAGAATGGTAAGAACTGTTTTGGGCAAAAACTGTCAGGAGCACTTTACAAACTGCAGCTGTACGGCCACTTACCTCCCATCTCACAAACTATCCAATTAAGGCGAACAAGACATGCAGACAGCTGCTGTAGAAGTAATGAAGAGTTCGTAAGCGACATTTTTTTAGACTCCTACTCATTGAAACATAGTATTGGACGACCAGCAAGGACTTTTAGCTCTGTATGGATATTTGATGCACTCTAGAGGACCTGTCTGGGATGATGGGCTGTTGGCACGGATGGAGATAGAGAGTGAAAGAGTCTCGTGATATCAGCATGATTTCATGTGGTGTCATATATATATATATATATATATATATATATATATATATATATATATAGATAGATAGATAGATAGATAACTGCTGAAGCCATCTGATTTTACAACAGAGTAATGAGAAATTATGTTGCTATGATAACATGAAGCATTTCAGAAATCCATTTGCGTTCATGATTATTTTTGAAAAACCTAAGAAGAAGAAGAAGAAGAAGAAGAAGAAGAAGAAGAAGAAGAAGAAGAAACCTGGAACAATAATAAAAAAAGAGTTGGATGGAGAGATGAAGAAGGAAAAACACTCAAGTAGGAAAATCAACATCTATCTAGAGAAAAAAAAGAAATGCATTTTAAGAAAAAATGAAGAAATCGAAGTGTCAGAAAATATAAATAATTAAAAAAAAATCTTATCTCTACTTATAAAAAAAAAATGGAAAGAAAGTAGAAATAAAAGCAATATTTGAGAAAGTTGCTAAAATTATGGCCGTGGAATGGCATGGGTATTTGGGGTGTATACAGCAATTTCCCCCCACCCTGAACTGGCCTGTCTGGCCTCAAGACCTTACGCCTATACATCTCATGTCAGAGATAAAAGTCTTAATTAATAAGCCGCTGAGATATATCAGTTTCCTTTAAACTGTTCAACGGTGCATCAGAGCGTAATCCGAACTGACGGAATTCAGATAATGTGCCCGAAGTAATTTCCCACGCAAGATGTCATTCATCTTTTCCACCAAAACAAAAGAAAACACACAAAAATAAATGATCGCTTATAATAATATCGGTGTTAAAGCTCAAATAATAAAGATAAAGATCTTAACCAGGCTCATTTGGGCCCTTAGACCTTTCCTCTTTTGAAAAATGTGGATCATGAAGAAACTGAAAAGATTAGAAATTAGACTTTGAACTGAGTCTTTGGAGACATGAGAATGAATCTACCGAAACCCTCCTTTACGAGCAGGATGCCATAGAAGGTCACTTTTGATGAGAGGAAATGCTGGTTTTCCTTTTCCTTGATGGACTCCCTTTCCACATTTTGAGAATCCAGATTTCCATATTATTTACCCATATCTGGGGGTAGAAGAGATCGATTCGTGTCTTTTATAGGTGTATTATCGCAAAGTGAAATCGACACAACACCGTCCAAGATTTAAACACAAGACGCTGAATCCATTTTCTACGAAAATAAATCTTATCGGTGGTGGGGCAGACTTTGCGTAACATCTATAATTATAATATACTTTTTCCTCAATTTAAAAGATAAAAAGTATATGTCTATACCTTGCTTCAATTGAATAGGATGAACGTCCATTGTCACCAAACGTAGGTATCATCACGTGCTACTTGTATGTATGTCGTGGTGACCAGAAAATGACCCACAATAACTTCGGGTACAGAAATGCAGGTATATACAAAAAATGAAAACATATAAAAAAAAAGAGAGAAGAATTGTGGTTTAAAAAATTATGCTCTGTGTGGGAAATAGAGAAGGATAAATACAGATATTGTGTACAAAGTACTGAGACGAAGCCAGAGACAGGGAGATCGAGCGTCGATACTCTATTCATCCAAGGAAAGAATGAAACTCAAAGGTATGGATTGAAAGTATGTTTTACTCAGAGTTAAAAAAACACCCCCCCCAAAAATAACTGAGAACAACTGCATTGAAAATTCGCGATTGAGTAATTCAGGATGACCTCCAAAAAGTTTGAAAAGTGTTTTTGGAAGATTTCCTGTTACATTTAAACTCCCTCCTCTCTCTATCTTTATCTCTCTCTCTCTCTGTCTCTGTCTCTCTCTACTTATATATGTACATATGTGGAAGTATTGATCCAAAATATATATATATATATATATATACCTATATACTTACATATATACATATTTATGCACACACACATACACACACACACATATATATACATATATATATATATATATACATAAATGCATATATATATATATACATATATATATATATATATATATACGTATATATTTATACACACACACGCACACTCACACACACATATATATATCATCATTATCATGTCGTGCTGCAGGCACGGATATCCCTGACCCTCTCTCGCCACTTCTCCTTATCGTTCATCGCCTCTGGTAGGTCTTCAGGGCTACATCCTGTATCCTGACATAGCTGCCAAATGTATGTTCGAGCTGGTCGTCCTGCTTTTGCCCGGCCATATGTGGGGGTCCATAGGAGTACATCACTTATGAGCTCGTCTTTGGTTCTCCAGCAGTGACATGCATGTCTGGTTCGTCTAACTTTGATAGTTTTCGTGATGGGAGGCAGGTGGCCGTCTAGTTGCTGCCAGGACTTGTTCAATATTTCTCGCAGCATTCTTGTGTAATTGCCGTCTAGCTTCTTCTCCAGCCGTTTAGTTAGCGTCCAAGTAATACATCCATACAGCAGTATCGATACGACCGCTGCCTGGTAGAGACTGCGTTTCATTTTATCGGTAAGGTCTGATTTCCATATGATCGATAGCCTATCGATAGCTGTCCATGCCTTCGTTAGCCGCGTGTCGATGTCCTTTTCGGTTGATGAGACGCTGCTTCCTTGGTAGGTGAATTTGTCTACTAGTTTCAGAGGGGTTCCGTTTAGTGTGGTGATGTCGCCTGTATGATTATAGCACATATATTCAGTTTTGTGTGCATTGACATGGAGGCCAATGCCTGCGGCTGCTCGTTACAAACTATGCAGTAGTGTTTTGGCTTGGTTTGGTGTATTTGCCAGTATTGCTATGTCATCGGTGTAGTCGGTGTCGGTAATTGTTTTTGCGGGGTACCTACTGCTTCTTTTCTTTGTCAGCTCGAAGCCGTTTTCTCTGATGTTATCAATCGATTTTCTAAGCACGTAATCTAGACAGATGATATAG
Organism: Sepioteuthis lessoniana; assembly: GCA_963585895.1. Lineage (NCBI taxonomy): Eukaryota > Metazoa > Mollusca > Cephalopoda > Myopsida > Loliginidae > Sepioteuthis > Sepioteuthis lessoniana. The sequence goes on from OY757919.1 coordinate 77,670,014, forward strand.
AGGTATGGGGCTAGCGTGTCTCCTTGTAGTACTCCTGCTACAATGTCGAAGTATTCTGTGTCTCCATCCGGTGAACGTACTTTCACTTTGGTGTTTCTATAGAGAATCGTTATTGCTGCTACGTTTTTTTTAGGTAGGCCGTATGCTAGTTGGATTGATTCCATCTTCCCTCTGTGAACGGAATCGAAGGCCTTGGTAAAGTCGATAAATAGTAATGTTGCTTCTAGGTTTTTTGCCCATACACTCTCAAGGATTCTGCGGACGGTCAATATTTGTGAGGTCGTGGATCTATTTCTTTATTTTGGTTTTTCCTAAGGATGTTGTCGATTTTGGGGTCTATGCTGTTTCGTAGTTGGGCATTGTAAATTTTGGCTGCTATGGATGTAAGTGTTATGCCTCGGTAGTTCTTTGCTAATCCGAGGTCACCCTTTTTATGGAAGGGAGGGATGCATCCCTTCATCCATCTGTCTATCGTATTCATACGGAGCCCGCGGTGGAATGGTTACTGTCGTTAGACATGAATTCAGCCACTCGAGTTCAATTCCTGGACGATGTTATTTTTATTTCACATAGAGCTGATATTTTGGGAAAGTTATGAATCAAACTCTTCTCTCTACATCATTACGTAAATAGTAGTGCAGAATGTGCTATTGACCTTTGTATGGCAACCGGTCTAGAAGAAGGAAAACAGAATTGACCGGTATTAAACATCGCTTGAAATTGATTTTTTACCGGATCTTTCTCGTGATGTGGGGTTAGTAAATGTTGGGTCCCAATCTGGCTGAGAGTTATGTTATCGGTGTGACATAAATTGAAGCGGGTTTCGATCCCAGCTTGAAGTGTCACGCGTGTCTAACCCCACCGAAGAATTGTGATTCAACTAAACAGTCTGTCTGTGGATGACAATATATACGCTTCCAATGTAACGGGGTTCAGCACTTTGGCAAAAGAAATAAATGGAGGTGCCCGCGGTGTAATGGTTATCGTTGTTGGAAATGGACACGGTGACACGAGTTCAAATCCTGGACGAGAATGATTGTATTTCACATAGCACTAATACCCTAAGGAAAGGTATGAATCCAATTAATCTCCCTCCAGCGATGGGTAAGTAGTAGGGCAGACTTGGTTCTTCAGCCTTGGTGAGGCAACTAGTCTAGAAGGAAAATTCTGAATTCAAACCTGTTAAACTCTGCTTAAAAATTGACCTTGCGTCATATCCTGCCCGATCGGAGGGGTTGGTAAATATGATAAACGGTTGCTACTTGCGTAATGCAAGCTCTTCAAAGGAAGTGAATACTCCGGTATCTGATTGCGTAAAATGTATATAATCAAAAGCTAATACATATGAGTTTAATTCTCAAGCAGCCGTTGGGTCACCGACAGACAGAGAGGTATGTTATCCGTCTGACATAAAGTTAAGTGGTTTCGATCCCAGGTTAAATTGTCTAACGTGTCTCGCTACACAGAAGAGTTGTGATGGAACGAAACTGTCCGTGGATGATAATGTATATATATACGAGGATCATTAATAAGTTTCTAGACTTTTTTCGTATGGGCACTTTAATTGATAGTACACACATGAAACTCTCGTCCCCTTCGAAGTAATCTCCGCCGGCTGCAATACACTTGTTGTACCGTTCCAAAAACTTCTGGAAGGCCCCACAGAAGTCCTCTTGTGTGAGAGTGTCAATAACCTTCGTCACAGCCTCTTTCTTCTCTTCAGTTGTCTCATAATGACAGCCTCTGGGCTTAGGGAATAACCAAAAGCCACAAGGAGCAAAGTCTGGACTATAGGAAGGGTGTGGAACTGTCTTGATGCCCATCTTAGTCAAATAGTCTGTGATAAGGATGGAGTTATTGACTGGAAATTTCACTGACCCGATTTGAAGAGTGCTGGTCTCTTCCCAAGGAATCTCTTCCTGAACTTCCTTAAAACCTCAACATAGTAACCCTAAGTGGCCAATCAACTCTGGTGTATTGACATCCGTACTCCTCCTGCACCTCTTATCATCCCTCACAGACTCCCTGCCTTCCTTGAATCTCTTATACCACTCAAAAACTGATGCTCGATTCATGCAAGATACTCCAAAAGCAGTCTGAAGCATTCCATACGTTTCTGTGGCATTTTTTCCAAATTTAACACAGAATTTTATTGCATATCGTTCTTCTAAAATGTCCACACATCTAGATTGCATTTTTGAAATTCACCAGCTGTAACAGTCAGGCTTTAGTAGGGTGTATTGCAATTCCTGTTGTAGCTGTTCATTTGAATCTGAAATCATTTAAAATGTTCAGTCATCTCACAAGATGTTTAGCAATAGCATACTGACTTTTCAAGAGTCTACGACAATTTTAAAAGCCTGTACAAAAAAAATCTGGAAACTTATTGAAGGCACCATGTATGTATATATATGTTTGTGTGTGTGTATGTGTGTGTGAAGTCTAAACTACATACTAGATGGTTGATTGGTTGCTTGCTTTTGCATGTCAAATCAAGTTGAGCTATTTCATAATGAATTCAGTCCTTTTGGTAAACTATTGTAGTTTTAAATAATTAATCATATTTTCAAATAACGATATTTTAAGTTGCTACGCATTATAATATAGTCTGTATGCAAATATTAACTATTTCTTTTTATAATAATCATTTGCTTGAGTTGAGTTATATTGTCTGCCCAGTTGGATGGATCTGCCGAATATACCATCTGCTTCTCTGCTGGGAGGTAATACCCCCACGGACATGTGCCCTGGATATGAATCTGATGTTGAGGTTCTAGTAATGCCGGAGCGTTGCAGAATGCGAAGTGTCATTTCATGGCGATTGCTTCCAGGTCCACTCTGACCCGGAGTGTTAATACCTGATAGTTTCCTATTCATGGGTCAAATAGAACTAAACTGTGTACTTATGCTGAACTTAATTGTTTGAAATAAAACTGTTAATCAGTAAAAAATGTATTTGGCATTAATGATCTTCAATAGATGAGGTGCTATAAAACCAAACCAAACCAAATTAAAACTAAACCAGTTATAATGTTCAAAGTATTCCTTAATAATAAAACAATTATAATGATTCGCAAACAGATCTCCATAGATGTGAGTGTAACAACATCTGACGCTCCGGGTCAGGATGGACTTTGGAATTAATTCCATTCTCATCGGAACTGGAGCTTCACCACCATATGCTGTTATATGCCATATCTAGGACACTTTATTGAGAGAGACTTATTCATCTGCAAGAGATATCGCAGTTATATTGTACACCACTTCGTCAAGACACGCAAATGAAAGCAACTTGGAGTGTTAGAAGTTGAAGTAATCACATCTATTCATCTTAAAGAATTCAATTAGGAGACCAAGCATATCAATCATTTATAACAAGAGCATTTGGGAGACACTAATCAAAAGATACAAACAATGAATATTAGGTTACAAAAACATGATAGCACAAATATATACAAATAAATAAAAACATATGTTATTATTTACTAGGTATGCTAGCTGGTCATAGATTTGACATGTTCACAAATATCTTTGCGTTAAGCTTAGTCGTCATTTTACGAAAAAAAAGGAAATGAAGTAAATTAGGAAGTAAAGACAAAGAAACAATGGAACTAAAAAAGAAAGTAATGATATAGAAATAAAGACAGTGAGAAAAAAAACAGAAATACAATAAAAAAGAAGGAATGGTGGAAAAGAAGAAAGAAAGGTGGAAAGAAAAAAAAGAAAGAAGGAATGAAAGTAAGAAAGGAAGTAAAAAAAAAAAAAAGAAATTAGGATAGAAAAAAGAAAGAAAAAAGAAAGAAAGAACTGGCGTTGATAAATTCAAAAGAAAAAAAAATAATATAAAAAAACACTTGGAAATAGCGAAAAAAAAGATATTGGAAGTTATTCAACCGAGATAAATACATTAACACACACACACACACACACACACACATATATATATATATATATATATATATATATATAAATTAATCAACCTATCGGTAAATACAAAAGTATGAAAAAAACAAGGTATTCAGATATATATCATCTTCTGAATACCTTTTTTTACATTCTTATACAGTTTGATATATATATATATATATATATATATATATATATATATATATGTGTGTGTGTGTGTGTGTGTGTGTGTGTGTTTGCACGAGTTTATTTCTGCATGTGTGTGTGAGTGTTTAAGTAGAGAAATATAAAAAATAGGTAGTCAGAGGAAGATTTTCTTTATAGTTGAATCAGTGACCTCCGTTGGTCGTTTGAGTTGTTTTATTATAAACCACTATCTGGGCAATGTTTATATACGTTGATTTTCTGAATTATTTATAATCCTAAAAATGAAACGAAAAAGCAAGAAAAGTCCAAGGATTAGAATAGAATGCCGCACACACACACACACACACACACACACACACACACATATATATATATATATATATATATATATATATATATGGATATATCTATTTTTGTGGGTACAATTTTATTAAAGCAATAAAAAGACCCAACGTTTTTTTCATGATGAAATTAAAAGCATGAAAAGCAAAAAAAAAAAACATGTTGATCAGCTAGCTAACTATTTCCTTTTAACGTCCCAGCTCTGTTGCTGCCCAATCGAACTGAAGAAAACACCGATTGATTCTCTGTAGAGGAGTAAAAACCCACTCCTAGATATACCACTAAACAATCTGATGGTGAAGTTTTAGTAATGCTGGATCTTTGGGGAATGCGGAGTACTCTTTCGTTGTTATCGCTCCCCATGGGTCAAATAGAACGAAAATGCGTACTTTTGCAAAACTGAATTACTTGTAATTGAACAGTTTTGACATGAAACAGTTTGTAAGCAAAAATTATACTTAAACTAAACTGAATTGTTTGAGTTAGAACTGTTTGACCTAATTAAATATTTTGCAATATAAATTTTTAACTTGTAAACTGTGTACTTATGCTAAACTAAATTGTTTGAAATAGAACTGCTCATTTATATAAATATAGATTTTACATTAAATAGCTTAAAAAGGTTGATAAATCATGGACACGGACGAGTAAAAATAACATCTTACCTCGGTACCGATTCCGGAAGTAGCCGGGCGAAACCGGATGAGGTAAAGATGGTATTATATAGCAGAGGAGTGTGGAATGTCCTGTTTTCATTGGCTGTTTACTAAAAGACAGATGTCTATAAGAACGGCCGAAGTCCGGTCTTATTATATTTTTTCTTTGCTTTGGTAGAGGCACGAGCGTAGCACCTCGCGATCACGGAGGCGGCTTGGCTCTTTCAGAGTCATGCCGGTGTTACTGTCGGAGCCGATATGATGCAGAAATAACCCGAAATCGGCAATGAAGACAGCGCATCACTGAAGACCTCCCTGATGCATCTAAGATGTATGATTGAAATGATATACCATAGATCCAAACAAGCAAACAAACAAACAAACCTGCACTATTGAACGAGGCTGAAACCCGTCAGCTACCTTGATACCTTTTTTTTTACTCATTATGCTTTTAGTTACGTGATGAATAAAAATTTGGGTCCGTTTATTGTTTTAATATGAATATATATATATATATATATATATCTTTAAGAAAAAAAACCAAAGACTGGTTAATTCAGGATTATGAATTTATTTCCATCCTGTATTTTCAGTTTCTGGTGTGAACCAAAAACATGAAAAAATTTATACAGGACTTCTTCAGACCCAATAGATAATTAATTAAAATTAAAATTAAAATTAAAATTAAACCAGAATAAACACGTGGGGTGTAGGGGGACGAGATTTAGGAGTTACCTCCTCGTTTTATTGAATTTCCGTTTTATTTTAATTTTTCAAATTTCTTCTGTCAGTTATAATTACGGTAATTTAACTTATTTATTTATTTGTTTAGTTTATTTTCTTTTCATGTTAAGTTCGATAATTGACTTTTAAGAGAAATATTAATGCTTATATTAATTTCGATACCATTTAATTAGCTACCTATTTTTTGAGTGAATATGTTGGATACGTTTTTTTTCTGGTTTCACTATTCATTTCTATGTTTTTAAATTTTTATAGTTTAAAATTAGTCTTATGTCTACATCTAGCCATTAATTCACTTCTCTTATTTAATAACTTATCAGGCCATTTATAATTTAAAATATGAATTTTCTCTTCTAGGCCTAAATTGCATCTACCGTTAAAACTATTTGGAATATTTGATTTTTTCAAAATAGACCATTCAATCTCAGGGGTTAAACCTTTGTTTTTTAAAAAACTAGAAATGTTTTGATAGTGCCGTATGGTTTTTTAGGTGTTCGTGGGAGAAGGTAAATTTATGATTGAAATATCTCTCCTTCCATTTAGTGGAAGCTAGCCCGATATAAGTTTTCTTATCTGTGATATTCTCTTTAGGTTAAATCATAGCTTGATATATTACGTTATTTAATTTGCATCGTCCATTCATGGGACACATTTCTCGGGGTTTACAATTACATTCTTTTTTATACCATTATTATTATTATCGTTATTATTATTATTATTATTGTTTTTATTATTTCTATTATTTATTTGATTCTGAAAATCTTTAGTCATATTTTTATTATGGCTATTAATTATTTGAAAAATATTTTTCGTGCAAGAGTAACTTATTTTTAACGTTTTTCTGTTAAATATTTTTTGCAGTTTATTTCCGTGTTTAAAATGTTTATCTACTAGTTTCAAAAAATATTTTCCAATATTTATATTAGTTAGCCTACAGAACGGGGGGGGGGGTGAACCATATAATTTTCCTTTTTCTATTTTTACGTTTATTTTCCCTATTTACTTCATTATTATTATTACTATTAGGTATACATGGTATATTCGGCAGCTCCATCCAACTTAGCAGACAATGTAACTCAACTCAAGCAAATGATTATTATAAAAAAAAATAGGTAAAATTTATCAATTCAGATCATGTAGGTTTGTTACGAGATGATGGGTTAATGTATATCCTGAATAGTAATGGGCCAAATACCTCTAGTATACAAAAGAAAATTATTAAAGCCTTTAAACTCTTAGGTTTTAAAGTAGAAATATCATCAAACAATTAGATATTCAATTTCTTGGCTGTGACCCTAGACCTTTCTAACAACATCCATAAACCTTTTATAAAAATGGATCAGCCCCCTTAGCGTAAATTCAAACCACCCTAAAGCTATAATTAAACAAGTTCCAAAAGCTGTAGACCTAAGAATAAAAAATCTATCAGTAAATGAAGAAATATTCCGAAAAAGTAGTAAAATGTATATTGATGTAGTTGGGTATAAGGAAAATTTTACCTATAGAGAAGAGAAGGTGCCTAATAGTAATAATAATAATGTAATAATAATCCTAGTTCAGTATTTTGTCTTACAGGTATAGGAAAACCCTTTTTGGATGTTTTGACCAATAGGAAGAGGTTTAGAGTAATGGTGTTGTACATAAAAATTCCCAGCCTCACCTGACTGGATGAGGCATGCCCAACCCACCTTTATTTAGGGTGGAGGAAAATTTAATCTCCCTTTTAACATTGACCTTCAAGATTAGGACTAGAAAAATATATTTTACGAAATTACCCGTTTCATCATCGAGATTGAAGTTTCAGTTGACAACCGAAAAACTAAATAAATTTGCTAACCTTTGAAATCAAAAACAATTGTCTGGCACTTAACTAATCTTTAAAATCGAAAACGATTTTCTCGCACTTAACTGGCCTTAAGGAACTATCAACTAGCTTTTTAAGCCATATAAGCCTTGACCAAAAAGATACTTATTTTAGGGATATTTTTTTGTTTTTGAGATATATATATATATATATATATATATCAATTAGAATATATTTCATAAATTCTAATTTTTGCATATTAATTAAGTACTCAACCGCCCGTCGTGTCACACTAATGCACCAAAAATAACTACTACAGCTACTTATACTCTTCAGAATAACCGTAAGAAGGTCAATGTATGGGGTGTTTAGATCTTTAAATTATTTCATTTGTTTTAGTGTGCTTTTATTTTTTATGTTGAGTTGATTACACAATTGAGTTTTTGATCATTTAAGATGGTGCGATGAAAACCGCCCCAAAATAGAAGATTGCAACAATGCCTCATTGCGGCCTAAAAATTTCAAAAGTTTGGCTACCGTAGTAGATAGAAATAGAGCAGAAAAAAAATGCCCCCTTCTTGGAGATCGAGTTAATACATTGGTGTCATCCAATCAAAAATAGAGGACAAGTTTACATTAATAGGGCTAACAACCTATTAAAGAAATCAGCTTCAAGCTGACTAATATCCTCACCCCGGAATTGCACGTAAGCACTTTTCATACTGTGTGTTTTTCTTTGTGGATCAAACAGCAAAAGATTCACGGCTCTACGAGAAGAGTAAACACTAGACGTCTGCTTGTCATGATGTGATACCTGGGGAAAATGAGACACATTTTTTTTCTCGGGCAATTCATTATATCCGAACTCGGTTGCCAACAGCAACCACTTTAGCTACCTTTTCTGCCGCGTTGATTATGCGGCACTGAAAGACATTTGTTGAATACAACAAATTATATATGCAGAGTCGTTTTGTTCGTTTTTTTTTTTTTGTTTGGGTTTTATGGCATATCAAACTTTGTAAGTTATTTTATGCCGAATCCATTTTTACACAAATAAACATTTCTATTTCAAACAGTTCAGTTTAGCATAAATGCACAGTTCGTAAAAAATATTTCTATTTCAAGCTATTCAGTTTACACAAGTAGTTCTAATTCAAACAATTCAATTTAGTTAAAGTATAGTTTTGGGGTTTACCCAGAGTTAATATATATATATATATATATACATACAAAATTAACTTAACTCGCGATTTAAGTTAATTTTGTAATTGGCTCTACTCGTATTGAGCACTCTTGTAATTGTAGCATTGCAGCGTTTACGGTGGGTTTTATTTTTCTTTTGACTTACTGACTGCATATCTCTTGATTTCTTTCAACTGGTGTGTCGGGGTTGGTCTTTTCTTTCTTTTTGTCCTATGATATTTTTTCTTTTTCCCCCGGACGGTGATTCGAGATATTTTTATCTCTTGTTCCTGGCGGGTTTTTTTTTCTTTCTTTCTGGTAACCGTGAATGCTGGTAGATAGTATATATATATATATATATATATATATCATAGCTGGCAAAACAACTTGCACACGTCCTGGGTATGACACTAAACAGCATCTGTCAGTGAGGCTCCGGTTCTGGAGATCTGTCGAGTGTAGAGCATTCATGCAAAACGATTAATCCTCAGTCATCGCTGAGCTGGAGTAAGAGTACCTGTTGGAGTCCCGTCTATGAGCCAATTAAATAGACCTGTTTAAAAATAATTCGTATTTGTTATGTTTGGCCAAGTGAGTAAAGTGTTCGCCAATGGCCTGGGAGACCAGGGTTCAATCTTAGGCCGAGTCACACAAAAGACTCAAAAATGGTACTTAAAACCTCCTTGTTTTACAATCAGTATTATAAGATATGTATCAAGGGTAAAAGGGAGCAATTTAGGGAAATGAGAAGCGTCCTGCTCTACACCCAGGTTTAGTAGCTAATGAAAAGGGAGCTTTCGGGTCACCTTCGATTACGGTGGCCAACTTTATTTTCAACTTACTTATGAGCGCGTGAAAAAATCTCCAAAGAAACATCTACATAAAACTATGAATATAAACCAACAATGAACTCGATTCTCTTACCCCGGAGAATATAACATGAAGGGTTAACGTCTCATTAAAAGGAATAAATGAAAAAGTTGGACAGCATTACTGAAAAAACAATAGATTGACAAAATAACGGCAGACACAGATAAAAATATATAGAATTCGATCAACCAATATTTGTAGTTTTACTCTTAAACTGTTGCACTTTTATTATCACAAAGGAATCGAAAAAAAAACCCACATTGGGTGTAAAAAAATAGGGACTCTAGTTGATCGGGAGTTATTTCCTGGTGAGGTTTACTGGTCCACCACAAGACGGTGGAAAAGAAAGGAAGATTGATGAAAATGGAGAAAGGAACGGAAAAGGTCAGAAAGTTATCAGCGGCAAATTGGCAAGGAGTTTTAATTGACTGAAGGAAACCCAAGTGGAAAAGCCGTTAACAGTGGGTATAGAATAGAAAACTGGAAAGAGGTAGTTGGCAAACAGAGCAGCCATGACAAGGTGAAGATAGCCGAAAGTTTCAGCCCCTATTTTAAGGTGAGCTTTAAAACATAGTTTCATACCAGACGCGAAGCTATGAAGATGAAACTAGCGAACACGTACGTGTAAGAACTACAATAAAAAACGAGAAAGAAATTCAAGGTCTGACACTGCTCTCTTTCCTCTCACGTCATTTTGTTTCCCTTTGTCTAGCTTACGCGGTCGACTCAATTTTCATCCGCTATTTCTCTCTTCTTGACGACTACTTGTAGTAGCGAATAAACTTTTGTATTAGCAAACCAAGAGATTTTTTTTGTATTTGTCACTTTTTCTTACTGCGTGGTTATCATGAGGTCCGACTGACACTTAAGACTTAGTACTCTCATGGACACGTTAGAAACGTAGTGGTGGAGGCATCCATGTGATAGTAATGTTTATGGGGACCGCACCAGCACGGAATTTAAAAACCCTAGCGTTGCAAGCGTCTATTTGTGTCATTTAACAGTAAATGGATGGAAACGAAAAAAATGTATGAATCGTCTCCTAACACTGATCACACAACGCTTTCTCATCAAACGGAATGGTTCTCAATACATCACGCTGAAAAAGAATGGGGCAGATTTGCCTGATACATAAACATCTAAATAATCAAACCAAATAGTTGCGGCTAATTTGAAACATCCCTCGTCATGCTTAAGATAAACTTCCAAGTGTTGACCTCGATGCCAGGAGTTTACGATAGCAGATTCTTGGATAGGAAAAAGTAATTTTCATTCAAAAAATGAACATGCTATGTTAACATTTCGTTTTTGTCGCTTTTCTTAAAGCATATAAAATCTTTTGAAAACTATTCCAAAAATCTTTCTGCCGCAAAAAGAAAAAAAAAATTCTTCTGACGATAACCTAAGGTTGAAAACAGCTAAGAACAATTAAAAAATTAATATCATAAAAATATTCCTATCTCTATTATCGCTTTTGTTCATCTTTATATATTTTTTCAAGTCTAGTTGTGAATAAGAAAATTTTCTTTTAATCCATTTTCTTGCTTCATCTGAAGTCCTGTTAAGTTTTTTAGACCATTGATTTATATCAATGCTTTTTAACAGGATAGAAATAAATTCATTATCTTAATGTGAGCGATTGTTTTTTAAGAGAAAATAATTTGCTTTATGGATTTTATTTACATTGACCTCTTGGCCGGGATTACTTAAATTTGATATTGTTTTTTTTTAATATTTTATGGGTCTTGCTAGTAATAGTTCCCAACTACAGATTTACTAGATTAAATACTGCCTTATATATATATATATATATATATATATATATATATATATATATATATATATATATATATATATATACTATGGTAGTACAAACATTCTAGAAGAGATTTTAGTAGAGTATACATTGTAAGTTCTTAAAAAAGACCTCTTTTTTAGGTCATATCTTGTCAAAGAACTCCGTGGCAAGCAAGTAAGAACGAGGAAAAAATCAAGGTATTTGACAACTAGGGGGAAAAGGAAAAGAGGAACAACCCCAAAACGTGGAAAAAACGTTTTTAGAACTTACTGTATATGTTTTACTTAAAGCTGTTCTAATATATATATATATATATATATATATATCCTTCAACAGTTTATGGCTGTTACTATCTCACGTGGTTGGTTAGTGGTAGACCAAATACAGTTTAATTTGGAAATATATACATATATAATAGCTCCATCTGGGATAGGCTATTATATAATAAAATGATAAATGAATATATACTAGTTTATATATATATATATATATATATATATATATATATATATATATATATATATATAATATCATGGTTGTTTATCTGTGAACACAGGGTTCTTGCTTCTCAGCCAGATTATCGCCTTGTAAAGAGGGTATTAAACTTGTGGTCAAATAAAAGCATCCCTGCTATTAAATATATATAAAAACTAATATATATATATATATATATATATATATATATATATATATATATATATATATATATGTGTGTGTGTGTGTGTGTGTGTGTGCATAATCATTACCTTGCAAAAAACTTGATAGAAACATTTTTAGTGAAGCACACTTAACAAGCAAACTTTACTCCAAGTTCCCAAGGATTAATGAATTTCAGAAGGTCTGCCTTTGCCCAGAGGACCAATCTGATTTTAAAAAATCTTACTAACTTTTCAGATAACTCTGAATTTTGAATTGGAATTGTTCAGCATTTCTAATATAGATGAATAAATATAATCACGGACTGCTGCTATAACGCTAACTCAACGTGTTTATTGGTCGTTTGGTATTAAATATAAACAAAACGAATCAAAGACTAAAGAAAGTGTGACTGAAAGATTGAATAAATAAAAATGTGTTATGGGTTCTAAAATGTAGCTGTCGGTCTCTCGATATCAAAACCTGGAATTTATTTCTTTCGTGATTCGTCAAGGATTGAATATATTTGTTGAATGTGGATATTTACTAGTGTCAATAGGATAATCTGGATGATCGCCCGACTGTTTTTCACATTCCTTGTGAGGTTTATATTAAATGTTTATCTATGTCCTAATAAAACGTTCTAGTTTTTATGGGTCTGAATTTCACTGTTTGGTAATTTTTATTATTCTTAATAAATCTTCTCGACGAAATCACAAGTGTTAAGATTAGTTTCGGGATGCATAAACAAAAAGAAAAAGTGATAAAACACATCGAGGAAAAGGTTAAGTGTTATTCGAAAGAAATAAAAAGAAAATAGCAAAGAAAAGCAAGGAAAAATATAAGAAAGAAAAAGGAAATTGATTAAGAATACAATAAGACACATATGGTAAAGAAAGAAAGAAAGAATAGAAAGAAAGAAAGAAAGAAAGAAAGAAAGAAAGAATAGAAATTGAAAGAATAGAAATTGAGAGGAAAGAAATAAAAAGATAAAGAATGAAAGAAAAATATTGAAAGAAAAAGTAGAAAATGAGTAAAAGAACTGAAGAGTTGGAATGAAGAAGAATTAAAAGGAAAGAAACAAAAGAAAGAAAGAATGACATTTGATGATATAGGTTGAAAGAAAACAGAAAAAATAGTTTGAAAAATAGAAAGAAAGAAAGAAAGAAAGAAAGAAAGAAAGAAAGAAAGAAAGAAGGAACACTGAGAAATGAAAGATAAATCGGAAGAAATGATCGAGAGAAAAAAGCTTAAAGAATAGAACAGAATGAAACTGGAGGAAAAAAAAAACAGAAAGGAAGAATGAAATTAGGCAAAAGGAATAAAACGAAGAACAAAAGAAAGAAAAATGTAAAAAAAGAAAGAAGACTAAGTCAATTGAAAGAAATAAAAAGATAAAGAACGATACAAAGAAAGAAAATAAAAAAAGTAAATGAGTTTAAAAAATAACGGTTAGGATTGAGACAAATGAAAAAGAAAAAAAGAAAGATAAAAAAGAAAGAAAGAATTATATTCGACAAAATAAATTGAAAGAATGATGAAAAACTGAAAAAAGATGACTTGGGAAATTGTTTGAAAAGAAAGAAGGAAGATGAAGTAAACGAAAGAAAGAAAGAAAGAAAGAAAGAAAGAAAGAAAGAAAGAAAGAAAGAAAAATGAGTGATATTAAGAAAAAACCGGAAGTAATGAGGCTGAAAGATCCAGCAGTCGGAAATAGAAAGAAAGAAAGAAAGAAAGAAAGAAAGAAAGAACGAAAGAAAGAAAGAAAATTATGATGTAAAGGAAGGCAACGAAAGAAAAAATTTATAAGTAATGGTAAAAACGAATAAAAGTTCAACATATAAAAGGGAGAAAAAAGAAACAAAGAAGGATGCAGAAATAAATAAATAAAGAAAGAAAGAAAGAAAGAAAGAGAGAAAGAAAGAAAACCAACAAAAATGAAAGAAAAGAAGCAAAGGAAGCTGAAAAAAGGAAGAAGAAATGAAAGAGACAAAAGAAAATGAGGGGAAAATGTCGAAGACGAGAAGAAAAATAAAGAAGCAGCAGAAAAGAATTAAGACAAGAAATGAAAAAGAAACAAAAGAAAAAAAGAATGAAGTCTAGATAAGTGGCTGGAATCAAAGGAAAGTAGACGAAATAGAAAGAAAGAAAGAAAGAAAGAAAGAAAGGAAAAAAGAAAGAAAGAAAGGAAAAAAGAAAGAAAGAAAAACGAACAATTAATCGAAAGAACAAAATCGAGCAAAATGAAAAAAAAAAAAAAATAAAGAAAACTAGGGAAAAAAACGAAAAAAACCAAAGAAAGAATTGAAATCTGGCGGATGGAATTGAAAGAAAGAAGGAGTTATATAAACGAAAAAAAAAAAAAAAGAACGTAAGAAATAAAAAAAGAAATTACACGGAAGGGAAAGTAAATGAGAATAAAACAAAAAAAACTGAGTGGTGGGAAAAACTAGTTGGGCAATCATCCAAATTTTGCCATCAACACAAGTGAATATCCATATTCAACAAAACACAGTCCATCCCTGTCGAATCAGACAAGATATAAATTTCAGCTTGTAATGTCAGAAGATCTACATAGGCACTTATTTGAGAAAGAAGAACGTAAGAAAAAAAAACAAAAACGATAAGAAAACAAGTGAAAAGAAATAAATTGCGATAAAAAGAAAAGTCATGAATGAAAAACAAGCAAGAATGCAAACAAATAAGGAGTTTTTAGTTTCTTTTTTTTAATAATATGTCAACCTTTGTGGGTTATTTAATGCTAAAGCTATTGGTGTAGAAGGACGGTTGTGGTGCTATTTAATGTATCGCTTGGAATATAGACGGGAAGAATTCAAAATTTAACAAAGGAATGAAAGGTAAAGGTTTTGGATAAAAGTTGAGATGTATATATAAAGCAAGAACGGTTTAGAGATCAAATAGAATAAAGAAGCGAAAACGCACGTCTCACGGTGTTTTTTTTTTTTTTTATTGGTTGATTTTTTAGAAGGTAAGCATATTTAAAGGAGCCTCGAAAGATATATATTTCAGTATCAATATTTCGGACTGGAAGAACGCATCAGTATTTAGACGCATCAATTATAAATTCAACGTAAATGTTTGTCGATATACAAATGAATCTTTAATGAGTTTAAATATCTGTTTTTGGTAAACATTTTATATTATCAATTTTGACGTCGGAATGAACGTTGTAAACAGATTTAGAAATCTCTCATTCTATCAGTCTCTTTTTTCTTTCTGTCCGTTTTTCTGTTTATCTATGTTTATCTATAAGGTTTGGTTTGGTTTCATTGTTTAATGGCATATCAACCTTTGTAGGTTATATAATGCAAAAGCCGTTCTCCTAGAAGACACTAGTGGTACTATTTAATCCATTGCTGTGAGAATTAGGGGGTTTATGCCTTTCCCAAGTTTATTAGCCTGAAAGTGAACGTAATTGCGCGACTGTAGTACGAACTTGCTTACAACGATTCCGCAGTCCATCGCTTTAACCATTACACCACGAGGACACCCCCGTATATCTATAACAATATCATCATCATCATCATCATGGCGTGCCGCTAGCACGGATATCCCTGACCCACTCTCTCCACTTCTCACTATCGTTCATCACCTCCGGCAGGTCTTCAGGGCTACATCCCGTATCCTCACATAGCTGCTGTATGCATGTTCGCGCTGGTCGTCCAGCTTTTGCTCGGCCATATGTGGGCGTCCATTGGAGTACATCACTTATGAGCTCGTCCCTGCTTCTTCAACAGTGTCCTGCATGTCTGGTTCGTCTAACTTGGATAGTTTTCGTGATGGGAGGTAGGTAGCCGTATAGTTGGTGCCTTGTTGGGTGTTGCCACCAGGACTTGTTCAATATTGCTCACAATATTCTTATGTAATTGCCGTCCAGCTTCTTCTCCAGCCGTTTTGTTAGCGTCCAAGTAGTGCATCCATACAGCAGTATCGATACGATCGCTGCCTGGAAGAAACTGCGTTTCATTTTATTGGTCAGGTCAGATTTCCATATGATCGATAGCTGTCCATGCCTTCGTTACCAGCGTGTCGATATCCTTTTCGGTTGATGAGACACTAACAATATAAAAACAGAAAAATTACACAAACGAGTTTAATTGCAAACAACATTGCCTGCATTTTTTCTTTTCTTCTTCCAAGTGCTAATATTCAAGAAATTATCAGAATAGAATTAGATTTTCAATACAAAAAACACCTTTTTATATTCTCCTAAAATACGCTGATGCATAAAATTCATAAGATTTCCAATAAAACATTTCCTGTATACACAAATGCATATGACTTGTAATTTCCTCAGATTAATGCTTATAAAGGTTAAAAACATACTCGCCATAAGTACTTGAACAAGCAAAAATAGCCATGATGCCTCGAGGGTATCAAGGATTTAGAAAAAAAAAATGAAGCCTTCGTAATGGGGGTGCTTTATTACCTCGAAGTCTTTCGTTATTAATTTACGACGCATCTTTGCTTTTAATCTTTTCGTGATTTTTCTAACATAATATAATATAAACATCTTTATACCAAATCAACGTACAGTTAAAAACTTAATCAATTTTGAATTTAATCTAATTAAATTCAATGTCAAAATTTGAGTTGTAAATTTTACATGAATTCTCTCTCTCTCTCTCTCTCTCTCTCTCTCTCTCTCTCTCTATCTATCTATCTATCTATGTTATCATGTTTATCTATCTATCTTAATTAGTCCGTTTATCTATCTATCTATCTGCCCAGTCGACCGGGGCTGTAGAATACACCGACTGCACCTCTGCAGAGGGGTAAGACATGATACTGAATAATCTGATAGTGAGGTTCCGGTGATGCTGGGGCTTTGGGGAATGCGGAAAATCCCTTCATTGCCATTGTTCCCAGGTCCTCTCAGGCTCGGAATGGTAGCACCCCATAAGGCTTTATCTATAGGTTAAATAGAACTAACGGCATGCTTTTGCTAAACTGAATGGTTTGACTGAACTGAATAGCTTGAAATAAATGTTTTGACAATTAAACCGTACTTACATTTAAAATGTGTGTTTATGCTAAACTGAATTATTTGAGATGGAACAGTTTTTTGATATTGAAACTGTACTTACACTAAACTGGTTTGTTTAATATAGAACTGTTTTGACATTTAAATGCGTGTAAACAAAACATGTACTTACACTAAACTGAATTAGCTGAATTAGAACTGCTTGACTAAACTAAATAGCTTGACAAAGAAATGTTTTTCACATTTCAACTGTACTTAGAATCAAATTGCGTACTTATGTTAAAATGAATTGTTTGAAATAGAACTATTTTCATAAAAATGGATTTGGCGTTAAATAACCTACATAGGTTGATATGCCATAAAAACCCAACCAACCAA
The DNA here is from genome assembly GCA_963585895.1 of Sepioteuthis lessoniana. Lineage (NCBI taxonomy): Eukaryota > Metazoa > Mollusca > Cephalopoda > Myopsida > Loliginidae > Sepioteuthis > Sepioteuthis lessoniana. The sequence goes on from OY757919.1 coordinate 77,687,482, forward strand.
CCAACCAACCAACCAACCAACCAACCATCTATCTATCTATCTATGCCAATATGTTGATATATCTGTCTGTCTGTCTGTTTGTCTGTTGGTCACTCTATCACTCTTCCCATCTCGCTCTGTGTGGTACCTTTGTATCTGGCATTCTATTACTTCAACTTATCTCAGTGTGAAACCATCAAGAACGTTTTCACTCAGTTAAACATCGTCAGAATCCGGCCACTCATACACCCATAACTTTAGCCGGACAATTCTTTCTCCGAAAGTGCCAAGTCTTGCCGTAATTTCATTTTGGAATTTCTTTGACTTTTCAATCTCTTTCAACCAGGCAAAGGTTCGCCTTCTTTGCCCCATTATCACATCGAATACCGGTGCAGTGGTGTCAGAATAGAGTGCCAAGCCAAGAGAAAAGGAAATACACGCTTACCAGTATTCAATTGTTGGAGGGCTGGACGAATTGGCTGGTGGAAGGTTAGTGTCTGGTAATGTCCAGCGATTCGCGCGGTTTCTTTCGCCTGGCTTCTCTCTCAGGAATTATACAATGCTATCTTGGCTTTGTCGATACGGGGCACTGAGCGAAAAGTTTCGGTTAGTTATCTCTTCACTTATGTATTTAAAATCAGAACGGTGGAACTCGCACACAGTTGGAACAAGAAGGGAATCCATTAAGAAAGCTATTGACGACCATGTGGCATTGTACATGGTAAAGATTTATTAGTTGTAATAATCAGAGAGAGAGAGAGAGAGAGAGAGAGAGAGAGAGAGAGGGAGAGAGAGAGAGAGAGAGAGAGAGAAGAAGGCAAAGGCAAACTGGGGACGAGGTTAGAAATAAAAAGTAACTTTACGGAAACTCACAAATAGTTTTAGACGACTCTGTCGTTAGATTTGCGGTGGCTTAACCGAGTAAACACAACCGAGAGAGTGATGAAATAAATCTTAAACTGTGGAAATATTTCCGATCTTCCGATTTAAGTTTATACAAATTTGGTCTTAAATGTATTTAAAATGTAATCAAAAGCGATTATTACACACACACACAGACACACACAGACACACACACGTATATTTGTATATATAGAGAGAGATAGATAGATATGTGTGTGTGTGTGTGTGTGTGTGTGTGTGTGTGTGTGTGTGTGTGTGTGTGTGTGTGTCGGTACTGTGAAAAAATTATCTTTTGAAAGTAAAGTAATCTCATATTGCTTTAGATATAGTAAATGTTGTTTAAATCTGGTAATTCGCCTTTTGGGGGCTGAGTAAAAGATGGTGTGTCAACAGGTGCACATTTTGTACATCTATTGGATTATTTCAAATACTTTAATAAAACAATAAAAAAAGCTTACTCCTTACAACTACTCGTTTGTTTATATTTCTCCGCAATATTTTTTGATCTATTTAAAACGAATGTAATTTACATCATTTTTTTATTAAAAAAATAATGCCCTTATCATATTTTTTACACTTTCTTTGTCAAATTGTTTATTGAAAAATAAAAAATGCAGACCCAAAAATAATAATCTGTTTTTATTACGTTATGTATATTTATTTCAAAATTTACACTAAATATTCAAATTTATTGTCATTATTTTTAATTCATTATAAATTGGAATAATCCACACATATGCACAATGAATAACTTCTGAATTACTAAAGATTTTAAATATAAATTCTTCACTTTTTCTCTTGAATATTAGTATTGATAAGTTGATATTTATTAATTTATTTGACGTTCAACATGAATATAATTTCAATTAAAAATATGCAATATTATTTTAAAACCATTCCTATATTGGAAAAATTATAATGACCAATCCACCAAGTGCGAAACCCAATGAGATATATACTTGCATCATACCACCTGTGACAGTATGGGTCAGCATTTACTTTTTCAACAAAAAAGAGAGCTATACTTACAGGCAACAAACTATCAAAACCGTTTACCCCAAATTTGTTACAACTTAATGAAGGATATGTACTTGTATTTATGGTGCATTTGATTCAGCACATTGGTTATATCAGTTCAAATCTTGGGATTATCCATATTTCTTAATTTTCTGCGTCATTACAAGACTCTCTATGAATTAACATTTCATTGTAAAAGAAAGGAATTGTCATCTTGTGCTGGTTATTCAAAGTCATTATCGGAGTCATAATTCTATTGAAAGTGTTGATGATCTAAATTCATCGGAACCATCAGAACTATATTCACATTGACTTGAACCTAAACTAATAGTTCTAATGATGTTGCTACGGAATTTAAACCAATCTCAATTTTGCAATTGTTTGAAACTTATGGTTAAGATGCGGATGCCTCATATTATTGAAGCAAGGGAAAAGATGTTCTATTAAGAGGATTTAACTTTTATCAGCAGAAAATCATTTGTGGAGGTGCCCGTGGTGTAATGGTTATCGTCACAGGATATGGACACGGCGATCCGAGTTCAATTCCTGGACGAGACTGATTGCATTTCACATATCTCTAATTCCCTTGGGAAAGGTATGAATCCAATTATTCTCCCTCCAGCTATGGGTAAATAGTAGGGCAGACTAGGTTCTTAAGCCTTGGTGAGGCAACTAGTCTAGGAGAAAGAGAACTCTGAATTCAAACCTGCTAAACTCCGCTTAAAAAAATTAACCTTGTGTCATATCCTGCCTGAGCGGAGGGGTTGGGTAAATAGGATCATCAGAAAATCATTTCAGTTTAAGAGACTGCAGTTTCCCTTTCAACTTAGCTTTTCTCTGTCTATTTATAAGTCACAAAGTCAAAATATCTGTAGTTAGGTTGTATTTAGGAGAAGACCGTTTTTCTATTGGATATTCGATGCTCCAGAGTTAAAAAAAAAAGAGGGTAATCAACTCCCAGAAAACAAAGGATGAAGTATACTCATAAGTGCTAAGACAATCTATTTTGATTATTCTCAATCTCTGTTATAATTGTTTTGTTATATAATTAAGGCAGTGATTAATTACATTAATCATATTTCGTTAATCATACTTTATTATTTAGTTTGGTAAGGCTTTGAACTACTCAGTGTCTCTTAGTTCATGAGTCGTAGTCAGACGGGACACTCGCATGCCCGTTTCGAATGACAATCATCATCTATCATAATAAACTCCCAGACAGGATATGAGGTAGGAAACGCCATTGGAGTGGACTGAGCGGATGGATGACGTCATGCTCGGAACAGATGGCCAGAGAATTTTAGGATTTTGAAAAAGCTGAAGATTTGAGGTACGAGCGTCGAAGCGAGCAGTTGAATTTTTTTTATCTGATCAGATCAGATCAGTTTGTGTCTCGACAGGCAGAAATGAGTTGAGATCACGGACACTGCAAGGTGCACCGCGCATCGAATGGAGTCAGCATATATGGTTAGCCTATCATGGTTTGTATCCCTCTCCTCGTGTCGCCAAAGGCTAAAGACAGAAAGAAATAAACCTGTTCGTATAAGAAAAGTCAGAGTCCACCTATATCATTATTATTATTATTGATGTCATCATGAGTATAAAGCAGTTTTACTTGCAAAAAACGTGAAGTTTATTGTTTTTTTCTCTTTGTTTGTTTTTTGAACATTCTTAAAGTGGTAACACTTTTAAAATTCTAAGATCAGTTAACTCAAGCAAAATTTCATCATTCAATAAGTGTAGTGTTTCTGTGGTAGCTTTCTGGTCTGTACAGTTATTTTTAGCAATGAAGGATTATCCGAACATCTAATTTGACCATCCTTGATAAAATCACATTAATTTTATTATATTCGAATAATGGGATTGTGAAATCTCAACATTGCGATGAAACTGTACCTGGTATAATATACTTTTATGCCAGTTTCATGGACTATGCATATTTAAAATTAGCCATGCAAAATTGTCTTACAATCTTTTTTGAAAACCCATCCTAAAATAACTCATGATCAAAAAGCAAATTAAACCCCACGTTAACTGTATTTTGAACATGGTGATGTAGAATAAACTCTTTATATAATTGTAAAACAACATTAAGATAATAGTGTTTCTATCGAATATTATAATTTTGACAGATTACCATTTTCATGTAGCTCAAGATCCCATGAAAAATATACTTGTGGCAATTACTTGGATAATACATTGAAATTTGTGATAAAAAAATTACTATTTGATTGTAAAATCTGAAAAGAAAAAAATACCAGTGTTTTCATTAAAGTGAAATAGTTTGGTAATAAAATTTCAGCATTTGATATAACTCAAAATGACATAAAATTCATTTGAGCTAATCTTAAACTTATAAATTGTCTTTGCAGAAGAAATTATTCTTAAAATGAAAACCACTGTCATGATAACAGTTATAATTGAATATTGTGTTTCTGAAATTACAACATTGACATGAAACTCAAATTGACATGAAATACTATTTTGACAGTTTCTTGGACGATACGTTTTTTTCTTATTAACGATGCAAAAAGACAGGTTATTTGATTTTTAAAAAATTCTGTTGAATTGGCAGAGCTTCCATTTAACTTATATAATGCGATTGAAAAATTTCTAACTCTTAATGAAACTCAAGATGACAAGAAATCCATTTCTGACAATCATCAATTCTGATATTTGCGATGTGGAATATACTTATCAAATTGAAAACGATGTTTCCATTAAGTAGTGAAATTGTGAAGTTTCGATAAAACTCAAACTAATATGATCAGCATTTTTGATACTATTGAATTTTAAAGTAGATAATTCAGTAAGTATTTATCACTGAATTGTAAAACCCATGTTAAAATAAAAGTGATTCTATTAACGGGAAATATTATGATTGTGAAATTTCAACAGTTAAATGAAACTCAATATGACATGGATTACTTTCTAGGCAATCTCTTAAATTATATATTTTTGAAATGGTAACTCAGAAATATGACTTATTTTTTAATTTGAAAATCCCTTTTAAAGAAACTAAGCACTTCTATCAATTTCAAATATTGGAATCGTGTGATTCCCATTGTGTGAAGAAACTCAAAATTACCTAAAATGCATTTTTTAACTGTTTCTAGGATAATGAAAGTTATTTCCTCTTTAGTAATCAAGATGGCACCAGTTAGAAAGCTCGCCTATTGAAATATCAGTGTGAGCAAGATTTTATGAGGAAAACTATACCGGCATTAGAATTGACCCCCTGGTTTATTTGGTGTCAGTATTGTCCTCTCATCAAGTATTGTTAAGTTTCGTATTAGTAAAGTGTAAATTAACAATTTTCTCTTGTTAAGACATAAAAAGGAGTATCATGTTTATGGTATCAAACTTCATCTAATGGTGAGGTTTATGTCCCGGAGTTCTGTGGAGCGTTGAGTAACTTCTTAATTGCCACTACTTTCAGGTTCAATCTGAATCGATGTACCCGTTATTATCCCATCTATTAGTAAACTAGACCTGGTGAAAAATTATTATTATTGGATAGGAATACTTGAAACGATATAACTGTACAATTTATTTTTATTAAGAATTGTTGTTTGAAGCTTCCATAGTTATAGAAGGATTATTAATATATTCCTCCGTGTGATTTTTTTTTTTCAAAACTGATATAACCCTGTGGAAAAAAAAAGCTAATTTATATGAGAAAACAAACTCTATCAAACATTTAGTGATCTTTACACTCACAGCGAATAGAGAAGAAAAAGAAAAAAGGAACGAAAGAGCCAGTTTACATGTTTATAGTTACTTGGTGCTGAGATACAAGAAAGAGCAGTTCATGAAATGGTGTTCATTCTATATTCGGATATAACTAAAAACTTTCCGAACATTAAATATATTTCTGACTGAATTATGAAGATTCGGCTGAGAGAATGGCAAAGGGTAGCTAGTTACATTCAGATTTACGTCCCATGCAACGACAGCTATCTGGAGAAAGAAAACAAGTTTTATGAGATACTTGTGGAACGGCAGGACAAGGTCGTATATACGGAAGATATTTGGCCTCATGAGATTTTAACGGAAGTGTAGGCAAGTGGAAAACACTATTGGGACAATACCTTGGCTCACATAGTGACATATCAATGAAACTGATAACTGTGGCCGATTTTGAGTGCTGAATGCCAACTGTTCACAAGAAGCATTTTCTATCACCTTTTTCCAGCGATGTGTACATATTATATAGATGGAACGACGGTCCGTTCGGTTCAGAGTCTGACTTTATTTTATCAAGGTTGGTAAAAGAAAATCTTTATTAATGATACCTCAATACTCAACTCAGACTTGGATACTCATCGCAGAGAGATCATTGTGTTGTAATTTACTAAGCTTTTTGCTTAGATGTGGCACAAGGCCATATGAAAGAGGCACCCAATGAAACTCGAACTCACTCGTGTAGGTTTGCTAGTCCAGCTTGCTAACCATTACACCACCAAAGGCGCCTAAGAGAGATCATTGTGTTCTTGGCACTCAATAAAAACATCCAAGAGTTACACAGAAGCATATATTTACCCAATCCCTCAACAACGTTCATGAATATGACACAAGGTCAATTTTTAAAGAGAGTACAATTTATCTGACATCAGAGTTTTTCTTCTCCTAGACTAGTTACCTTACCATGGCTAATGAACTAGTATATCCAGTGAAACAGAAAGAGGCTGCAAAATAGATCATGTTTTGAAGCAGAAATCACAAAAAAAACATACTAAAATGAGTGAAACTAAGTTTTAAGAATATCTACCCAAAAGAGATGAGTGTAAATGATTCTTGTTGATTTTTAAGTTTCGAATGATGAAGGGAAAGTTAAATAAAAGAAATAGTAATGGTCACCTTTGGTTGATAGAGGTCTAATATACCAACATACGACGAAAATATATATAAAATATTGTCAATTTTGAATTCTGGGGGTTTAATATAGGAACATAGAACTAGGATGGAAGGGCGCCAATGAGAGGAAAAAGATATTTGACAAAAAGAAACCATAGGTGTTATTGGATATTCAGAAGATAATGTAAGGAGGTGATACTGACAGCCAAATATCACTTACTAAAAGATTACCAAAGGGAACTTTCAAAATAATATGATGATGAAATAGTGACAGACCAATGCTACGAAAGGTCAGGATCTGCTAGGTTGGAATACGGAAAAAAAGTCAGTTTGTAGATGATAAAGTAGATGTCAGATTTGATTTGTTGGTTGGGTAGTTGGTTGGTTGGATTTTTGGCATATCAACCTTTGAAGGTTATTTAACGCTAAATCCATTTTTATGTAAATAATCAGTTCTATTTTAGATAATTCATTTTAGCATAAGCATGCAGTTTATATGTAAGTACAGTTGAAATGTGAAAAACATTTCTATTTCAAGCTATTCAGTTTAGTCAAGCAGATTTAATTCAGCTAATTCCGTTTAGTATAAGTACAGATTTTGTTTACACACAGTTAAATGTCAAAACAGTTCTATATTAAACTAATAAGTATAGTGTAAGTACCATGTGAATGTCAAAAACAGTTCTATTTCAAATAATTCAGTTAAGCATAAGCACGCAGTTTGAATGTAAGTGCGGTTTAATTGTAAAAAACATTTCTATATCAAGCTATTCAATTTAGTCAAACAATTGAATTTAGCATAAGTATGCCGTTAATTCTATTTAACCCATAGGTAGGGCCTTATCAGGTGCAACCACACCGGGCCAGAGTGGACCTGGGAGCAATGGCAATGAAAGGGTAATCCGAATTCCCCAAAGCCTCAGCATTACTGAAACCTAACCATCTGATTGTTTAGTGTCATATCCAGGACACTCGTTGTGGGGAGGGTGGTCTTACCCCTTTGCAGAGAAGCAGTCGGTGTATTCTACAGCCTCAGCCGACTGGGCATTTAGATTTGAAGAGAAAAAAACCCTAAAATATTGAAACATTACCAGCAGTTTGCATAAAATCTGATGAAAACGATGAAACCTGATTATAAGTTTAATCTCTAATGGCTTCTTCACTTCGCATCTATCTATCTATCTATCGATCTGGGATGGTGTTCCCGTGCTGAAATGTTTAAAGCGATGGACTGCGGAATCGTTGTGAGTTTGAACTCCAGTCATGCTATTACGTTCACTTTCAGACAAATACATTTGGGAGAGGTATAAACACTCTTATCCTCACAGCTATAGGTTATATAGTACTACTACTGTTCTTCTAAAAGAATAGCTTTGGGATTACATAGCCTACAAAGGTTGATACGCCATTAAGTAAAGAAAGCAAACCTATCTATCACAATCTCTTCGTTAATATGTATCAATTTAACTCTAACCGTATTTTCTTGTTTCTATATATATATATATATATATATATTCTATTCCTATCTATCTATTGTGACACTGTAATATATGTACTTGGGTTATGTTATTTGAGATAATAAATGAGAAATACAAATATTAACTTTAAAATAGGAATTTTATTCTTCGTATACAACACCGCGTGTTGGCTAGAAAATGTCCGGCGGTCAACACGTGTGTTTAGTGTTTGGAATCTCTTCAGCAACTGCCTCCTCTTCTGTCTTGGGTCGTCTTCGGCAACTGCTACTATCTCCGCTGATTGGCCAGAGGGAGAGGGAGAGCGAGAAAGAAAAGGAGAGAGAAGGGAAGAGAGAAGAGTGAGAGGCGATGGATTCTGGGATAACATTCCTTGGCCGAGGTGGAAGTAAGGGCCAAGATTTCTGTTAAGGTAGTATTGACTGCCCATTTACTGACCTTAGTAAGGGAGGTGATACTACAACACTCCCCTACCAGTAAACGGAATTTTTGTTTGGTTTTGTTTGTTTGTTTTTTGTTTTTTTTTTAATAATAAATATACTCGTTATCCTTTTTCCGTGAAACCGTTCTACCTGAAGTTCTTGTTTTCATTCTATGTTCCTGCACTTTTTCAGGAGGTAAACTTTCAGACTTTTTATTTGTATTGGTAGTTGCATTTTGTGTACATTTTTGTTTGTTTTCAATGTAAGGTTTTAAACGGTCTATTGAAACTTGTTTAAGCGTATTTGAGTTAGTTTCTATTAGGAAATATTTTGGTGTTCGTTCGAGTACCATGTAAGGACCTGAATAGGGTGCTTCTAGCGGTTTTCGAACGCGGTCTATCCTAATCCAAACTTTATCACAAGTTTGAAGTTGATCTGGCACATATGATTTTTTTTGTTGATTTTTCTCTGTTTGAAAAGTCTGTCAGATCGAATTTTGCCATAGTTTTGTGCAGTTCTCTTGTAAAATTTTGTGTAACTGTTTCTGTATTTTCCGTATTTATCATTAGTTGTGGTAATAGCATTTGTGCACCTGTGACCGCATAAAAAGGGGAAAAATTGGAGCAGTTGGGCATACTTCGGATTCCCATGAGAAGGTAGGGCTGAAATCCAATATTCTTTTCGGGCCATAATAGCTGCTTTTAAGGTTCTGTGGGCTCTTTCTATAAGTCCATTGCATTGTGGATGATAGGGTGTTGTACGTAGCCTATAGAATCCAATAATTTTTTAGTTCAAGGAAGAGTTCGCTCTCAAACTGTTTGCCTTTGTCTGATATGACATGGAGTCGAACACCAAAGCGCGTAATCCACGTGTTTACAAAAGCTTCTGCTACGGTTTGTGCTGTAATATCCGATATAGGTTGTGCTTCTATCCATCGACTGGTTCGATCTATACATGTTAAAACATACCGACGTGAATTGATGTAAGGATTGTTGGAGCATTTCGCTGGTGGTAGTGGTCCAATTATATCAATGTGTACAGTATGGAATCTTGATGATGGTATTTCCAACGTTTGTACAGGCGATTTGGTATGTTTGTATATTTTTGCTTGTTGACAAGATGTGCATGATGCACATAGTTCTTTGATGGTTTTATCCCTATGTGGCCAGTAAAATCTAGCCTTAATCATTTTGATAGATGATTTTATTCCAGGGTGTGATATTGCATACAAGCTGTCAAAGATAGATTTTCGTAGTGTGCATGGTACAAAAGGTCTGGGGTATGACGTTGATGTATCACATAACACAAATTGATCTTTTCCAGATAATGTGAATTTCTTTAAGTCTGGAAAGGACTGTATTTCGATGTTTGATTTTTGTGCATCTGCAAGTGCTGGCAGATCGTATATATCTATTTGTACAGCAAATGTTGGGCGAGACAGACAATCTGCAACTACATTTTGGTTACCCTTCACACGGGCTATATCTGAAATTAATTCTGTAATAATTGCTAGCTGTCTTTGTTGTCTATCTGATTTGGCAGGTTTTAGACTGTGGAATACACCGAGTATTGGTTTGTGATCCGTCAGAAGTAATACTTCACGACCTTCTATGAGGTGGCGAAAATGTAACACTGACAAATATGCTGCTAAAAGTTCACGGTCAAAAATGGAATATCTCGTCTGTGTTGTCGTCAGTTTCTTTGAGAAGAATCCTATTGGTATTGGATTTCCATTTATGACCTGATGTAAGGCAGCACCTACTGCATTTTTGCTGCTGTCCGTGACTAGTTGATGCTGTGTACAAGTTGGTTGAGGATGAGATAATTCTGTTAGCTCACCAAGTATTTTTATAATGTTAGAAAAGGATTGTTTTTCCAAATTATTCAAGGTAATTAATCCTTTAGGTGTTAATCTCATTCTTTCAGATAAAGGTAAGACTAACTTCGCAAATCCTGGTATTAATTTCCAGTAAAATCCTACCATACCAAGAAATCTGCTTAAGCTTTTAGCATCTGTAGGACACGGAAAAGATTCTATTTCTTTTACTTTGTTAGCAGTTGGTGTGATTCCATTTGAATTAATTCTAAAACCTTGGAAATCTAGCGATGTTACATTGAAAATAGATTTCGATAGTGATATTTTCAGGTTATTTTCTTGTAAAATCTTAAAAACTGTGTTTATATCTTTCTTGTGGGAAGGCTCGTCGTCGCTGAAGATTAAGATGTCATCTAAATATATAAAGACACAGTCTATCTGTCGAAAGATTCTGTCCATGTACCTTTGAAATGTTGCCGACGAATTTTTTAACCCAAACGGGATAAATTCGTAATGAAAAAGACCCATCGGATAAATAATTGCCGTTTTAGGAATATCATCTGGGTGCATTTTAATTTGATGGTACGCTGAAATCAGATCAATTTTTGTAAATCGCTGTTTATTAGCGAGTTTTGTTTTGAATGAATTTATATTGGGAATGGGGTATCTATCACTTTTAGTGATGCTGTTTAATGCACGGTAATCTCCGCAGCAGCCGTATCCTCCACTTTGCTTAGGTACAAGATGTAGTGGGCTTGACCATTCGCTGTCTGAAGGAGTTATCACGCCTTCATTTATGAGTCTTTTAAACTCTTCTTTAGTCGCCGATAGTTTTTCCGCTGATAGCTGTCTGGATTTTGCAAAAACCGGTAGTGGCTACCTGTATCAATTCTGTGATGAACACCGCAGTAGTTGTTATTTTTGATTATATGAGGAGAAATGATTTCTGGGTATTTATCCAGACTGTTTTGAATAAATGATGGTAGTTCTACTTTGTTAATGACCACGTTTACTGGAGATGTCGTGTTTAGTATTAATTCCTTTTTGGTAGCTGTTAACGGGTCGTAAATTGTTTTATTTTTGCAGTCGATTATGAGACCAAATTCATTTAAAAAGTCAAATCCAAGGAGTGGATTGGTGATATCTGCGACCACAAATGTCCAGGAAAATGACCTTTTCAAACTTGGTATCCCAATCTCTAGGTTTGCTTGTCCGTAGCATTTCATTTTCTCTCCATTAGCGGTGGTGAGTGATACCGGTGTTGGATTTAACGTGACGCCGTTTAACCTAGACGCTGGTATTATTGAGATACTTGCACCAGTATCCACTATAAATTTTAATGTAGTTGTCCCTAATCGTGTATTGATTTGTGATAGCGGCGAACTCAGGGGGACAGACATGGTTCACGCCGTTAGTTTTCGCTGGTAGGGCCTGAAGAAATTTGTGTATTACTATTTCTTCTCCGATACCTATCCGTTTTGCTATCGATAGCATTTCTTGCAGGTATGTTGAAGGACGGCCTGTAATAGTTGTTGTTGACATTAATTTGTCCAGCAATTCCGGCTTTGTCCTTTCGTGGGCCTCAATTAATGACTGTTTTATTTCCTCGTATTTTTTGGATTCTAAAATTGTTATCGGTATTTTAGCTACCACCTCAGCAGGCAGAGATGATATTACCGTGTAGAATTTTGTTGTAGATGCCGGTATATTGCGCAGGTGGAATTGTGTCTCCAGAATGGAAAACCAGCCATTCACTGCCGTTTCCATGAATTCTGGTGTCTTTATGTTAATTTGCTGTAGAAAAGCTTCTTCCATTTTTATTTATTTATTTTTTAATTGTTTTTTTTGTGTGTATATATATTTTTATATGTGTATATATATATATATATATATTTGTTGTTGTTGTAGACGAAGAAAAGAGGAAAAGATTTTTTTTTTTTATTTACTTACGTCGAAGGTTCTCTCTTGAAATGTTTGCGACCTAAAGTTGAAAAATTGGTTGAATTTATCCAGGAATTTTCAAAAGTTGCGTTTTATATCCTTTTAGTTGGGGTCACCATTGTAATATATGTACTTGGGTTATGTTATTTGAGATAATAAATGAGAAATACAAATATTAACTTTAAAATAGGAATTTTATTCTTCGTATACAACACCACGTGTTGGCTAGAAAATGTCCGGCGGTCAACACGTGTGTTTAGTCTTTGGAATCTCTTCGGCAACTGCCTCCTCTTCTGTCTTGGGTCGTCTTCGGCAACTGCTACTATCTCCGCTGATTGGCCAGAGGGAGAGGGAGAGTGAGAGAGAAAAGGAGAGAGAAGGAAAGAGAGAAGAGTGAGAGGCGATGGATTCTGGGATAGCATTCCTTGGCCGAGGTGGAAGTAAGGACCAAGATTTCTGTTAAGGTAGTATTGACTGCCCATTTACTGACCTTAGTAAGGGAGGTGATACTACAATACTATGAACTTTGGATGTACATGATATTGGGTGAGATTTATGTTTGTATTCAGAAGTGTATAGTTTTGGGTTGACCAAAGATATTGATGTGTATTTACTTGTGTATATCTATATGTATATATGAGTAGGCGTATCTATGAGGTAAGTAATAAGATGACTGAAGAGTAAGTAATTTACCCACGAACCTCGCTTGCTAATAGGGCAACGTAGGTTTGAACGAAATCACCTCACGACATTCAATGAGCATGAGGTCACCCGTGGGAAGAGAAACAAAGAAACAGGAAATGACCAAGCTGTTCCTATTTCTAGAATGAGGTTGAATGATCGCGAAAGTACTGGAAGGTACTCACACTTAGTGAAGACTATAAAACCAGGTCCCGTTTCCAGGTTATCACTTGTCTTGAGCCGCTGGTGCTTACGTGAAGTAAATTAAATGAGTTAACATTAACCAGAGAGACAGAGAGTGACAGAGAGAACTGAGATAGACACGGGAGATAGTTGTTAGTCGTTCGAGCGATAGCAAAATATGTTAAAATTCACACTGCATGCACTGGGAGGCAGTTGAAGATCAGCCCAGAACAAAGGAAGTCAGGTCAAGGACCCACGTCATATTAAGTTTGAAGGTAGCTGTGGTAGGCGAGAGTTCGAGTCGTACTTCTGACGGGGGAAGCAGGGTTGGAGAAAAGTCCCTGAGTTTCATACTCACCGTTTCTTGAGAGCAAGCTGTCCTCCGAAAAAAAAGTGTCTTTTCTTTTTCTTCTATTTTGACCCCCTCCTCGGCTTTCATGAACTCTGGTCTGCATCTGTAAAATAGCAATAATCACAGTGTGAGATCACAACATCACAATGCATGAGGCGCGTGGAGCCAGCACTTGCCTCACACTATCTATCTATCTATCTATCTATCTACTTCAGTTGATGACTTGTTTACTTGAACCGTACAAAAATATTAAACATACCACAGGATGAATTAGATATTCGAGGATTGATCGAAAGTTGCATACCTCATCAGTGCTAGCTTCTGCCAGTTTACTGAAAATAGTGTTTGAGAAATAGAGAACTTAGACAGAGTTTCGATTCAGAAAACCTCAAGCGACAACCAACCGGAAACTCGTGGAGCGTGCGAATATATGAAATATAAATAATGATGATAATGACGATTTTGATTGATTTACCGATTGCATTGTTAGTGGGACACTATGCAATGCACTGCCTTTGCTTTTGGCAGAGCTCTTAATGATACGAATGACCTGCCATGCGCACGAGAGGATTTTTGGCAGGCATTGTTATCAAGCAATTATTGACAATATTATCTCGCCAATAAAACATTGTCAGTACTTTTGCAGGAAGCTTGTTTCTCTTCTCATGAATCTACAGGCAATGATCCCAAACTCATATCTCGCCACCCCATACATACAATCTCCTGAACCGGTAGACATCAACTATATGTCTTGGTTTTCGTTTCTTCGACACAAATATAATTCATAATTTCATTGATGTTATCTACAAAGCACAGATTTGACATCCAGCGTAGATTGGGACAGGGAGGTAGGTTTTGCTCAGCGGGTTTGAAAGTTTTCATGCTAAATTTTGTTTTTTTTTTACTTAGGTTTGAACATCAACAACGAGCTGTATTTGGGAATCCGCAAATGTCTAAGGCGCTGAGAGAAATATTTTTAAATTATGTTTTTACCGAACCCCCAATCATGAGCAGAACGTGACACAAAGTCAATTTGTATGTGGAGTAAATCTGGTCAGAAACCATAGGTTTTCTTTTGATAAGACCGATTTTCTAACGAAAGCTAAAGATGGTGGGTAATGCGTTTAAATATAATCTACAGTGATGTGAGTGACAAGTTCTGTTTACTATGACTCGAAACCCATGAAAAGAAGAGTGCTTTTGTCAGATCATACATATGAATCAGTCTGGTAAAAGATAAGCTTCAAAAGAAAAACATCCGAGATCAATGCTAATAAAAAATTTACTGGTATTGCTGGTGGTAATAATTAAAGATAAAAATTCATAGCTGAAAATCTTGCTCAATTTAACAGCTTTCCACTGCCCTTCGTAACTGTTGTATTCATTTATCCAAACACTTTGTCTTTGATATTATATGACACATGATCAATTTTAAAGTGTAGCAGAGCTGATTTGAATTCATATTTTTTCTTTTTCCTAGGATCTTTCCCTAAACAAGGGTAAAAGACACATACTGTCGTACTGTTAGTACCGGTAGGGGAATGATAGATAGATTCATGGGTTTTCCGAAGGTGTAAGCCGGAATTGAAATGCAAACAGCTTTGACAAGATATTTAGGTTTGTATGAGATGCAGCATGGTGTATGTGAAGCAAGGCCGATGAATCAGAAATTTGGTCAACGGCGAGCATCCCCGAATGCTGTATGGAAGAACCTCACAGGTAAATGGTCAGGATCAAATAGTTCAGTAAAGACCTTACTGCAACTTATTTTAAAGGGTGGCGCCTATTGATGAGAAAATAAAAAAACATCCAACGAAAGACTGCAATGATTCTAATCCAAACCGTACATCAAAAACGCATCGCCCTTCACGCGGCTAAACAAGGGACGTTTTCTGTTAAGGTCGGAGCTCTCGGCCAAGTGTTTTAAAAATCGGTCACATAGCCCCAAACCAAATTATTTACATGTTAAGACATTGTTAACGAAACGACATTTAATGCTAAGACATTTTCTTAAAAATAGACCTGCCACCTAAACTAATGACATCTGTAGTCTAGTATAATATAGTTATTATATGCCTGCAAGTAAGATGAGCTAAACATCTGAGGAATTACTGGAGAAGCAAAAACGTACTCATAAACGACGTTTTCTGAACAGCCAAGAGTTGCATCAGTTCTGTGCGAATACATGATGCAGCCAAGAAGACCTCACTGAAGCGATGGAGGATAAAAATGGATGGCGATAACGAGTCAGGGAACTCCATCGAGCCAACATGACTTGGTGATGATCATGATGATGATAAAACTAAAACGACACAAAACAAGCTCTTACTACTGCATCAAGTTTCACATGATGCAATCCAGACAGCCCCGAAAGTAAAAAAATATTGGTCTGCCGTGAGCATTTTAGCTTTTAGACCACTTCTGTTCGCTTAATGATGCAGAGAGCACCTTTGAGGTTAATAGCTGCTACGGTGATGAATTTGTAAGCCTCACGATTTCGTGGGGGGTGTCCTCGTGGTTAAAGCGACAGACTGCGGAATCGTAGTAAGCGAGTTCGCACTCTAGTCGCACTATTGCGTTCACTTTCGCCCAAATACCCTTCGGAAAAATATGAACCCTCTTATCTTCCCAGCTATGGGTTAAATAGTACCACTACTGTTCTGGTAGAAGGATAGCTTTGGCATTAAAATAACCCACAAAGGTTGATATACCATTAAACGTGGAAACCAAACCGTCACGAATTATTGCTTTTTCAATTCATGTGTATGTGCGAGTCTGTGTATAGAAAACATATGCTACTCTTAAGAATATATATGTACATATAGAAAGAGTAAATGTACTATAATATGTAACGTGTCCATATCCTATATAACTCTCTACATATATACACGTATATATATATATATATATATACCATCTTGTCGTGCCACCAGCAAGGATATCCCTGACCCTCTGTCGCCACCCCTCCCAATCATTCATCGTCGCCGGCAGGTCCTCAAACCTACACCCCGTATTCACACAGAGCTTCTGTATGTAGGTTCGAACTGGTCACTCTGCTTTTGCTCAGCCATGCGAAGTGGTTCATAGGAGTACATCACTTATGAGCTCGTCCTAAATCCTCCAGCAGTGTCCTGCATGTCTAGTCCATCTAACTTTGACAGTTTTCGTGATGGGTGGTTGGTGGCCGTATAGCTGCTGCTTTGTGGGGTGCTGCCTCCAGGACTTGCTCAATATTGCTCTCAGCATTCGTGTGCAGTTGCCGTCAAGCTTTTTCTTTCTCCTTTTCGTTAGCGTCCATGTAGTGCATCCATACAGTAGTATCGACACGACTGCTGCCTTGAAGAAACTGCGTTTCATTTTGTCGGTCAGGTCTGACTTACATATGACCGATAGCATATTGATAGCTACCCATGTCTTTGCTAGTCACATCTCGATGTCTGTCTCGGTTGATGATACACTGCTTCCTAAATAGGTGAACTTGTCAACTAGTTTCAGAAAAAAAAAATATATATATATGAGTATGTGTGTGTGTGTTTCTATATTTAGAGAGCTATAGGATACGTATAGGCATTTATCCAAATCTTCTGCTACCAGCAAGATGACACACGGTCAATTTTAAGTGGAGTAGATCTTGTTTGTTTTCGAAGTTTTCTTTCTCCTACACTGGTTGCGTAACCAAAGCTAAAGAACCCAATCTGTCCATCTATTTAAATTTTACTTGAGAAGAATAGAATGACTCATCGTTTTCTCAAAGTCATTAGCATAAACTTGATATCAAACAGTTTCGTTCCTTTTTTTATTTTTTTTGGAATTCGGGTCACCAATTCCATTGCCTAAGAGGATAACTATTTCGTTAAGATAACGTTACAGGATGTGTATATATACAAGTTATATGATTTTATTTGATTTTCCTTCAATAACATAAGTTTAAAAATATACGAGTAATTTCTTAAAAGAATCTATAATTACCATATTAATCTTACTTATATAAAGCATAAAAACAATAAATGCAATAAGAATTGAAATACACCCGTATAATACTGTCGGGGTTTTGTACATGCATAAGAGAGAAAATCCAGTTCGTGAACTGATTACGTACCTCTGATTTCTTCAGAGAGATAATCGGATACGGGCTGTATGTATGCTGCTTGATAGAATCAGTTTTTCGATAGTGAAATTGTAAGTTTTGGTCCCTCTACTTTAAAACGATTATTTTGTGCAAAGCATCGTAAAGAATATACATCATACTGTAAAGTGAAACATATAACAGTTTATTAGATTATTATATAAGAAGGATAATAGGTTATAAGTCGTTGGATTCTCAAAAAGTTGGTAGATATATATGTGGGGATGTATGTCTGTGCGTAAATACTAATTACCCCGAAGGAGTTAGATGTAATTCAAGGTCAATTTTCGAACGGGATTGGGTGGGTTTGAATTCATAGTTTTCTTCTCCTATACCGTTTTGAAAGCCATCGTCGGCTCATTAGCTGGAAAGAGAATATTTGATTACTGTTTACAAGCGTTTTAGCAGTATGTAAGATGCAATCAGCATTGTCTAGGATTCGAAATCCTCTTTTATAACCTCAGCTATGTGTTAAATAGTACTACTGCTGTTTATCTTCAAGGAGGACTTTGGCAGCAAATAACCTACGAAGGTTGATATACCACTGAACGAAGAAACCAAACCACATATGATGCGAAAAACCCTTTAAACCGAAAGTTGGATATTGATCTGAATGTCTTCTAAAAAGAAATAAGACGAAATTCATATCTGTGGAAGAAGTGCTATGAATTACTTAGAGTGAGCAAGTGTGCAAAAAGAAAATAAAGTGGATGAATATCCCGGAATATGAGGTGGGTAATAACTTTCGATTGCTAGCCAAATCGGAACTTTTTGAAAATCAAGGCCACACTTAACTCATTTAGCACAAATTTAAAAATTATTTGATAGTAGTTGTTTTTATCAATTTCAATTTTATGAGGACGTTAATATTTAAGTAAAGTTACTTAAGAAAATATTTAGGTAAAATTTGTTTGATGGTGAGGCTCCACTTCTAGATATCTCGGCTGTGTACATTACCCCTTCAATGGCATTAATCTCAATTCCTATTTTACACGGAGGTTGAACCTGTAGGAGTTCCAGCAATAGGACAAATTAATCTGTTTAAACTTATTTGTATTTATTTGAGACCATCTGCAAAAAACGCACACACACACACACACACACACAAAAACATTATCTCAGTCGGCTGGTGTTGTAGAATACACAGACTGCTTCTTTGCAGAGCTGTATAACCCCACTATGAGTGTCCAGGATATGACACTAAACAATCTAATGGTGAAATTCGCGTAATGCTGGAGCGTTGGGGAATGCAGAGTACTCTTTCACTGGCATCGCTCCCAGGTCCATTTTAACTCAAAGTGGTAGCACCTGATAGGGTTCTATCTATGGGTCAAATAAAATTAAACAGTGTACTTATGCTAAACTGAATTGTTTAAAAAAGAACTGTTTTTGACATTAAAACTGTACTTACGCTAAATTGAATTGTCTCACATAGAACTGTTTTGACACTTAATTATGTGTTGACAAAAGCTATACTTTTACTAAACTGAATAACCTACAAAGATTGATATGCCATAAAACCCAACCAACCGACCACACAAACACACACAAACAAAGCAACGATATAAAAAATGTATATACGTACGTATGACTTTACCCAATTCTTCTTCACAAACAGGATGTGACCCGAGGTTAATTGTCAAGCGGAGTTTAACAGGTTTGAAATCGAAATTTTCTTTCTCCTAGACTGGATGCCATACTAAGGATAAAGAGTACAGTCTAACCTACTATTTACTGCAGAGAGAATAGTTGGATTCATAGCTTTTTCAATAGTATTCTCGTTATGAAACGCTATGCAAACGGAGAAGTACAGGATTTGAACTCGTTAGTCGTTAGTCATCAGATCATTGTCTGAACTCAGAAAAGATGTTATGAAGTATCGTTAGACCACCGATGGATGATGAATGTTAATCATCCATTAGTGATCTAAGGACACTTCATATCATCTTGTCAAAGTCCTGATGATGGTTTATTGAAACCGAAACGTTATAACGTCGACTTTCTTTCTTATTAAATGCTTCACTTTGTATCGCTTTGTTTTTTCAATATTTCTCTCCATATTGTCGGATTTTTTCCAATATTTACTTCCATATTAAAATGTATTTACATACGTACCAACCTCTCCGTTCAAGCAGGATATGACACAAGGTCAATTTTTCAAATGGAGTTTCACAGATTTGAATTCAGAGTTTTCCTTCACCTAGACTAGTTGTCTCACCAAGGCTTAAGAACCCAGTCTGCCTTACTATTTACCCATAGCTGGAGGGAGAATAATTGAATTCATACCTTTCCCAAGGGTATTACTGCTATGTGAAATGCAATCAATCTTGTCCAGGATTTAAACTCGTGTCGCCGTGTCCATTTCCAGCAATGATGACCATTACACCACGGGCATGTATATATGCACGCAATTCCCCTTAGTTTTATTGGTTTCGTACAATGACACATGTGTGGGGCACACAGTTTGAATGTTTTACGGGTTTAAACATCACGCAGGCTTTTTTTATGAATTAAAGTAAAGTTGGCGACCATAGTCCAGGGTGACCCGAAGGCTTCCTTTTCGATAACTACAACACCAAGGTGTAGGGGAGGGCGCTACTCCTTTCCCTGGATTGCTCCACTTTACCCTGGATCCGTACCTTATAAGGCTGAGTGTTAAGCAAGGAGACATCAAGTACCATTTTTAAAGTCTTTGGTATGACTCGACCTGAGATTGAACGCAGGTCTCCCGGGCCATTGGCGAACACTCTAACCGCTAGGCCAATGTCCGGTGTTTTTATGAATTAGTCTCCTAATAATTCTATGATGCTTCGAAATCTTTCTCGAGGCCAACGGAGGGTTAAGATTAAATGCTTTTTTTTTCTATTACATTATTCTAGTATATTTTTTATATCGTAAAATAAACAACTAAAACGAATATAAAACAAGGAAAATATATTTATTTTGAACTCAGAGGAAAAATTAAATAATATCGATTTAACACGTTCAATTGCTGAGCTTTAGAAATAATGATACCACATAAAATAAACTTTATGAAAGATAAATCCGAGTCTTATCTAGAATATTGAAACATTTCCTAAAAGTGGATAAAGTATCGCATCAGCAGATATGAAATCTCTTGGGAGAATCACCACCAAACATAATACACTGTGGTCAAAAATTCTGTTTTTCGTTTGAAAGGCATCTAGTCCCACCAGACTCTAACCCCCTCTCTCCGTGTCTCTTTCTGTCTCTCTGTCTCTCTGTCTGTCCCTGACTCTGTCTGTCCGTCTCTCTCTCTCTCTCTCTCTCTCTCTCTTTGTCCCCGTCTCTCTTAAGTATGTTTATTCTAGCCAAATTTAATTCAACGATTCCAATACAAAAACAAAGGATTTGGGACTTCTTAAAAATGTATAATAATAATAATAATAATAATAATAATAATAATAATAATAATAATAATAATAAAGAGAGAGAGATAGATCGATAGAGAGATTGAGAGAGAGACAGAGAGAGAAACAGCGACAGAGAGAGAGAGAGAGACAGAGAAGAGGAGGACGACGAGAGAGATGGAAGAGATAGAGCGAGTTATCTACTTCTTTTTGTTTAACGTTAATCCGCTTTTCGGTCCGACATGGACAGACACGGAGAAAAATATTATCTGATTAACTTCAGGCAGGACACACACACACACACACACACACACACACACACACACACACACACACAGAGAGAGTCCGTCTGTCTGTCTCTTTCTCTCTCTCTCTCTCAATATATATATATATATATAATAGCAGATCATCTCATTGTTTTTCAATCTTTACTTGCGTCTATCTCCAAGAGATCTATGTGTCTTTTTACAAATGGACCTTTCATTCTCTCTGCGGTTATTAACTAAGCTATGCATTGTCTGGCACCGGTCCTCAGGGTCAAGTTTTGCGCATATCATAGTGACTGAGGTGCTGTAATATAACATTGTATGGCTTGGTTTGGTTTTATGGCATATAAACCTTTGTTGGTTATTTAATGTCAAATCCATTTTTGTACATATAAAAAATTCTCTTTCAAACACTTCAGTTTAGTATAAGTACACAGTTTAAATGTCAAAAACATTTTATTTCAAGATATTCAGTTTACTCAACAAAGTTAAAGTGTTCCAAACCATGGTTTGGTTTGGTTTTATGGAACATCAATCATTGTATTGACCAGTCGGTTTGGGCTGTAGAATACACCAACTGCATGTCTGTAGAGGGGTAAGACTCCCCCAATGAGTTTCCTGCAATGACCCGAAACAATTTGATGATAAGGCTCCAGTAATGCTGGAGCGTTGGGGAATAAGGAGCACCCCTTCATTGCCATCGCTCCCCGGTCCTCTCTGGTCCGGAGTGGTTTCACCTGAGAGGGTCCAATATATGGGTTAAATAGAACTAATCTGCGAACTTATGCTCAACTAAATTACTTGAAATAGAACTGTTTGATATTTAAACTGCATACTTATGCTTAACTGAATTGTTTGATATAGAGCTGTTTTTGACATTGAAACTGTACTTATGCTAAACTGAATTATTTGAATTAGAACTGTTTGACTAAACTGAATAGCTTGAAATATAAAAGTTTTTAACAATTAAACTGTGAACTGATGCTAAACTGAATTGGTTGAAATAGAATTGATTATTCGTATAAAAATAGATTTGGCATTAAATAACTTACAAAGGTTGATATGCCACAAAACTTAAACAACCAATCAACCAATCCTTGTTGCTTATTAATGCTAACTTCATTTTTAAACATATAAACAGTTCTATTTCAAACAATTTAGTTTAGCCAAAGTACACAGTTGAATTTCAAAACTGTTCTATTTCAAGCAATTCAATTTAACATAAATACGCAGTTTAAATGTCAAAACAGTCTAATTTCAAGCAATTCCGTTTAGCATAAATACACAGTTTAATTCTATTCGACCCATAGATAGGACCCTATCAGGTGCTACCGCTACGGGCTAAAGTGAACCAGGGAGCGATGGCATTAAAGGGTTTTCTCTACATTCTCACAGTCTCTAGCATTACTAAAAACTCACCATCAGATTGTTTAGTGTCATATCCAGGACTCACATAGATGGGAGGGGCGGCCTTACCCTCCGCAGAGAAGCTGCCAGTGTATTCTACTGGCCCACCCGACAGGACAATACGATATCGTAGTTGATCACTATATATATATATATATATATATATAATAGGTGTTTGCTTACATTCTCATGACAGTCTCATTACTAATAGTTTCACGTATCTTTCAAAAAGTGCTCGGAAAGACTCGAAATAATAAGAAGTAACATTAGAGCACGTCTTCTCGAGTGATTGCATTTTCTTTTTTAAAGATACAAGAAACTAGTTGTAATGAGACTGTCATTAGGTGAGTAAACACCCATTTATTCATGGTAAGCTTCATTCTGCTCTGTAGACCAGAATTTTCTTATATGTTTATTGTAATATATATATATATATATATATATATATATATATATATATATACATATATATATATATCATGAACTCATCAGTGAATTAATTGTATTAGCGTGGGCGTTTTGTTCGTGTGCTCTCTGAAAATTATCTTTCTGACAAATAGAGATATTCTTGTTACATATATTTTTAATAAGCAGGTGTTCGTCGCGTGATCGTTATCGACGTAGGAAATATACATGGCAGCCCGAGTTCAAAACCTGGACGAGTCTATTTTCTTTTTACTTTGTGCTAATATCCCTGATAAAGAAATGTCTAACTATTGTCTATCCATCATCGACTGAACTCTTCATTCTTTGAATGACAACTCGTTTAGGAGAATGAAAACTCTGAATTTGAACCTGTTAGACTCCAGAAAAAGTTGATCTTTTTTCACATTCTGCTCATGATGTTATAATTTAGAATATTCGGACTATTGATCTCAAGGCGTTTAGTTGGAAGGTACTTTTGAGCTAAATCATCTGGAAATTGCAGGTTCAATCCCAACAACGGGTAAAACTAACATGGAATATTTACTATAACATAAAACTAGTGAGTACTATATATATAAGGGTAATACATATGAAAGTGTATTACACACATACACACACACACACACACACACACACATATATATATATATATATATATATATGATTTGTGAGTGAATAGTTTGCACGTAAAGCGATTTTTGACGGACTAGAACTCATTCATTTGCACACATTCGATTGGTTCAAGTATTCTTATCTAACACTATTAATTCTCTATTTGAATATTAATAACTTATTTGCACGCATTAAATGATTTCCAGTGTTGCTATTTAGCATAATAATTACATTTATCATTAATCATTTTGTTTAATCATATAGAGAAATAGCTTGATGGCAATTGCACGAAATGCTTCGAAACAACTGTAAGGCTACCTACCTTCCATCTCAAAAACCATTTAAATTAGTCGAACAAAACATATGGGATCACTGGTGGAGAAGAAAGGGCGAACTCATAAGCGATATTCTCCTATCGACCCCTTCTCATAGACGAGCAAGTGTTGGAAGACCAGCTAGAACTTATCTACAACAGGTTGTAACACGGAAGAGCTATCGAAAGTGATAGACGATAGAGACGAATTACGAGAGTGTGTTAGAGAAATCCGTGCTTGCGGCATGCCATGATGATGATGATGACATAACCTGGCAATTGATAGGCCCGTGTATATTCCACTGTCAATCCCTGCAAGGTTGAAAGTGAAGGGTCATACTTTCCGTGACCTTTTCGGTTGAGTGGTCACAGATTGCTTAGATACCAAGATCCTGTCTTCAATCATTACGGGTCACCACCCACGGCTAACGGGTGTCCTCATCTGTCAAGGATCGGTCGAAGTATTCTTCAGCCAGCCCCAGCCGACAAAGCGGCCATGAGTACGATTTAGATAAAGCAGTTTTTAAGGGTACACAATTAGTGGTGTTTTAGGTCAGGTCGTGTTGTAGATTGATGGGTAACAGTTAGCATTCCTACTTTCGAAATATACGTTTCAGCATTTGAACAGAAATATGTAAAAAATATCATTAGCAACGTATATATAATTATTTGTATTTACAATACCTATAGAAATTTTACAATTTTTAAAACAACTTTTTCATAAACAATAATTAAAAAAGAATGATAAAGAAAAAACTGTGGCTCCTTTATCTTTAACTCGATATAGTAGTTCAAAGAAAAGCCCTCTTTATTTCTGTCGTATCTATCTATCTATCAATCTATTCCATCTCTCTATCTCTCTCTCTTTCTCTCTCTCTCTCTCTTTTAACTTTATTTCTTTTTCTATCTTCATTTTCGTTTCTTTCTCTTACTTTAATGCTTTCCATTCCATCCTATTAATCAGACTAAGTCCTGGCGGCAACACCCCACAAGACACCAACTGTACGGCCACCAGCCTCCTATCACGACAACTATTCAAGTTAAACGAACCAGACATGCAGGACACTGCTGGAGAAGCAGGTACGAGCTCATAAGAGATGTACTCTTATGGACCCCCACACATGGACGTGCAAAAGCAGGACAACCAGCACGAACATACATTCAGCAGCTATGTGAGGATACGGGATGTTGTCCTGAAGACCTACCTAGGGCGATGAACGATAGGGAGGAGTGGCGAGAGAGGGTCAGGGATATCCGTGCTACCAGCGCGACAAGATGATGATGATGATGATGATAAGTGTCATGGCTATCAACCTATTTCTTTCTTTCATTCTTTCTTTCTTTCTTTTTTTCAAACATTTTATTATATTTACTTTGCTTTTCTCTCAGACGTGTAGTGCGTTCTTTTTTATTTTTATATCCCCGCATAATCAAAATGGATTACTGCATTATCTACCACTTATAAGGACAAGGTGTGACATTCGAATGTATGTGTTCACGTTTTATTCTATTCCTATTAAAGATATTTAATTCGTTATGCAAGTAAGCGTCACTGCAAACTCTCAGAAATGTTTATGTCTTTTCAAAACAATTTTTTTATTTATACTGCATATTTTTTTGTAAAAAAAAATGTGCACATGTATTCACGTCAAAATATTACAATATATGCCTGCATACAGGGCAACTTAAAGAAGAATGTAACCATGTTTTTTGTAATTAGTGTTTAAACTATCTTAAATCTAAAAGTCATCTCAGGATGAAAATGACTGAAAAGAATGTTTATTTTTGTTTTTTTTTGGTATGATTGAATGGTTTATTGGTTTTAATTTATGTAAACCTTTCTGGATTATGAGGAACTCAGTCTTTTTGCAAGCAATTTTATTAAAAACAACTCTATGGTTTTTGATCCGTGCTGCCAGCACGATATGATGATGATGATGATGATGGTTTTTGAAGCGATTAACAAGCGACATCTCACACGAGAAAACTTTGACGTGGCAAATAAAAAGAAACCTTTAGCGAGAAACTGAATCTCTTCTTATGACAGTACAAAACAACAACATAAGCATATCAAAGCGAGAACCGATAAGACGCAACAAAACAACCGATGTAGGTTATGTAGTAAAAAACACGAAAAGATCAATCACATAATGTGTGAATGCAGCAAATTAGAACAGAAAAAGTGTAAGAATAGACACGACTGGGGGAGCAAGGTGATCACAGAGAATTGTGCCAGAAGTTGAAGTTTGACCATACGAACAAATGGTATATGCACAACCCAGAATCTGTCCAAGAAAATGAGACGTAGAAACTTCTCGCTGATTTTGAGATACCAACGGATCACGAAATCTCGGCCAGACGACCAGGTCTTATAATAATCAACCAAAAAATAAAAGACAACTTGCTAAATTGTGGACTTTGCTGTCCTGGTGGACTGCAGTGTAAAATTGAAAGAATGAGAATAGAGGGATCAGTACCTAAACGTTGCTAGGGAATTGAAAAAAACTATGGAACATGAAAGTGACGATTATACCAATTGTAATTGGTGCTCTTGGTACAGTCACCAAAGGATTGGTACAAGGACTGGAGGACTCGGAAATAAGAGGATGAGTGGAGACGATTCAAACTAATGTATTATTGAGATCGGACAGAATATTGAGAAGAGTCCTAGAGACTTGAAGTGACTTGTTTTCCTTCAAACTCCCGTGAGAAACCATCAGCTAACGCGGATGTGAAAATCTCTCATAATAATAATAATAAAGATAACCTGCAGAATAACGGACTTTGTCGTATCGGCAGACCGCAGAGAAAAATTAGAAGAAATCAAAAAGATATATATCTATACTTTGCTAGAGAACTAAAAAAAAAAAAGATGGAACTTAAAGAAAGTTGACGGTGATAATAGTTGTAATTCGTCGACTTGGAACAATCCCTAAATTACTGGTAAAATGACTAAGGGACTTGAATATAAGAATACAAGTGGAAACCATCCAGAATACAGCATTCTTAGGATCGGTTAGTATAGTGAGAAGATTCCTGAAAACTTGAGGAGACTTGCTGTCACAAAAACTCCAGTAAAAAAATTATCCGCAAACGCTGGTGTGAAAACCTCCCAAAGAAGTAAAATAATAATTATTATGACAGTGATACCAATTGTAATTATAGGGCTTGGAATGGGGGCTAGAATAGTTAAAAATCGGTGGACGAATGATAATCATCCAAACGACTGCATTGTTGAGATCGGCTAGAATACTGAAAGAAGTCCTGGGACCTAAAGAGATTTGTTGTAACTCAGTTAAAGACAGCTAAAGCTGTTATGTTGTTGTAACTCAGTTAAAGACAGCTAAAGCTGTAATGAAAAATTTGCAAGTCGTAAAATAATTTTTAACAATTAATAAATACTTCATAATACAAATAATCACACCGAGTTTATATGGTTTTAATTGCTATAGCAATAATGTCACTGAATTATAGATTTAGATAATACAGACAAGTCTACAATATTAAAAATTCGATAGTAAGGATTAACCATCATTTATATGAGTGATGATAAGATATTTGCCAAGAATAGGAACCCTTATACAAATTATTAGAATCCACATTCAAGATAAAGAATGAAATTTAGGATTGAAAATATGTGCCATAATTATGAAAAAAAGAGAAGCAACGAAAAGAAAAGAACTGCTCAATGAGGAACTCATAAGAGCAGTGCGATAAAACCCTTCAAAGACCTGGAGTATTAGAAGCAGATAGACCATTCAAACGGAGATTTAAAAAAAAAAAAGGAATATGCAAGAGAGTAGTTACTCGGAAGAACCGTAAAACTACTCTAAGCTAAACGCTATGGCAGGATTCTAATCAAAAAAGGGAATTAATATATCGGCAATATCATTTGGAAGATGTTCTCATCCCTTTAAAAACTT
Organism: Sepioteuthis lessoniana; assembly: GCA_963585895.1. Taxonomy (NCBI): domain Eukaryota; kingdom Metazoa; phylum Mollusca; class Cephalopoda; order Myopsida; family Loliginidae; genus Sepioteuthis; species Sepioteuthis lessoniana. The sequence goes on from OY757919.1 coordinate 77,715,552, forward strand.
ACAAGGAAGAAAAGCAAGTAGGTGGTATAAAAAACAACGCAACTGATGATGCACGAGGACTTACACCCAAAGGAGGGCATAGCCAAGCTTCGTGTATCAAGAAAAGATGGAAGAAAAAGGAGTAGTGCGTAGATGCAACAATTAAAAGACTCAAGGAAAATAATGAAAATACAAAGAAAAACAATTTACAACAACTACTAACAGTATTATAAACAGAAACACATTAAGATTAAACAAGAAAACAACAATAAAAAATGTAGAAAACAAAAAAGGAGATGACAACTGTGTGGATACTTCAAGCAACAAATGAAGAATATTAAACTTGAAATGAACTGCACATGCTATCAAAAGAAATACAATACGTGGCATGAATGGGTAAGATAGATGATCCGCTGGGAATTGCGCAAGAAAATATAGTTTGATCATGCCGACAAATGATATTAGTTCAAACCAGTATATATCTGAGAAAATAAGTCGCAGGAAATTATATGGGGCTTTGAAATATAAATTGACCGGCAATTCCATAATATTAAGAATAGGATTTTGCCTTTCTAGCGGATCACAGAGTAGAAACATAATAATCGAAAAAATAGATAAACACTTTGACTTTAAAAGAAAGCTGAAAAAGCTGTGGAACATGAAGGTGATGGTGATACCAACAGTAGTTGATTTCCTTGGAACGATCCTCAAATTCCTAGAAAAATACAGTGGGTACTAGAGATAAGAGGAATCGATACTATCAAGACTATTGTAAAAACCAGTTAGAATACCCAGAAAAAGTTTTGGCAATCCTGGGAAACTTACTGTCGCTAAAACTCAGTGCTCCATAGCCATGATATGGCTATGTGTGAAACGTACATCGAATGTCCATAAAGATAGAACATAAGAATCTCGAAATCCGAAAAACATGTAACGACTTCTTTGTTCAGGTACGAAACTTTTCATAATCTTTGAGTTTAAAGGTTTTTCGATATAAGGAGAGAGAGGCACAATTTTTCTATTCTGGCTTTTTCATCCCCCCCCCCCCATCTCGTGCGACACCTGCCCAAGGCTTCCGCGAGCAAGCGAAAGCCAACCGTCTTCTCCCAAGGCAGGACTCAACTCTACTCACTTTCTTCAAATTCCCAAAATCCTCCGCGCGATTCCGGTGCGTGACGTCATTCGCACTTGCTAGCCCCGTTTCACATATCGGGCTATTGTGACATCTCTGAGCGCGCGTGAACACCTGTATTAATGTTGCACCTAAGTAACCCATGCACTGAGCCGAAATGTTCTCAGCCTAACTAAACCCAAAGGCATAAAACGAAATCCCTCAGCCATTATATTACATTAGTTTAAAACCATCAATCAGAGATCGTGTTAAAACCTTGTAAAGAGTAAAATACTTATAATTTGCTAAAATATTTATACTTCAATTAGCTATTCCTATCAAATTAAAAGAAAAGTTTTTTAGGTACAATAAGGAAAACGGGCAGATGACCCAAATCGTTTAATATAACTAACTCATAATTTCCTCTTGGTTTGGTTGCGTACGCTTCAAAGTTAAATATTGGTCTGCGGCCCAACAAATGCATTAAACTGCCTCAGAGTTGTAAACTATACGATCAAAATCCCCCGAAGATGAAGATAATTATCAAATGCAAGCATCTTAAGTGGCGGGTAATGAAATAATAAATATTATATTACGTATATAGTTCAACTCATCTCAGATTTAATTTCGCGTAAGTGAGTGTGTGCTCCAGTTCGTTTAGTTTTTCCAATGAAAATGTGCTTCAAACTTTACGAATATTTCAATATTCAAGATGTACAGTTATTTTTAATTCTTTCAATTATTTCAGCATTCTCTCGCAGAAAGAGAAATATGATTGGATCCCTAAAAAAAGAAGGGAAAAATATTGTCTTTCACTTATTCCCTGTTGCTTGTTTTTTTCTTGTCAGCTGTTCTAGTCAGCGGTTTAAAATGACAGTTAATCTTGGATAATTTTGATTATTTGATGGCATCTTCGAAATTATTCTTCACCTCATCCTCTGCATTTAATTAATCTTCATTCGATTTGCGGTTCATATTCATTCGCTGCGAACAGATGAAAGTGATTTCAAAACGAATTAAAAAAGAAACAACTGTATCTCATCATTGCTTTGTATGACAACTGTATTCCTAGCAAAATTTTAATTCGTTTTTTTTTCTCACAAAGTCAACACCCACGCTTACAATAGAACAATACACGCAACATAAAATTTATCATTGGATCCTTGAGTCCTCCAAAGGTTAATACAAAGGAGAATTGATGAGTCAGCATCAAGTAAAGTCTGGAAGAGTTTCTGTTCACTTCGCAAAATACTCTCTAGAAAAAAGAATGATTCTAATTTATTTTCCTCGGGTCTACTTGGTCAGTTGATTGCTTATTTTTAACGGCATATCAACACGTTCTATTTTTATACTTTAAGGAAATTGTATATTGTTCATTGTACGTTCACTTATACATTTTTATGTATTTTTTTAGATTACTTTTTTTTTTTACGTACGGTCCTATCGAATATAACTAATTTTAAAAACAAATCTAATTTACCCATAACTCGAAGCCTAACAGGTACTACCTCTCCTGACTATAGTGGTCCTCGAATTAATGGCCAAAAAGAGTTACTATAAATTCCTTGCATCTCTTTGCCATTAGAAGTTGTTTAATGTTATACATAAGACCCTTCTTTTCTTGGGGTAAAAATATTACTTCTATGCGGGGAATACAGTAAGAGTAAACTGAACCCGTCGACAGGGTGAAGAGGTCGCTTTGAATAGCAGGTCATTGTATCATTTCGGCCTGGTATAGACATCCGTATTCGGCGTTCGATAATATATATCTCACATTGGTCTATATAACGTCGATATCTACGTTTGCCATGATGGTGATGGTTAATCAGCAGATAAGATTAGAGAAATACAAAAATACAACTCGCATCAAGCGTTAGGATCTCTGTTGTTTTATAGCCTTGTCAATTGGCTTATAATACGCAGACAGTATTACCTATAGGGATTTCTGGTATGGAACTAAACTGCATCTGAGGGTTAATCCGAACTTGTGAAGCTCTGGGGAGTATGAAGTGCCTCTTCATTGTCATTACTCCTAGGGCCACTCCGAACTGAGAGTGTTTGTAACTATCAGGGTTCAATCTATTGATCAAGTAGATATGTTTAAAAATATTTGCATTCAACAACAGTCATTTGCTTACACTCAGTTAAATGTTCAAACTGTTCTATGTCAAACAATTCGATTAGGCATAAATCAGTTGTTTGCACTTAAGTTAAATGCGAAACAGTTCCATTTGACCTTTTGATAGGACCCTACCAGGTGCACCCACTCCGAGTCAGAGTTGATCAGGGAGCGATGGCAATAAAGGGGTAGTCCGAATTACCCAAAGCTCCAACATTACTGGAGCTTCACCATAAGATTGTTTAATGTCATATCTAGGACATATCGATTGTGCAAAAAAAACCTCTCTTCAGAAAGAACCACACGAAAATGTATGGCCCAGTCGGCCGGAGCCGTAGAACACATCGACTCTGTCTCTGCAGATGGGTAAAACTCCCCGAACGAATGTCCCAAGGAAAACGGAGAATCCTACGAGCCGTCTCGTTTCCTTAAGACTCATTAAGCTCAAGGCTTAGGTATACTGATAATAACAATGGTAATTTTATCAAAGATCATATAATCTTTCTCTTTTTCTCTAAACCAAAGAATTCAAAACACCAAAGATTTGTACTCATGGCTGGTATATCTATTTAAATATCTCTGAACCCGATATGCGGTGACGAGGTAGTAGCTGTTATTCTTGAGTCGTATAGCTTGTCATGATGTTTTCACTCATCATTACATTGTGTGTAAATACGCGTTAAAATCGACTCAAATGAACCAAATGGATATAACATAAACTAGTCGATTTAGTTTGAAACAATGTCACCGTGTGGCCGTGAAATTATAGGACGTAGATAAAGCAAAGTGTTAAGAGACAAGTTTGGAAAATATAAACGGAAGATAAGAGCTATTCCAACTTTGGGAAATGAAGTCGCGCGTTTAAAATATTTTCTGATAACAGTCATTTACAAAAACCAATGAGGCCCTCGAAATGTTATTATTATTTGGGGCAAGCAAACAGATTACAGTTAATGGCAATAATAACGTCGCAGTCAAATTCAATTTCTTATCAATCCTGACATTTTGCCGGTTCCGGGAAATTAAAGAGATTAATCGAGCATGTATTGCGTTTCACTTTATCGTCACTCGGCCAAGCATTTTCTATTTGTGGGCATTTGGACATTTTCATTCGTTGCCGATGAGTGACATTTACTACATTTAGATAGTTTTCTGAATCTGAATGGCGGAATAATTAATGTCGTTTTGGGACTCTACTAAAACAATGATTTGCAGCGGTTATATTCAGATTAAAAGCGTTAATCGATCTCTTATACTCCCCCACTCTAACCTATGGTTAAAATAGTCGGATGGATCGGAATCATGAGCGTTTGTGGGTAACCAGCCTAGGAGAAAGATAACATTGCATTAAAAACCAGGGGTTGGATTTCTTGAATCAGTTCGGCATTTTATTCAACCTCGACGTCCTGAGATAAGATTAGTGTCAAACTGTATCGGCCCTTGCCCTTCAATCTGATAACACCAGTCACACGGAGGAGAGATTTAGAACTACATCAGCAACTTCCCATCTTCTGTAAAACTTTATCCGTCCCTTCGTCCAAACACTAACACTGATCCATCGTCTTGGGAGATTTCTGTACGTTATCGGTTTACTGGTTTTAAACATCATAATGAGAGAGGGACCAATCAATAGTGTAGTTACCGGATTTAAAATATTCAATCCTTGATATTTCTTCGGTGTGTCTTAGCTTTAATAGTTTTTTTTAGTAAACGTTGTTTAGTTGTCTGAAGAAATACAGCATATCCAGTGAAAATTGAACTCAATAGGTTTTATCTGATTTGTTTTATTTATTTAATGGCATATCAACATTCGTGGGTTATGTAAAGCCAAATCTATTCTTGGAGAAGAAAAGTAATTTACTTTTTAACCCATAGCTAGTGGGAATTGCGAAATAGATTTCATACAATTCCGAAGGATACTGGTCTCAAAGTGAGCGTAAAAGAACGACTAGAGTTCGAACTTGCTTACAACTATATTGCAGTTCAGAACAGTAGCCACATTGCTACAAAAACTCCTCCTCGAATTTACTTACAATGATCTGCTAATATAGCTTTTTAACCAATATACCACATAATGTGCCCATCTTAGCTTCGGCAGAGGGCTATACTAATAGTTGTGACAGTCCAAGTACCCAAACACTACCCAACCTGTAGTCGGATTATTTCCTTAGCATCTAATAATCTTAAATACTGAACTTGTTACAAGAACGATTGAAGATATTATGGTAGTATTAGTTTGAATTACTAAACTGATAACAAAGGGTGCCATTACTCCGTCTGTGGAGTAAAGAATACACCCCCAAAATTGTCCTTCACATATCATAAGACCGGATATGGAGATTTTTGTATCGTGGTAAGGAAACGATACACAGTGAAACAGTTTATTATTCATTAACTCAAGTGGTACAGCCATATAAGTCTCTCGCTATGGAAGTTACGTCCGAAGCTGATCTTCTACTGACTGAAGTCTTTCAGAGCTCTTCTGTCTCTGCTTCTGCTTCTGTCTCGCTTCTATCTCTCGCTTAAGTGACACGTCGTCTTTTATACTTTCGTGATGCCGGAAGTAACGTGGTACGTTCTACTATATAACAATGATGCTCTTGTTCTGAGGTTCTTGGTTACATAGAGTTATCTATTCATTAACATTACAGCCAAGTCAACTCTGACTCATAGTGGTTATACTTATTAGGATCATATCTATGTGTCAAATAGATCATTCTGAAAATTATGAGTATACAATAAAAACTATATAACCGAGTGAAAACTATTTATATAAAGAAAAATAACTTGAAGCTATAATCATTTACAAAAGGATTTTCTATATATATTAGTTTTTTGAAACAACATTATCATATTTACCAACCCCTCCACCAGGGCAGGATATGACACAAGGTCAGTTTTTTAAGCGGAGTTTAACAGGCTTGAATTAAGAGTTTTCCTTCTTCTTGACTAGTTAGTTGCCTTACCAAGGCTGAAGAACCCAGTCTGCCCTACTATTTACCCATAGCTGGAGGGAGAATAATTGGATTAATACCTTTCCCAAAGGTATTAGTGCTATGTTAAATGCAATCAGTCTCGTCCAGGATTTGAACTCGTGTCGCCGAGTCCATTTCCTACGACGATAACCATTACACCACGGGAACCTTCAGTTTTTTGAAGCCACATTATTGTGTACAAATTCATATATTTGAAGCAATATGAATTTGTGCAAATTGTGACATTTGATAGAAATTATGAAACAATGTGCAAAAAGCGGTTTACAATTCTGACACGCTCTTTCATATCTAAGAATACTGTCAGCATTACCTCCTTTACAAACCGCTGCTGCAGAACTTTTTCTTGTGTAGAAAGTCTATATATTCACTTCATTGACTGTATTTTCGACTCAGGCTCGTAGTTGAAACCCCATGTTTAGCTAATTTGCAATTTTTTTCGCTAAAACATACTTCTCCGTAAACATCACATAATCTTATGTAAATTTGACATCGTTTGCATGTCTCAGTTACGAAAGGATTGATGTAAGAACCCCTGTTCAAGTCTGGAACATTGTTTACTTTGCCGCCACTTTGAATAACCTCAAAACAAATATATCTGCAATATTAATTTTTTTTTCTCCTGTAAACCAGTTACAAACAATGTAGAGTTTCTATTAATGGAAAAAAAGATCTGAAAAAACATTCTTTTGCATTTTCGAAAAATTCCCTTTCTTTATTGAATGACACTCGTATACGTAAAAATCCCTTCTCAATTGAAAAAGACTCCAATATTTATTGAATAACTTATGTAATAATGATTTACCTCGCAAAGTGATTTGGATGGTTAGTTCCTTGTTTGCTTTAACAGTATGCCAACATTTATCTAATGCCAAATTTACTTTTTTCTAAAAGCAATTTTCTACTTTCAAGAGACTGTTAAAAATTCTTTGTAAACAATCATAGCTTCAGATAACTATTATTGATGCTAATAATTTATACATAATTACATGGTTTGTAGGAACTACTTTTACTTGATATTATATTTGGTTATTTCTCTCTGTAAACAAATGACCGATGTTTCTTTAAACAGTTAGTGATACATAGCAAAACTTAGAACTATTTAACTGGGTAAAAACAAATGATAACTAGTAAATAAAAGCATTAGTATTAGATTGAAATACTTAAACTATTTAGCTGTGTGCCAAAAATGTTCACACATCATATTGAATATATATATATATATATATATATATGATGTGGCATTAAATAACGTTCAATAGTTGATATGCCTTTCAACCAAAACAAATTACACCAAACCACACATAGGCACAAATAAAATATTATCTATTTAGGGCTTAAAAAACTGCTACATTTAATGCATGAGATTTTTTTATGTACATATTAGGGCATATAAATGCCCTCACTAATAGTAATTTTTCTTAGAAGATCAGACCCTTCACTTTTGTTTTCAGCAAACTTTTCACTGAAATTAAAGAAGTAAAACTTATTGAATGAGTATATTGTTTATTTTATTAAATCATTTACACATCTATCTATCTATTTATCTATCTATCTATCTATCAAAAACACACACACACACACACACACACACACACACACACACACATATATATATATATATATATATATATATATATATATATATATATATATATAGTGAAAGACTCAGTTCATAGAATAACAAGACCAAATAACAACTAAGTCAACGAGCCTGTTCAGTTTTTAAACGTAGAAAAGTTGGTTTAAAATCAGATTGTTTTCATTCTCCAAGATCAGTTTCCAAATCAAGGCTAAAAACTCTACTATTTAACCATATCTGAGGGAGAAGAGGTGGATTCATGCTTTTCCCAATGGCATTAGCGTGAAGTGAAATGCAAACAGCTTCTTCCAGGGTTTGAACTTGATTCGTCGAATCCATTTCTCACAAAGATTCCAATTGCTCAATTACGTTTCCAGTTAGACTAACTTATAATCGAAGGTTTTTTTTTTAAAGTTCCGCAGAAACAAAAACAGATATACCGAAAATGATAAACTGCTGAATAGAACTAGTTAGACGGTTAGATAAATTTGTTTTAACGGCATGTCAACCTGTCTGGGTTTATTTTATTGCTGCAGGTTCTGGAAAGGCTTTCATTGTTCCTTTATATTGTCATAAGTGTTTTTGTAATGAGTTATATGACACCAAGTATTCCTATCTAATCATATTAACCAACCCCTCCGATCGGGAAGGATATGACACAAGGCCATTTTTAAGCGAAGTTTAACAGGTTTGAATTTAGAGTTTTCCTTCTCCTAGACTAGTTGTCTCTCGAAGGCTGAAGAACCTAGTCTGCCCTACTATTTACTTTTGGAGGGAGAATAATTGGATTCATACCTTTCCCAAGAGCATTAGTGCCATGTGAAATGCAATTAGTCTCGTCCAGGATTTGAAATCGTGTCGTCGTGTCCATTTCCTACGACGATAACCATTACACCACGGGCACCTCCATGGACGGGAACTGTAACCAATGGAAAACAAAGAAGTGGGACGTGGGCGTAACCATAACCAATGAAAAAGAGGAAAAAAGTATTCCTATCTAATACAAATAATTTATACATATTTATATGGTTTTAAGTAATTAATTATATCAAATAATAATGATAATAATGATAGTAACGATAATAGTAATAATAAGTACAATTTTTTGCATCTAGTTATATTATATCCTATAATCGTATCTAATATAAATAATTTATACGCAATTATATGGTTTCAAGTAATTATTTGTATTTAATAAATTACTTTTTTACCCATAGTTTTTGCTATTATATAATTTAATCTTATACAAATAATTTATACGGAATTGTATTGTTTCAGGTGATTATATGTATTTTTTTTCATCATACAACGTGTGAAAGCACGTGCGATACCATATCCTCATCAGCCGCCATCCAGGGGTGATAACACAGTTTCGGTAGCTCAAGGCGGTACTGCCCCCCCCCTGGCGCTACCAAGCAGCTTTTGCCACCGGACAGGGTATTAAGAGAATTATATATATATATACGCCAGATCAATTAAATGCAGAGACTACATTGGACGTTAATCTTCATTTTCTGAGTGCAGTTTGTGATTTAAAAAACGCGTTTACTTTCGGCGGTTGATGTTATTACGCGTTTACAGTAACCGTTTCTTACGTAATCACACGGGAAAGGTGATTCCGCGTGTATTACCTTCATGCTGAAAACTTTCTTGCTTTCGACCAAATCCAACTTGATGCATATCGCGCCGTGGTCTGAAGACGATTCGAGGCAACTTTCAAATTGCGGCCAGTGATTCCTATTTTTGAAAGAAACGAAATGACTGAATGTCCTATAAAACCACGACAACCAACCTCAATAGGAATCACATGGCATATCCAACCCTTTTCCACGCAGTCGGCACGCAGTGTCTCATAGCGGTTTTTCTTAATTTTTTAATAATATGATATCATGTATTTCTAGCTAATACAAAAAATTTATACAGAATAATATGTTTTCAAGTAAATACTTAAAACTCATAACAATAATAACTGCAGATGTAATGTAATTGTGGTGTAATAGTTAAATTGCTGACCTGTGGAATCGTAGTAAGCGAATTAAAACTCCAGTCATGCTCTTAGGTTTACTTTGGACAAATAGCCCTGGGGAAGATGATATCACTATTATTCTTCAAGAAGGATGGATTTAGCTATTAAATAACACAAGAAGGTTGATATGCCATTACAAACAATAATGATTTTTTGCACATAGTTATATGATATCATATATTCCTATCTAATAGAAATACTTTTCAAACCAATTCATTTTATTCATAGATCGAACTCAAACAGATACAATGACAGTTGATCAGGCAGTAATGACAAAATATTGGTTAGTCCACACTCCCTAGAATTGCAGAACTGTGTAATAACGTTACTTGCAGGTGTTGAACACAGCGGATGTTGTTGACAGCTTCATCCAGCCGAAGATAATATGGACAAGGTGATTATCGGAATATCACCTTGACGTATGGGCGGGGTTGAACTCGGTGAATGGTGACAGATAAGTCGGCCCATAGAAGTGGGCTTGGACAAGTTGCCAATGGGGAACAAGGAACACATGGACGGGAACTGTAACCAATGGAAAACAATGAAGTGGAACGTGGGCGTAACCATAACCAATGAAAAAGAGGAATTGCTGCAGGTCTCATGGGGGTTGTCGACTAAGTTCCCGAATTTTGGCTAAAGTCAGTTGTTCACTGGCTCCACCTACTCCCGACGACGCCTTCGTGTGTACGAACTCGCTGGGATTGCTCATCTGCTCCACACAAGTATCATCGTCAAGAATAAAAATATAATCTTATATTTTTATATATACGTGTTCCTCGTTGTTCATCAAGACATAGCTGCAATATACAACAACTGGATCCTTTTCATCAGATGCAGATTAATGTCATTCAAAGGCTGTTCCGAATCCTCTGAGATACAGTCAGCTTATTCTACGCCTCACCGAGTGGGTGGGATAGAGCAAGTGCGCACTGTTACAAACACTGTTCTTCTACAGCGATAGCTGTGCGTTTTGGAAGCAATACAAAAATACCCGCATGCTACACTTATGATAAGATCCTTTTGAAAAAATTAGGCCGTTTGCTTTATTATACTTTACCTCAATATCAGAAGTGGATTCATATTTCATGGTAACAGAAAATGAACCCATCAACCAATAATCCATATTTTTTCCTTTGCCAAGTCACAGAGAAAAGCTGAGCTACATTGGCCACAGTGCAATCGACTTAAAAGAACAGATGCTTGTATTTTCTCAACACCCGCACCGTGAGTAGGATAAATGACAAGGGAATTTCTTAATGGAATTCAGTTGGTTGGTTGGTTCTTTCGTTTAATTGCATATCAACCACTGTGGGTTATTTTATGCCTAAGCTAACATCGCAGAAGTATAGCAGTCATAGTATTTAACACATATCTACTGATATAAAGAAGTTCCAACCCTTCCCTCGTGTAGTAGTCTGAAAATGAACTTAACGGTGAAAAACTGGTTTAAATAAAATTGTTTTTTTTTCTTTTCCTACACCGGCTTCCTTGCTAAGATTATATAAATCATTCTTCTCTGCAATTTAACCAGAACTTGTTGAAAAATGATGGATCTGTGCTTATCTAAAGAGCATTAACGCCAACTTAAAGTAGGGATTTTTCATTGAATAACTACATTAAGGGTAAATATATATCCATTGTTATTCATTGATGCTTACTGAATTTTTATTGTCACCATACCACCATAGTGGAATACGTAAGTGGTGTGTAATGTGTTTTAACTGTGTCTTCAGTCATGTGAGTGACAAGTCAAGCGTAGTATAACTTTGAACTCCTGTAGCGGATTAAGAAGAATATAAATGAATAAAAACCCGATCTACACATTTATAATTCTTTTTTATTTCCTTAAATTGAGTGAAAAGATTGCTTAAAACTTATGTACAAAATCTTTTCTTGTAAGCAAATATAATATTAGTAAGAGCGTAGAAATGTTTAAAGTAGAGCAGTAATTCTTAGCTTTAAATAAAGGGATATATTTTGTGAACTGGTGCTGACACGAAACAGTGAGGATATAAAAAAAACCTTCGTTAAATTTATGAAAAATAAAACAAGCTGAAATGAAATGCATTCTTGAAAGAAAAGAAATGTTGATTTTCACTAACAAAAATAAAACAATGGGAAACTACTTAGGTAAGTAATATTTCCCTACTTACTGATTGTTGAGTAAGCATAGAAAAATCCATACTAAAAAAAGATGTATTCATTTCTTCGTTTATTTATACAGTTTAGGAAGACTCGAAACTACAAAAAATATTTATCGATTAATTTATTTGCTTAATTTATTTTTTTTGTATTTTTAGTATTTCTAAAATCATCTCGGTGTTGGATCCTTGAAATTTTTTCACGGCAAGTGAAATATTGTTGTCTGCGAAAAAAACTAGCACGAATGCACAGATTGGTCGTTAAATAAAAAAAAAACAGACACAACAATTACCGTTTTTCGAGGGGTTTTTTTGCATAAAAATTAACACTTTTTTTTTAAATATAGGAATCAGTTGAGTTCCCACATCCCCCAAATAGACAGTGGATGAAATATAAACTGTAAAAAAACAGATTTCTGAGAATGTTATATAATTGCGGAAGGATTTCTTTTTTATATTATGATTTTTCGTTGGTTATATCTTATCATTCGAGTTAGTTAGGTTGCCACATTAAGTGCAGGTGTTCACGATCGCTCAGGGAGGATGTGACAATCACAGATGTCATGATAAAAACCTCGGATAGGAAATGTAACTGGAGATGTGAGTGACGTCATGCCCGGAAACGATGGGATGGGATTCTTGGGTATTTTGGAAAAAAAACAGTTAGTTCAGATTTGAAGCTGGACGACGGGAGTTGAGATTTGGACTTAGACGAGTCCAGTTGTTTGCTGCGGGTTGCACGCTTGTTAGTTGGGTCAGTGAGGTGAGAGCTGACGCTGAACGAACAGTCAGCATTGTAAAAATTATGACTCTCTCTCCTCGTGTCGAAAACCTAAAAGTCAAGAAGGTAATAAAAGTTTCGTACCTGAACCAAGAGAGTCGTCAGTGTTTCGAGTGTTTCGGGATTTCTATGTGTATGAACATTTTATGCATGTGAACGTTTTTACATATCCGTATATTTCACGTATCCGTATCATGGCTATATTACAAGAACAGTGTTGTCATAATTGCTGGCTGAAATGCATAAGCAAAGGTGTTGACAAAGTAAGTGATTTATAACAAAAACATTTCTCTATAAAGCAGTATTATTGATTGTGCCTTTTTTCAAACTGTAGGTTTTTTTGTGTTCGATCAAATTGCTCCCACGAACAGGGAAGCGATACTCGGTAAATTATTAAGCTGAATAAATCTGGTTTCATGTCAGTATTATTTCTCCTAGACAGGCAGCCTAATCAGGATTAAAGTACTTCAGCTTTATTTCTCCATAGCAGAGGGAGAGGTAGAAGATGATTTTTTGCGCGTTTCCCAAGGACATGAGCACCAAGTGAATCAGAAATAGCTAATTTCAGGGTTTGAACTCGGAGTCACAAATTCTATTTCCAACAACGATGACTGTTACATTAAACACTATTCTCTGCACCTTGGCTATGTTTTCTGGAAATATATCAGAGATATTACACGCGTAGCGCATTGCATTTCTAAAAGCTTAATCTACCACAATTTGGCTTATAATACACTGACTGTATCACTTGAAGAGGGTGGAGACCACCTGCTTCCCACCAAAACACTTGTTCTGGGTATGAAACTCGACTGCATCTGATGGAGAGGCTCCAGTTTTGTTGCTCTCTGGATAGTGGAGTACCCTTGTCATTACTCCCACGTCCACTCTGACGCAGTCATAGTGACTGCTAGGGTCCCATCTACGGATCAAATAGACTTGTTTTAAAAACATTTGAATTAGGTAGGAATATTTGATACTATATTACGGTACATTATTTGGAGAAATGGTATATTTTGTAATAAACATAGTTACTTAAAGCTATAGATGTTTAATAAGGATTATTATTAGTAATAGAAAAATATGCAAAGTTTAAACTGAAATATTATAACATTAGGAGGACGAACTAAACTAAATAAAAATGTACTTAAACAGAGGTCCATGATTTTTATTTTATTTTAATGGATTTCTACATAAAATTTTTCTAGGGTTACTTTTAATGCGTATAAGAATAAAAGAATAACATTGGAAAGCAATTACATCCAGTAAGTGTTTACTAAACGAATTTTTTAAAAACCAGTATGCAAATTATACATCTCATATATTATGTAAACCTTTTTCTTAATGATATATCAGACACATTGCAGGATTTTTTAACGCATCAATAATGTGAGCTGTTTTTATGTCATTCTAACACTCCAGTACTTTAATACAGATATTATTCATGAATAAGTAACCAATTAAGATTAAATAATAATGATTTACTAATAACTGAGGAATATTTCGTAAATAACTGAGGGAATTGTGACGTCGATTGTAATGTAGTTTTGCTGACATAGACATATAAATAATTCCCATTATAAAAAGACTTACTTGAAACTAACTAATTGAGTACAAAAAAAAAATATTGATAAATATAAAGTTTCTTAAAACTATATAATTGTGCATAGATAATTCATATTAGATAGGAATAATAAAACCCCTACATTATCTTCATCAAGTCGTACCACCAGCACGAATTTCCTGACTTTCTCTCTCGTCATTTCTCTTTGTCGTCCATCGCACTCAGCAGGTCTTCAAGGTATATTGTGTGTATGTAAAGCTGATCGTCCAACACCTGCTCGTCCGTGTGAATGGGTGCCCTGGAGAACGTCGCTTCTGGGTTCATTCTTACTTCGCCAATAGTGCCCCGCATGTCTTGTTTGTCTGATTTGAATGGTTTTAGAGATGGGATCAAGGTAACTGTACAGTTGTTTTGTGGGATGTTGCTTCCAAATATAGTTCGGAGCATTCTTGTGGAATTACCCTCAAACTTTTCCCTATGCGCTAAGTCAGCATCCATGTGGTGCATCCATATAGTAATATGCTAAGCGGACGAACCCCACAGGTTGACGGCCAGGATCAAATAGTTCAGTCTGGAAGCTACTGCTACTCATCTTTAAGGGTGGCGTCTATTGATTATGTAAAAATACAGCCATCAAAAGATTAACATGACAGAAGACATACAACTTGGTTGAAATTATTGTATTTATTAGAATAAATTGATAAATTATTGAGCAAAAATCTCTTAAGGAAAAGCAACACAGAATATGTGAATAGGAATGTACAAATAACACGATTCCACAACCTCTAGACAGAAAATAACCCAAGACGATTTGACATGCGAATAAACTAATAAGTCGAGAACAAGGTAAACATTTGTGAACATCCTATACAAATGAAAATTATAAAGGAAGCATTATTTTAACAATAGAAACTCGCTGCTCTTCCCACTGGAACGTTTAAAGAGAAAATTCTACCGGCTGATCTTCATACGTTCTTAATGTTACCCAAAGCTTCAAACCATAATACTTTGAATACGTTTATTCATTTTAAACTCGTCTCCTGCGAATTTGTATCCACTATTGTATTAGAACATGCTGAGAGGAGGTTTACATTTAAAGAAAGAGAAAAGAATGGTGAAGTGGATGAGCTATTTTTGAAAGATTTGTTAGTCAGCCTTGGGCCTGTGAATATAATAACACACAACAGATCATTTTGCTACTCGTCCATTTTAGCCAGAGTAAATATTTCCCGTTCCTGTGATAAAAGGCTTTAGCATGATAAACGTCACCTTTAGGTTTGGACTCCGGCCGTAATCTTCACAGCTAAGTGGTTATAGGAGAAAATTTAATAGTCAGAGGCCTGTTAGATGGCACGCTTTTCTGCGCAGATTATGAAAAGGGGTACTTACAATATCAGTCATTTCAGGCAACACATAGCTTGGACAATTTCCCCTTCTTTGTTAACGAGGTATCTCAGTCTCTTTATTGCTATCTAGACAGTTTACTTAAGTAAGACTAACAAAAACTCATTGATAAGGTATTTTATTGAAATACAATGAAGAACACTGATATTTAACATAAAAATCGGACTTCCCAGGTGGGGAACATTTTCATGTGAAAAGGCAACATTTGAAATCCGTCTTCTAATAAAATAGTTTCTTGTGTAATATTTTTTAACGAAATCATGTGTAAACTTGTATTTGGTGACTATGTCAAATTTTAAATAATATATACAGCATTAAGAAAGGGAAAACTTGCGTCAATCATTTCTGAGATGTACGTTAAACAATCTAAATACTGTGTAAAGGGTTACCGAAAGGAAATACAGTCTGTAGAGAAGAAACGCGCTGTTTCTCCCGTAAGGGTTCTGTTTAGTTGGGTTTTATAACATATCAACCACTGTAAGTTATTCAATGCCAAATCCTGTTAATACGTATATATTAGATATATATTATTTGGTTTGGTTTGGTTTTATGACATATCGACCATTGTTGGTTATTCAATGCCAAATCCTGTTAATACATACATATTAAATATATTATTTGGTTTGGTTTGGTTTGGTTTGGTTTTATGGCATATCAACCATGGTTGGTTATTCAATGCCAAATCCTATATATATATATATATATATATATATATATATTGAATACATATGATTTGTAAACACATTTTAGAAAACATTCTTAAACGAGCCTGAGATCTTTTAAGGACACAATTAAAGGGTTGGTTGGTTGATTGGTTGAATGGTTGTTTGGGTTTTATGGCATATCACCCTTTGTTGGTTAATTAATGCCAAATCCATTTTATGCAAATAGTCAGTTCTATTTCAAACAATTTAGTTTCGCATTAGTAAATAGTTTAATTGTCAAAAACATTTCTATTTCAAGCGATTCAGTTTCGTCAAATAGTTCTAATTCAGTTTAGTATAAGTACAGATTTTGTTTACACAGTTAAATGACAAAAGAGTTTTATAAACAATCCAGTTTAGTGTAAGTACAAATTCAATGTCAAAAACAGTTCAATTTCAAACAATTCAGTTTAGCATAAGCGCACAGTTTAAATGTAAGCACGGTTTAATTGTCTAAAACATTTCTATTTCAAGCTATTCAGTTTATTAAACCCTTCAGTTTAGCATAAGTATGCCGTTAGTTCTATTTAATCCTTGTCAGGTGCTACTACTCCGGGCCAGAGTGAACTTGGGAGCAATGCCAATAAAGGAGTACTCCGCGTTCTCCAAAGCTCCTGCATTACTGTAACCTTACCATCAGATTGTTTAGTGTCATATGCAGGACACTCGTTGAGGGGGTCTTACCCCTTTTCCGAGATGCATTCGGTGTACTCTACAGCCCCAGACGAATAGTTCAATGGTTTCAAGTGTTGCGATATAACAGTCACAATTTGATATCAGTCATTTTTCCACTCATAGTTTGTCCTATTTGACCCATATATAGGGCCCTATCAGGTACTCTCACCCTGGGTCAAAATAAAGGTCGGAGCTATGGCCATAAAGCAGTACTCCATATTCTCCAAATCGCCAAGGCTGGAACCTCACCGCCAGATGGTTTGATATTATATGGGGGGTCTTACACTACTGCAGAGATACAGTTGGTTAATTAAACAACCCCAGCTGACTGGGCAGTAGTTCTCCGTAAAGAAAAAAATCCGATCGAAGTTTCAGTAAAGAAGGCCATGCTGACTGCCCATTGAGGCATGCAGCAACCCATCAGAATTGATTTTCTTGATGAAGGTGAAACTGTAAAAATTGCTTCCTATTGCTAACTCCTCTCGCAACATTCGTATTGATTAACCATATTATATATATTTATATATATATATATTTATATAAAGTAATTCTTTGACAGACTGATTCGTTTTATCACAACTCAACAGTGTGGCTGTACACACGAAATGCTTCAAGCTGGGATAGAAACCTGATGACTTTACGCCAGCGGGATAGGTTACGGGCAGTGCTATCTTCATTATCAGCGTAAGCGAAGGAATTTTTACGTGTGGAAACAAAGTTTGACGGTAATTACACAAAAATGACAGGAGCTGTATTGAACAAGTTCTGGAGGCAACACCCAACAAAACAGTAGCTGTACGGCCACCCGTCACCCATCACAAAAGTATCCAAGTTAGACCAACCAGAAATGCGAGGCACTGCTGGAGAAGTAAAGACGAACTCATGAGTGACGTATACCTGTAGACCCCTTCACATGGACGAGCAGGAGTTAGACGACCATCTAGAACCCATATACAACAGATCTGTGCCGATAAAGGATATAACATGAAATACCTGTCGGGAGCGATGGACGATAGATATGGGTGGCGAGAGAGGGTCAGGGAGATCCATGTAAGCAGCGCAACATAAGGATGATGATTTATTATCGTTATTATTATGAAAAGAATAGAAAATTATAAATTGAACGTAAACATTTATTAAATTCACAAATCACAGTATTCATACAATATCGCCCCGGAAATAACCATGCGGATTAAATTATAGCAGTTTTCCCTCAAATCATATCAACTTTCTTCTCATGCCTTAAGCAATTATATAAAGTGAGAGTCTACCTCTTGGTGTAATGGTTAAAGCGGTAGACGGCGGAATCGTAGTAAGCAGGTTCAAATTCCAATCATGCTATTACGTTTATTTTCTGACAAATACCCGTGGAAAAAGCATGAAACCCCTTATCCTCCCAGCTATGGGGTAAGTAACATCACTGGTGTTTTCTAGAAGGATGGCTTTGACACTAAATAACCCCCAGAGGTTGAAATGTCATCAACTAAGAAACCAAATTATAGTCACCAAGCGCAGTTGTTTTTGTTTTTACGCTACCCTAACATTATATATATATATATATATATATATATATATATATATATATATGTATGTGTGTGTGTGTGTGTGTGTGTGTGTGTGTTTGTGTATTATTCGGTCCAGTTAAACCGGAGAGTGGAGGAATTCCATCTGGACAAAAAAACATTCAACTATGAACACGTATTACATCTACTTTTATAATTATCAGTAATCTTGTAGATGTAATCTGTGTTTAGAAGAGAAAATACAGATATTGATTTACCCAGACCCTGAAAAATTGTTAAATAAGAGAAGTGAATTAATAGCTAGATGTAGAAATTGGGCTAAATTTAAACTATAGAAAAATTAACATAGAAATTTTTTTTTTTAAAAACATAGGATTAATTTGAGAATTAAGGGAAATGAATAAAAATAAAATAAAATAAAAGATAAAAAATGTGAAAAAAACATATCATATATACGTACTATTCAATAAAAGTGTTACTGAATTAATAGGCTCGAAAATAAATTTGAATTTTAAAAAATTAAATCCAATTAAATCTTGAATTTAATTTAATATAATTATTACTGTATCATTATGTAAAGTTATTGAATAAAGTTATTTTATCTAAATTAGTATTAAATATGGATTTTTAAGTCGAAATGAAATTAGAATTAAAAAAAAAATTAATTTACTATAATTCCAACTGCCAATAAATTAAAAAAAAACCAGAAGTGGGCTAAATGAGGAGATAACACTTCACCTCTCCTCCCTCCCCTTCCCACTCTTCTTTCCTGTGTCTATTCTAATTTATTTAACCATTAGATCTGAAGAGGTCCTGTTAATTTTTTTTCGTGTTTTTTGATTTTATCAAAACAGGATGGAAATAAATTTATAATCCTAATGTGACCGGTTTTTGTTTTTTCTTAAATAAATATATATATATATATATGCACACGAGCAGGACGTTACACAAGGTCAAATTTAGAGTTTAACAGATTTGAATTTAGAGCTTTCATTTTCCGAGACGGAGTGCCATAAAATGTTAAAGAGCCAAGGCAGCTCTTCAATTATCTCATAGCTATAGGGATAGGAGTCTGATGCATAACTCTCCCAAGGGTATTAGATCTATGTGAAATGAAAACAGCCTCGCCTAGGATTAGAACTCGTATCGCCGAGTCTATTTCCAACGATGGTCACGATCACACACACTCACACACAGACCCCACCCCACATGTATGAGTACGCTAAATA
>OY757919.1:77740379-77778709 GCA_963585895.1 Sepioteuthis lessoniana
GGAGAAGAAGGGACGAGCTCATAAGTGATGTACTCCTATGGATCCCCACATGTGCCGGTCAAAAGCAGGACGACCAGCTCAAACATACATTCAGCAGCTATGTGAGGATACGAGATATAGCCCTGAAGACCTGCCAGAGGCGATGAACGATAAGGAGAAGTGGCGAGAGAGGGTCAGGGATATCTGTGCTAGTGGCACAACATGATGATGATGATGGTATTCAATGAACGAAAAGTTTTCACTAACATTATTTGTTTGCTACCCATGTAGAGTTTTGGACTAAAATATCGGTAGTTGTGGAGTTGAGTGTCTCCAAGATAAGATAGAGATTTTTTTTTCCTTTTATTCTTTCTTTTGTCACAAAGACAATTATTTTATTTCTGTCTTTGAACGTCATCCGATATTTTACTCTTGATTCAATTACATTTTTTTTCCGATTCTTATCGTGTTCTTTCATAAATGTCAACTGATATATATATATATATATATATATATATATATTAAAATGAGTAGGTCCTACTCATTTTAAAATATTTCTTTCTCTCTTTGGATCTACCACAAAAGTTATATATATATATATATATATATATGTGTGTGTGTGTGTGTGTGTGTATGTATGTATGTATGTGTATTGAACCTACGATATAATTTCAAAAAATAAAAATCAAATGTATGTATATGTACATATGTGTGTTTGTGTGTATGTGTGTATGTATGCGTGCATGCGCGTACGTTTGGTTATATATGACTGACGCTTTGTGCCTACCAATTTTATCTTCGATGTCTTCCAAAGAATTGATTGACTTCTGGATAGAATGAAATCGGGAAGGTGCCATATTTTTCACAAGTTATTCCGACCCCAAATGGAACCTATTTCGAGCGAACGAATAATAAAATGCCAAGCACAGTAATATTTATACAGAGAGTGGAAGGAACAAATTTTAGCCAAATATGTTTAAAAGAGAAAATGATACATAAATATATATATGTGTGTGTGTGTGTGAGCAACCAACTCTATAATTTGAAAACACACACACACACACACACACATATGTATATATATATATATATATATATATATATATATATATATATATATATATATATATATAATACGCCATGAATATGTATTATTGTAGGAATAGATTTAAAAATGTTTTTTTAACCAAAGGTGCCTGGATTTCATAATTCCTAAAGGTACATAAAAATATCAATACATATTACTTATAAACAAATTTTACAGTATTGGAATGTTGTAACCAAAATATGAATATGCAGTAGTCAAGAAACATTTATAACCAGGAAAACTGTCAAAAAGTCTAGATTTTCATTTTGAAAATTAGAAATCTTTAGAATGTTCATATTTAATCTATCAGTCTCCAATTTATGTGAAGGCTCTGCAACGTTTCTTCTGTTATAGTTTCCCTATTGTCCAAAATTTATACCTGTATTCAAAACATAACGGGACTCTATTTTTATTTAGAGTAATGTTGTTACTTATAGTTTCAGCCGGACCCCGTGGTAACCTAACCGTGAAAACAAGGCGCTTGAAAACACAAATGAAATGATATCCTATTGGTTTACTTGATACGAACATTTGATTGCTTGACCAAATTCTTGCAGTCGGCGAATACTCAGGTTTATAGAAGAAATACCTCTGTTCGATTGATAGGCCGATAGCCGAAAAGGCTCAGGAAAGACAGAGAAGTTGTCACTTTTTCGCTGGCTCGCTGCCCCATTTTGCAGTCTCCCCCGGGGCTCTTTTGTCGAGATTTCTCGCTGTCTGTTGACTCCAACTCAGTATTCTCCATGTCTTCAAATCCATATATAACATCCAAAAAGTATTCATTATCAAATCATTCAATCACATGTCATCATTAAGTCCTTTAGAGACACGTCATTACTAAATCCCAAATATCAACTGATTCTACCCCAGTGATTATCTTAAGATATTAACTATCAGCTGATTCTACTGTAAACTTAGAATTTGCTTATTTTGATATGATTGACAGGTCCAAGAAACCAAAGGTCCACACGAGCATTGACCTTTATTGACCAAATCCCACGGCTTCAAACTCCAAGTTTTACTAGAAAAAGAAATTTGAACTAAAATAATTACTGGTAATCCCTAATTTTTATACATAACACTTCGTCAACGGACCTTAGATTAAGCTGATTGTATGATTTACTTGAGAGGTAAGAATTTTCAACAAAGATGAAGTTCTGGATATGACACTAAACTTTATCTAATGCTGAGGTTCCAGTTCTGGGGATATTGACAGCGTGGATACCCCACTGTTGCCAGTATTTCAAAACCCAATCTAAACCGGAGTAGTCGGCTGGAGCTGTAGAATTCACTGAGTGCATCTCTGCATTGAGGTAAGACTTCCCCAAAGAGTGTCCTGGATATGACATTAAACAATCTGATGGTAAGGTTCCAGAAATTACAGAGCGTTAGGGAATGCAGATCACCACTTCATTGCGATCACTCCCTGGTCCACTCTGGCCCGGAGTGAGAGCACCTGATAGGGTCCTATCTATGGGTCTAATAGAACTAAACTGCATACTTATTTTAAGCTGAATTACTTGAAATTGAAATACTTTGACATTTAACTGTGGGTGGACAAAACTAAACAAGTACTAAAATGAATTGTTTGAATTGGAACTGTTGGATTAAACTGAATAACTTGAAATAGAAGGGATTTTAACAATTAAACTGTGTACTTATGCTAAACTGAATGGTTTAAAAAGAAACTGTTTTTCTATGCCAAAATGAATTGTTTGAAACAGAACTGGTTATTTGTATAAAAATGGATTTAGCATTGAAAAACTTACAAAGATGCCATAAAATTCAAACAGCTAACCAACCACCCGGAGTTGTAATATCAATAAAGTTTTCATCTTTGGAAAAATAGATATGTTTTAAAATTATTTGTATTCTATAAGATCAGGGACAAAAACGCAAAACATACTTAGAAACAACTAAACAAAATATGTAAATATCAGCTAACAGTAAATGTGGTTTACTAACTTCTTGGCATTAGAATAACCTTAGACGATTCGACAAGCCGTTAAAATCAAGCAAAAAATTAATACGTCTCTCGATATTGAGGCAAAATGGTCCTGATATATAAAAAAACACACGCGTTTGACATTGTTCAAATGTCATTCTAGAATGATCCGCTGAGAAGTGGATAAAATATTAAAACTGTTACAGACATTCTAATACCACACACACACACACACACACATATATATATATATATATATATATATATATATGCGAAAAAGAAGACAATTTAGGGATTTAAATAGTCATGTTTTACTATAATGACAGTGTCTGAAGTCAATACCTTCATCTCTACAAATCATGATAGTTTAATTTCCCGCACTGTCAGCCTTTTCTCATATCGCCAGATTTTATTCCAGACTTTTGAATATATATTCAATTTAATTATCATTATTTTAACTCTCGGGGATCATTTTGAATTAAGATTTGAATTTTGATACGCTGAAAGGAAAACATGTATTTATCTTTTTAAATGCTAAGTGATATTTTCGCCATCAAATATAGATACATCCATACGTCCACACACACACACACACACACACACACACACACACATATATATATATATATATGTATATATATTTACCAACCCCTTCACTCGGGCAGGATATGACACAAGGTCAATTTTTAAGCGCAGTTTAGCAGTTTTGAATTCAGAGTTTTCCTTCTCTTAGAGTAGTCGCCTCACCAAGGCTGAAGAACCTAGTCTGCCTTACTATTTACCCATAGCTGGAGGGAGAATAATTGGATTCTTACCTTTCCCAAGGGTATTAGTGCTATGTGAAATGCAATCAATCTCGTCCCGGATGTGAACTCGTGTCACCGTGTCCATTTCCTACGACGATAACCATTACATATATATGTATGTATGTATTCTATTTGTTTCGTTAGGTTTTATGGCATATCAACCACCGTTGTAGGTTATTTAATGCCACATCCTTTTAATACATATGTACTAAATATATGATTAATATTTAAAATGAGCCTGAGCAATTTTTTTCACATTTTTACATGATTTCACTTATATCTATTACTAATACACAGTCAAATGAAAAAACAGTTCTATCTCAAACAATTCAGTTCAGCATAAGTATACGGTTTTTGTTGACCCAGAGTCATTTGTTTAAATAAAGGCTTTTGTTTATCCACAGTAAAAACAATTCTATTTCAAGCTATTCACTTTACTGAAAGTACACCATTTAGATAGGACCCTATCAGGTCCTACCACTCTGGGGCAGAGTTGAGCTGTGAGCGATGGTAATGAATGGATACTCTGCATTTTCCCAAATTCCAGCTTTACTGAAGCCTCACCATCAGATTGTTTAGCGTCATATATCAGGACACTCGTTAGGTGAGTCTTACCTCTCTGCAGAGATACAGCCGGTGTATTCTAAAGCGCCAGTCCACTTGGCTGGGAAAAAGTTGGTAAGTATGTACTTTTGTGTTGCTGTGTGTATTTATTCACTTTCATCCCTAACAGGATTTGACTCATGGTCGTTCTCAAGTAGAGTACAACTGGTCTGAATTAAGTTTTCTTTCTCTTAATCTGGTTGGCTTAATAAAGCTAAATAATCCAGTCATTTCTACAATTTACTCCCAGCTGAGGAGATTGATGATGCCTCCCTGTTGGCATTACCGTGAAGTTCTGGGATCAAAATTTGGGTGCCAATGCTATTTCCTATGACAACAACCGTGGCGTTAAGTCTCTTTCTCTCTCTCTCTCAGTATATATATATATATATATATATATATATATATATCAGTGTGTGTGTGTGTGTGTGTATGTGTGTGTGTGTGTGTGTGTGTGTGTGCACGTGTGTGTAGTTACGTGAACATGGTTGTGAAGACACATATATATTGACAGTAAGAAAATCTATCATAATATCTCAATTAGACATTCGAGTAAAAATAGCTACAAACAGATTTTCCTGCTTGACAGCTGAGTTGATAATAATTGAAAGCCGAAGAGGATAGAAAGTATTATAGCTAATCATAGTAAACATCACGTCTGTCTAAAAGAACAGCCATCAGTAGACTCCCTTGGGTAGCAACATGTTTAATTACTTTACTTTTGCTAACCAAACCTTCAGAGAAAACAAAATGAAGACAAATCTGTTGAATTTATATATTTATAAATATTTTCGGACAGAAGTT
Organism: Sepioteuthis lessoniana; assembly: GCA_963585895.1. Taxonomy (NCBI): domain Eukaryota; kingdom Metazoa; phylum Mollusca; class Cephalopoda; order Myopsida; family Loliginidae; genus Sepioteuthis; species Sepioteuthis lessoniana. The sequence goes on from OY757919.1 coordinate 77,745,604, forward strand.
GATGATAATAAGTTTTCAAGAAATCAACATTTTTAAAAACCAAGTTCACGTCGATCACAAACCGGATATTCTTTCCTTAAATCATTTGCGGAGAAAATGTCTGTATGTCTCTATTACAGTAACAATGTTTTGGCTTCCGTATATCACTTTCATTGTGTGGAGTTGCTCTATGGCTCCTGGTTTTGAATTCAGAGCTTTTCATTCGTCCGTTGAAATTTGTCTACAGAGACCGGTTACCCCTACTATTCACATATTGTTAGACGGAGAAAAAATGGAGCGATGCCTTCCCTAAGTAAAATAGTTAAATATGATTATGAGGAACTGGTGTGATATTTTGAGATAGAGACAGCTATGTAATGTGATTAACGGAACAATTACTTTCTTTACATTGACATATTCAAACTTGGGCGTGGGTGGTTGTCTTCATTTTTGCCGTCCTTGAGAAATGAATACACTGTTTTTCTTAGTAGCTAGGTATATAGATCTTGTAATACTGGGCTCGTAAACCGTGTTCTAAGGCAAAGCCATCTCGGAAGAAAAAAGCTGTACAAAAACCAAAGGAAAAGGGCAAGAGACTAGTGACTCCACCTGTTAAAACCCTTATCTGATAAAATTGGAACACAATAACTGACGAGATTTGTCTGCGGGTCCAAGCAGTAAAAAGTGCATCTAGGATTATACGATCACCACTGCCCACTGTGTTATTCATACAGAAATGGTACTATCATATTTACCAACCCCTCCGCTCGGGCAGGATATGACACGAGGTCAATTTTTAAGCGGAGTTTAACAGATTTGAATTCAGAGATTTCCTTCTCCTAGACTAGTTGTCTCACCAAGGCTGAAGAACCTAGTCTGTCCTACTATTTACCCATAGCTGGAGGGAGAATATTCGGATTCATACCTTTCCCAAGGGTATTAGTGCTATGTGAAATGCAATCAGTCATGTCCAGGATTTGAACTCGTATCGCCGTGTCCATATCCTGCGACGATAACCATTACACCACAGGCACCTCCACAGAAAGGGCACTATACTGTTTCGGTTTCGTCTGTAAAGAGTTTTCTAAATATATGATATACATATAACAATTTTACGTTCCCTCTAATGTATTAACTTTAAACAAATACAGTTCGTTTAAAAAGTAAAACGGCAGAAACAACAAGATCGATTAAAAAGTGCTCAATATAAATGGAATATTTCCCATAGATGAAATAACATGAATATAAGCAAAAGGAATAACAAATAAAATCAATTCAGAATTTTAACTTTCTGAAGCTCTTTATCAGCTAAATTTTAATGATTAAAAACCCAAACGGTTCATTGTGTTATATAACATATGACATGGATTTTCGATTCGTTCCTAGTGGCTCCGTGTGCTTTGACAAGCTGTCAGGTTGTGATTAGTAAACAGGAGGATGACAGCGCGTCATAGCAGTCGCGTCCAACAGGTGTGTAACCGGAAGGAGACCACGTGATGAGAACCATGCGGTTAGATTTAGACAGAGCAGAGAATCGAGAGTCGAGCCAGGGACACGCAGCCGAGCAGAGGCGTCTCTGACGATACGGCTTGCAAGAGGATGCAGGCGTCGGCACCCCCTGGCTTCCGGCTGAAGATATGGGACAAGAAAGCGTCCCCTCTCGGAGTATATGTCTCTCGATCTATCTCTCAAACCTACAACACAGTGGGTGCTCCTTTCGAGAATAAAATGAGAGATATATTTCTATAAAGATGTATGTTTCGTTCGTCCATAATCTTTGAATATGTTCCTCGTTGTCCATAAAGACACAGCAGAGTATACAACAATTGGCCTTGTGGATAGAGCGTTCGCAAATGATACGGGAGACCGGGGTTCAATCCCCGGTCGAGTCATACCAAATAATTAAAAATGCTACTTGTCACCTTGCTAACACCCAGCAATATGTGGTACGTATCGAGGGTAAAGCGGAGCAATCCAGGGAAAGGAGTAGCGCTCTCCCCTACACCTCGGTGTAGTAGCTATTGAAAAGTGAGGTTTCTGGTCGCCCTCGACAACGGTCGCCGACTTTACATACTTATATGTACGGGGAGAAAATATAAGGTTGGAGAAACCCGACAAGACGTGAAAAATTTATTGGGAAAATGGATAAACCAAAATGCAGACAACGTTTTCAATTGATGTTTCGCTTTTATTCCACCCAAGACTTCATCATAAGGTCGGTTATTTCAATCGTGTTTAGCATAAGAGGAAATAGATAAAAAGAAATAGAAAGGCCAAAAGAAGGAGAATCAGAAAATAAAAAAGAAGGGAAAGATTAAAATAGAAATCAGAGAGGGAACAGCTGGGGCAATTGGCTATGACTATGATTCATTTTTGAAAACATCTAGGCAATGGGTCAGCAAACAGGGGAAAAGCTAAAGGTAACGTCAAGCGTATGGGTAACAAAATTTGGAATACCGATTATACAAACCACATCACAAACTAAAAAGAGGCTTCCTGGTACCAAAGAGAAACTCTTTCTCATTTTCCCTTGATATACCTTGACTGAGCAAACGCACCTTTTACTCTCAACTGCCAGTAGGAGCACAAGTTATTTCTTTGGTATCTGGTCTTAGCAGCGCGTTGCAACGTAACTGAACATACTGACTGAACGAAGACTCATATAGTAGGTCCTCAAATTCGCAATTTGTCAGAAAGATTCATTATATTCCCCTAATCCTCAACCCGGAAGCACTGTTATTTCTACTGGTTCAGGAAAATATGTTGAACCATAAAACTGTCGTAAACCCCCAAAATAAAAACTGAGTTTTAAAGCTTCTCAGTCTCTTTCCTTTCGTGATTCCTTCCTTTACAGCTTCTACAAACAAAACGAAGAAAATAGGTGAATGTGGGATAAGAGGAAAAAACAATTACTAAAGTCAGACTTTCCCAACAATATACTAGCAGCCAGAAATCATCTTAAACTCCATAAGTCTATCCAAACTTAGGAGGAGAAAAAAGACATTCATTCAGAGTAAACATGAACATCGGTCGAAATTTGAATTCGACTAAAATTATTACACACTGATGGACGAAGCTGATTATAACGCAAAGTATTATATACATAGTCTATAAGAAGTACGCCAGTTCAAATACATAGGTAGCAATATCTCATCTACCATGTCATCATTCGCATACGCAAGACATTGACCGCTATGGAGGAGTGATTAACCCTATGGAAATCAGGTCTCTCTGATGAAATAAGAGTGAAAATCCTCCAAGTCATGAGTTCTACTGAAGGGATATAGCACTTGTACTCTCACGAAACGTTTAGGAAAAATCTAGTTAGGAAGCACACATTGATGATACGTGCTCTTCTGAGTAAATCCTGGAAGCAGCACCTCACAAAACAGCTGCACGGTCTTTTACCTCCCATTTCACGAATCATACAAATAAGACGAACATGACATGTTGAGTACAACTATGATGTAATGACAACCTCATAATCGGTGTTATTTTATGGGCTTTATCGGACATAAGGGGAAATCAGTGTTGGTCGACCCGTTAAGTCTTACAATCAGAGGAACTGTGAAGGGTGAGGATCAATGGAGATAGATCGTAAAAGAGATTAAAAAGAATCCGTGCAATCAGAGTGACTTTATGATGATGATTATGATGATGAAGAAAACATAATCAATTTTAAATTTGTATTTTCAATTTTGATTTTGCTTCTTTGTTAAATGGCATATCAACCTTTGCAGATTATTTAATGGTAAAACCATCCTTGTTGAAGAACAGTAGGCGTACTATTTAACCCACAGCTGGAGGGGCAAACGCGTTTTATACCTTTCCCAAGGGTATTAGTCTGAAAGTGAACATAATAGCAGGACTATAGTTCGAACTTGTGGACTAAAATTTCCGAGTGCAAAACGTTAACCACTTAGCCACAATTTCTCTCCATTACTTTTTCGATAAATCGCAACTTGTTCTTTCTCTCTTCTTTAAAAATGTTCTTACGACCTTAGTCAAGGGTAACCTGAATGCTCCCTTTTCAATAGATACAACACCAAAGTGTAGGGGAGGTCGCTACTCCATTCCATGGATTGCTGTACTTTATCATTGATCCGTACCGTACGATATTTTGAGTCTTTAGTATGACTCGATCTGGGAATGAACCCTGGTTTCCCGGACATGGGGTGAACACACTACTGATTAAACCAACAGCATATTCATTCTTTGCTTTCCTCTGTCTTTGCATTACTTCATATACTTTCTTTCTTTCTCTTTTCTTTTTACAGTAGTGATTTAAGTCCATCGACGTCATGGCGCCCTCTCTATACTAGCACACAGTTCATAGTCATCCAAAATGTTCAATTCATGTGTAAATGTTCCCGTCCAAAATCGTGGAAAACGTGTAAGTATATTCATAATGTTAATGTTTTGTCTTGAAGATTGTGAGTGGGCCGATATGTGTCCCTGCTTATGTAATTTTCCTAAAGTATTTTATGAGAAGGGCGAGGAAGCAAAAATATAATTGATTAAATTTGAAGAAATCATTGGGTAAGTTTGGATTTATATGTTATTCTGTTTCATAAGCCAACGAATTAAATTTAAATAAAGAGAGAAAAATGTGAAATACTATTTCTTTCTTTAGTTTTTGGAATTTCGCTTCCGAATAGATTACTATCTATAATCTTGTGACTGTATTTCAGAAAAAAATACAAAAATATAAAACACACTTCACCGTTATAATCAGAACGTTAAACAGGTGTATGTACGGATGCATTCGACAAAGACTTAGATGATTTATTTGCTAAATCCCACGTGACTGAAATGCAGGGGATATATTTTGCATTGCATTGTCAGTTACAAAGCTCATTTTAGTTTGTCATAAGAAGAGTAAAATAGGGCACTTAGTGTGAACTGAACCTGCTAACAATGCTTTTCTAGACAAGCTCGTAAACCATTACACTGTAAAGGATTCATTATACAGAGAAAGGCTCATGACACTGTGAAGACAAGTACAATGCAGAAGACTCACCAAGATATACATATGTATATATATTTAGTTAAAAACACTACTTTACAACACCATTAACACATATATATATTTTTTTGACAGGAGTGGCAGTACTGCCTTGAGCTATCGAAACTGTGTTATCACCCTGGTTAGCGGCTGATGAGGCTAGGGTATCGCACACGCTTTCACACGTTGTATGATGAAAAAAAAATGTTAATGGTGTTGTAAAGTAGTGTTTTTAACTAAGTTAAAACTTAAAATGGAAAAACGGAACAGACCAAACGCTCCTACCCACCCCAAAAACACAAAAAAAATTACGAAAGACATGGGAAGCAGCATGGTGGTCGTAAAGGCAAACGGAAAAACACTCTGACAGCTCAACGCAATGCCTAAACTGGTACTGGGTGGTCAGGATCGATTAGTTCGATCGGGGAACTCCTGCTGCTAATATATCAGGATGGCTTCTGTAGATGAGAATAAAAACAGACATCGAAAGATAAATATGACGCACAATTAAACCACATGTACAAACCACATCGCGCTTTGCACGGGTAAAAAAAGGCGACTCCTGCTGAGTTGGAGCCCAAGCCTCAGTGTTAGAAAAATCAGCTACAGAGCTCAAACAAAAATTACTAAAATGCTATTGAACAATACAAATAGCAACATTTAACGTTAGAACCTTAAATAGAATAGGACAACAACCGGGGCTGACTGCATCTGCCATAGATCATAACATAGACAAAATATGCATTTAAGAACACTGATACACACATAGCAATGATATCATAATATCACAAAACTGGCAATGGATGGACGCTAGCCACTGCATCAGCATGGACAAACTCTATCAATGCCACGATAGGAGGTGTAGGTATGCTTATAGGACCACGAGCCCTGAAATCACTAAATAGCATAGAGAAAATAAAACCTAGGATGACGGTAGCTACTTTTAATGGCAACAGACCTGACCGATAAAATGAAACGCAGTTTCTTCCAGGCAGCAGTCGTATCGATACTGCTGTATGGATACACTACTTGGACGCTAACTAAATGGCTGGATAAGAAGCTAGACGGCAACTACATAAAAATGTTGCGAGCAATATTGAACAAGTCCTGGAGGCAACACCCAACAAGGCACCAACTATACGGCCACCTACCTCCCATCAAGAAAACTATCCGAGTAGGACAAACCAGACATGCAGGACACTTCTGGAGAAGCAGGGGCGAGCTCATAAGTGATGTACTCCTATGGACCCCCACATATGGTCGAGCAAAAGCAGGACGACCAGCTCGAACATACATACAGCAGCTATATGACGAAAACGGAATGTAGTCTTGAAGACCTGCCGGAGGCGATGGATGATTGGGAGAAGTGGCGAGAGAGGGTCAGGGATATCCGTGCTGGCGGCACGACATGATGATGATGATGATGACAGCCCTACCAATGTTAGTGAATAAACTGAATACACCAGAGGAAACAGAATTTCGAGAATTTACTCGGAAACCCTCCGAAAGTTACACATAAACCAATCATGAGAATTATAAGTAAGCAATTAGGCATCAAGCTAGGACTGTTTACTCAAGAAGAACTCGACTCAGTACTGAAAAAAACTAAAAATAGAAAATCAGCTGGGCTCGATGAAATTCCCCCAGAAGTATGGAAGACCAGACTATTTGACAACATACTGCTCCGATGCTATAATGCCATCTATATTCAAAACCTGATAGATAGATGAATGAAGGGATGTATCTTCCCCTTCCCTAAAAAGGTCGATCTCGGATTAACCAAGGACAACCGAGGTATAACACTTACGTGCATAGAGGTGAAAATATACTATGTCCTACTACGCAACAGCATAGAACACAAAATTGATAACATACTAAGGAAGAACTAAAACGACTTCCGGAGAAAAAAATTCACGACATCACAAATTTTGGCTATCCGTTGACTTCTTAAAGGTGTATATGCAAAAAAACTGCTGGCAATCATATTGTTTATCGACTTTACCAAGGCCTTTGACTACATTCACAGAGGAAAGATGGAGCAAATTCTTCTCGTTTACAGCCTACCCAAAGAAACCGTCGCAGCCATAATGATTCTCTATAAAAACACCAAGGTAAAAGTCCGTTCTCCGGATGGAGACACAGACTACTCCGACATTGCAGCAGGTGTACTGCAAGGAGACACACAAGCCCCATATCTCTTTATCATCTGTCTAGACTACGTACTTAGAACATCTATTGATAAAATCAAAAAAAGGTTTCAAGTTAACAAAGGAAAGAAGCAGAAGGTAACCCGCAAAACAATTACCAACATCGACTACGCCAATGACATTGCGCTTCTGGCAAACATACCCGCCCAAGCCGATACCCTGCTACATAGTCTGGAATGAGCCGCTGCAGGCATTGGCCTCCTTGTCGACAGACACAAAACGGAGTATATACGCTTTAATCAAACAGGCGACATTCCCCCACAAAACGGTAGACTGTGAAACTGTTATATAATAGCCGAGGGATTTCGGTTCGTGCCTTTGTGTTTAGTTAGGCTGAGAACCTTTCGGCTCAGCACATGGGTTAGTTAGGTGCAACATTGAGGCAGGTGTTAATGTGGGTGCGCGCAGGCGGATGGAGGTGTCACTCAGATGTCATAATAGTCCGAGACGAAACGGGATGACAGGGTGCGGGTGTTTGTGTGAGAAAGTGAGAGAGTTGGGTACCAGACGCCAAACGAGAAGGATCGACTTTTGGAGCTCGCAGAAGCGAGGCGAACTTGTGCCCTATGGGGGCCGCTCGAGATGGGGACCAAATGAATAAGACAGCATTGAAGACTGTGTCTCTCCTCCTTACGTCGAAACCTTTAACTCAAAGTTAATAAAAAGATTTTGTAACTGAACAAGAAGTCGTTACGTGTTTTCGAATTTCGAGATTCCTATGTTTTTTTATATATTCTATCGTTATGAACATTCAATGTCCATTTCGCACATAGCGTTTATTGTGAATATGGCTCAAAACTAGTTGACAAGCTCACCTACCCAGGAAGCAGTGTCTCATCAACCGAGACCGACATCAACACGCGACTAGCAAAGGCATGAACAGATAACGATAAGCTATCGGTCATATGAAAGACAGACCTGACCGATAAAATGAAAGGCAGTTTCTTCCAAGCAGCGGTCGTGTCGATACTGCTATATGGATACACTACATGGACGCTAACTAAACGGATGAAGAAAAAGCTAGATGGCAATTACACAAGAATGCTGCGAGTAATATTGAACAAGTCCTGGAGGCAACACCCCACAAAGCAGCAGCTATACGGCCAACTACCACTCATCACGAAAACTATCAAAATTAGACAAACCAGACATGCAGGACAATACTGGTGAAGCAGGGACGAGCTCATAAGTGATGTACTCTTGTGGACCCTTCACATCGCCGAGCAAAGGCAGGGCGATCAACTCGAACCTACATACAGCAGCTCTGTGTAGATAGAGGATGTAGCCCTGAGGACCTGCCGGAAGCGATGGACGATAGGGGGGTGGTGGGAGAGTTTCTAGGATATCCGTGCTGATGGCACGACATGATGATGAAGATGAAAGTATTGTATATTTGATCGGGGATATGATGTTTGGATGGTTGGTTCAGTTTTTATGTCAAATGCACCTTTGTAGTTTATTTAACGCCAATCTATTTTTATGCAAATAGTCAGTTCTATTTCAAACAATTCAATTTAGCATGAGTACACAGTTTATATGTCAAAAACATTTCTATTTCAAATTATTCAATTTATTCAAACAGTTCTTGCTCATCTATTTCACTTATTTATACAAGTACAGATTCCACCTACACACAGTTAAATGTCAAAACAGTTCTATATTAAATGATTTAGTTTAGTGAAAGTATCGTTTCAATATCAAAAACAGTTCAATTTCAAACAATTCAATTTAGCATAAGTACGCAGTTTAAATGTAAGTACAGTTTACTTGTCAAAACATTTCTATTTCAAGCTATTCAGTTTAGTCAAACAGTTGTAATTCAAACAATTCAGTTTAGCATAAATATGTTGTTAGTTCTATTCAACCCATAGATAGGGTCCTATCGGGCGCTACCATTCCGGGCCTGAGTGGACCTGGGAGCGATAGCAATGAAGAGGTACTCTGCATTCCCCAACGCTCCAGCATCACTGGAATCTCACCATTAGATTGTTTCGTGCTATAGCCAGGACACTCATTGGCAGGGTCACCCCCCTGCAGAGGTGCTGTCGGTGTATTCTACACCCCAGCTGACTGTGTAATCGGGGGTATGATTAAATATTACTGTTCCATAAAGCTGATTAACGATTCCGAAAAAAGACATTGCATTTTCTCTTTGGAAGTCCGAGGAGCACTTAAATGAAAATGCTGGCCTTCTCGTTGAGTATTCTGAAGATTATTAGTCTAATTTTGGCGTAAAATAGAAAAATCTCCAGGCTCTTTCTAGACCACACACACACACACACACAGATACACTTTTTTTTTTAAAGAAAAAGAAACAGTCACATTAAGATAATAAATTTATTTCCATCTTGTTACAAAGCACTGATATAAATCAATCATGCAAAAATTAACGGGATTTCTTCAGATCAAACCAGAAAATGGATTGAACTAACACTCATATTTAAAACCAAACTTTTAAAAAAGCCAAAAAAACAACATTACTTCTGCTTCCTGGATTACTTAAATATGATATTCTATTTTTGAATATTATAATTCCTGCTTGGAATTGTTCCCAACTCCAGATTTACTGGATTGAATTATGTCTTATATATATATATATATATATATATATTAACCACTCATGAATGCTGCGTGTTGGTTTAAACAAATCTTCAAAGCAACACTCCACAAAAATCAGTTGTACGGCCAAATAGTTCCATCTAAAAAAAAAGTAAGACGAACAAGGTATGCGGAACATTGTTGGAGGAATAAGAACACAATCATAAGTGACGTTCTTCTATCGACTTCTACACAAGGACACACCAGTGTTGGCTGACCCGGAAGATCTTAATTACTTCAGCCCGGTCCTGAAACTGGACGTAGTTTGGCGGGTCTGTTGAGAAGACTGGACCATACCGGGACTAATACTGTGAGAGGGTCAGGGAAGTCCATGCAGTGCCCGATTTGATTATATATATATATATATGCGAAATTTGTTGAGTGTACTGGTTTCCTTTACTTTGGCAAGGCAAACAATCGATCAAAAAGAAAATAGTTTTAAATCGGAACTTAGGAAATTTTGTTTTGGAGAGTGTGTTGTACATTTGTGCAAAAATACTCTGTGTTTTCTTGAGGTATGATGGCCGAACAGCACAGTTAAAGAGTAGACTATTGGGCTACTTACACAGTTGATGTGTTTATAATAGCGAAGGCCTGAGTAGAACCATACTCATATTGCCCTCAGCATATATATATAAGTAAAAAAGAGTTAAATAACTCAAAACTACTACTTTCAAAAAATAGTAGTTTTGAGTTATTTAACTCTTTTTTACTTATATATATATATATATAAGTAAAGTAAGTTAGCGACCATAGTCGAGGGTGACCCGAAGGGTCCCTTTGCGGATTTACTCAGCGTTTCTGAGTGAAATATGTTTAACAGGATTAAAAACTTGATGTATTCAGGATTTATACCGAAAACGTAGACAGTACCCTGTTTTTGGTAACATGGGTCGAGATAAAATATACATCTTTCTTCGATAAATTCTCCATCAATGCGTTTTTTTTTCATTCTCACAGAATACACATGAAACTTAACGATACTTGATAAGTGGACCACTGTGACCTCAAATTAACTCGAAAGTCAATTCAATGATAATTTATTCTTCATAAAATATCGTTCATACTGATACTTCTTGAGACGGTGTAAATGTTACCATATTGATTCCTATAGTGCATAAATAAACCCTTATTGTCCACGAAACTGCCATGAAATTATTTCATGTCATTCTTAATTTCATCAAACGGTTGAATCGACACAATTTTAATGTTTGGATCTAATGAAAATGATGTTTTTACACGGGTTTTCAAATAAGAAAATATTCATATTTGTATCACTAATTTCAAGATTGTATTATTGGAGAGATTGCCGCAAATGTATTTCATGTCAATTTGAGTTTCAATAAAAGTTGAAACATCCCACTCATAATATTTTAGAAGCACAATTTCTAAGTAGTGGAATTAGATTGTAAATTGAATTATCATAACCAGAAAATCCAGCAAACACTTGCGCTTGACATACGGAAAAACTATACAGTTGTTTAAACCTTATTAGGCCTCATCAGCAGTATATATCCCCCAACTGAAGATCAAACCAGGGACCACAGAATGTAGAACCGAAACTATACCATTGAGCTACTGGACCCAATAAGCTCAAAATAGCTGTTCAATGGTTCCATATATCACACGCAAGTGTTTGACAGTTTTTCTGGTGTGGTAATTCAATTTACAACATAATATTTTACTTTTATGGAATCCCTGTTATTTTAGCAAGGATTTTTAGGGTGTCTCAATATAAATGGAACCCATGTGACTGTTAATAACTCTAATAATAATAATGAGGTGTTATTTTTGCTTCAGATTTGAAAATGGTATACAATAACAATTTTAATTCTTGATCATAATGCCTTGGATAAGAGAGGAAATATATTTTGTGTCACTACTTATTTGGAGACAAAATCATTCAAAACTGTTTGAAAATAGATGCAGCCTATTAATATGATAAGGATTTATTACTGAAACAAGAAACAAAAACATAGATTTCTCATCTTGGAAGCTGATATAATAGTAATCAAAAACATTAATTTGATGTTTCTAGGTTAAAGAATGAATTTGGTATAGGGGCTGTTCCAAATGACCGCCATTGCGATTGTTTCAATATTAAATCATTAATATATTAATAAGTTTCATCTATATTGAGACATGATGTACAATTAAATAATAAGTCTATTGTGCAGTACCAATTCAAAATTCAAGATTGCCACAAATTTATTCACTTTCATATTGAGATTCATCAAAATGCTGAAATTTTCCTATGAAATTATTTCAACATAATCATTTAAAACATTCAACCTTGCTACAAATCTATTTCCTGACATCTGGAGTTTCAGAAAAATGTTGAAAATGTGCCATCATGATATTTCAGTTAAATAGAAACAGTTTTATTTTACCAGAGATCTTACTATTAAGTGGTTCGTCCTTCCCGCATCGGAAATCACCACAATGTATTATCCAAAGACCTACTACAAATAATATTTCTTGTCGATTTTAGTTTCATTACGATGTTGAAGTTTCGCAAAAACATTTGCTTTTAAAAGTATTATTTTCACAGGGTTTTACAATTAAATGATAATTTCTTTCTGTAATGGTGATTCATAAATTCCAAATTGACAAAAATGTTTTTAATTTCATATTTAGTTTCCTCAAAATGTTAAGATATCAAAATCATGATATTTTGATATAATGGTGACTATTATTCTAACAGGGATTTTATAATTAAATTGTATGTCCTTTCTGCAATTCTAATTTTAAAATACAAGGTTTCCACGAGCATAATTCCTTTCATGTTGAGTTTCATGAAAATACTGACATTTGACGAAGACAGAATTGGAATTCAAGTGAAAGACTAATATTTTATCAGGACTTTTATAATTCAATAACGACCTTGTTGTCTACTTTAAGCTATAACCCGGCATACGTGCCTGGATCAAAACTTGGATTCGTGAAACTGCTTGCCTCATTAGACCCACATTGCACTTAGTGGGTCGATGAGCAGCACAGACCAGCAGGGTTCGAGTCTCGGCTCGTTCCCGATCTTCCCCTTTCCTTTATCCCCAATATAATCGGCCTCCGGGCTTTTTACCTTGTGTCAAGTCCTGTCTGGTGGGAGGCAGCGACAAATATCATACGTTCCTGAGAATGTTGGAGTAGATCGCAAAAATGATAGAGCTTAGAGGAGAGAGGTTGTTTTGGATGAGTGCCACGAAGGCATCATCAAGCAGAGATAAACTGGTTTGCAAGAAATTTGTTTTGTAACCTGATTCGCCTTCTGATTCCTGTTGTCAAGTATTGATGTTTTATTGTATGCGGTGGAGTAATAATTCCTTTACCTTAGACTATCTCTCTTTTCTCTAATTAGTCTGACACGTCACATACCAAGGATACGTGCCGGTTGGTAGGTACAATAATATTATTAGGTTTTATATGTATATATTTATCATAAAAAATAAAGAAGATGAGAATTCATTTATGTATCATCTACAAAATTAGAGGCAAACTGTCACACACACACACACACACACACACACACATATATATATATAAATATATATATATATATTGTCGACACACAAACAGAATGTTTCTTTTCATCACAACACTTTAGTGTGGTTAGACACGCGGGACGCTTAAACCTGGGATCTAAACTTTACGTTAGACATGGTATATATATATATATATATATATATATATATATATATATATATATATATATATATATTTGATTTTTATTCATCCGTTCAGAAACCATCGATCACTGTGGAAACCTATCTTCTGGGTATCAATCAATCAATGGGTGGGTTCCTCTCTGACTTGTTTCTTTTTCGATTCTCCTGTTGTTTCGTGGACCACAAGATCTTAGAAAAGAAGTCGTTTATCGTCTCTATTTTCTGACCAAAAAGGCGTAACAGCTGATGTGCCCGTTAGTCAAGTTGAAGTTAGTTGATTCCAGTTAACGTCTGCAGTTGGTTCAGACGTGACTTCAGAAAATGCCAGAAGAAACTAGAGGAAAAGATAATGGAGTAGAAAAATTAATTCTGATTTGCTCAATTTCACGGAATAAATAAATTATAGTAGTACCAAGCTGTGTGGCAACAAGCATATAAAACGTTTTGCTTTTAAACGGACAATTCCTTCACGTGATATTAAATACAAAAACACAGTTGTGGGTACTTTTCAAGTTTTATCGTATTTAATGTTCTTGTTGTTAATAAAGCGTAGGATTCGTTGGGTTTTCTCGTTTTGTTAATTGTTTCTCTTACTTTAATGTATAATGCAACTAATCTTATCATAAATTCAACTTGATTCCACCTTAAGAATTTGAATTACCTTCCAAATCGTCAAAAAATGAGGAGTTAATGTGCTTACACCTAAATTTAGATAATGGTGTATGAATATTTTTGGAGCCTTGCTTAGTCAAGGAATTAATCAAGAATTCTGGTAGATATTTCCTGAATGTGTATTCCAAGTGAGAATGACCCAAGAGCAAAGTAAAATATCATACAAAATACTGATTATATGTCTGATTAGATGTATATATATATATACATTTCGGGGAATACAAACTTTTATTAAGCTTATAAATAGACCTAATTCATACATGTTTAAAAGATAAAATTGAGTGACTAACCGGATTCAGTCCTACCAGTTCACAGTTAATCATTGTCCTAGTTCAACTGTGAACAAGGTTGGATCGATACCAGTTAGTTGCTCAATTTTATCTTTTAAACATGCATGAATTATGTCAATTTATAAGCTTTATATATATATATATATATATATATATATATATATATATATATATATATATATATATATACTTTCCATGGTAAGAATTTGTCATCAGTCATTAATATATATTTCAGTTGAACGGCAACAGATAAACATTTCGGCATCATCTCCTCAGCTTGCAGATTTTTATTGCTCACTGAATATAACTTTAGTCCAATTGTCCATACAACTGTTTTTTTGGCTTTCTTTAAGTTCATTTTCTTATATTTGTGCAACTTTTCTGAATGCAAATCCAATATCATTCAACCGATTTCTACCAGTTTCTCTCTCAAACGTTGACTCTAGTTTTTCAATTTTTTTTTATTTGTATTGTTGGACATTTTCTATTTTAAGGCATATTGCTTTGTGTTTACTTTTTTGATCCTTTGATTTCTTTTGTCGACTATCCGTTTGTTTTCCACTTTCAACCGTCACATCTTTTTAATATTTGTCAATATTTCTGAGAAGAAACTCTATAATTCTTATCACTTAGACAACTCGGACTATTGTCTTCATCTTCCAATCTGCTGCATCATTGCAGAGGGTTAGATCCTCCGCTAACGAGTGTCTTTTAAATGACACAGAATCATCAGATGGTGTGGCTCCAGTATTAGAACTTTGGAGAAAGAGGAGTACTACTTCGCTGCTACTGCATCCAGGTTCACTCTCGTCCAGAGTGGTAACATCTGATAGGGCCCTATCCGAGGGTCAAATAGAACTGTTTGACATTAAAACTGTATTCAAACAAATGACTTATGCTAAATGGAATTGTTAGAAATAAAAGTGTTTGATCATTAAAGTGAGTAAAAAAATGACTGATGTTTAATTGAATTAATAAATAGCAAATCTTCAAACCATTTAACATTTAGTAAAAAGAGCTCACACTTATTTTAAAATAATATCAATAAAATATGTTTACAAATCATGTATGTATAATATATGTGTATAAACAGGATTTTGCTTTAAATAATCTACATGGGTTGATATACTATAAGATCCAACCAAACGAAACCAATGATTGTGAAAATTACCTTGTAAAATTATGGCAACATTAGGTTTAAAAAAGAAAGTTAAAAAAATCCACTCTGAGTTGTTCAGCAAGAAACATGGCGCAACAAATATAATCGTTTGATTTAAATATAATGTATCTGTTGTGTGGTGGTTTCAATCCCCTTACGGGTAAAAAAAGGAATACTTCCTATAGTTTAACACTTAAACCCGGTTAAGATCAACGGAATCAGAGCAATCAATCCTCGCAGATTAAATAAAGGGTTCAGTTCTAAGTTCTGTGTGAACTCCTGAGTTCGACATGAAACACACGAAGAAGGCTGAAGGATGGATCAGGTGAAACGTTGTATGTGTAACAATGAAGTTGAAGACAATAGTCCTAATATTCTTTAATATTTGCAAAGAAATTTAGTTGCTCCTGATTGAGATCAGCCAACGAGTATCTTCTCTGTTTCAATTGACAATTATTTTCTTGAAGCTATCTTTCCTTTCTTTTACGTATGGTCAACTGCATGCTGAGGTCTAACACTGTCTTTTAACTGCAGACCAATTTCTATGAATGGGTTTCTGCTGGTATTTGGTTTAGGAATGCACATTACTAGATTATTTCATAATTTTTATCCAAAATTTGGTTATTTCATAATATTTTATTTTTATCGCTTGGAAATAAACTATACCGTTTATTCAGATAGTTCAATCTAGTCTGTTTAAGTTATATTCTTTAAGAGTCTTATCTGTAAGTAGTTTATTGACTGCTAAAAACTCCGAGGTGAAAATCGTCTTGGTGTGCTGATTATATAATTTTTGTTTTGAATACTATATATATATATATATATATATGGCAAGTGGTAATAATACCATGTGACCTATTACTACCGGTTGCATAGTTGTGTGATCTGTGACAAAATATACTTCACCGGCTGAAGAGAGTGGTTCGGCACACGTAGGATGATGAATGAGAGATGTTAAAGGGAAAATGAACGCTTATTTGAGTTCAATATTTATTTACCACACGCAGAGATGGACACCAGGAATTTGATAAATCATTCTTAAATAACCGCTATAAAGCTACGAATGAGGAAACCTTAGCTGTCGTTAAGGCAATTGCCGAGAAGGCCACTTTTATGTAAAACCTACGTTTTCAGTAGATTAACATGAACTATTGCCGGTCGAAATCGCTCGCCTTTTTTTCGCAGCACAAGCATAAAAACGCTATCATCATTATCGGATTCGGAAACCGTTGATTTTTTTTTCTCGAGATAAAATTCAAAATAAGCAGTCGCCAATTTTTGACACGGTGGAATTAATTCAAAACTAATGGCGTATATATTATATTTCTAAAGATCTCCAGATACCGTTTCAACTGCGGCAGAAGCGCTGGATGATGTTTATCAGTACTCAAAGTTTATTTCTTCCAGCAATGTGACGACTAATTTAAAAAACAAACAAACTACGAATGGCGCTTTTCCTGAGAGAAGTCTCAGAACATTTTGATCACACCACCTATAAGACTAAAATCATATTAAAAAATTACACATTGCTGAACATATATCAAAAGAATAGAGAGCAATTCATTCTCTTTCAAATAAGGTCAAAATAAATTAGTCAGGAATGTGTTCGCGGTTTCGGTAAAGGATGCTGTGCACTTGCCTATAATAAATGTAGTTGAACGTAAAAAATCAAATTATATACCTTGTGCAAAATCAATAAAATAAAGGAAAATTGTTTTAAGTGAATGAATATAACTACATTCAAAGATAGTGCACTTTACCCGAAGAAAAACATTCAATTAGAAATATATGATACTATGGAACTTTTATGTTATATTCTTCAGATGTATGTTGTATTAGATTCCATAGATATCTATCTCCAATAAATTAAACAAATTCCAAAACAAAAATCAAAAAACAAAACACCATGTTTATGGACCTAGACTACGTTTTTTGTAACCCTTCCAGACAGTTCTCCCTGTTGTGATACTCAACTTCATTTTATGTTGAGGCGACAGTTTGAGATCTGTGGAGACCGTTAAGGCACCCTATAACTACCATTATTAACAGTAACGTTATCATTATAATTATTTTCTCTGTTATTATCTGTTGGTACACAACATGTCAATTAGAAAGCAGTTTTTTCTCTCATAGTCCTGACCCACTATATCTGAACTATAGCACAGTAATTGAGAATAGTAACTCCTTTGTATTACTATTATTCATTCCTTGAGAGTTTTTCACATCAGATTTAGCTGATAGTTTTTCACTGGCGTCTAAGTGACAGCAAGTCTCCTCAAGTCTCCAGGACTCGTCTCACTATTCTGGCCATTCACAATAATACTGTAGTTTGGATGGTCTCCTCTCGTCCTCCAACTTCCAAGTCCTCCAGTCTCTTTAATAATCCTTTAGTTACTCTAACAAGACAGCGAATTAGAATTGGTATAAACGTCACTTTCATGTTCCACATTTTTTTTCCAATTCTATTACAAGGTTGAGGTATCCATCCTTCACATTCTTTCAGTTTTATTCTGTGGTCAGCCGGGACGGCAAAGTCCATAATTTTGCGATTTTTTTTGTTGATTGGTTCATTTTTGTAAAGTCGGATCATCTGGCCGAGACTATTATTATTATTATCATTATTATTTTACTCATTTGAAAGTTGTTCACACCCATGTAAGCTGATGGTCATCTCAAGTATCCAGGACTCTTCTTTGTATTTTGGCTGATCTATATAATGCTGTAGTTTGGAACGTCTCTACTCGTTCTTTTACTTCCAAGTACTCCTGTTGCAGTACCAATCCCTTCATAACTGTACCGAGCGCACCAATTACTATTGGTATCACAGTCAATTTCATTTTCCATATATTTTTTTAATTATTTAGCAAGGACTTTTCGTTTTCCTTAAGTTGTACCCAGTGATCAGCCGGTATTATTATAATTATTATCATTATTGCTATTTCCCTCTTCTTGAGTTTTTCAAACCGGCGTTAGTTGAGGGCAATTTACTGGAGTCTGAGAAACAACAAGTTTCCTCAGGTCTCTAGGACTCTTCTCAGCATTCAAGCTGATCTTAATGATACCGTAGTTTGGAGAATATTGATTCGTCCTCTGATTTCCTACTTTTCCAGTTATCTTTCCCAGTGCGTAAGGCTTATTTATCAACTGAAACAATGCAATTTCGAGTAAGACAAAATAAAAAAAGAAACTGAATTCTTCATAAAATAACGAAAAATCCCTTGACATGACATAAACCAATCAATAAACCAACTAAGAACTAACCAACCAACCAATCAATACAAATGTTTTATATTGACCCTCGACCAAGCCGTCAATCAAGAGATGCACCTGTGTAAATAAGCGGAAAGACAGCGGAAGCAGGTGGGTGTCAAACAAAGATAGAACCTGGTGCCACAGACGACTTGGGTCGGTCAGTTCCAATTCCAGTTGCAGCTGGAGTCAGTCGGGGACAAGATGCCGAAGTGAGAGCCAGCGGCAGACAGAGGGATTTGGGCCCTCAGTGACCCACAGTTGAGCAGCCCAGCCAGAATGAGGAATAAGTGCTGCTATGGTCAGAAGAACTTTGGGTCAACATGTAGCCGTCTGTCCTCGTCTCCAACTCTCCTCTCACACACAAGAAATATCAACTCTTTCGAGAATAAAGTGTGAGATATATATTTTTATAAAGAAGCGTGTTCGTTCGTCATTGAAGTTCGTCATTAAGTTTGATTATGTTCCGTGTATATTTGCACCTCGTAATATACAACACAAATAGAAAAATATTTCTTCGATTGATCCGAAACAATAACTTTGAACTCGGGTAGCGCATTCTATTTCCTACGACAACAATTGTTGAACTAACGGTTAGTAATTCATTAAAATTCGTTGGAAAGGAGTGCAACAGTTTTTGTCTTAGAAATGGACTCGACAAACCAAGTTTATATCCCGGAGTTGGCTTTTATCATTTTCCTCATGCACTAATTCCATTGAGAAAAACATAACACCCACCTTTGTTTTCCTGCAATGGCTTAATAGTTGGACTAATTTGGTTATTTAGTTCTGGTAAGGCAACCAGTATCAACAATAACAAAAACAGAAAGAAAAAAACACGAGAATCCTGAAAAAAAAAAAAAAAAAAAAAAAAAAAAAAACAAGGCAAAAGAAAAAAAAAAGACAAAACCAAGCAAAAAAATGAAACAAAAAGCCTGAATTAAAAATCTTGCAAGCAATTCCACGTCACAGAACCTACTTGCTTTAAAACATTACCACTGTTACAGACGAGATGAGGCTACAAACCTCAACCCCTAAGAACGTCAGAAATTCACTTTACATTCCTATTTAGTTATTATAATCATTTGATTGTACACAGTTGTATGCTTTCAAGTAAATATTCCAATGTAAAAAGTTCTTCATTTGTTTGGACATGGTCCTCATGGTGTAATAGTTAAATCGCTTGAGTGTAGATTTGTAGTAAGCGAGTTCGAACTCCAGTTACGCTATTACGTTCACTTTCGGACGAATACACTTTGGAAAAGCATGAACCCTCTAATTATCGATTTAATAGCATCACTGCTGTTCTTGATTATTATAAGGTCAGATCTTTGGCATTAAGTAGCCCAAGAAGGTTGGTGTGCCATTAAACAATCAAACGGCTATATTGTTTCAAATTTTTTTTATCAAATACTAATAATTTGCGCATAGTTATATGGTCTCAAGGATTCAAAATACTTACAATTTTTAAATAGATCTATTCGATACAAGAGTAGTGACATTAACTGTACGACCTAGGACACATTCCTTTTTTTTTTAGAAGGAGGGTCTTACCAGTCTGAGGAAGATTCAGTCGGGTATTCTACACTCCGCTTCGAGTTGTAACTGGTGGTAAGTATTCGTTCTGATCGCTTCGCGCCCGTTGCTCAGCGCCTCTCTCTGGTATGGAGTGGGTTCGTCCGGCAGCAGAACTGGTACGAACGGGGGGAATCCGACTGTCTACATCTCGCCGACTGAGCATTTATTTTTCAGTGGGACCCTTAGAATTGTGGGTAGTCAAATCAGAGAGCCTGGGACTGGCAAACTCTCCTTCATGACAATCTACTTGCTACAAAACCAAAGCACTGGTACGATGCGGCAAGCCCTTTATTCTCCCGAAAGGATCTACTGGAAGTAAAACTTGTTTTCATGGTTCGAGACTATTTGCGTCTTAGTCAGGTTCAGAAATGTTCAGTAGAAATATCTTTTTAATCTTGCTTTGTTGCAAGGATTCCTCTCTTTTCAATGTCTTTACATGTTTGAAATTGAAATCCAGATTTGTATTTTATTAGGTTTTTAAAGTTTAAAGAATTGTAAGTAAATTGATAATAATATTCTATTCCACAGTACAAAACAATTATGCACACACACACACACACACACACACACGCACACACACACATATATTTATATATATATATATATTAGATGGTTTTAATTTTGATTCAAGTTTTAAAAGTTTCGATTATCAAATATAGAACAATAAAACGCTGAGCTAATCTCTAAGATGAAACGAAATAGCAAATGATTCTTGTGATGACTGGCTTGTCTGTTACTACATGCCAAAGCAAAATTAATTGCGATTCAGACAAGAATAGTAGGTTTCAAAATGAAAATAAAAGAAAAATACAATTCAATTTTACCCCCTGCTGACAACTATGAAACTGTTGTTAAATGAAATGACCAAATAATCAAATTACTGTAGCTCTGCTTTATATAAACCAAACTTCAAAAACGAATACAGAGGTACTCAAGTACTTTACATAGCTAAACCAATGAAATAATATCCCTTGATAATACTTTCAGTAATATTATTATTTATATTTGTCCAAACTGGCTTTTATTTGACGAGTGATTCTTAAAAAGTGCTTCTCTGAACCATGAAATGAATGACCTACTCCAAAGAATAGTTGTATTTACCCAAATCTTCCCGCATTGACTGGATGTATAACAAGGTTAATTTTTAAACAGAGTGAAGCTGGTTTGAATTTAGAGTTTTGCTTCTCTTAGTTGCCTTATCAAGACTAATGAACCTTGTCTTCCCAACTAGTTACCGATGACTGACGAGAGAACAGATTTAATTCCCCATGACACTTGCGTGAAGCGAAACGTAAAATGCCTCGTCAGAGTCTGAACACATGAATATACCTTGTATCAGGAGCATTTTCTATATTACAAAGTTTATTTGGCTTTGTTTAGTTTTGTTTTATGACATATCAACCATAGTAGATCATTTAATGCTAAATACTGTTTATGCTCATTGGCCTAGTGGGTAGGGAGATCCTGTGTTCAATCTCAGGTCGAGTCATACCAAAGACTTTAAAAGTGGTACTTGATACCTCCTTGTTTAACACTCAGTAATATAAGATACGTATCAAGGGTGAAGAGGAGCAAACCAGGGAAATGAGTAGCGCCATCCCCTACACCTCGGTGTAGTAGCCATTGAAAAGGGAGCTTTCTGGTCGCCCTCGACTACGGTAGCCAACTTTACTTTACTTTTTACTGTTTATACAAATCAACTATATATATTTTATAAACGCATTTTTGTTGATAACATTTTTCAACAAGCCTGAGATCATTTTTAACTCAGTTAAATGGTTTCAAGTATTGCTATCGATTACGAATAATTCTATTTACTATTAATTATTTGTTTGTCCTCAATTATATAATTTCATGAACTGCAATATAACAGTACGTGGTTTCACATCAGTCATATCTTAGCACACATTTATATAGATATATATGATTAGTTTGTCGATAGTTTCGTTTTTAAATGGGTTACAACTCATTTGTTTGCATCCAAGTGTTACTATTGCTTCTTTATAGTTAAAAGGTATCAATTGTTGCTCTGTAGCTCTAATAATTTTATTTGATATTAATCATTTGTTTGCACGCAGTGATGTGGTTACAAGTGTTGCTATGGACGCTAACTAAACGTACGGAGAAAAAGCTTGACTGCCACTACACAAGAATGCTGCAAGCAATATTGAACATGTCCTGCAGGCAGCACACCACAAAGCAGCAGCTGTACGGCCAGCTACCACCCATCACGATAACAATCGAAGTTAGACTAATCAGACATGCGGGACACTACTGGAAAAGTAGGGACGAACTCATAAGTGACGTACTCCGGTGGACCCCTTCACATGGACGAGCAAAGGCAGGACTACCAGCTAGAATCTACATACAACAGCTCTGTGCCGATACGGGATGTGACCTTGAGGACCTGCCGGAAGCGATGGACGATAGAGAAGGGTGGCGGCAGAGGGTCAGAGATATCTATGCTGATGGCACGACATGATGATGATGATTCTATCCAACATTAAACATTCGTTTGCACACAGTTAAATGGTTTCAAGTATTGCAATGTACCTCTAATAATTCAATTAAACACCAGCTATTTTCTTACACACAGCTGAATGATCAAATAGTTTTATTTCAAACTATTCAATTTAGCCTAACTCGATTCTATTTGACTCATAGTTAGGACCCTATCAGGCGCTACCGCACCGGGCCAGTCTTGATGTGGGAGCAATGGCAATCAAGAAGTACTCCCCCATTCCCCAAAGCTCCGGCATTACTTGAACATAACCATCAGATTTTTTAGTGTCATATGCAGGACACTCTTTTGGTATGTACGGGGTTACTCCTGTGCAGAAATGCTATCAGTGTAATCTATAGCCCCAACCGAGTGGGCTTGACAAAGTTGAGGAATTGTTTATGTTAAAATATACATTAACAATAAAAATATCTTTGAAAAAGTTAATTTTTTGCATAGTTCTGAGGATAGACTCTTTACTTGTAAAACAGTTTTTCTAATGTCTCAAGACTAGCATCCTACGAGGAAGAATTACCCTAAATTATTGAATCGTTTCTAGAATCCCTAATTCCCACAATTAATACGGATACTTATTATATGGGAAGACTCTGAAATCAGTAGACCATTTAATATACCTTGGTAGCAATATCTCATCTTTTGAAAGCAATGATAACATATACATAGGTTAGGCAAAAACTGCAATGGGTTGGCTTACGGCAACATCTAAATCTGAACTATCAGAAAATATAAAGCAAGAATTTTTCCATGTTACAAGTACAGTTGTATAGTTGCACCATTTGGACTTCAACGAAACACACGGAGGAAAATCTAGATGGAAACTATACAAGGATACAAATCCAAGTAACAGCATCCTACAATACAACGGCTAAACGGTCACTTACATCCCATCTCACAAACCATCTAAGTAAGATGAATCAGACATGCTAGGCATTGCTGCGGAAGGAAGGATAAACTAAGAGACGATCTTCAATCGACTTCTATACATGGACACATTAGTGTTGACTGACTTGGAAAAACCTATATTTATCAGCTCTGTGTGGATAATGGTTGCCATCTAGTGGACTTACCAAGAGTGACGATAGATAGATAGATAGATCCAGGGAATCCGTGCCGTCGGCACGCTTTGGTAATGATGATGCTGATGAACCATCTATGATATGTCCTATATTTGTGTAAAAGCTTATCTTGTCTTTCCTTCTGTAAAATAATTAAGATCATGATTATTTTATATTACTCATTTTTCGTTAATTATATTTCATTATTTATGTTGGTAAGGCTTTTAACTACTCGGTGTCTCTTGGCTCAGGTGCACAGTCAGATGGTGCAGTCTTACGCCCACGCTGAAAGAATATGACAATCATCATCTGTTATAATAAACTACCAGACAGGATATGGGACTGGACGGTCGTTGGAGTGAATTGAATGGGTGATTGACGTCGTACCCGGAAGAGATGGTCCTGAGAATCTGTGAATTCTGAAAAGACAGTGTTAACGTTCCACTGTTAAAGCGCGCGACTGGGTTTTTCTGATCTGATCAATCCATATCAGTTTGTCTCGGCCGGCAGAGATGTATTGAGATCCTAGACTCCACAAGATGCAATATGTGTGGAGAGAGGGGTCAGCATAGTATGGTTAGTATATGCTTTTATGATTTGTTTCTTTCTCCTCATGTCGCCAACGATTGAAGGTAGAAAGAAATAAACCCATTCGTATCCGAAACGACAGAGTCGACCTGTATTTGTATTATTATAGTTAATATTGATATTATTATGGCTATATAACACTTCCTTTTTTCAGTGTCAGTTTATTATTCGATATACTAATATTGATATTGGACCTACGTGATTTAGAACGGAAAAGAATATCCTCTCTAGAACGGAACCGTTAGCAAATACCTGGTAACAATTCAAAATGTTGGTGCTTTTGTAATTCAAGAATATTTCTTTGCTGGGATTTTATTTTATAATCCTTAAAAAAAGAAAGTAAAACGAGAAAGAGAATGAAACACAAAAAAGATATGAAATAAAAATTCAACTTTTAAATTGGATAATTAATGCAAAGCTAATTAATATTGCCTTTTTAATGTTCTATAATTCAAAATGAAATACATTCCCTTGTCAGCCAATCACAATGTATTTTATTCGCCAACGTCATAAGTATATTTCCCATGAGTAATCAAACGATGTCCTTTAAGAAACTTAAAGTCGATCCAAGCAACAATAGGCATCTGGAATGCTCTACGTGGGCCTTTGCCTTCTTCAGTGGTAATAAATAGACTTAAGAATATTTTGATATTTGTTTGAAAAATGTCAGTATTAATAGTACAAGTATTTTTTATCGATACTTGCTATGATATTTCCAAACAATTTTGAAAATGTCAGCCTTGATTGCAAGAAATTAAGCCTTTTGTGTTATTTTCATTCGGTATTCACGGAAAGAAAAGAAAAAGAAAATGTTCAATAATACTTCACAATCAAACAGTTTTAATTTACGAAATAACAGCAAGAAAAACTCACACGTATACTCATATGCTTAAATGATTATCAGAGTTAAAATATATATATATATATATATATATATATATATATATATATATATATATATATATATATATATATATATATATATATATATATATACTTAAATATATATATATATATATATATATATAACCGGGCCATTTGACTAATGCGTAGAGTGCTCGCCAATGGTTTGGGAGACCGGGGTTCAATACCAGGGCGAGTCATACCAAAGACTCAAAAATTGATACTTCATTCCGCCTTGTATAGCACTCAGCACTCAGCATTAGAAGGTACGCATCAAGGGTTAAGTGGAGCAATCCCAGGAAAGGAGTAGCACCCATCCCTACACTTCGTTGTAGTAGCCATTCGAAAAGGAGCTTTTGGGTCACCCTCGATTAATATCACTATATATATATATACACGTGTTTAGCTTCAAATCAATATGGATTTGACGAGCCTTTCAAATCCTGATCGACACTTTAAATTTCTGTTTTCTTTAATATTAATGGGAAAGTAATAAATAATTCCTATCTTTCTCTAGCAGTCGGTAAGTAGTAGGTGAGACAGGGCTCAGTAGCTCTATAAAGGCAACCGATCATGGTAAAGTAATACCCAGACTTCCAAAGCTGAAGAGAATTCAACGGGAGAATCTGAAACATATTGGTGGATCATTCTTCCTTTATCACCTCAGCTTATCCAAAAGTTTGACTTGTCTTGCACAAATTTGCACCACTAGAAAACGAATCAGTGTACAATATATAGAAGGATATTCCTTGGAGTGAGTGAAAGAAAGGAGAGTGAAAGTAGGAGAGCGAAAGAAAAGAAATTGTATTCTGCTTATTATAGGAAAATCTTTTACATAAATGGAAGTTACTGACATTCATGGAATGAAACACAGATCGTAGTACGTAAGAATAATGTATTCCATTTGTTCTTATATGTGTTAACTATTATGTTATATTGAAGCTAGTAGGTATATTTATAAACATGTGTTATTGAATAAAGCAGTAGAGACTAGCACAAGAGTCGACAATAGACATGTCACACTAAGTAAACATGGGTATTGATATTTGAAAGGAATTTCCAGACCCAAAACCAGAATGCAAAAATATTTGGAATAATTAGCATTCTTAGACTACGTGTAATCACGTAACATAGATGAAACGCTGTGCGATATGCATCAACAAAAAAGACAAAACCCAATACTTACTGAAAAAAGTGAGTGGTCAAAATGCAGACAAAAAAACACATTTCTACTCAAAAACGTAAAAGAACACGCTAATGACGTAAAGAATGAAAGTGGAGGGACTCGTAATCTGAAGAGGTGATTCAAAGAAGTACTCAGAAATGGAAAAGTAACAGTCACTGATTTGAAGATCACTAATACCAGTCAGATCAGTGAATATGATATATCGTACAACACTATATATATATATATATATATATATATATATATATATATATAATGTTGTACGATATAACATATATATATATATATATATATATATATATATATATATATACCGGCTCATTTGCCAAGTGGGTAGAGTGTTCGCCAATGGCCCGGGAGACTTGGGTTCTCTCCCGTGAAGCGTCATACCAAAGACTTTAAAAGTGGTACTTGATAAAGTGGAGCAATCCTTCGAAAGGAGTGACGCCCTTCCCTACACTTCGGTGTAGTAGCTATTGAAAAGGGAGCCTTCTGGTCGCCCTCGACTATGGTCGCCAATATTTCTAATATATATATATATATATATATATTTCAATCATACATCCTAGATGCATCAAGGAGGTCTTCAGTGATGCAACTGTTTTCATTGCCGATTTCGGGTTATTTCTGCATCATATCCGCTCCGACAGTAAACCCTGGCATGACTCTGTAAGAGCCAAGCCGCTTCTGTGATCGCGACGTTCTACGCTCATGCCTCTACCAAAGCAAAGAAAAATTCAAATAAGGCCGGACTTCTGCCGTTCTTATAGACATCTGTCCTTTAGTAAACAGCCAATGAAATATATATATATATATATATATATATATATACTGGGTATTTGTTTAAAAGTGCTGCCATTGTAAACTACTGGTGGGCGGTCAGAACTATGAGAGGAAGACAGCGTTTAGGTTCCAAATACAAGAAGACATCCTGATCCAAGAAATGTGGAGGTAGAGGATACTTAAAAACAATACAACATGTCTGATCACTTTCACGTTCGATGTTTCTAAAGAAACTCAAAATTAATAACCAGAGAAGTATCATATTTAAGGATCATGTTGTTGTTATTGTTTTTCACTTACATTCTCACAACACCCGATGATTTACTCACTATTTATTATCTGCATCTGTTGGTTGCTTGATCATAATCAGCCATATGATTCGTAACACTAAGAATCGAAGAATATGCACATGAACAGAAACCATGAAATAATCCCAAATATCTGTGAAAAGTGAAAAATCCAAACCCATCAAGAATAGAATAGAATAAAGATAAATATGAGCCTTGCCATAATACTGTACAGTCTGGAAAAGAAACGGTCAGAACTGGAGTACGAAGTAAGGATTAAGATTTTACAAACATAAGTACTCTTGAGATGGGGTATAAAACTAATGTTTTTAACATCTGTAGTAAGGTCTGTTGGCCCTTAGATGGATATGCAAGTCAAATGAGGTCTCATGACAGTAAATTATCAAAGATTCGCTTTACAAAGGTCTCTCATCAGCAACCCACGTGAAACTCAAGTGAATTCTGTTACAAAATAAAAGGGTATGCAACAGCTTTGAGCTGTCATATGTACACAGTCACAATGCCAATGAAAAAAAAACTACTTATTTTGTCATTGGTGCAATAGGGATCGTATGAATATATTTGAAATCAGGAGTTACATGTGCTCATTCGGGTACTCTTAGCTAATCGAAGAGACGGACTTCTTCGACAAGGAAGTGGCAGTCGTTTTAATACTGAGAAGAGTGTTGGACATCCGAGAAGATAACTATCGCTAAGTGTTGTAGAAAAACCAACAGTGAAAATTTGAATGATAGTATTAATAATTATTATAATAATGTGCAGCATATTAGCACAGAAGGAGTATAAGACCAGACTCGAGCAAAGTGATCCTCTGGATGTTGTGCAAGAAATTTAAATTTGACCATACGAACAAATGCACGACCCAACATCCGTCCGGGAGAATGGCACCCATAAACTCCCATGGGATTTTGACATACAAACGGATCACCTAATCTCAGCCAGAAGACCAGACCTTATAATAATCAACAAAAAAAAAGAGAACTTGCAGAATTGTGGACTTTACTGTCCCCTTTGACCACATAGTAAAATAAGAACCTGGACCTGGCTAGGGAATTGGAAAAAAAATGTGAAGCATGAAAGTGACAATCATACGAATCGTTATTGGTGCTTTTGTTACAGTTACCAAATGATTATTAAAGGAACGGAAGGACTTGGAAATAAGAGGACGAGTGGAGACCATCCAAACAAATACATTATTAAGAACGGCTAGAATACTGAGGAAATTCCAGGAGACTTGAGGAGACTTGTATGTCACTTAAACTCCATTTAAAGACCATCCGCTGACGCTGATTTGAAAAAAAAACTATCAAGCAGTAAATATTAATAATGATAGCACAGGCAACATAATGAACTAAGTAGGGTGACCAGAAACAGCACAGAGAACATAAAGATCAACTGAACAACAGCAACTAGAAAATAAAAAGGTGAAGAAGAATCATTGTATGGATATTTCAAGGGACAAACTGGTGAAATCTCATAAGAGAAGACATGGGCATGGTTATGAAAAAGAAACCTTAAACATTTTTACCAACCCCTCCGCACGGGCAGAATATGATACAAGGTCAATTTCTAACTGGAGTTTAACAGGTTTGAATTCAGAGTTTTCCTTCTCCTAGACTAGTTGCTGAAGAACCTAGTCGGCTCTACTATTTACCCTTATCTAGAGGGAGAATAATTGGATTCATACCTTTCCCAAGAGTATTAGTGCTATGTGAAATGCAATCAGTCTCGTCTAGGATTTGAACTCGTGTCGCCGTGTCCATATCCTACGAGAAAAAAAAAAACACCTTAAGACAGAAACTGAATCACTTGTAATAGCAGCACAAGGCAACACCATGAGGACTAATAATATTAAAACCAAGATTGGAAGCGAATGCATTGAATTTGCACTAAAGAGTTCAAGACTAGACAAAACTAGGTGGGGAAGGTAATCCACAGGGAATCGTGCAAAAAACTGAAATTGTTCTATTCTATCAAATAATATGCACGACTTGGAATCCGCACAGGAGAATGAAATGCACAAATTTCTCTGATATTTTGAGAAAGAAAAAGATCACCTAATCTCGGCCAGATGACCAGACCTATTGATAGTCAACAAAAAAAAAGCGAAGCTCCCAATGAGTGGACTTTTCCGTCCAGGCAGACCAAAGGGTAAAAATAAATGAAAGAGAAAGAGTGATGAATACCTAGATCTTGTTTGAGAATTAAAAAAAAAACAACAACTATGAAACATGAAGGTGACTGTGACACCAATTGTAGTTGGTAAAATTGGTAACTTGGGACAATTCCCCAATTCCAGAAAACGGCATTATTGAGATCGGCTTGAATACTGAGAAGAGTCCTGGAGACATAGTGATACTTGCCGTCATTTAAATTCCACTAAAACCATCAGCTATTGATGGTGTGAAAAGCTCTCAAAGGAATAATAATAATAATAATAATAATAATAATAATAATAATAATAAATGTAGACTACGCGGTGACAGAGATGGAACCATCAATCACATAATAAGCGAATGCAGCAAATTGGCACAGAAGGAGTACAAGGCGAGACACGACTGGGTGGGCAAGGTGATCCACTGGGAAATGTGCAAGAAATTTAGATTTGACCATGCCAACAAATGGTATAAGCACAACCCAGCACCTGTCCTGGAAAATGACACACACAAACTCCTACGGGACTTTGATATACAAACGGATCACCTAATCTCGGCCAGATGACCAGACCTTATAATAATCAACAAAAAAAAGACAACTTGCAAAATTGTCGACTTTGCTGTCCCGGCTGACCACAGAATAAAACTGAAAGAATGTGAAAAGAGAAATAAGTACCTCGACTTTGCTAGAGAATTGAAAAAAACTATGGAATATGAAGGTGACAATTACACCAATTGTGATTGGTGCTTTTGTCACTCACTCTCCAGTGAAAGACTATCAGGAGGAACCCAGTAGTAATCCTGTGCATGTTGTTTGTTCTAATTTATGTTACAGAAGAAATGACCAAATCAGCAATTCAGCAGAGTGACACCAGAAAAAAAATGATGTTGAGAAGACAGCAAAAATGTAATCCACTGCTATTTTAAAAGCAACCCAACACAAAGGGTTTGTAGAAAAAGGATGATTGAAATTTGGAAGGAAGCTGCTAAAACCAATACAAGTCAAAGACTTAAAGATAAAGCAAAGATGATATGAAAAAGAAAAGACTTGTATTCTGACCTCGAGATCATGGAAAGATGCGGCAGGTGGGTCATGAAGATTATGTCCAAGAGCAAGCGAGGTAGATAAAAGATAGATAAAAAATAACTTAACAAAACCCAACACCACATTACCAATGACCAAAAAGTAGCGGATAGCACGACCCTGAAGAGTCAAGACCAGAAAGAAGTCATGGTAGAAACCGAAACTGTAAATACATTTTTAAATGATATACGAACGGATAAATTCCCTGAATTAAACGATCTGATTTATGGTGAAAGAAAACTAGTCAATGACAAAATTTGTATCGCCCTAAGGAAAACAAACGGAAATATAAAAGCGTGATGAAAATGAGGTTAGAAGGTCAAATAAAGAAACAGCTAGAACAAGCGGAATCTATAAGGAAGGAAAAAAAAGACAACAGCACAATTAAATAAAAATACAAAAACAAAACAAATAACAACAACAAAACGGAAACAGCAGAAAACTGACAACTCGAAGAAATAAACCCTGAAATATTGGCAAAAGTAAGGAGGCAAAAAGCAGACCAGAATAAAATCGAGCAATACAAATAAAACTAACTTCTAAAAAAACGAAAAAAAATCTGACCAAAAAGTCGGTGGAGAAAGAATTTTTAAAAAATGAAAAATTGGATGCGAAAGAGACAAAAAAATTTCTTGCACAAGTTATGGGAGCAGAAAGAATATAAAAAAATAACCGACTTGATGAATAACATGAGAAAAGAAACAACAATGGCTTTAAGAAGACTTCAAGGCGGATAAACACCTGCACTCTCTAAAAACAACTCTCAAGAAAGGATCAAATTGGAAAATATGAGGCCATGAAGGCATACAGGGATTCTGGTTTTAAAAATTCATGTCTATCCACGACACGTTGGCTCCCCAAATGAGAAAATAGCAAAGAAAGAGCAAGCATACTTGAATTGAATACGAAGGGAAAAAACTACTCTGATACTGAAAGAATCCTCCATAAACGAAGCATCCTCAGCAATTATAAACCATGGAAAAACCTAATTGCATGGAAAAGAATAGAAATATTGTACTCGTTTCTAGACGGCGGACTATTTTAGGAAGGGTAGAAAGAATACCCCAGTGAAACAAGAGGAACAGATTACTTACTTACTTACTTACGATAGATAGATAGATAAACACATGTTTAAGGAGAAGAAAACATGGCGAAAATGTAGCACTGTTATGAATTGACTACAAAACAGTCAATGGTATGGTACCACCAGCTTGGATAACTGAATGTCTGAAAATGTACAAAATATCCGACAAATTCAAGAATTTCATAACAAAGCTACAGAAAAATGAAAGGTGAAATTAACAACAAGAGAACAAACCCTTGCAGAGTTACAAATCAAAAGAGTTATCTTCCTGGTAGATTCACTCTCGCCACTGACATTTGTAATAGCAATGGTACTACTCAATAATAAACTTAGGGAATGCACAGGGGGGCTACCAAATCTCTTGAAAAGATAAACCACCTCATATATACGTATATCTGGATATTTGCCAAAAATGAAAGAAAACCCCAAACAAAAAAAAAAAAAACAAAACACACACACACAACTTGAAACCTGATACAGACTATAAGAATATACAGTAAGGATACAAGAATTTTGCATTGAAAAATGTTCTATGGTGAAAAAGAAAAAGAAGAAAAGAGAAACTAGGGAAAAAATTGAACTATCAAATGAGAAATGTAGCAGAACACTTAGAGAAGAGAAAATTACTTGTACCTGGGAATACTGGAGGCAGATACTGTAATATAATGGCCGAGGGATTTCATTTCATATATCTTGCCTTTCGGTTTAGTTAGGCTGAGAAACTTTCGGCTCAGCACATGGGTTAGTTAGGTGCAAACTTGAGCACAGGTGTTGAAGCGCGTGCGGGAAGGATGTGTCGTTCACAGATGTCAAAATAAAAATCCCAGAGAAAGGTTGACCAGTGGATGTGAATGACGTCATGCACCGGAAGCGTGCGCAGAGGATGTGGGGGGATTTGAAAAAAGTTGAGTTGAGAACTAGACACCGAACGAGAAGGGTCGACTTTCGGGGCTCGCTGAGGGCGAGACGAATTCGCGCGTTACGGGCACCGCACGAGATGGGAGGCAGATGGAAAAGCCAGAATAGAAAGAATGTG
>OY757919.1:77778909-77861409 GCA_963585895.1 Sepioteuthis lessoniana
GATAAATGGACCAAACCATAAGGGAATTAATGACAATGCACAAGACCTTACACCTGGGGGATGGCATAGATTACTTGTGCAAATAAAAGAAAGAGGAAGAGACTCGCCAGCATTGAGAAATGTGTGGATGCACAAATTAAGGACTGGGAGAATGCACTGAAAAGAGCAAGGACATACTAATTACATCCGTTATTGGTAGGTTATTTAATGCGAAAGCCATCCTTATAGAAGTACAGTAGTGGCACTATTTAAACCATTGCCGGTGAGATAAAGAAGTGCATCCCTTTCATAAAGATATAGCCCGAAAGCAAACTTAATAGCGTAACTGCGACAATATGAAACGTCAAAGAAAGAAAATTGCACATGGGATAACCTGGATATGGCTAGAAAGAAGAAACTTAAAGTGAAAAATGGAATCTCTATTGATAATGGCCCAAAAATGCCACGAGGACAATCAAAGCAAAAAAATCATTATATACAGAATAGCAAAGGTAGGTTCTCTGGTAACTAAGATGAAATAATTCATCACATAATAAGCGAATGCTGTAGATAAATAGAGAATGAATGCAAGAATATGCATGAGAGGTTGGAGAAGGTAAGCCATTGAGAATTGTGCAAGATGTTCAAATTTCATCATGATGACAAATGGTATATGCATAAGCCAGAATCTTGCTTAGAGAAATAAACGCTTACTATTCTCTGGGGCTTTGAATTAAAAATGGATCACACTATCACGGCCAGAACATCATACCTAGTTTTAATTACCGTGAAGAAAATAACTTCATCTAATGGATTTTGCTATTCCAGTAGACCAACGAAGACGAAAAGCTGGATAAATATATGCATCTTGCCAGAGAAACGAAAATATTGTAGAAAGAGAGTGAACATGATGCTAATCATAGTCGGAGTCCTTGGAAAAGTTCATAAAAACATTGAAAAGAGACGGGGCGTTGTACAGGATATTAGAGGAAGAATCGAGACTACCACACTACTAAAATCGGCGTGAATACCAAGAAGAGTCATGGAGGCTGTTACTCAAACTTCAGTGAAAAAAAAGGCAGTAATAGCAGGTGTGAAAAACTCGACAGGAAGATACAACTAATAATGAATGTAACAGAGATACCAATTTTATTTGGTGCACTTGAAACAATCCCCAAAGGATTGGTAAAGGGACCAGAAGACTTAGAAATAAGAGGACAAGTTGAGACCATGTAGACTACAGCATTATTAAAATCAGCTAGAATACTGAGAAGAGTTCTGGAGTTGTGGAGATTTTTGTCACTCAAACTCCAGTGAGAAACCATCATCAAATGCTGGTGGGATAAACTCTCAAAGGAGAAAATAATAATAATAATAATAATAATAATAATAATAATAATAATAATCTCTCCTAATAACAACACACAACAACGCCGCAAGAACTAATAATATCAAAGCGAGAATAGATAAGACGCAACAAAATAGCAAATGAAGGCTATGCGGTGACACCGATGAAACCATCAATCACATAATAAACGAATGCAGCAAATTAGCGCAGAAGGAATATAAGACTAGACACGAGTGGGTCTGCAAGGTGATCCACTGGGAGATTTGTGAGATATTTAAATTTGACCATACGAACAAATGGTATATGCATAACCCAGCAGCTGTCCTAAAAATGACACACATGAACACCGATGGGACTTTGACATACACACGGATCACCTAATCTAGGCCAGAAGAACAGACCTAATAATAAACAACAACAACAAAAAAAAGAGATTGCAAAATTGTCGACTTTGCTGTTCCGGCTGATTACAGAATAAAACTGAAAGAATGTGAAAAGAAGGATAAGTATCTCGATCTTGCTAGAGAATTGAAAAAAACCATGGAACATGTAGGTGACAATTACACCGGTTGTAATTGGTGCTTTTGGAACAGTAACTAAAGGATTACTAAAGGGAATGGAGGACTTGGAAGTTGGCGGAGAAGAGGAGACCATCCAAACTACTACATTATTTAGAACGGCCAGAATACTTAGAAGAGTCCTGGAGACTTGAGGAGACTTGCTGTCACTCAAACTTCTGTAAAAGACTCTCAGCTAACGCTGATGTGAAAAACTTTAATGAGTAAATAATAATAATAATAATAATAATAATAATAATAATAATAATAATCAGAATGTGTACCGGAGAATGAAATGCACAAACTTCTTCGGGATCTTGAGATACAGACGGATCACCTGATATCAGCCAGATGACCATACCTTGTTATAATCAATAAAAAAAAACAGTTTGCAGAATTAGGGAATTTGTTCTCCTAGCGGACTGCATAGTAAATTTGAAAGAAAGAGAAAAGAAGTATGATTACTTGGACCTTGCTTGGAAATTGAAAAAACAGTGGAACATGAAAATGACGTTTATAATAATTGTAATCGGTGCTCTTGGTACAGTCATCAAAGTAGTGATACAAGGATTGAAGGAGTTGGAAATAAAAGGACGAGTGGAGACCATCCAAACTAGAGCTTTATTAAGATCGGCCAGAATAATGAGAAGAGTCCCGGAGACTTGAGGAGACTTGCTGTCACTCAAACTCCAGTGAAATACCATCAACTAACACTGATGAAAAAAAAAAATTTTTCTCAAGGAGTAAATAATGATAACATATATATTAATGCTTAACCGAAACGAAATGAAAAAAGAAAAACGCCTAGTACTTGTTTCAACTTATATATATGGTACCAACAAAAGAAGACTTAAAATTTCATTTTTTTATTACTTTTAGCAAATACATTGCAGTGGTTTTATCAGTGATTTTTACCGCCTCTTTTCGATGTTTAAAAGATTCTCAAACCAGTTAACTGCCTTTCTACAAAATAAAAGAAAGAAATATTTCAAAAGAAATTATGTTTATTCGTAAAGAAAATATTTTTTCAGGTGCTCAATACATTTGTGCGATGTCTTTATGGAATTCGAACAAAGCAATACGATTCTGTCTCGGGCTTTTATAATTCAAATGCAATTTTCCTGTTTCATGTGGAATTTCTATCAGATAAATAGGCATAATTTTTTTTTTTATATTCTTATAAATGTCCTTGAAAGTCTAAGAAATGGCATTTTATTCGCTCGAGATTTTCCGCCCCCGTCGAAAAACGAGTTTCAAATACTGAATGATTATGTCAGGGACATTACAGAATTCTGTCAACAATTTTCTTTAAAAAAACAAAACTTAATTGTACAAACATAAATGCATACATACATACATATATACATACATAAATAAATATATCACTAACACCGCTAGCACTACTACCACCATTACTACTACTATTACAATTTCTACTAACAAACT
Organism: Sepioteuthis lessoniana; assembly: GCA_963585895.1. Classification (NCBI taxonomy): domain Eukaryota; kingdom Metazoa; phylum Mollusca; class Cephalopoda; order Myopsida; family Loliginidae; genus Sepioteuthis; species Sepioteuthis lessoniana. The sequence goes on from OY757919.1 coordinate 77,782,240, forward strand.
AACTCGACTCCTAACAATAGTCAACAAGTTTTACAATACGCTGCAGGGATCACATAAAAGGGTTTTCTTAGTTTGAGAATAAACTTGCTCTAGCGGTGAGGCCCCAGTTCTCGAACTTGGGGTTATTTTTGAATATTCCTTTATTGCCATTACTCTCAGGTCTACTAAGATGCTGAATGTTAATACAAGATAGGGTCCCATATATGGGTCGAATAGAACTGTCTGAAAATTATTCATATTTGATAGAATACTTGATATCCTATCAACGTGTAATTATTTGTATAAAGAATTGTTACTTGAAGCTATAATTCTTTATTAAGGATCATTATTTGTTGTAGTTTTTTGTAAAGCGAACAACAGGGCGCAAATTATTTCTATTAGATAAGAATGCTTGATCTCACATAAACGCGTGGCAAACCCCCCCCCCAAAAAAAAAACTAAAAAAAACTACAAAAAATGTAAATATAAAAGTAAAAGGAACTCGATTTCCAAACATCTGGACGTTGACTATCCCTAAAGGTGTTGACATGCCGTATAATCAATCAATCGTAAATTGAATGGAATCTATATATTAATAGACTTGTTTGGAATCATGTATTTAACTACCAATCAATCGTTAGTGCGTTTAATATTTTCAACAATAAATACACAAACCCTGACAAAAATTATGGAATTCGTCCTTTTATAGAATATTCACAATTTTGATTTTACATAGCAATAATCATACTAATTAACAGATCAGACATAAAACAGCTTTTCCTTAACAGCTAATCATTCTAACTTCTTGAAATACTCCTTTAACAAATAGAATGGAATTATTTTAAATTAATAGTATATGCATGCCGATTAAAATATAAATTAACTCAATATCGAGGAAAAATTATGAAATGATCTTGTAATTTGCATTCCTAAAACAAATACAAGTAGAAGCTTAGATATGCAAATTAGTTTATAATTAAAAGATATTTTTTGCAGACCTCAACAAGCGGTTTGGAATACGTAATTGAAAACATACATGGCTCCTACAAAACAACTGTCAATTGAAACAATGGGAAAAATAATTCAAGAAGATAATCCAGAGTGGAGTGTGGTGAAAGGTTTTGGCTGTTCTAAGTCAGCTGTTTCTAAAATATGAAGCAAATATAAAAGAAATTTAGGAAATATCCGTGGCCTTATGGTTGACGCAATGCAGCGTTATATTAAGCCAGTTCGATCTATGACTTTCATTTTCGGACCATTACCTTTGGGAAAGATATGAACCCTCCCTTGTCCTCCGAAGCAAGGGATTTAATAGTATCATAATTGATCTTCTACGAGGATGTCTTTGGCATTAAATAACCCACTAAGGTTGCAATGGCATTTAACAAAGAAACCAAAACGAAAGAATTATAGCGGTTAAAATATTTACAGATTGATGAAAAAAATTAGTTAAACTATGTCTAAGAGTGAAAATAATATTTTTTCGAAAGTAGTACCAGTGCTTAAAAGAAAGATAAAGATAAATGTTTCAAGTCTGCTACTTAGGCAAAAAAAACATAGATAGACTAAGCTAATTAAATCTTACACTTCCATACTTTTGACCATTCCTTTTCTAACAGGTGTCAACCACTAAATATGAAAGTGTTATTACCTATTGTTCATATATGTCACACACCGAACGAGGGAGAATAACATAAAAACAATGACTGCTAATATCTTTATTTTCATTCATCTTTATTTTAAATCCTCTCTTTCTTCTTTTCTTTCCCCTCCGCATACTCTAGTTCCCAACCCTTTTATTCTCTTCAAAGACCCTTTCATTCTCTTTCCTTACCTTCTCCAACTCCCAATTTCATTATTCTTTATATGATATTACATGATGATCAATGTCAGGCATATAAAATTGAGTGAAGAAAAGCTGCAAAAGTTTTTAAATTCGTGAATTGCTGTTGACCTCATCAATAAAGAAGTAAAAAATTAACTCTTCTAAATTTAAAAAAAATACAGGTTTTTCAACAATGCCGTAAAATTACTGTGCACTTGCGAGATACTTCGCCAGAGAGAAAAAATGTGATGAGAACGTTGATCAGGGAGCTGAGAATACGTTAATCATAAATGTCTTCTTTGTAGCTATAATTAAAGAAGTGCATTGAAGTGCTTCGTAGAGCCTAGAAAAATTGTTTAATGATTTGGAAATCAGATGAATTATTTAAATGATTCAGAAGAAATCTTTATTCAAGCATGGGGAATACAATGAGTGTACATGATTGATTGGTTGATTGGTTTGAACGGCATGTCAACTCATCTAAGGTTATTTAATGTCAAGAGGTTAAGGATTTTCCCCCATTGTACGTACATAACATTTCTCGTGCGGGAGTCCCCGTCGTGTAATGGCTACAGTCCTGGTCTACGGTCTCGATGTAAGAGAATTCGAACTCCAGTCTTGCAATTACTTTTACTTTCTCGAATATCATTAAGAAAGTTATGAACCCCATTATCTCCCCAACTATTGGTTAAATAGAATCGGTTCTATAAGGGTGGCTTAGGCATTAACTAACCCGCGAACGTTGATATGCTTTTAAATCTCAATCATTTTTTTGTGAAATTGTTTCTCATTGATCTTATTTTGCACACAGTCCCATGAAATAGAAAGACTTCTTAAATTATTAAATTTAAACTAAAAATGTGACCCTAACAAGTAAAAGGTAACTCCAGGTCAGAGATGAACTGGGAGTAATAGCAATAAGGAGATACTTCACGATTGCAAGATCTTCGGGACTGTATCCTCACCATCAGATTCAGTTTAGTGTCATACCCAGCTATGCCTTTCTTGGGTCGGGTATTACTTCTCGGTAGCAGATACAGTTAGCATATTCTAAATCCCGTTTACAAGAGTATACAAGAGTTCGAAAGAAATTTTCGTTTGAATGATCCAGTCATGGTCACCAGATCCTTTTTACATGAAAACGCCAACGATTAAAAAGAAAAGGAATCGGAAGGCAAATATCTACCTTTCAACTGTGCCGTCAGAAATCAAAAGATTCACAAGTCGGAAAATATCTGAAAATTTTCCGGGTATTTAAAATTTTGAGAGGCGCTATGAAAATCATCATCATCATCATCAACATCATCATCAAGTCCCTCTCTCTCTCTCAATCTCCCCCCCTCTCTTTCTCTCTCGCCATTCATATTTACCTTCCATTGGCCCTCTTGACTGTATGCAATGTCTGAATATAAGTCTGGTGTGTCAGTTTGTAGCAGTCCATATGCAAATGTCGCATACGTGTTCGATCTTACTTCTTTAGCAGTGTCCAGCATACCTTCATGGTATTCATTAAGTAAGGATGCTTTTTCCCCAGTTATTTTGTTTTTCCTTATCTGCTTTTGAGCACCAGAGAATTACACATTTGGTTTTTCTTTTGGTTGCTATGCACGCGGCTGCTGTTTCTATATAGGATATATGTAATAAAATTTTCCTTTTCGTCATTTAGAGTATGTTTTTCAGATGTCTCCTGATAAGCATTAGACTTGCTTCTTAATTTTATGTATACTGATTGCTTCTATCACGATTGATAAGTGAGGACCAACCATATCATGAGACTTTATCTGTTTGTTTCTAATTCCTATGCAGAATCAATGAAATCTTTGTTGTAGCAGATTCTATGATCGGAAGATACTCCTTTAAAAGTAGAGTACACCTCATAATTCAAAACGCACTTTATCTCTTTCTTATTTATAATTACATTAACTTGCTTCGGTTATAAGTCATTTGAGTTGTTGTATGTTCATAGTTTTTCCTTTCTTTTTTTTTTTTAATTTGACATTTTACCGAAGTCATTGATCGAAAGAAATCCCTTCATGATATTCAATTAGATATTCACCAATAGAGTTCGGTGATTTGTGTAAAAAAAAATCATTATTTACATTTTTACCAATATGAACATTCATGTCTCCACCAATTATTAGATTTTGGGGTTGGATATGTGTTGGGCAAAGGGAAGATAGCTTATCATAGAGTGTAGTGACATCCATTTCATCACTGGTATTAGCGCGATTGTAGCATGAGACAATTGTTGTTGAGGGGTTATATTAAATGTAACACACTTCTGTTAAATTCGCTCAATGTTATTTAGGCATTTTAAGGCATATAGACTAAGAAGAATTCCTCCATCTTCACTGTCGGTATTGACAAAGATTTTTCTTAGAGATGGTGACACAATTTGCATAATGCTATAGAGTCACTTTAAGGCACGAACACTGAAAAAGATTTTTCCATCACTAATGTCGGCATTAACAGAGTTTGTTTTTTTTTTCATAGAGATGGTGACACAATTCGCAGAATGCTATTTAGTCATTTTAAGGCACGAAAGCTTAGAAGCTGTTGGGTATCACCCACCTTTTTCCACCCAATGAACTAGTCCATCTGCCATATATAGCAGTAGCTACTAATACCAGGGCAGACTAGAAGGTGAAGAGCAGCTTCTTATAGGAATAGTATTAGAGTGTTGGAGACTAGAGATCGCACTAGATAACCTTACTTGCTACCGTAATAATGGAAACCAATACTATCGTTGGACTATATTCTTATTCTGTATTCACTAATCCTATGTACTTGTCAACTAATAGTCTCTCTATTGCATATACTTTTTCCTGAGAATATATCTCAATTTCCTCTCATATCGTGGTTTGTCCTTTATTTAATATTACAAGCGTTCACTAACCAGAACGCAACAGAAGCATTTCTCCATCTCCATTGTCAGTATTAACGGAGTTTTTTCATAGAGATTGTGACACAAATGTCTTGGTAATTCCGGGGTCATTGTGTAATCGTTCTTGCTCGTAATGATAATATCTATGTGGGTGGATACGATTTCTACATTCTGAACAGCTGCGGACGCTATAAGCTCACTTGGCCGATTAATTATATTCAATGTTCTAACGTTAAAAGTCATTATATTGACAACGTTTTTAGATTTATAAGTAAGTTTTGAACACTGGCGCCAAAGCTCGCATCTCAGGAAAACGTAACCCTTGCTTAGTGACGTCAAGACCGATGCGGTTTGTACGTATGTTTTAAATTAGAGTCATGACTCTTTTTCTCATCAACTGACACTATACTTATAGATGAACGGCAGTGATTTGCTGACTGAACGTTTGGACCCTGGCCGTCGACGTATCAGTTTCTCCCGCCCAGCATCATATGAAGTGCTCTGTTGATCCACTCATCTTGCTTCCCATCCAACGTGCTGTCGGTCCAGTCGGCTGGGGCTGTAGAATACACCGACTGCATCACTGCAGAGGAGTAGATTCCTCCAACGAGTGTCCTGATTATGACATTCAACAATTTGATTGTGAAGCTCTTGTGATGTAGGAGCTTTGAGGAATGCGGAGTGCCTCTTCACTGGCATCGCTCCCAGGTCCACTCTGGCCCGGGGTGGAAGCACCTGATAGCGTCCTTTCTATGGGTCAAATAGAACTAAACTGTATGATTATACTAAACTGATTCGTTAGAAATTGAACGTTTTGACATTTAATTGTTTTAGACAAAAATTATTATTATACCAAACTGAATTGGTTCAAATAGAACTGTTTTTGACTTTTAAACTCCGTACTTATGCTAAATGGAATTCTTTGAAATAGAACTGTTTTGAAATTTAACTGTATGCGAACAAAAAACTATACTTATACTTAACTAAATTGTTTGAAATAGAAATGTGCTTGACTTTTATACTGCGTGCTTATGCTAAATGGAATTTTTTTTTTAATAGAACTGTTTTGACATTTAACTGTGTACCAACAAAAAAAACTATACTTATTCTAAACTGAATTGTTTGAAATAGAACTGTTTTTGACTTTTAAACTGCGTACGTATACTAAATGGAATTTTTTTTAATAGAGCTGTTTTGACATTTAACTGTGTGCTAACTAAAAAAATCTACTTATACTGAACTAAATTGTTTGAAACACTTATCAAAATGACTTAATTTGGCGTTAAACGACCCTAAAAGAGTTGATACACCGTAAAACGGGACAAACAACGTCATGCATCCCATCATTTCCATTGCTATACTATTAAATGATTCGTATAGTGCACCCTTCCCGGTGAATGTATCATCCAATAGAAAACCAGTGCTTGATAACAATGATTATAGAGGCAGCATTTTTATCTCCCCAATTTGATTGATCTTTTATAGTCGCATAGTTAAATATGTATGTTGCAACACTTGTAAAATGTTGATCTACTAATTAGTTTAACAAAAACTACATCATATACAAGGATAAAAGTAACTACCAATGATACAGCAAGTTTTCAACTCAAGATACCACTTATCTACATGCTCAATAAAAGGCATTACTTTTGAATTTTCTATCAGAGGATATAACTGAATGTATTTGCTAAACCCCTTCAAACAATGTCAATTTTTAAACAGAACCTAACAGATTTGAGTAAATAGTTTTACAAGTCCCCATACCAACTTTAAAGAGCCCTACTGTTTAACTATGGATGGGAGATGAATTGTTGGATTCATGCCATTCCAAAGAGTATTAGCACTATGTGAAATTCAAACAGTCTCAACCAGGATTTGAACTTGGGTCACATTGCTCAGATCCTAGGATGATGTCTATTACGCCACGACTACTGACGACTAAAACTAACATATTAGAAGGGAGTGACCATTCTGAAATTTCTTGAAAAAAGAATTGAAGAATAGAAAATTGGAGTAAGAATTAACATGGAAAAGAGAATGTCTGGAATTAATCTGCTTAAATATTGAAGATTGTATAGCTGCTATTAAGAAACGTATTGTCATATGATCTCTTGTGAAACTGACACAATTGTCATTGAAATGAATAAACGACACAAAGCAGAGAAACCTTATTTGGGCTTTATTAAGTGCTTGTTACCGGCATTTGGCCTAATGAGTAGAGTGTTCGTCAATGGCCCGGGAGACCAGGGTTCAATCCCAGCTCGAGTCATACCAAACTCTCAAAAAACGGTACTTGATGCCTCGTTGCTTAGCACTCAGCACTATAAGGTAAGGCTCGAGGGTAAAGTGGGGCAATCCAGGGAATGGAGTAACGACCTCTCCTACATCTTGGTGTTGTTGCTATTGAAAAGAGAGTCTTAGGCTCACGTTCGACTAAAGTCACCAACTTTACTTTAGGGTTTGAAAATGGCTCGGGAAACAGGGGTTCAATCCCAGGTCGAGTCATAACAAAGACTCAAAAAATGGTATTTTAGGTTTTCTTGCTTAAGCGTTCAGCATTATAAGGTGCGTATCAAGGGTAAAGTGGAGCAATCCTGAAAAATGAGTAGCGCTCTCTCTTACACTTTGATGTTGTAGCCATTGGAAAGGGAGCCTTCGGATAAGCCTCGACCATGGTCGGCAAATTTTCTTACTTTTTAACTTAGTGCCCCACGAACACTAAAATGTGGCACAATGCCTTTTCCAACGGCAGATCAGGGTACAGAGCAAATCCCAGACACGCCGGGCAGCACCAAAAATGCCTTGAGCTCCGTCGGTTTTCTTCTAAAAAGATCCACCTCAAGCACCGCACAATTAATTAAACCCTACTGGAGCAGGCGAAAGCCAGGTGGGACCGCCCTAAGATTCCAAGGAGTGTCAGTCTTACCCATGCCACATGAATGCTGGGCTTCTCTAGCATCAATAACAGACGGCCTTAACCGACGAACCGAACCGAGCTGACCAGAACAAGTCTAGTCAGTTTTATTCAGCACATATAAGTTACTAGTGTAACAGAAATTATTTATAAACATGAACAATCTATTTTACAACGAAGGGCAGGAAGGAAAAGAAATGTTCATTTCAATCTTTCCAACAAGTAGAAATTGTTAGTGACATTTAGTCAATCGATATTAAGAAAAATTATATCCTAGTGGGATTTATTAAAATTTTTTTTACCTTATATGGTCAAAGAAAAACAGCCAAATATTGGCTAATAAATTATGTGATCCAGTGGTTTATGCAAACGTTCTGATCGACTTAAAGGAGTTGCGATTTCCTTTAATGGTGCAACTGTAATAGATTCAATCTTATTAGGTGTTGAAGATTTCCGTTCAGGATCTAATGTCTTAGAGTTTTGAGTGGGTAAGTCAATCTTGTATTCTAGGAAAATGGTTTTGCACCGTACCTTCATGGTAAAGATCTCGGAGTGACACTGTGACTTCCTCTACCATAGGGTCGTAATTCGATTGTTTGACGTGTCGTTTCAGAAGAAACTTTCCTGGAGTTTAGAGCCATGTTGAGATAGAACAACCACTAAAGGATTGGCGAGGATAGCTAGATAACCATTCATGGAAAGTAGCATTCGTGCCTTTTGAAAGTAGTATGCGAATTGATTGTAAAACTTGTTGCAACATATTATCCAATTGAGTTAAATGTAGGCGTTGTTTTTTGATGACTGGAGTTATTGCCCTTCACAATACGCCATTATACCTCTTGCACTGTCTATTACCTTGGAGATTATATGAAGTGATTCAGCAAGTTGAAATTCCGTGTCCATGTTAGAAGGTTTCACTTCAGTCGACATGAAGCTGGAACCTTGGCCCGAATGCACGTACACTGGAACAACGAAGATGACAGAGTCGGAGAAGACATTTGATAAATATTTGCGATGACATATCAGAACAAGCAAAGTCAAAGTGAAAGCGAAAATAATTGTCTATTACTGTAAATAGAAACCGGTCACTAGAAGAAGATATCAGAGGTTCTTTGAAATCAACGATAAGACTTTCGAAAGGCATGGTTGCTTTTCTATTGAAGATTATTTTCGTTCTCTGGTACTTATAGTTCTGAAAATGAAGGCTACTGGTCTACCAGATTGGTTCAATGAGGTTGAAATACTATGATATAAAGCATCGGTCTCTCCGGTGAAAGGAACAGTTTCGTCAATAGAATATACTATTGCGTTTTCTACATCAGCTTTTAGATATTCAAAGGCTTTTTCTTCAGTTTTGGGTAGTGGAAAGCTATTGAATTGGATGGGGGAAGTAACTTTTTCAGAATACTTGGTAATCCATTGGGAATAACTAGCGAACATTCCTGATGCACAACGAAGAGAAAATCAAGAGGAAAGGGAAGATATTTAAGCCTACGAAATCTCTCGGGGTCTGGGTTAATCGTACCCTTAGATATTGTGTAGCCTAGAAGGTCCACTATAGATTTGAAGAAATAGCGTTTATTTTGATTGCAAATTAAATAAAAAAGATATTGGCTACTTTCGTAAATTTAATAGGTTCTCATTGTGTTCTTTCAAGCTCTTACCACGGATAGTTAGCAAATGTGAGGGGGAAGAATTGTCAGCTATAAACTTATTGTTGTGGCCCCGGAAAGGGTCACTAATGAAAGCTCAAACACGTATATTAGATAACAGATTATATTACATAAGAAAGATAGAGTTACATAGAAAAGGTAAGAAGTCTCGTACTGTTCGGATAACACCGATATTGATCTGCAGTATTTGTTGCTCGCCCCACCCAACGGGCAAGTGTGGCACAAGGCCATTTTTTGGGTGGGTCCGGGTGCAGGGCCGTAGCCCACACGCGCCCGGCATTTCCCAAAAATGCCTACGGCCCCGTTGGCATTCCCCTGATTAGGGGCGCCTCAGGCGCCGGGCGATTAACCCAACCCTCTCGAAGGAGGTAAAAGCCTGGGGAAGGCCCCTGAGGCCGAAGGAAATCTCCAGGTACCGAGACACACTCGGCCAGATCCATGCTGCAGATAACACGGCCGGCCGAAGTGCTACCCGTCACCTGGAGAGGTGTCAGACCGTGATTGATCTGCGGTATTTGATGCACGCCCCACCTTACGGGCATGGATGGCACAAGGCCTTTTTTGGGTGGGACCGGGCACAGGGCCGTAGCCCACGCGCGCCCGGAGTTTGCCAAAAATACCCTCGGCCCCTTCGGCATTCCCCTTGTTAGGGGCGCCTCAGGCGCCGGGCAATGAACCCAACCCCCCTCGAAAGGGGGTAAAAGCCTGGGGGGAAGGCCCCCTGAGGCCGAAGGAAATCTCCAGGTACCGAGACACACTTGGCCAGATCCGTGCCGTAGATAACACGGCCGGCCGAAGTGCTGCCCGACACCTGGAGAGGTGTCAGACCGTGATTGATCTGCTTCTGGCAGCGAAATCTCTCCGTACTAATAACGGCGAGAAGAGTCCATTATGGTAAGATAGGTAAGGCTCCCACAACACTTATCAGGTTTCCTTTGAAAACAAGCAATTTCAGTGGTTACTCCAAACAGTTCCCTGCAGAATTAGTATACCTTGCCATCTGCTGCAAAGGCAGTATAAATTTAATCTCTTTCGGATATTGGGAACTGGTGGTAAGTGGATTTCAAATCTACGGTACAGTAGATTTTCAACTGAGCAATCTTTTTTTACCAATTCCTCGATCTTAAGTAAAGGGTAGGCATCCAGTGTTGGGAATCTGTTAATCGTTTGAGAATAGTCGGCCACCATTCTCCTTTTATGTCGTTCATTAGTTGTCGCTAGGACATGGGTTCACTAAGGAAACGTTCTGGTTTTAATAATTCCTTTAGAAAGTCCTCTATTTACTTCAGTAACAATGAATTCTTTACTTTGGTTACTGTCTTTTCTAGATTTAACAGCTATCAATTTGCAATTCTCGGCAATATTAGCAAAGAGTCGGGGTGGAAGAATAGAAATAGTTGTCTGTCCCCACACACTTAAGAAGGTGTTCTTTTTACCAAATTTCTTAGAGATACTTTTGTGTTGCCCCATAAAATCTTGCCCAAGAATGACATCAATACACAAATCAGGAAATACAGACAGTTTAGTATCAAAATGTTTTCGCCTTTCCACTTCTATTTTTATTAGGCAATAACCTGATTTTTGAGAGCTCAGAGAAGTCGACGCCATTGACACGGTATTATTACCTGGTCGGGTCGGCAGACGAAGTTTTGAACCAGTGATTAACATATAAAGCTCTCAGTATTCCTAGTGTCCACGAGAGCACTGACCTTCCCATTTATCTTTATCGAGGTAGTTGCAGCAAATAAATCTGTAAACAATGCTGCCATAACCACAGGATTAGAAGAATGAAGAATAGCAGAGGTCATGAAACGACATAATGGCCGATTGTGCAACATCTCCGAGACGTAGCCTTCCAAGCTGAACAGTCGTAGAGAGGATTCCTATTGTTTCCACAAAAGAAACACTTTTGAGTTTTAAAAGCCGCTGTGAATGTAATGTTTTCATACGGGTTGCGGGGGTTACCTTCAGAAGGGGCGACAGAATTAAAACCTGTTTGAGATTAGAGTAGGACTCTGACATTTTCTGAGTTTTTTTTAAGAGCTATGGTTTTGTCAAATACAGTGGTGAGGTCAAGATTTACATTATCAAGTAGACGTCTAAAGAGGCAAGACATTACTAATTACTAGAGGTGTCTCTTCCAGTCGTGAGATCATTTATCTATCCCTGGATCTGAGCAAAGCAGCATCTTATCTCTTACTTACCGATGTTGTACCAGGGAAGGGAAAGGGTTGATGGAGTTTGTCATGAAGATCGTTGCAGAAGTCACGAAAACGAAGAAGGCCATACAGAACAGTGTTAGGCGTTCAAGCTTCTAATTTTAAATTTATAGTAATCCTTCTCCAAAGACTAGTTACTGGCCGAGGCTAGTTTACCCTTCTTACTCAAACCCTTCCTTGTTTTGTCGTCGGGGTTGTAAATACACTGGCTAAATCTCCTGAAGAGAGGTACTATTTACCAACCCCTCCGCTCGGGCAGGATATGACACAAGGTCAATTTTTAAGCGGAGTTTAACAGGTTTGAATTCAGAGTTTTCCTTCTCCTAGACTAGTTGCCTCAACAAGGCTGAAGAACCTAGTCCGTCCTACTATTTACCCATAGCTGGAGGGAGAATAAGGGGGTTCATACCTTTCCCAAGGGTATTTGCCCGAAAGTGAACATAATAGCGCGACTGGAGTACGAACTCGCGTACTACGATTCCACAGTTCATCGCTTTAACCATTACACCACGAGGACACCCCAAAGGAGAGGTTAACTGAAAAACGCTTAAATTCATGAACTACTATGGAACTTATCAATAAAAGAGGATACAACAGGACTTTGTTGCAAAACATAGATACACTCGATGTTTCAACAATGCTCTAAAATTACCCCAAGTTTAGAAAATGTAGCGAAAAAGAAAGAAATGATGTTGATGACAAGCTGGAAATTTGTTGATGATAAACAATCCTGTCTATGGGGCATAGAATGGGTTGACAGTATCCAGGCAGAAGAGTAAGAAACCCTGAAAAAATGGATGCCCTGGGCATAAAATTCAATTGAATCTGACGATGAGGTTCTAGTTCGGTAGATTGTGAGAATATGGAGTACACATTTATTACCATTACTCACAGTTCCATGCAACACCAGCATAGTAATATTTGTTATTGTTCCTTCTCTGAGCGAAACAGAAAAGCTTGGAAATTATTCATTCGATAGGACCTAATTCAAAATAAATCCTCTTGTTTCAATTGCGCTAATTATCTATTTATGAACAAACAATGAACGCGATTACTTACACACATCGGAAAAAAAAACTGCGGACGATATAACATGCCAATAAATAAATCATTCAACTATAGCACAATTGATCCCTTGTCTATCGGAATATTTTACCATTTCTTAAAACGTTATTTGAACTTTAACTCTGTAGAATACTTTTTTGATTTTTTTGATTTTCCCCTTTTACATAAATGTTTTCTCTTTCTTTATATTCTTGGGAATCATTTATTTATCATCATGTTTAGAATCCCTCAGCACAAGCAGGTTGGGACACAAGGTCAGTTTTTAAGCAGATTTTAACAAATGTGAATTCAGAAGTTTCGAATTCCAAGATCAGTTTCCATTCTAAATTCTAAAACGCCAGTCTTCCCAATTATTTATCCATAGCTGATGGGAAAATAGTTTGAAGCATACCTTTTCCAAGAGTATTAGCGTTATCTAAAAATACAAGCATCTTCGTTTTGAACTTGAACACCGATCAACACATCCATTTTCTACGATGATCCTATTTACCAACCCCTCCGCTCAGGCAGGATATGATTCGAGGTCAATTTTTAAGCGAAGTTTAACAGGTTTGGATTCAGAGTTTCCCTTCTCCTAGACTAGTTGCCTCACCAAGGCTGAAGAACCCAGTCTGTCCTACTATTTACCCATAGCTGGAGGGAGAATAATTGGATTCATACCTTTCCCAAGGGTATTAGTGCTATGTGAAATGCAATCAGTCTATTCCAGGATTAGAACTCGAGTCGCCGTGTCTATTTCCTACGACGATAACCATAACACCACGGGCACCTCCAACTTTTCTATGATGATAACCCGTTGCTTCACAAGCGTCTCCATAATTATTTCAAAACATTCTTACAATTTACAAATATTGTGGTAATGTTTACGTCGAAAATGGATATAATTTTATTGTTATGGTTTGCCTAAAGTAATGATAAATGTGAAATAATTGTATTCATTAAAAAAACAAACAAACAATTTAACAATGAAATTGGTCTATTTATCACTTTTTTTTCACGAAATAAGAGATTAATTATTTCATGGCCATTATTATTTGAAGCTGCAATTAGTATTTTATAATAATCCTTTTCCGTTTTCAATGTTGTCAGGGTTTTCTTTTCAGTTTGGGGAACAAGCACAGAAAGATACGCAGGATCATTATTTAATGGGTGATATCAAAATGTATGCTACACTATTTCAAACTTGATATTGCTTTATTGTTCAACTTCAAGTATTTGAACGGTATTGACCTAACATACTTTTCGAAACAATGTAACGTCGTTCACAACATTCACAAGCAGAAATCTGAAAATTTTCATATACGAGGGGCTGCTCAAAAATTCTCAAGATTCCTAGATTAATTAATTAATTAATTAATTTTTTAAATCTTATTTATTCTTTTACTGTATTACTTAAACATTTTAATGGACACTTTAAGATATGTTTTCTCTTCTCTTTAGTATTTGTCTTTCTGTTTAAAGCCTATTTTTGCCATTCATTTGGTTCCTTGTTGTAGTTTAAGTTAGGGTTTGGACAAAGTTTAGGGAGGTGGGTGTTGGCAGCAGTTTAATTTTCTGTACATTTTTTTTTGCTGCACTATTTTTATTATTATTATTAATATTCTTATAATCATTATTACACCTCATACAAAAGGAATTACTTTAACTTCGTTGGCAATGGTAATGTGTCAATGTCTTCCTTTCGGACTAGTTACAAAATAATTTCTAGACAAACATTCTGTAATGATGTCACCACATAAAGTTGGATAATTAATACTTGTTTAGTTGATTTTGTAAAGGTTTGATTAATTTATTGATTCGTCTTTAGGTTATTTATGGTTTGAGAATCGTGTTCATATTTTCATTTTTGTTTAGTTGCTTCTTAAGTATTTTTTAATGGAGGAATAGCTCCACACCTATCCAATACGAATACTTTTTAAAGAGATCTATTTGAGCCATAGATAAGACCATGACAGGTACTACCAATCCGGGTCAGAGTTGACCTGGAAGTTTGGCAATGAACACGTATTTAAGTCTCCAGTGGTCTTCGGAACATAAACCCCTCTATCAGATCCAGGTATGTGTCATACCTAGGACATTCCTTTTATTGGGGTTGGAAAGTCCATCAATCCTGTAGGGGGGGATGCTGTCAACTTATTCTAAGTCCCATCGACAGAGCAGTAAGAGACTTGAGTAACAATATGCCAAGTTTTTTTTTTTAACTAAATGAGGGATATGTTGAATATCATGTATGACTCAAATGAGTCTTGGTTAATACCTGCTTAGTTTGTCCGAGATCATTTTTAAAGATCTTGCGCGTAATTACTTGTATATTTCTTTATTCGTAATTACATTTTTTTAATTACTTTTTTGTTCTTGTTTTTTGTATATATTTTGCTATTTTTTTTAGTTTCTTTGCCTTTCTACTTTATTGCTTTCATTTCCTTTGTTCTTTCTCTCTCGTTTCTTTTACTTCAAAGAATATTTTTGTTTTTCTTTTTCATTTATTCTTCTTTATCAGGCACATATTAACAAACCATGTTATTATTCAAAGCTTATATTAATAACAAGCCCATCTTATCAAACAATTATTATTCATATCTCTAATAGATCACTGAATAAAGCAAGAGGATTTTCTTTTTCAATGTTCACGGCTTTTGCGGAGGGTATTTGCGCGAAATGAAAAGATTCTTCTCTCATACAGGATTTGAAATCGTCTCATCGACCCTATTTCCTACTATAAGAACTTCTTCAACAAGTATATATTTACCTAACCCTTACGGCAGGAGCAGGATGCAACATAAGATTATTTATTAACTCAAATTTTATTTCAAAAATCCAAACTGGGGGAAATCTCGTATATATAAATAAGATAATAGCATCGTTTAGACTGATTTGATATTTAAGAACACAGAACATACCTGAATAAAATATCTAGGAAAGATTAGTAAACTCTGGGAAAGATAATACAATCAATACCACGTCACAAAGAAATGGAAAAGGCTCCCACGATGTAGGGATGCAATAACTTCATAAAATCAGAAGCCATTGCAAAGAAATCTCAATTAAATTGGACGTCTGTGTCGATAACAACATAGATCTCATACAAATACTATAAATATATTGATGCCTTTAAGAGACAGGTGTTCCTCCTATTATCCTTGTTCATTGGAATAGGTTACCAGGTGTTTTTTTTAAGACATTTGAACAAGAACTATGTGGAATGTTGTCTCGATTTTCCAATAAAGTTGACTTTGTCATTTGTCTTGTTGTTTGAATTAACATCATTGAGATTTTATACATGCATGGATATCACAAAAATATTATAGTCCAGGGTATTGAAGTGTTGTCTTGCCATGAGATCAAATTTTACATGTGTCAAAAAACTGTTTGACATTTATTCTTATGAAATAGAAATATCTGAAGCTATTTAACTGTATGCTAATTATTTGCATTAAGGATAGCTCATTGAAGATGTAAGTGTTTGCTAAGGTTTATTATCATAATTAATAGGAAAACATTTTCCTACGAGCGATAGAACCTAAATTTTGAAAGTATAAAATATAACAAAAAATAGAAGAACTGGGATTGCTAGCTTCTTCCATTACTCCTGGCTTTCATTGCTAAATGTTTTTTTAATTTAACTATATAAGTAAATTAAACAAGAGACTACTGTTGTTTCTTAAGTTTTACAACGTACTTATTCTTTTACGTGTTTGTGTGCGTAAATATTTAAAATATATTATCTTTGAGCAAAGCAAGAATTTAAAAACGCTAATAAAATAAAAAGAAAAGATAGCATTTGTGGTTATTTGAAATTAAATCATTACATTCAACATATTTAAAAAGAAGCATAATAATCGAACAATAGAAAAAAGAACTTGGATGCTAGCTCTTTAACTCACTCTTGGGTTTTATTGCTAAATTTTCTTTCTTTTACCAAATTAGATAGTTAAGAATAAAATTAAAGTTATTTCTTCTTATTTCTGAATTTCTTTTTCAGAGTTATAAACGGTATTTTTACTTATATTTATTAAAATAAAAAAAATTAAAAATCAATAATACCTACCAACTACTTATTAAAAGCAAATCAATGTGCTTATTAGCCTTTCTGTTCACACGGTAAACCTGTTTTTTTTTTTGGTAAATAAAGCCAACCGTATTACTAATATAAAACATGTTTCTCGATAATTGAGATTTAAGTAATATCATGAAGAATATGATATATATATAACAAAGAGATTTTTTACATGAGTTGGGACATAGTTTCAATTACAAACTCACACATGTAATATCAATTTTAATAAGATTAGTTACTTGAAACCATATGAATGTGGGTAAATAAATAATTATCACTTTTACTCCTTTTTCAGTTTTTCACACCAGCGTTAGCCGATGGTTTCTCAATGAAGTTTGAGTGACTGCAAGTATCCTGGACTACTCTCAGGATTCTGGCTGATCTCAATAATGCTGGAGTTAGGATGGTCTCCACTCGTCCTTTGGTGACAGTACCAAGAACACCAATTACAATTGGTATAAACGTCACTTTCATGTTGTTCAATTCTCTAGCAAGGTCGAGGTATTTATCCTTCTTTTCACTTTCTTTCAATTTTTCTATGTTGTCCACTGGGACAGCAAAGTCCACAATCTCGCATGTTCTCTTTTTTTGTTGATTATTATAAAATTAGATGATCCGTTTGTACGTTAAAATCCCGTAGAAGTCTGTGCGTCTTGTTCTCCAGGAAAGATAATGGGTCGTGCATGTACCATTTATTCGTACAGCCAAACTTCAATACCATTATTATTATTTACTCATTAGAGTTTTTGACATCAGCGTTAGCTGATGGTTTTTCACTGGAGTCTGAGTGACAGCAAGTCTGCAGGACTCTTCTACGTATTCTTGCCGTTCTCAATAATGTTGTAGTTTGAAGGGTCTCCACTCGTCTACCAACTTCCAAGTCCTCCAGTCCCTTAAGTAATCCTTTAGTTACTGTTCCAAACGCACCAATTACAATTTTTATAATTGGCACCTGCATGTTCTATAGTTTTTTCAATTGCCTAGCAAGGTAGAGGTACTTATCCTTCTTTTCACATTCTTTCAGTTTTATTCTGTGGTCAGCCGGGACAGTAAAGTCGACAATTTTGCAAGTTCTCTTCTTTTTGTTGATAATTATTAGGTCTGGTCTCCTGGCCGATATTAGGTGATCCGAATGTATGTCAAAGTCCCCTGGGGGTTTATGAGTGTCATTTTCTTGGACAGGTGCTGGGTTGTGCATATACCATTTGTTAGTGTGGTCAAATTTAAATTTCTTGCACATTTCCCAGTTGATCACTTTGCTGACCCAGTCATATCTAGTCTTATATTCCTTCTGTGCAAATTTGCTGCATTCGCATATTATGTAATTGATGGTTTCGTCTCTGTCACCACATAGTCTATATTTGCTATTTCGTTGAGTCTTATCTATTCTCGCTTTGATATGATTGGTTCTTATGACGTTGTTTTGTGCTGCTATTAGGAAAGATTCTGTTTCTCTTTTAAAGTTTCCTTTTCTTAGCCAGATCCAGGTTTTCTGGTGTGAGATGGTGTTTATTAGTCGTTTAAAGCGACCGTAGAGTTGTTTTTCTTCCCAGTTTTGTTTCCTAGTTATTGTCATTCTGTCGTCTATCGTGTTGTCAGTATAATTTCTGATGGCTGTAATCAGTCCTCCACCGTGTTTTTCAATGTAGTCTTCGAGTCGTTGTATCGACGCGTCAACGCTGTCTTCGATCCTGGCAAGTCTCTCCCTCCCTCTTTTCTAGATACATATAGTCCGTCTGGGATGTAATCCCTTATGCATGGTCATTAGTTTTCTTGTTCTTGGTCCATTTATTTAAGTTCATCTCTAGTCCACTTGAGAAAGGGTCTCGAATATCTAACGAAGGGTACAGCCTTGGTATTTATTCCTTTGATGAGGTTTCTGCCAGAGAGTTTTGTCTAGAGTAGTTTTCTAGTCCTCCTGAGATAATATTTTTGAATTTTGTCTTGCAATTTCACTTGTTTGATGGAGTCAGCCTCCAAAGTCTTTCTCTCTCTCTCTTTCTCTCTCTCTCTCTCTCTCTCTCTCTCTCTCTCTCTTTCTCTGTTGTATAGCCATAATGAGGGAATATGCATGGATGAAGAATGACCATAACTCTCTTTATAAGAATATATACGTCTGTTAATTCTTTCGCAAGGGGTTAAAGCTTCTGTATGAGAGACAGATGGACAGAGACAGGTACGGATTTAGACAAATTGCTATATTGACCCATAACCTCTTCTCTTGACCACAGCATGCTGTGTGATCTTCAAGACCCAATTAGCACTTCTTCGAAATCTCGGCAGGGGTTGCTTAACCGGAGGTCTGGAATGGGCCACAGGCTCAAGTTGGTTCGCTCTTAGTGACTGCAACCTGGATTTGATTCGGCCCTAACTGACTCCAACTCTCTCAACTGGAGGTTGCCCAACAGGAGGCAGTAGCCCTCAGTGGGGTGCTCTCACTGACTTGCAAAGTGGCTCTCACTCTGGCCTTCACGGCTTCCAACTGACGCACCTACTGCAGGCATCTGCATATATTATTTCATAACGCCCACTAGTTTCCGATTAGATCACATGATCTCCTTCCACTTATTTACACAGGTGCATCTCTGATTGACGGTTCGGTCAAGAGTCAATATGTAACATCTCTCTCTTCTGCGCCTTCTCCCCATTTTAGGAGAGTTGCTGGAAAAGTGATGAATTTTATTTATTTCAAAGAAAAATTTTAAAATATACAAGGAGCACGATAATATCATTATACAGAACAAGTTTTCAATTAAAAACCTGGTCTTCTGGCCGAGATTAATTGATCCGTGTGTATGTCAAAGTTCCATAGGAGTTTATGTGATTTATTTTCTCGGACAGCTGCTGGGTTGTGCATATACTATTTGCTTGTATGGTCAAATTTAAATTTCTTGCACATCTCCCAGTGGATAACCATGCCGACCCAATTGTGTCTAGTTTTATATTCCTTCTACGCTAATTTGCTGCATTCGCTTATTATGTGATTGATGGTTTCATCTCTGTCACCGCATAGTCTACATTTTGAGAGTTTTTCATACCAGTTTTAGCTAATGGTTTTCCCCTGAAGTCTGAGAGACAACATGTCTCCTCATTACTCTTATCAGTATACTGGCCGATATCACTGATCCTGCTGTTTGGATGGTCTCTACTCTTCCTCTTATTTCCATGCCTTCCAGTCACTGTACCAAACATTGGTAAATGTATTGAGCGCACTATTTAAATTTATTGTTGTTGTTACTATAATCATTATTATTATTAAATAATATTACTTGGGAGCATGCAAAAGTGAGTGTAAAAATAGGAATATTTCCTTGTAATTAATTTTTAAATCATTAATTTTTAAATCATTTTCAACTAGATTTGAATTTAGGTTTTTAAGGGATTTACGACAGATTATATGCCTCAAAGAAAGCGATGAAGAATGAATCAGTAGTTTAGCCGTATTTACTAAGCCCCCCATACAGGCAGGTGTGACACAAGGTGAATTTTTAAGCTGAGTTTTCAAATTGCTAGACTGGTTGCCAAACCAAGGCTAGAGTACCTGGTCTGCCCGTAGCCGGAGGGAGAATAATTGGATTCATAACTTTCTCAAGGGTATTAGTGCTATATAAAATATAATCAGCCTCGTCCAATCAACCAATCTATTTGTTAAATGAGAATTATTTTAGGTGTCCACGTGATTATCACTAAACAGTTTTAGACAATACATGTATCATGGCTACGGACGGTGAAGTCTACATGTGGGACGTATTTGTTAGGCGTGGGTATGCATCAAATTAGTCCTAAGTGTTTCGTTGAAATATGTAACTTAAGCATCAGTTCATTTTTATGCGATATATATATATGGCGGGTGTGGGTGTGAGTATTGTGCTGTGCTTACCGTTTCTGTTATCCTAGTAGGAAACCGAATCAGTGACGAGAACATATACTTGATGATTGTTGCTTGCGTTTTATGCCAAGTAAATGCCCTTTGGAAAAGCATGAATCCATCTGTTCTTTACCAGCTATTGGTACCTAGTTGATCAAACTTGGTTCTTTAGTTCTGGTTTTGCAATATGTCTAGAGGAAAACCTGAGTTGAAACGAGTTGTGTTTATTTAAAAAAATAGAAGTTTTGTCACCCTGTTCGGAGTTGAAGGGTTGAGCAAATGCACACACACACACACACACACACATACACACACACACACATATATATATATATATATTATGTGTATGTGTGTATGTGTGAGCACAAAAGCACATATACACAAGCATATGATAAGATAAACACACACATAAAAGCACATATACATGTAAATTGTGTGTATGCGAGTGCTCAAAAGAACATATACACACGCTTATAATGTTTCTCTCTGTCTCTTGTCTCTCTCTCACACACACACATATATATATATATATATATATATATATATGCTTGATGTTCACTATTTTTGCTAAAATTCAAATAACTGACCTTATGTAAAAAATAACTGAAATAACATTTTATTTATACAATTTTTCTTGGTTTCTATTTATTGAAGCCTTATTTTTTGTCATTCCCCATGATTTCGACGGAGAAGAAACAAAATAAATTTAAGTTTAATAAAAGATAAAAAAATAAAAACTTTTTTAAAGATTCATAAAAAATCAAAGTCATGACTCAGTATATATGAATAGACGACGATAAACTTTGCGTCGACCGAAAAAAAAAAACGAAAAAGAAAACGAAAAAAAATTTAAAAAAAGAATTAAATAGGAATAGATGGAAAAAATACATTCAGAAGAAGAGACTTTTGATTTATTTGAATCTATTTTCTTTATATTTCCGCTGTAGACTGCTGTTTGAAGGCACCATTTTAATCTGGTTTCTTCTATTTTAGCTATTTATTTATTTGCATATCATTCAATTCTCTGAATAACAATTCGTTACTAAATGGTCTAAAGGTAGCTTCCATTTGCGAGCGGGTTTATTCGGCTTCCATTTATGCCTACAGAAAGTTAAGACCCACGAAATCGGTGTCCTGTCCTGGATATGGCATTAAGCAGCGTCTTATGGTGAGGCTATGTACCATTATGGTGCTAAAGTTATTTTTCGACACCGTTATGACACCGGCGTGGTAACAAATTGATGAAAACCCTGTTAAACTACACAAATGTTTATTTATTACTAGGTAGCAAGTAGTCACCGAAAGAAAGAGACAATACAGAAAATAAGGGGATAGCGTCAGCTATCCAAAAAAAGCAACATATCATGGTCGAAAGGGAGAGCAGATACAGACCCTTAATACTTTCTTGGTTCTAACATGTTTGTCCGTTTGGTCTAACGCCTCCATTGGAGTCCTCCCCCGAATTTGGGGCTCGTAAGCTTTCGTCTCCTCACATCTTTGTTGCTGACGTCTTTACCTTATCACTTCTCGCCGTCAACTCCCGAAAAGATACGCGTCGTCCCCTCTCTTCCACCTGTCGTGTTGGCGGGAAGGGACATCCGCCCACTCGCCCCGTATATGCGCATATAGTCTTTGGAACTTCAGGTCTGGTCTCCCTAGTAATTTTTAACAACTCGAATACCTCAGCCTCCCTATTCGGAGACTACCGTCTGATTTATTTATTTATTTACTTATTCATTTAATTTCAATTGTCAATGAGCTGTTCAATTACGTTACAGCTATAGCTTCTTTCACGAACATTCATTTGCGGTCTCTTTTTGCTCCGGCAGGTAGTACCTTTAAGAATCCTTTGTATGAGTCAAATATGTGTTTAAATAATTAATTCATGTTAGATCGCCCCGTGTGCAAAAGACAAAATCTTTTGAAACAACTACACGAAAAATATAAATTTAAACGCAATTCCTTAGACTCTATGCAAGAAATCATCCTGAAAGGATTGACATGTCGTTAAAATCAATCAATCAATCAATCAGATAATCACTTTTCATTTGTACAAACCTTTTATGATTATATCTAGGAACAAATTTACGATGCTTTTTAAGGATTGGTTTGAAATAAGAGCTACTCTGTGAGAATCGAACTCTTGCAAGGGGATACATTTGCACTATATCTATCTATAATCTTTCAAGATTGCACACTAAGAACCTCGACAGCTTTAACTAAAGAAAATGGTATCACAGTAAAAAAAGCCACAGAAAGCATACACTATCCCGTAGAAACAATTAAAAAGCAGACTACAGACATGATCTAGGGCTTCTCGAAAATATAGCTGTGCAAGCCGAATCCGTACAGCATAACCTGTAGCAGGAAGCAAGGCTGTTGCATATTGATCATTGACAGACTCGGATGAATAGAAATGGTATAGTAGCCAAGATCGCTAACCATAACGCTTTTCGACACATCCTTGTTTTAGTTTAATGAGGGATGTCCATGGTGTAATGGAAGTTTCCGTGGTGTAATGGTTATCGTTGTAGGAAATTGACATAAAAAACCGAGTTCAAATCCCTGATGAGGATGACTGTATTTTACATTGCACTTAAACCCTTGGGGAAAGGTATGAATCCAAATATTCTCCCTTTAACTTTAGGTAAATAGTAGGACAGACTGTGTTCTTTAGCCTCAATTAGGCAACCAGTCTAGCAGAAAGAAAACTCTGAAATCAAACCTGTTAAACTCCGCTCAAAATTGACTTTGTGTCACATCTTGCCCCAGTGGAGGAATTGGTAAATATATATTCCGTGGATAATCTGTTTCAGAAAACGAATATCACTTTTCGTTGAGCGATAGTCTGTTTTCGCTATTTCTATTAAACTATTCTTATCCTCCCCGATGGCACTTAGAAAACGTCAACAACATATAATGTAGAGGGTTGAGAAACCTTCAATAAGGGGTTTCCTGTGTATTAAACTGAACTACATTCGGCGGTGAGGCTCCAGTTCTTTGTTATTCTTACACCCAGGTCTATTCCGAAGTGGTCGTAATTGCTTGCGTTCCATCTACAAAGGAAACAGATCGGTTTGAACATTACAAGGATTCTAATCTAATACTTGAAGTCAAATAATTGGGGATTATTGAGAAATGTCATTCTCATGGTAATATGAAGCATTATTTTCTCGAAATTTCTCTTAAGGTGAAAATATTTACTGAATACTAATTGATATTATGGCAAACTAAAAAAATTAAGCGTATATGAATATATACGAGGCACAATTCATATTGTTTTTATGAAACCGCAGATTTATAGCATAAAGTCTTTTGTTTCAATAGATTATATATATATATATATATATATATATATATATATATATATATATATATATATATATATATATACGACGATCATTAAATAAGTTTCCAGTTGTTTTTCGTATGGGCACTTTTATTGATAGTACACACATGAAACTCTAGTCCCCTTCGAAGTTATCTCCTCCTCCTGCAATGCAGTTGTTGTACCGTTCCAACAACTTCTCTAAGGCCCCATGGAAGTCCTCTTCTGTGAGCGTGTCAATGACCTTTTGCACAGCCTCTTCCATCTCCTCAATTGTCTCATAACAACAACCTCTGAGCTTAGCGAATAAGCAAAAGTCAAAGGGGGCAAGGTCTGGACTATAGGGTGGGGAGCAACTGTCTTGGTCAAAGAGTCTCTGACAAGGATGGAGTTGTGGACTGGTCCATTGTCCTGGTGGAAATGCCACTGACACGATTTGAAGAGTGCTGGCCTCTTCCGACGGAATCTCTTCCTGAACTCCCTTAAAAACTCTACATAGTAACCCTAACACTAACCTGTGACAATCAGGCTTTAGTAGGGTGTATTCCAATTCCTGCTGTAGCTCTTCCTTTCAACCTGAAATCATAAAAATTGGTCAGTCATTTCATAAGAGGTATAGGAATATCGTACTGAATTTTCAAGTGTCAACGACAAATTTAAATGCCTGTAACAAAAAGTATGTAAACTTATTGAATGCACCACACACACACACACACACAACTATATATATATATATATATATATACATGTGTGCGTGTGTGTGTGTGTGTATGTGTGTGTGTGTGTGTGTGATTGGAATCTTTTGGAAAGCAGAATGGTCTAAATGCTTCGGAACATAAACAGAACCAGAAATGTTCTTTGTGTTTATAATTCTTTTTTAATGATGTCTATTTCTAAATCTTTAAAATGTTTTATCTCTGGAAATGTATATTTTTCTTTATGATGCAGGTAATCAGTGTCTGTCTGATTTCACACACACACACACACACACACACACACACACACACACACACACACACATATATATATATATATATATATGTATATATATACATGTGTGTGTGTGGGAGGATTGGAATCTTTTGAAAAACAGAATGGTCTAAATGCTTTGGAACATAAACAGAACCAGTATAAGTACTATAATATTAATGCTACAAAAGTCCTCAGATGAAATTAAATGCCTTTACTAAAATATTCCTTTAGTGTAAAGATTTCTGGACACAAAAAACAAAACAAAAAAAAAAACAATGAAAATTATCCAAAAAATTAATTGGCTTCTGTAAATGTTGATAAATTGTAACTTTTAATTAAAGAAACTATTTTAACTCCCCTTTAATCCGGAAAACAATCAATCAGTATTTTCTAAAATTTTAATCTTAATTTTTCTTTGATTTAAGACAATTATTGTGATTTGAGATAAGGAAGACAAATACAAAATCAAAGATGAAAATAGATATTAAAAATAGCTGATATTGATTCAACTAAAATTTTCAAAAATATTCTAAACACCAATGACTGGCAATTGGGTTAGTTTCTTTGTTTAATGATATATCAACCGTTATTGCCTATATACTACGAGAACTTCAAGCTGGGAATTGAGCAAGCCAATAAAATTTTACTATACAAACAAATGGACCATGCACAAAATGAAAACTGTCCTTGAACATAAGACTCATAAAATCTGAGAGGAATCCACAGGAGAGCATCACTCATGATTTCAACCTTACTTCATATGCGGTTCTCAGCATATCATGTTCCACTTAAGTGGAAGGTTTGTGAACTGGGAGACAAGTGGCCATACAACGTCCGTTTTTGGATGCTGTTTCCAGGATTTTTTCAAAATTACACTCAACATTCTTGTTATGTTCCCATCAAGATTTTTCTCAGATCTTTTCTTAAGACTCCATATGTTGCAACCATACATTAGTATTGACTCAGCTACAGCTAAGAAGAAATGTTGTTTATTTTTTCAGACAGATCAGATTTCCAAATGATCGATTACTTGTCAATAACCGACCATGCCTTTCCTATGTGTATGTTGACGTCAGTTTTAGTAGATGAGATATTACTACCGATGTATATGAACTAGTCAAGTAATTTCAGAAACATGCCATTTAATTAGGAGATAGTTCCATCTTGTTTAAAACACATGGACTCTATTTTACCTGTGTTCCCGTAGGGGACATTTCCTCTTGTTAGATGACATGATAAAAGAATAATGAATGAAGGAATCATAACCCTTTTCTTTATAGAAAAATATCGCTCTCTCTCTCTCTCTTTCTCTTTCTCTCTCTTTCTTCTTCTTCTTATTGTTCTTGTTCTTGTTCTTCTTCAAAAGGTGTCAGAGAATGACAAAGACAAGGGGACAAAGACTCAAGGAGGACTTGAAGGACTTGGACACTGCCCTATTGACCCATAACTTCTACTTAGCCCGGTTGTGC
This sequence comes from Sepioteuthis lessoniana, assembly GCA_963585895.1. Taxonomy (NCBI): domain Eukaryota; kingdom Metazoa; phylum Mollusca; class Cephalopoda; order Myopsida; family Loliginidae; genus Sepioteuthis; species Sepioteuthis lessoniana. The sequence goes on from OY757919.1 coordinate 77,808,493, forward strand.
CCAATTCATATTCAGGGCTCCACTTCACACTTCTGCTTCTTTGACGAAACGTATTGAAACGGTCAGTGCCAGGAGGGTTACTTGGCCCCCTGTGACCACTCTGGGATTCCAAGACTCAAAACTGCTGACTGACGTCTTCTCACAGTTACTACTATGGGCTGCCCACCCGGAAGGTGCTCGGCGGCCGCTCTCCATGACTGACCCAATCGCTTCTGTCTGCAAGACTGAGACTGACCGTTACTCGGTGGGTGCCCGTGTATATATAATTTCATAACGCCAATGCATTTCTAGTATAACCTACGTGAGTTGATTACACCAATGTATCGCTGCTTTCCTGTTTACTCAGGTGCATTCAACGATCACTTTTTTTACATAGCTGGAACATCCGGGGGTGTCAATGATCAATATGCAACATCCTTGCTTCCTGCTACAGGTTATGCTGTATTGGCATGCTCGTGTATATTTACGTTAAGCCCTAGATCATGTCTGTAGTTTGCTTTTGTAATAGTTTCTACGGGATATCACCTGCTTTATGTGATTTTTTTTTAATGTGATACCATTTTCTTTAGTTAAATCTCTCGATGATCTTAGTGTACAATCTTGAAAGATTATAAATAGATATAGTGCTAATGTATCGCCTTGCAAGACTCCTGAGATAATTCTTAAGAAGTAAGTGTCACCATTTCTGAGTTGCAAGAGTATCATCAGTCGATGTAAATCGAAATGCTTACTCCATCTGGAAGGAACTGTTCAGCACTTTATCTACATTTTTATGCTGATTGCTTTCACTGTCGAGCATATTCCACTGATCATCACTTTATCTTTGATTATTAACGGATTGCTGGGTGCCAACAGGTGTTACCCCTGAAAAAGACAAGATGAAGAGACAACAATGAGTTTATAAGAAAGAAAAAGTTAAGACACGTGATCAAAGAAAAAAAATACCGCTTGCTACACTCAACTGTTGGAGAAGTCTCATATCAAGAGGACGAGAACGTTTATTTTTGAGACGATGAAGAACTTGCTAAATCATAGTCAACCTCCAATTTGGGTGATTTCGCAAGCCCAGGGTTAAAATCTTTCTTTATTTTCTTCCGGTTAATAAGTGACACTTTTCAAAAACCTTCAAATCTCATGTAACCCTTTCTCATATTTACTACGAGAGTTCTCGTGGTTTCCTCTTTGTTGTTCGTCAAGCAACCGGTTAATGCAGTGGCCACTGTATTACAGTTCCTATTGGTCAGAACCCCTTTGAAACTCCTTTAGGTTTTAATATCACAGGACATTTCTGTGAAGTTCATGCCACTCTTCTCTGTATTTTCATATGTCGAGCTACTAAGCTATCTCAACGTGGCATCATCAGACAGTTACCGAATATATATTCGAACCAAAGATTGGTTACGTACCTTCTTCTTAGGAGTCCCTGTGCCGTAATGGCTAAAGTGCTGGCCTGCAGCGTCGTTGTGATCAAACTCGAACTCCCGTCGCGTATATACGTTCACTTTGGAACTAATGCCCCTGAGAAAGTTATGTAGCCCTTATCCCTTCTGCTATGGGTTAAATAGTTCTACTACTGTTCTTCTATTTAAAAAAAAATTGCCCAGCCGGCTGGTGCTGTAGAATACACTGACTGCACCTCTGCAGAGGGGTACCCCCCATAACGAGTGTCCTAGATGTCACACTAAACATTCTGATGGTGAGGTCACAGTACTGCTGGGGCCTTGGGGAATACGGAGCACCCCTTCATTGCCATTGCTCCCAGGTCCACTGTGGCCCGGCGTGGTAGCACCTGATAGGGCCCTATTTATGGGTTAAATAGAACTAACGGTATACTTATGCTAAACTGAATATCTTGAAATGAAAATGTTTTTTGACAATTGAAATGTTTTTTTACATTTGAACTGCGTGCTTGTGTTAAACTGAATTATTTCAAATAGAACTGTTTTTTGACATTGAAACTGTATATACACTAAACTAAATTGTTTAACATAGAACTGTTTTGACATGTAACTGTGGAAACAAAATCTGCACTTTTACTAAACTGAATTAGCTGAAGTAGAATTGCTTGACTAAAGTGAATAGCTCGAAATAGAAATGTTTTTTTACAATTAAACTGTACTTACATTTAAACTGCGTGTTTTTGCTAAACTGAATTGCTTTAAATTGAACTATTTTTGACATTGAAACTGTACTTACACGAAACTAAATTGTTATATATAACTGCTTGAATAGTTTGAAATAGAAACGTTTTGACAATTAAACTGTGTACTCATGCTTAACTGAATTGTTTGAAATAGAACTGATTATTTACATAAAAATGGATTTGGCATTGAATAACCTACAACGGTTGATATGCCATAAAACCCAACAAACCAAACCTTTTATAAAAAAGGTTTTGACATTCCCACGGAGGTTGATATGTTCTTAAAAAAACTATCTTCATGTGTCGATATGCAAAAAAACACATTTTCTTCTCTCAGTACTTGGACAGTTTTATTTATTGGTGAGGTGAAAATTTGATTCTCTTCTTTCCCCAACAGGAACAACATTCGCAGATCCTCGATTTGTTTTGTCATCAAGTACAAGAGACTAGCCAGCCAAAATATCTTGAGTAACGGATTCCTCCAGACCTTAATTACCATTTTTTGTTGTTTTTGTTAATATGTTCAAGCAAGAGTTTGCTTGCTCTAAGTATTCGCTTATATTCTCTCTTTCAGATTATAAATCCATTTTTTTTAGCTTTCACAATTAGGGTCACAGGCCAATCTTGACACACCGATGTGGATTTTATTTTCATTCTAATCAGATTACTTTTGTTTATCAAATTCCATTTCTTATAAGAAATTCGAGTTACCGCTTGTTTTATCGGCTCTAAAAATAGCAATATGATTTTGAAACAATTCCCAACAAAATGCATGAAGGGTATTGTAGATTTGAGTAGACTGGCGTACAAAACCCAATTAATAATCATCATCATTATTTTCCTCATGTGACGCCGCCAGCGCAGATCTCCCTGATCCTCTCCCGCCATCCTTCTCTATCGTCCATCACTTTAGGGCTACATTCTTTATCAGCATCGAGCAATTGTATGTAGGTTCTAGCTGGTCGTCCTGCCTTTGCTCATCTATGTGAACGAGTTCACAGGAGTATGTCGCTTATGAGTTCGTCTCTACTTCTCCAGCAGTACCCCGCATGTCTGGTTCGTTTAACTTGGATAGTTTTCGTGATGGGTTGCAAGTGGCCGAACAGTTGCTGCTTTGTGGGGTGGTGCCTCCGGAACTTGTTCAATATTGCTTCCAGCATTCTTGTGTAATTGCCGTAAATCTTTTTCTCCATACGTTTAGTTAGCGTCCATGTAATGCATCAATGCCACAGTATCGATACGACAACTGCTTGAAAAAAAATGCGTTTCATTTTATCGGCCAGGTCTGCCTTCCATATGACCGATAGCTTATTGATAGCTATCCATGCCCTTGCTAGTCGCGTGTTAATGTCTGTCTTGGTTGATGAGATACCGCTTCCTCGGTAGGTGAACTTTTCTACAAGTATCAGAAAATTACCGTTTTAATGAAGTGTTTTTTTTAAATCTATGAACACTCAGTAATCCTAATCGTCGTCAAGTCCTCTTTGAGGATTCTCTCAATAGGCATTATCCATATCATTATAAGTAATGTTGGCGACAATAGTCGAGGGTGGCCCGAAGGCTCCCTTTTCAATAGCTACTACACCGAGGTGTTGGGGAAGGACGCTACTCCTTTCCCTGGATTGCTCCACTTTACCCTTGAAACGTACCTTATAATGCTGAGTATTAAGTAAGGAGGCTTCAAGTACCATTTTTTGAGTCTTTGCTATGACTCGACCAGGGATTGAATGCCAGTCTCCTGGGCCATAGGCAAACACTCTAACCGTTACGAGCGTTATACTGAAGCAAAAAAATATAGAAAAAATAAGAATCTAAAGTTGAAAGAAAACACGAGGGAAAATTAAAAATAATTTGTTTTTTCGTGTGTTTTTTTCTTTTTTTTCAGTGGCATCTCAAAATTCGTCGGTTATTTAATGCCAAAGACATACATGTTGAAGAACAGCAGTGGTAGTTTTTAATCCATCGCTGCTGGGGGATAAGGGGTTTCATGCCTTTTCAAAATATTAGGCCGAAATAAACGTAACTGCACAACTGGATTTCGAACTTGCTTACTTTTAGACCGCAGTTCAGTCCGTTAACCACTACACTATAGAGATCCTCCCAATAATAATAATAATAATAATATGCACAACTCAGCACCTGTCCTAGAAAATGACTCTCAAAACTTCTATGGGACTTTAACATACAAACGGATCACCTAATCCCGGCCAGAAGACCAGACCTCATGATAATCAACAAAAAAGAGAAGCTGCAAAATTGTCGGCTTTGCTGTCCCCGCGGACCACAGAATAAATCTGAAGGAAAATGAAAAGAAGGATAAGTACCTCGACCTTGCAAGAGAATTGAAAAAGCTGTGGAACATGAAAGTAACGATTGCGCCAATTGTGATTGGTGCATTAGGCACAATAACTAAAGGATTATTAAAAGGCCTGGAGGACTCGGAAGTTCGCAGACGGGTAGAGACTGTCCAAACGACAGCATTACTGAGAACGGCCAGAATCCTGAAACAAGTCCTGGAGGCTTGAGGAGACTTGCTGTCACTCAAACTCCAGTGAAAAACCCTCAGCTAACACTGATGTGAAAAACTCTAAAGGAGTAAATAATAATAATAATAATAATAATAATATGATATAGTAAGCCACAAAATAAGTGAATGAAACAAAGTGGCACTGGGAAAGTTAAGTGCGGGCTCCTCTGTGTAGAAAAGGTGTTCCACTGGAACTTAAGCAACCGACTAAAATTTGGCTACCCTGACAGATCATAAAAACCAGAAACTGTACAAGACTGTAAGATCCAAAAGATTCACTGGGACATTGACGTAAAAACGTATACCAAACAGCGACTAGAAGACCAGACAAGAAAAAACGAATGTACTGGCTAGTTGACTTCATCATTCCAGCATATCAGAGAGTTAAAATAAAGCAAAGTGAAATACTCGGGAAATACCTGGATCTTGCCTGACTGTCAAAAATAATTGTTGCATATGAAGGTAACAGTAATTCCAGTCATAATCGAATCACTAGGAAGAAAGATAAAAACACTCAGGAAAGAGAAGAGAGTAAGCAGAAATCCAAGGAATAACATAGTATGTACAGTTCCTAATAATTTTAATTTTTTATTTTTTTTATTTTGTATTTATGGCATATCAACCTTCGTGGATAATTAAATGCTAAAGACATACTTTTAGGAGAACGGTGGTGGTACTATTTAAAAATAGCTGGGAGGATGAGGAACTCATAAATTTTCTAAATGTATTAAGCCGAAAGTAAAAGTATTAGCGCAATTGGATTAAAAAGTCACTCACTCCGTACGTTAACCATTGCGCGTCGGAAATTCACCCCACCCAATAATGTTTCGATGTAAATATTTCATTGCAATGTATATAAGTTTTTAATTTGTTATTATTGAATTTTTATGCATTTTATTCATTTCAAATGTACTCTTAAAATATATATCCAATAATTGAAAAGGCCAAATTAAATTGTTTTTAAATTAAATTCCTTTAAAGAATATTGAGAATAAATGATGCCATTGGATTTTACGTTTCGAATTCATCTCATGACCCTTCTTGGTGAAACTTCTCGTGATGATTTTCGGGTTGATAGGCATGCAAAACAACGACGTCATTATTAAAATAAATGTTCATAGTTCTTGAAAGTCTTGTTTGATCAATAGTCAAACTTAGAATATGATTTCTCAGGTTGAATCATTTTTATGCCCAGACAAACAAGGGAGGATATACAAGCCGAAACGTTGTGTTTCAACTCACCCCCAATAAAGACGAGGACAAGAGTCCGAAAAATCACAACCAAAGTAATACACATCCACCCTTATTAAAAAAATTATGACAGAAAAATATATCGATATAACGTATTCTTATTATGATGGTGTTGGTGTTGGCGAGTGACATAACGTCTGACAAAATAACAAACTAAAATATATTTAAAAAAAGTGGCGCTAAAGTAAAATTGACTGCCTTCGAAATGACGTGAAGCGGGATAATACCGTATAATAAAAATGTCACGAAAAATAATGCTTGAAACAATAAAAATAAATTTCTGAATATAATCAATAGATTTTCTTTTATTCTATCTTTTTTTTCTGAAATTTGCGTCAGCAATGGTAGATTAGGTTATATTTCATAAAGTAGTCCAAAAGACACATGGATTAACAATCCATACATCCATACCTTATTTGCTTCCTCCGTGGATGAATTATGGCACATAATACTACGAGTTTTGTACTTTAGGTCAGGAAACAGGATAGGAAAGAAATGTTTTCACATGAAAACGTGAAGGAATACCCTTAAAACTTTCGAAGTCTTCAAAGTCGATTTTATAGATGATAATTTCACTCAATTACGAGTCTATATCGTGCAGTTACTAGAAGAAATGACTCAGTACGAAGGGAATTATAACAACCACTACAAGTTTCCATAGTAGCGGTGAACATGGACAATGTAGCAAACATAGTCAAATACGTATTGATGTACATTTTGTTTTTTAACAAGAGGATTTGTATTGTAAATTGAATTACCATGACTAGAAAATCCGGCAAACACTTACACGCGACATACGGAACCACTGGACAGTTGTTTCGACCTTATTAGGTCTCCTCAGCAGTAGTAAACAGTGATCTCCCACATTGGAGATCGAATTAGCGACCACAGAATGCAGAGCTGAAACGCTACCACTGAGCCCCCAGGCCACATCCCACACAAACGATGCCAAATAAACTAGTCATGATAATTGCGCGGCCAATTAACTTGAATGTGTCTTGTAAGTTACATCCATGCCCTTTACAGAGGTCACGGTCAACTCTTGGGCCACGCCTTACAAAGAGGATTGGAAATATGTACCCGCGTAATTATTATAACTTCAGAGGGAAGGAAAACATGTTTTTTACGTTGTTTTTTTTTTAAGTAGACAAATTATATTGTAAATTGAATTACTATGACCAGAAAATACACTAAACCCTTGCGCGCGTCACACGGAACCACTGGATAGCTGTTTCAACCTTATTAGGTCTCATCAATAGTAGTATGCTGTCATCTCCCCCACTGTTGACCGAACTAGCTACCACAGAATGCAGAACTGAAAATTAACAAATTTAACTGTGTATTTGCATTTAAACTGCGTACTGAATTGTTTGAAATGGAATAGTTTTTGTATGCTAAACTGAATTGTTTGAAATGGAACTGTTTTAACGTGTCATACCAAAGACTAAAAAAATGGTACTTGATGCCGCCTTGCTTAGCACGCAGCACTATAAGGTAATGATCAAGGGAAAAGTGGAGCAATTCCGGGAATGGAGTATCGCTCTTCCCTACACCTTGGTACAGTAGCTACTGAAAAGGGAGCCTTTTGGTCACCATCGACTAACGTCACTAACTTTATATATATGTGTGTAGTGTTATTTGATAATATCCTTAAGAAATACTACTGAAAAGTCAGTTTCAAATAATTTTTGAATTTAAAACTGCAGAACACTCAGTCGAACGCCGAACATTGTTTGTGTGACGATTTACGAGAGCAATTTCAATAATAATTTTTTAAAAAGTTCGAAGTCCCTCTTGAATCTGTATTCATTAAAAAATATTATACCAATAAAATACTGATCTGAACTTTTCTTTTAAAATTTCCGTCATATTAACAATATATGTTTCATACAAATTAATTTTTCTCTTTTATCATATTAACCACGTAATTTTATATAAATTGATTTTTCTTTTTCAATTATAGTAACCATAGATTTCATGTAATTCGATTTTTCGGTTTTTAGTCATAATCATTTTATAAAACAGAGTTCATTTGTTTTAGTGATTCATTTTCATTTCCTTATTAAATCTCTAGCTTCTGAAATAATTAGGTCTTTTCATATATAACAATATCAATATCTCTCCTTCAGAAAGCGATGCAAGGAAAAAGGTACGTATTGCTATTAACAGGGTGATGACTCAATGGAAATCTGATTCTTCTGGTAAAATAAAACGGGAATTCTTCCACAGTCTAACCATATTGGAACTATTATGCAGTTGCACCACTCTTACACTAACAAAACGCCCAGAGAAAAATCTAGATGGGAATGATAGAAGAATGCTGGCTCCTATTATGAACAAAACTTGGAATCAGCATCCTACAGAACAGCAGCTGTACGGCCACTTACCTCTCATCTCACAAATCATTCGAGTAAGATGAGCAAGATAGAATAAAATTGCGACTCAAAGGTTCTTTTTTCAATAGCTATTACAGGATGTGCCCGTGGTGTAATGGTTATGGAGGTGCCCGTGATATAATGGTTATCGTCGTAGGACATGTACACGGCGACACGAGTTCAAATCCTGGACGAGACTGAAAGCATTTCACATAGCACTAACACCCTTGGGAAAGGTATGAATCCAATTATTCTCCCTCCAGCTATGGGTAAATAGTAGGACGGACTGGGTTCTTCAGCCTTGGTGAAGCAACTAGTCTAGGTGAAGGAAAACTCTGAATTCAAACCTGTTAAACTCCGCTTAAAAATTGACCTTGTGTCATATCCTGCCCGAGCAGAGGGGTTGGTAAATAGGATTACACCGAGGTGTAGAGGAGGGCACTACTCCTTTCCTTGGATTGCTCCAATTAACACTTGATCATTACCTTATAACGCTGACTGTTAAGCCAGGCTTAATTAAGTGCTATTTTTTGAGTCTTTGGCATGACTCGACCTGGGATTGAACCCCGGTCTCTTGGGCCATTGGTGAACACTCTACTCATTGAACTCATGAACGATGTTCACTTTTAGACTCCCACTAACGAACCCATCTATGTTAACCGACCAGCAAAAATTTACTTTCATCAGCACAGTGCAAACACAGCCAAGAGCGATGGACGATAGGGACGGATAGCAAGAGAGTGTCAATAGAATATGCGCTGTTGGTGAGACTTAATGCTGCTGTCACTGATTATGTTTCACATTCATTCATTTTTAATCATATTAACTGCATACGTTTCATTTAAATTCAAATTAAAAAAGATACTTTAAAATCCAAGTGCATAAGCCACTTTTTCATATCTATCTATCTATCTATCTATCAATGAGTGTATTTGTTTGTGTGTGTGTGTGTGTGTGTGTGTGTAGAAGTATGACTGTCCATGTTACGTTAATATTTAATGTGTTTATTTAAGAATATACAAAGGTCAGTTGGACTGCGGCGACAGAAGAAAATTGTCTTCTGCGTACATTTTAAAAGCTTGTCTGCCGAAAAGTCACAACTGGCAACTGGCTTTATCCTCTGGAACTCCAGAAGTAGACATACTTATCTCAGCAACGAACCAGAACAAATTATTTAAAAGATTAATTCGTCTGCTACGAGGGCAACAATTTGAGGTACCAAGGTTATCTGAACTTAACAACCCCTCTGCACGAGCAAGAAGTGATACAAGGCCAATTTTAAGCTGAGTTTGATTGGTTTTAATTCAGAGTTTTCCTTTTCATAGATTTGTTGTCATACCGAATTTAAAAAAACCTAGTCTGCGCTGATATTTACCCATATTACGAAAGAGTTCGAGTCATACCTTTCTCAAGAGTATTTCCGTCTGGTGAAATGCAAAGAGCGTCGCCCTGGATTTGAACTCGGGTCACCGAATCCATTTCCATCTGCGTTAACAATTACATGACGAGCGCCCCCTATGTTCTTTGTGTTTATAATTCTTTTTTAATGATGTCTATTTCTAAATCTTTAAAATGTTTAATCTCTGGAAATGTATATTTTTCTTTATGATGCAGGTAATCACTGTCTGTCTGATTTCACTCACACACACATATATATATATACATATATATATATATATATGTATGTATGTGTGTGTGTGTGTGTGTGTGTGTGTGTGTGTGTGTGTGTGTGTTGCATTTCATTGAACAATATAGACATGTTTTGTCTACACATTTTTGTAAACGTCATTTCCAGTTGCCGAATAGATTTTATGGTATCTGGCAGGAATTGGTTGATAAAACTCCCGTAACTAATTGTTACCCAAGTACTTTCTTTGCGATCTTGGGCCATCATCAGGGGTGTGTATATTGCAAAATAAATGTGACATTTTCATGTACATTACTATTTTGTAAGTGTTCATTATTTACACTGGTATGTTGTAGCGTTTTGTTCGGTTTTATAAGTAGCAGCAGTAGCTAAAGACATTTAAGTATATTAGTACTGGATTTGAAATTGATTCTATTGAGTTTGGGTTATTTTATTCTGATAAGGAGCACCTCAAGAATTTGTCTAATGAAATATATATATATATATATATATACATATATATATATATATATATATATATATATATATATATATATATATATATATATATATATAAACCGTTATCGGAACATTTTTCTTAAAACAGGAAATTGCTCAAATATAAGCCAGTAGAGTCGGAAAAGACTTAAACTAAAGCAGTGTTTTGCCACATATATACATAAACGGAGTCGATCAGTAAATCTGTAGAGTAACCCTAAGTTTTCCACCTAATTTCTCTGAGAAATTCACAGTACAATGTCGGAACTATATTATTAATATTTACTACTGAATTAAGAGCATTTAATTATTATTTTTTTAATCGCTTTAACCTATCTTCTACGCCCGAACAGGATTTGAGTTCAACTGGCTTGAATTCAAAGTTTTCCTTCTCAGCTACTATGGGAAGGTTAAGGAGCTCAGTCGGTCCTACTATTTACCCATAGTTGGAGTGATGTTTACTATATCCTTTTCAAATCGATATTAGAGCGATGAGAAATACAAAATGCCAAGGATTTGAACTTGTTTCTCCCTGTCCATTTCCATTACTCCAAAATCGGTTTCTGGCGTAAGATAAATAATTCCTATCAAAAATGAATGTTTTTTCTCACTATGATGCTATTAGGGTGTAATCGGTGAGTAATTTCGCAACGAAACACATAGTTATTACCTGAATTTTCACTTGTTCAAAGAGAAAACATTATATATATATATATATATATATATATATATATATATATATGTGTGTGTGTGTGTGTGTGTGTGTCTGTGTGTGTGTGTGTTTAATTGAATAGTAAATACGCATTTCGTCAGTATAATTTAGTTAAGATCCTTTCGAGTTTCCTGATAAGTATCTTGGTTTCAGGTTGGAATTAGTGGATAAATTTACCAACATTGTCCCGAGCGTTTTCGGACCCTTCATACACCATCATCTGAGGTTGCTTGTATGTGTAAAGTGTGCTATTTTTTAGAATGAGTTTTGAAAGTTTTTTTTAATTTTTTTTTTGTTTTTATAACATATCAAAAATGTGCAAACGCAGAGTTGGATAAAATTGAGTTGCTGATGAATTTAAAAAACAGAACGCTATCAACGGAAATAGAATACTATCAAGGAATACGGAATATTTTTAAAAAATTCTAAACCCATTTCAAAATATTTTAAAAATTAATTCAATTGATTTTAGGTTGTTTTTTTTTTTCATATATTTTTGTTATATTATAAAACCCAAAAAGCTGCAAAAAAAAAAAATTGAAAATTAAAAACTCATTTTGACGAAGTAGAACTTATCTACAACTGTTCTCTACAGATACAGGTGTAGTCTAAGATACCTGCCGGAAACGATGGATGATAGAAACGACTGGCGCAGTAGCACGGTAGCATGATGATGATGAAGATAATGATGTTACATTATATAAACTGATCAAATATCATGCAATAATAAAGTTTTGTTCTTTTTTAAATACTTTTTCAGAGTTAATGTTAATAAAATCAATAAAAAGTACAGGTTATAAATATTTGAATAAACTCAAAATCTATTTTATTAAGTCAAATTCTTAAATAATTCTTAGGAATAGCGTTGTCAATTTGCTTTTTCAATCACCTATGTTTAATTCTGGGACAAACTTTAGATGGGTTGAAAAAAAAAATTGTTTTTTTTTGTCATCGCTTGTTTCTAATACACAAATATCATCCAAGTATTTACAAGTACCTAGGAAGCAGCGTCGAATCAACCGAAAAGGACATCGAAACGAGGTTAACGAAAGCATGGACAGCTATCAATAGGCTATCGATTATATGGAAATCAGACCTAACCGATAAAATGAAACGCAGTTTCTTCCAGGCAGCGGTCACATCGATACTGCTATATGGATGCACTACATGGACGCTAACAAAACGACTGGAGAAGAAGCTAGACGGCAATTACACAAGAATGCTGCGTGCAATCCTGAACAAGTCCTGGCAGCAACACCCCACAAGACACTAACTGTACGGCCACCTGCCCCCTATCACGAAAACTATTCAAGTTAGACGAACCAGACATGCAGGACACTGCTGGAGAAGCAGAGATGAACTCATAAGATATGTACTCTTATGGATCCCCACACATGGCCGCGCAAAAGCAGGACGACCAGCTCGAACGTACATTCAGCAGCTATGTGAGGATACAGGATGTTGTCCTGAAGAGCTACCTAGGGCGATGAACAATAGGGAGGAGTGGCGAGAGAGGGTCAGGGATATCCGTGCTACCAGCGCGATATGATGATGATGATTTACAATGAAAATCACGCAGTAGTTAAATAGTTTCACGGTTGTTCGTTTAGAAGGATGGCTTTGGCAGTAAATGACCAACGACAGCACATATACCATTAAAAAAAAGAAACCAAACCAATGAAAAATGACAAAATGAATCCATTGAAACATTCGGTCCAATAACTTACAGAACCAACAAGCGAGAAGTAAATGAGTTAATTAAATATTCATGGGCAGTATGACACACACACATTATATATATATATATATATATATACATGAGATTTATATATTATAACCTTTGGTTTCCTTAAGCTTTACAAAACACTATCGTCAGGCAGATAACGAAAGGAAAACTTTTGCTTTCGCTATCTGGCTGACGATTGTTGTTTGTAAAACTTAATGAAACCAAAGGTCGCAGACAAACTTCCATGGCATTAGATATATAAATCTAATGTATATTTATTTGTTATTATTATATAATAGCTTTGTCTCAGATATTGAGCACTATCCAACTTATATCGCACTTGGTTCGTCATGAACCCACAAAGTGAATTAGTGACAGCCAACACCGTTGCATTATACATATATATATATATATATATATATATATATATATATATATATATATGATAAAAAAAAGATGTACAGGGGAAGTATTTATTTGTATACCTAGTTTTTTCCTGTGCCATGAACCCACGAAGTGAATTAGTGAGAGCCAACACCGTTGCATTATATATATATATATATATATATGATAAAAAAAAGATGTACTGGGGATGTATTTATTTGTATACCTAGTTTTTTCCTATGTACATACAGTGCTAATTTTTCCGATTTCAATTTCTTTTTGTGTGTGTGTGTGTGTGTGTGTGTGTGTGTGTGTGTGTGTGTGTGTGTGTGTGTGTGTGTGTGTTTGTACTGGTGCGTCTCATAAAAATTGCAAAGAAGAGCAACATATTTGTATGAGCCTCACTTTCGCAGAAATTATAATGGAAATCTTAATTAGTTTTTCTTGTTTCATATGAGTTGTAAGTGTGTTGATACAACAAAAAAGTTCAGCGAAGGCTATTCTTTCTGGGAGAATCTTAGGAAATGATAAATGACCCTCCTATATACAAATATATATATATATATATATATATAGACACAAACACATACACACACACACACACACACACACACATATATATATATATATATATATAGAGAGAGAGAGAGAGATGTGTGTGTACGAGGGTCATTAAATAATTTTCCAGATTTCTTTCGTATGAGCACTTTTATTGATAGTACGTACATGAAACTCTAGTCCCCTTCGAAGTAATCTCCTCTGGCTTGCAATGCACTTGTTTCACCGTTCTAACAACTTCCGGAAGGCCCCATGGAAGTCCTCTTGTGTGACCGTGTAAATGACCTTCGTCACAGCCTCTTTCATCTCCTCAATTGTCTCATAACGACAGCCTCTGAGCTTAGGGAATAGCCAAACGTCACGGTGAGCAAGGTCTGGACTATAGGGAGGGTGAGGAACTGTCCTGATGCCCATCTTGGTCAAATAGTCTGTGAGAAGGATGGAGTAGTGGACTGGTGCATCGTCCTGGTGGAAATGCCACTGACTTCAGCTGGGGCTGAAGAATACACCGACTGAATCTCTACAGAGGGGTAAGATGTCCTCAACGAGTGGCTCAGTCGGCTTGAGCTAAAGATTACACCAACTGCATCACAGTAGAGGGGTAAGACCTTCCCAAAGAATTGCCCAGTCAACTGCGGCTGAAAAATACAACGACTGCATCTCCACAGAAAGGTAAGACGTTCTCAACAAGTAGCCCAGTCGGCTTGAGCTGAAGAATACACTGACTGCATCTCTGTAGAGGAGTAAGACTCCCTAACGTCGTTGAGGCAAGAGTAAAAAGGCAGTTAATGACCGTTACGCCATGCACTAGGGCAGGTGCACTTGGAATGACACAAACCTAAAAAAAAAAAAGAATTTCTGATGTTATCCTGAACAACATTAGGGCGTTTTATGCTAATCTTGGTGAATAGAAGCAGAATACGGAAAATTGATAAAAATGAAAAAAAAAATGTGAATTACAATGGTTTTAAAACATTTGAATCACGGAGAATCAAAAAGTTCCTCTTGAAATGAACTCTTCAGTAACTGCACCGGGCCTCGATCTTAGATAGTTTTAGGCTGAACAAGTTTTTAACACCTGCAGTAGGGTCTGTTTGGCCACATCGAACAATCGCTGATTGATTTTTCACGTGTATTTCTGTTGCAACTTACAGATAAGTCACGTTGATTCTGTGACAAAGAATGTGGGCCTTCGGCAGGTCTGAAAAGTAATATGAGAGTGTATAGGGTTAATTTCAAAACCAAAGTTAGTTCTTTTGCTTTTTCAATATGCAATAGAGATTATTTTGGCGCTGAGGGGTTACGAGCATGGTTCTTTAAAATGTGGCAATCACGAAACGAAGATGGGATGAAAAGTTCATATGAGGTTCTATCTGCTGTTTATAACTTTTTGACCCATGGGAACAAAAACTACAAAACACATGGAATACCTGAGTGGGCCACAAAGAGAACGATATTGAAAAATGCAAATTACTTGGTCATATTCCATGAGAATAACTTGGTCTTCCTATGAACTGATTAGTCGGCCTTTTGTTTGTAAGTTACTCTTTAAAAACGCCTCTGTAGTTTGGACTCTTGTATGTATCGAACTTATCCAGCAGTGAACTAGAAAGACTACCTCGTTGGCTAGCTCTTAGATTTATGCATGTATGTACAAAATACTCACTTCTGATTGTTTTCTTTCTTGTCCTTCCTTTCCGGTAAAAAAAATTAATAAATGTAAAAGGACTTACCTAAAAACACAGACTAAGTAAAATATTTACTATTTTTACGCCCTTTTCTCATCGTTCCGAGTGTTTCCATATCTTTTCTCTTTTCTTTGTTCTTTTTCTTTTTACTCGTTTAAGTGTTCGTTCTGAAGGCTTTTCCATTTTCTTAGTTTATATTATTTTACTATCTTGTTTTCCACCTGTCTTTTTGATTAAGAAACTAATAAAAACAACAACAACAACAACAAAACAAAAAGAAAACAGAAACAACAACAAAAAATGCCAAAAAAAAAAAACTTTTAGCTTTTGTTATTTTATTTCCCAGTTGCCTTATGAATTTTTCTTTTCATTTTCGCTTTTTTTAGCTTTATTTTTCAACTTTTCCTTTCCCACCGTTCGCCAAATCTGTCCTTAATCTTTAATCTTTACTAAGACAATAAACCTCTTGTAAAATTTAACTGTCAAAACTGACAAGCTTTGAGACGCTGCTCCAAGTTACTTTCAAAATGGAAAGAGACGGTTTGCCATCTCCCGACACTAGACGGCGACTCTGTCGGGCACAAAATAAAAACACAGAAAAAAAAAGCAAGCAAAAACATATCGTTATTAGAATTACCGTGTACAGAGTTAAGCAACAAGCTAAGGTTCAGCAAATGTATAAAGATTTATGGCATAAAAGAAATAGACATATAATAAAAAAAAACAAAAAACAACGTTCTTAAAGTCTATTCTTCGAGAAAAGAATTTTAAAAAGCCGTGGAAACAACTATGCAATCATCCAAATGATAATGATTTTTATTTGATACGTACATTTATTTTCTAAAGCTGGTTTTATATCACCAAAAACTGGGGAAGGGTCTGTGGCTCATTTTTATTTTCTACATCAAGCATACACCTAAACATATTGTACTTAATACGGTTAAAAACAATTTTGAAAGCTAAGTGTTTGGAAAGATGTTTAAGTATAGTGTCCACTCACTTATGACTGATATTAGCATTATCTTATCCGTGATATATTAAAACTGAATAAATAGGACGGAAGATTACACTCTATGGAGTGGGGCAAGATCCCCCGCAACGAGAGTCCTGGTTATGACACTTAACAATCTGATGTAGAGGTTCCAGGGATGTTGGAGCTTTGAGTAATGCAGAGCACTCCTTCATTGTCATCACTCCCAGGTCCACTCTGGCTCGGAATGGTAGCACCTGATAGGGCCATGTCTATGGGTTTAATAGTACTAACTGCATACTTATGCTGAACTGAATTGCTTGTATTAGAACTGTTTGACTAAACTGAATAGCTTAAATAGAAAGATTTTTGACAATTAAACTACACTTACATTTAAACTGCATGCTTATGCTGAACTGAATTGTTTGAAATGGAACTGTTTTGACTTTGAAACTATATTTACACAGTTGAATCGTTTAAAATGGAACTGTTTTTACAGTTAACTGTGTTAAAAAAATCTTTACTCATAATAAACTGAATTAGTTGAATTAGAACTGTTTTGACAATTAAACTGTGTACTCATGCTAAACTGAATTTGTTTTCATAAGAATAGATTTGGCGTTAAAAAACCTACAAAAGTTAAAGTCATAAAACCATTCGAGGTCCTCGAAATCAGGGTTCAATCACAGGTTGAGTCATACTAAAGACGCAAAAAATAGTACTTGATACCACCTTGCTTAACACTCAGCATTATAAGGTTAGGATTAAGAGTAAAGTGGAGCAATCCAGGGAAAGGAGTAGCGCCTTCCCCTACACCTCGGTGTAGTAGCTATTGAAAAGGGAGCCTTCGGGTCACCCTCGACTACGGTCCCCAGCTTTACTTATAAAAGAAAATATAATTTTGAAGTCAGTCGATTGTCAGCAGTTCGCAGTTAGGTCAGTTAAGAGCTGAGAGACGTTTAGTTCAACTCAGGGCCCTCTGAGCAAGGGAGCGAAGGAATTGGAGTTGGGTGTTTTTGTTCGCACGCACGCACGCACGCATGCACGCACGCACGAGACGCTTAGTAGCTCAATGTAACAACAGTATATTCCTTATTCTATCTCTCTCCTGTTTCGATGACTGCTTTATAGAATGTATACAGTCAGTAATAAGCTCTTTCGTGCTTTGAAACAGCTCGTCCGCCTTGTATTCGAAAAATGTGAAACTTTAATATTCGAGATGGTGCCGGGTTACTTTAGTCTATCTGGTCCCTTACAAACTTCTATTTGGTCCCGTAAATTTCTGATTGGGTGTCTTAACGTTACAAAAGGTTTTTATCGTAAAAATACTCCCTAATTGAGGATAGTGGGGCTCTCATCTTTAGGAGATAAGTAACAACAATCCTCTGCAAGACATTATCATCGTACATGATGTAACTAATCAAATATCTAATCTTAAAAAGATGCATTATATCACTTACTGTCATGCATATTTCATTAAATCATTCAATACCTTTTCTAGCCGAACTTTTCGCTGGAGATGTAAGCTTATTGCAAAGCATTATTGCTTATTTAAATCAAACAATTCAAACGGAAACAATGTTACAATATGTTAGGTGTCATATATATATATATATATATATATATATATATATATATATATATATCATCATGTCGTGCTGCTAGCACCGATATCCCTGACCCTCTCTTACCACTTCTCCCTATCGTTCATCGCCTCTGGCAGGTCTTCAGAGCTAGATCCCGTATCCTTACATAACTGCTGTATCTATGTTCGAGCTGGTCGTCCTGCTTTTGCCCGGACATATGTGGGGGTCCATTGGAGTACATCACTTATGAGCTCGTCCTTGCTTCTCCAGCAGAGTTCTGCATGTCTGGTTCGTCGAACTTGGATAGTTTTCGTGATAGGAGGCAGGTGGCCGTATAGTTGGTGTCTTGTGGGGTGTTGTCGCCAGGACTTGTTTTAATATTGCTCACAACATTCTTGAGTAAGTGCCGTCTAGCCTTTTCTCCAGCCGTTTAGTTAGCGTTCAAGTAGTGCATCCATACAGCAGTATCGATACGACCGGTGCCTGGAAGAAACTGCGTTTCATTTTATGGGTCAGGTCTGATTTCCATATGATCGATAGCCTATCGATAGCTGTCCATGTGCCACGTGTCGATGTCCTTTTCGGTTGATGAGACGCTGCTTCCATGGTAGGTGAATTTTTCTATTAGTTTCAGAGGGGTTCCGTCTAGTGTGGTGATGTCACCTGTTTGATTATAGCACATATATTCCTTTTTGTGTGCATTGACGTGGAAGCCAATGCCTGTGGCGGCTCGTTCGGGTATAATGTAAAGTAAACTAAATAAAGTTGGCAAACGTAGTTGGGGGTGACCTGAAAGCTCCCTTTTCAATAGTTACAACACCGAGGTGTTGGGGAGGGCGCTTCTCCTTTCTCTGACTTGCTCCACTTTACCCTTCATACCTACCTAATAATGTTGAGAATTACCCAGGGAGGTATCAAGTACCGTTTTTGGAGACTTTGGTATGACACGTCCAGCAATTAAACCCCGGTCTTCCGGGCCCTTGGCGAACACTCTGTCCAATACCCCAAAAGTAGTTAGCCATATTTATAAATAAATATTGTTTAGTATTGGTGTTTAAGCATATATATCTTAGTTAGGATACTGTAGACGCTTTGGCTGCTGCGTTTGGTGACTGTCAGTTTTTTTTCCCCAATGCAATCATTAAACTAAGAGCCATTTAACTTTTTAGGAAAATAATGTGCGATTGCAATTTTTTTTTTTAATCCTATCAACGAACAATAAGGTAAAATGGCTCTATTATCTACACTCATCGAGTGGTTTTAAATGTTAGATTTGCTTCTATTTCTCAAATAGATCTGTTTAAAAAATATTGCTATTCGATAGGTATAATTTATGCCATGTAACTGTAAATCATTTGTGTGAAAATTAGTCAACTTAAAATTATAATTTCTCTACTTAGGATTATTAGTTACTTGAAAACATATATTTGTGTGCAGACAAATGGATATTATTTATCATTTATTATAACTCTAGACGGGTGGCATGCAAAAAAAATCAATTATTCGGTCTATCAATTTTATTTGCTTCTTGTGTATTTGGGGGGGGGGTCCATGAAAATGAAAATGTGAAAATGATTTTACTTTCGAAGCGCCCATCTCAAAATATGAACAACAGTTTTCAAAAGTCTTTTGACAGGTAACATATTATTTTACAAGAACAAAAAATGTGCTAAGATTGTCCTTAGAAAAGAAATAGAATAAAATGACAATTGGTAAAAAAAGAAGAAAAATAATAAAATTTTTAAAAGCTTAAAGTGACTGTTTTCCCGCCACATTACAATATTCTTAACGAATGACAATGTTAATAAAATTATGTTTCCTTTCGAGCGTTCAAAGTGTCGCCATATTTTTTTTTTAATCTGAGGTACAAAAGGCTCTTCCGTATACTTCTACGTCAATCTCATTATATTTGATCAAAGTAAGAAAAATTAAATTACTTTTCTGGATTGTTTTCGAAATGTACTAAGAGATATAAACAACTCCAAAGAAAAATTCTCATGGCAAGTCGCCAGTTTAATTTTTAGATGCTTATGTTCGGAACGATTTACAGATTCATTCAGTGACATCGGAAAGTGAACTCAGTTAACTCTTAACTTCCTGTGAAAACAATTTCCATAAAAATCTTGAGAATTAAGATGGAAATAAAACTAAAAGAAACCGTGTATAATGGCGGCAATATTATAATTATTTCACTTAAAAGAAAGAGTTCAGCTTTTGTATTAAATTATTCTAGCAGTTTTAGTTATATCACAACACCATTATTATTAAACTTGATAATATAAAATAATAATAAAAGGAAATATAAACTTATCAAACTATATAATATATAATAATGATACACAATAATATATGGTTGGTTGGTTGTTTGGGTTTTATGGCATATCAACTTTTGTAGGTTATTTAACGCCAAATTCTGTCTATATGTATATATAGTCAACCAAAGATTTTTAAACTAATATTTACTTGATGATTTTCTTATGAGTAGATTTCATTTGTTTGCACATGATTAAACAGTTTTAATTCGTCATATTCTTTTGGTACAACCTAGTTTCTCTCAAGAAGGACAAAACGTCATCTATTTTGACGTTCTCGAACAGAACGATTAAACTATTCACTTTCAAAAATCGCTTTCTGGTGACAGCGAAAGCTTTGCATTCTATGAGAATGTGTTTAACTGTGCAAGTTTTCTGACACGTCAGACATTGTGGTTATGGTTCCCGTTTCGGAATGAAAGAGTGATTAAGCCTTGTGTGACGAATGCACAATCGGGATCTAATTCTCTTCTTGATATTCTAAAAGCTAGTCTCCATTCTCCCAACGTAGGCTGAATTTGGAAGAGTTTATTGTGGATGTTATTGTTCCATCGTTGTTGCCATTTTGTGATAAGAAATTTACTGATTGTCGGTTTCAAGTCAGTATACGGAATGGAGATAATTTCAGGGCTTAGATCTTGGCCGATCTGGCTGCCGGGTCAGCTCTTTCATTTCATCAAAACAAAAGCATTGGTAAAATCGGTCAGAATACTGAGAAGAGTCCTGGAGGCCCGACTTGTTGTCTCTCTGACTTATGTGAAAAGTAATCAATGTGTGCTGATGTGAGAAGCTCGCAAGAAGTTGCAGCACAAAACTGTTGCGTTCTGGTTAGTGAACGCTTGTAATATTAAATAAAGGACAAACCACGATATAAGAGGAAATAGAGATATATTCCCAGGAAAACGTATATACAATAGAGAGACTATTAGTAGACAAGAACATAGAATTAGTAAATACAGAATAAAGATATAGTCCAAAGATAGTATTAGCTTCCGTTATTACGGTAGCAAGTAAGGTGATCTAGTGCGATCTCCAGTCTCCAACGCTTTAATACTATTCCAATAAGAAGCTGCTCTTCTAGTCTGCCCTGGTATTAGTAGCTACTGCTATATAAGGCAGATGGACTAGTTCATTGTGTGGAAAAAGGTGGGTGATACCCAACAAAAACAATGCAATAAGAACCAACTATATCAAAGCGTAAATAGATAAGATGCAACAAAATGGAAAATGATGATTATGTGGTGATGGGGAGACGAAAATATCAATCACATGATAAACAAATACAGTAAATTAGCACAGAACAGTATAAGATTAGGTGGGCAAGTTGATCCACTGGAAATTGTATAAGAAATTGAATTTTGATCATAGGAAAAAATGGTATATGCGCAACCCAGAATCCGTCCTAGAAAATGAGACGCACAAACTCCTCTGAGATTTGGAAATAGAAACGGATCAACTCCTCTGAGATTTGGAAATAGAAACGGATCACATAATCTCGTCCAGATGACGTGACCTAATAATAGTAAAAAAAAAGTAAAACTTGCCGAATTGTTGAATTTGTTGTCCCGGCTGACCACAGAGCAAATCTGAAAGAAATCGAAAAGTAAGATAAGTAATTGGATCTTACTAGGGAATTGAAAAAAAAAACCTGTGGAATATGAAAGTGACGGTGAGACCAATTGTAATTGGTGCTCTTGGTACAGTCACGAAAATTTTAGTACAAAGACTTGGACGACTTGGAAATAGGAGGACGAGTGGGACCAGCCAAAACTACAGCATTACTAATATCGGCCGGAATACTGAGAATAGTCCTGGAGCCTTAAGAAGAGTCTTGGAGAATTGAGTAGACTTGTTGTCAATCAAACTCCAGTGAGAAACCATCAGTTAACGCTGATACGAAAAATGTCTCAAGGAGAAATAATAGTAATAATAATAATAATAATAATTTGAAATATGCATTAACATCTTTTTGCTATAGATCTATTTACTTCAGAAAATATAATCACTGAAAGACTTAACTTTTTTGAGGAAAAGTAATGACTGCTCTAAGATTAGTTATGTTTTATTTCAGCGTTAAACCTCGGATAGAATATTGATGTCTTTTTACGAGAAATTAATTGAAAATATTCCTGCTCCAAATTTCCTTTCTACATCATTATTTATCTTCTAATAACTAATGCACATCCTTTAAGTTTAATAACACATTTGATCGCAAAGCTTTTAAGACGGTTGTTTTAGCATTTTAAGAAGCTTGTTTCCCAAACTGCCTCTACTTAATTCTTTGTTTATTGTGCGAATTTGATAATTTTTAAATTTATTTATAATAACGGATGGGGTCTTTTTTTGTTCATTATATTTTATATTTTATTATATTTAATTATATTTGATTATATTTTATAGTTTATAGTTTACATTTTATACCTTACCGGATACCAGAATGCTCAATTCGTTCGAAGGGCTTTGCATAATGCGAGTGGCAACCGTAAATTCCTTCGCTAGAGTACTCAACACCATGGATGAACGTATATATTGTCAGCCACAGACGGATTGTTTCGTTGTATCACTGGCCTAGTGGGTAGAGTGTTCGCCAATGGTCTAGGAGACCTGGGTTCAATCCCAAGTCGGGTCATACCAAAGACTTTAAAAATAGTACCTGATACCTCATTGCTTAACACTCAGCAAGATAAGGTACGTATCAAGGTTAAAGTGGAGCAATCCAGGGAAAAAAGTAGCGCCTTCCCCTTCCCCTCAGTGTAATAGCTATCGAAAAGGGAGCCTTCTGGTCGCCCTAAACTATGGTCGCCAACTTTACTTTATACTTATGTATTTGGTGGTGTATCTGTATGATAAAAACTAAATGGAATGGGCATTCCAAAAGAATGACGCCTAATTATTTCCACCGAAACTGCATCAGATACAGAAAGAACAATAACAACACTAGATAAGACAATTCTTTCAGGTGAGTGTACCACGTTTACCACGTTTTGTCCAGTCAACCTATTAGCAAATTAAGGTCTTCAGCAGCGTTGAACCATTCAATTTATAAATAAATTTACATATCTTCTTGAAAGGCCTAACAGTAAACCTACTTTTTTAAAGGACGCTTCTTTAAAATGTTGCTGATAATGTAATGAGCATCAAGCCTTTTAAGCTAAAAAAATATGCTGACTAGACGCTAACCACCTGTAGAGGGTTAATTGCTCCACGCCCATGTGTACTGAAGTTCGGCTGAGTGTCAAGTAACCCCCATCATTGCGATCAAACCTGTAATTTAGTACTAAAATGAAACGCAGTTTCTTCCAGGCAGCTGTCGTATCGATACTGCTGTATGGATGCACTACATGGACGCTTACAAAACGGCTGGAGAAGAAGCTAGACGGCAATTACACAAGAATGCTGCGAGCAATCTTGAA
The DNA here is from genome assembly GCA_963585895.1 of Sepioteuthis lessoniana. Classification (NCBI taxonomy): domain Eukaryota; kingdom Metazoa; phylum Mollusca; class Cephalopoda; order Myopsida; family Loliginidae; genus Sepioteuthis; species Sepioteuthis lessoniana. The sequence goes on from OY757919.1 coordinate 77,832,263, forward strand.
CAAGTCCTGGCGGCAACACCCCACAAGACACCAACTATACGGCCACCTGCCTCCTATCACGAAGACTATCCAAGTTAGATGAACCAGACATGCAGAACTCTGCTGGAGAAGCAGGGACGAGCTCATAAGTGATGTACTCCTATGGACCCCCAAATATGGCCGGGCAAAAGCAGGACGACCAGCACGAACATACATTCAGCAGCTATGTAAGGATACGGAATGTAGCCCTGAAGACCTGCCAGAGGCGATGAACGATAGGGAGAAGTGGCAAGAGAGGATCAAGGATATCGGTTCTAGCGGCACGACATGATGATGATGATGATTCCATTGCTATGAAAATTATAATTAATTTATCGGAATAGTTTTAAAGAATAAATTTGTTGGTCGCTTTGTTGTTTTGTTTTACTGCGTATCAACCCTTTTCGGGTCATTTAACGCAGAATTAAATTTCAAAGAATTCAGTTAACTATAAGTATAATTTTTGTTTATAAACAGTTAAATGTCAAAATAGTTCTATTTCAAATAATTAAGTTTAGCATAAGCACGAAGTTTAGTTTATTTGACTCATAGGACCTTATTAGGTGCTACCACTCCGAGCCAGAGTGGACCTGGTATCGATGGCAATGAAGAAATACTCTACATTCCCTAAAGCTCTAGTATTATTGGGACCTCAGCATCAGATTGCTGTCATATTTAGGACACTCGTTGTGGGGATGATACCTATCTGCGGAGAAGCAGTTGGAGTATTCAATAGCCCCAGCCGACTGGGCAAAATACAGTTGTGTGGAAATACTTTTTTGAAAATTAGTTCTCATATAATTGTTTGTAACTTATTAGTATCTGATAGGAATACATGAAACCATAAATTAGTGTGCATAAAAGTTTTCATTTTCACTTGAGGCGGGTTTTTTTTCTCTGAAATATGAGTGATGGTTTATCTTCTCAGGTCTTGGGAACTTTTCTAAGTATCCGAGCTAATCTCCTGATCCCAGAATTTTTCCCAACCCTTAGAAACTTTTATAAAAACGTTAACAATAATTAATATGACTGTTATTTTTATGTTTCACAGTTTTATCTAGCTCTCTTGCAAGATTCGTATATTTGTATATATTTTCGCTTTCTTTCATTTTTCTCTATGCTCCCAGAGAACAAGCGAATCTACAAGATGATAAATGCTTTTTTTTCTTGTTAACTAACATTAAATCAAATCTGGCTGCGATTGGTGGAACAGTTTGTGGCTCAAAATCCTTGCAAATCTTATTGGTCTCATTTTAAGAATTGATTACCTGAAACTGTATTATTAATATTAGAGGAGAATATTGGAAAACATATATATGTGTGCAAATTATATGTATTAGCCATAGTTAATGCCCGGCTGTGGACTAAATAGCATTACTAGTGATCTTCGACAATGATGACTTTGGCATAAAATAACACAGGAAGATTAATTTGCCATTAAACAAAAAAAAAAAAATACACTTAATCTGAAGTTATAATGAATGATATTCGTGGGTTACTTAATAACTAAGATATCCATGTAAAAGGCGGTTGTAGTAGTATTTAACCAATACCTAGACAGACAAGGAGGTTCATATCTCTTCCAACAGTAGCAATCAAAAAGTGTATATAATGGTGACAGTGATACCAACTGTTATTGGTGCGCTTGGAACAATACCATAAAGCTGGTGTAAAAATACGCAAGAAGTAACATAATAATACAGCTAACGTTGATTTGAAAAATTCTCAAGTAGTAAAATAATGATAACAACAATTTTAAATCAGAGGACGAGCAGAGAGCATCTAAAATACTGCATTGTTAAGATCAATGAAGATACTGAGAAGAGTCCAGGAAAGACCATCAATTATCTCTGGTGTGAAAAGCTGTCCTGGAAAATAACACACATAAACTCCTATGGGACTTTAACATACATACAGATTAGGTGATCTGTATGTATGTTAAAGTCCCATAGGAGTTTATGTGTGTTATTTTCCAGGACAGCTTTTCACACCAGAGATAATTGATGGTCTTTCCTGGAAAGAAGACCAGACGTAATAATTATCAACAAAAAAAAAAACTTGCCAAATTGTCGACTTTTCTCTCCCGGCTGACCACAGAATAAAACTGAAGGAATGGGAAAAGAAGGATAAATACCTCAACCTTGCCAGAGAATTGAAAAAGCTGTGGAACATGAGGGTAAAGATTGTACCCTATTGTGATTGGTGCGTTTCACACAGTAACTAAAGGATTATTTAAGGACATGGTGGACTTGGAATTTGGCGGAGGAGTGGAAACCATCCAAACGACAGCATTATTGAAAATCGACCAGAATACTAAGAAGAGTCTTGGAGATATGAGGAGACTTGCTGTCACTCAAACTCCAATGAAAGACTATCAGCTAACGCTGTCAAAAACTCTAATGAGTAAATAATAATAATAATAATAATAATAATAATAATAATAAGAAGAAGAAGAAGAAGAAGAAGAAGAAGAAGAAGAAGAAGAAGAAGAAGAAGAAGAAGTTCTGGAAATGGAAAGAGAACAAGAAAACTAATGGTTATGCCTAAAGCCTTACATCCAAGAGATGACATAGATAATATGTGTTGAAAAAGTGTGGAGAAAGATGACACACCAGCATTGAAGGTATCGTTAACACATCGAGACTACATAAAAAGAGCAAAGAAAAAAATAATTACTGCGACCAAATACAGCACTAACAAAACAAGTATCAACAGAAAACAATGACTAGAAAACAAAAAAGTGGGAAGAAAGCAGTTGTATAGATATTTTAAGTGACAAACAAGTGAAATCTTACTCTAGAAGACTTGCACAGAGATAAGAACTAAAAACCTAAATTGTGAGACAGAATTCCTTCAAATAGTAGCACAAAACAACACTGTAAGTACCAACTGTGTTAAAATAGATAAGACGCAACAAAATAGCATATATAGGTTATAGGGAAATAGAGATGAAACGATCAATCATATAATAAGTGAATGTGGCAAATTAGCACCATACCTGTATAAGACTAGACACGACTTTGCGGGGAAAGTGATCCACTAGGAATGATGCAAGAAATTCAAATTTGACCGTACGAACCAATCCGGAATCTCTCCATAGAATGAGACGCACAAACTTCTTTGGGATTTTCTGATACAAATTGATCATCGGCCAAACGACCAGATTTTACGATACTCAACAATACAAAAAAGAACCTGCCGAATAGTGAACTTTGCCGTCCCGGGGGACCACAGAATAAAATTAAATGAAGATAAAAAGAATTATGGACATTGCTTGAGAGCTAAAGAAGTAATGCAACAAAACAATGATAACTATTGTAGGATTTGTAAAGCCACCGGAAGAAATCAGAGGACAAGTTGAGACCATCCAGATTACAGAACTATCAAGATCAGCTAAAATACAGAGAAGAGTCCTGGAGACTGAAGGAAATTTGCTGTCACTCAAATTCTAGTAAAAAAACCATCAGCTAACGTTGTTGTTAAAAACTCTCAAAGGAGTAAAATAACTGATAACTGATTAGAAATGACAATCATCATTAGTTACATAAAACTATTTAGTTGCTTGAAAAAAATACTGACTTCGTCACTAAATTACCCAGAAAGCGTTTACATGCGGAAAAAACTGTCAAACCAAGCAAAATCAAACTTAACAATTTGAATCTATAACTTTGAGGTTTTGCATCACTTGAAAACAGAAGAGTTTCCTTTAAGAATGTCCCAAAATCGGTCATCACTTCGTTCTATAAAGAAACTGCTTTTGTTGGCCTGTAAACTATTGCAAAATATTTGTATAACTGTGTATAGCTGTTTGTGTATGTGCAGAAATAATTTTTTATAATATTTGGTTTCACAAAAAGAATTCATGCCATATTTATTATATATTGGTAACCTTCTCCAATTCATCTCGCAGGGAGTCAAATGCCTTCTATCACCGCATAATGTTTCGAAGCTTTTAAGGCTTATGTGTAACAGGGTTTTATAACATATTTGTTGTTATTCTGTATTATTGGTTAATGGTCGATTCTGGTTTTTGATTTAGATGAAAATCCGTTTTTTAGCATCTTGTATAAAACACTTTGTTTATTCATCTGTAAGTTCATCTATCTATCTATCTATCTATCTATCTATCTATCTATCTATCTATTTGAGTCTTCACATCTATCTATCTATCTATCTATCTATCTATTTGAGTCTTCCAATCTATTAATCTATCCAACTGTGTTTATACCCCTCCAGAAGTTAATAATTAAATAAGGTCTCCAATACGATCAAAAATATTTATGCTGGGTATTATAATGCAGTTGGCATGAAAGCAAAGTAGATTAATTTCTTTAAAAATAAATTTATTTCACATTGTAGCTTCCATTTAGCGATTCATGCTTTTCAAAACATTCTATTCAATTTTTAATTCTATCCATGAAGAAAGTTGATTTTTTTAATCTAATTGACGGAGGAACATTTTCCTCGTTATGCGGTGAAAAATATTGATGTTTCCGTGTCTATTTTAATTTCAAGAACAAGCAGGAATCTTATGGTATTAAATGGGGTCTCAACTGAATGTGTGTTGCAAATGGGAATTATATTCAATGCTGTGTGTTGTGGTTTTGTTTAAATCAATTGTCTTGGACTTTACTCGTGAAGAAGGTCTGTGAATGAGGCTTTAAATATATTGATTGTATCTCTTGCAGACAATTTATACCCATCCCTAAAAATGGAGTGTCCTGAATTGGACACTTAACGTCACTTGATGGTTATACTATATTTCTGAAGATTTTGGAAGTGCTCGTGGTGTAATGGTCATCTTCGTATGAAACGTAAACGGCGCAACGAGTTCAAATCCTGGAGGAAGTTGATTGCATTTCACATAGCACTAATATTCTTGGGAAAGGTATGAATCCAATTATTCTCCCTGCAGCTATGGGTAAATTGTTGGGTAGACTGCGTTCTCTAGACTTAGGCTACCAGTCTAGGCGAAGAAAACTATGAATTAAAACCTGTTAAATTCCACTTAAAAAATTGTCTAGTGCCGTATCCTGCCCGTTCAGAGGGGTGAGTAAATACAAATTTCTGAAGATTTTGGGAATATGGAGAACACCCTCATTGCTATAAATACCTGACATGGAGGGGTTGTATCCATTAGGGTTCTCTCAATGATTTTAAATACACATGTTTAAAGATTATTTGTATTCGCTCGGAAAAAAGCGTAAAAAATGTTCTCTAAAGAAACAACTACACAAAAAATGAAAGTATGACCTTACTGTGAGTACGATTCACTAACCTCGAAGCATAAAATAACCTTAGACGACTTGAAATGCCGTTAAAATCAATTAATCAGTTATCTGCTCATAAAGTACATGCAAATTTACTCTACTACAACCTTTTGCACGTTGAACCCATTGATAGGTATTTCCAACTCTTTCTATAAATTGCTTTTATACCTCAGTGAATTTTATTAAGCGGACAACTTTCTGTAAGTTATGGAAATCTTTATCTGACAAATGCTTTCATCTAATTTGTCATGGCAGGCATGCATTTAAGTGTCGATTTTAAACATTATTTGGGAGGTGAGACCCCATGGTTTTGTCACTGGACAGCGACATCATAATAAGCACGTTCGCAATACTGTCACGTTTTTACGATCATTTTTAGGCAAACACCTTTGGGAAAGATTTGAAACTTCCGTGTCTCCTTAGTTTTAGATTAAATACAACCACTACTGTTTTTGGCATGGAACGATGGTTTTGGCATGAATTAACCAACGAAAGTTGATATGGCATTAAACAAAGAAACCCTACAAACTTTTATGTTATATAATTAGATGCTGTTCTTAACTTAATCTCAACTTTCTCATTGAATCGTTTTTTAAACTATATTAAAAATAATCTGCTTGTACTTATATAACAATAATTCTTTTACGTTTTCTTTAAGTTTAGTTTCATTTAATATTTCTACCTGTTTCTTTACAATTCTGATTGTATACATTTAATTCTTTTAGATGTTGTAAATATGTTTACATTTCTGCTTAATCTCCTTTGCAAAAACTCAGGAATAGTAAACTGATATCAAAATGTGTGATTTTTTTTTCAGATAACATTGGATAATCACGCACCTATCGTTAATACATATAAACATATGTACACATGCGGATGAGAAATTCGTTATTCATTTCATGAATATCTCTTGATGTAGGTATTCGAATCGACATATGAATAGAAATATATAAAAGCATCTGCCCAGTTCATAAAATCCTCCTCAACAGCTTGTATTTCCTACATCAATATCAAAGACCTTCGTGAAGACATATCGGAACAATATTTTACCGCTCTTCTTCAATGGGTCTGGACATTACGAAGGCACAGAGCCCCGAAGTCTGACATCGAAATAACTCGTTTCCTGCTCTGGACTGCTCATGCGCAGAAGCAAGTGACATAAACATGTATGTCTTATTCCGGTTGGTGAATGTGATTTGCTGGATCCTTTCCTCGACCTCATCGACAAATATGGTTCCTTATTTCTTCTAATCCTCACAGCATCTATAACTTCTGTATTTACGGTCACCTCTACTACTACTACTACTACTACTCCTGCTGCTATTTCTACTACTACTACTACTCCTGCTGCTATTTCTACTACTACTACTACTACTACTACTACTTGAACTGCAATGTCTTTTAAAACACGTTTTATCTTTAGAGCTTATATATATTTGAAGAAAGTAGAAAAAAAAACACACAGAATAATTCAAATTGAAGTGATAGGTAAGTTATATTTACACATCGTTTTAAAGTCGTCCATGTTAGATGTCGTGTAAGAATGTATTTGATATTTGATTTTCCAAAAGGACAGTATGGAAGTAAGTATGGAGCTAAATCCGACAGTAAGAAGAAAGTAGAAAAAAACCCAGAAAAATCTAAATTAGATGAATTAAATTTTATGAAAAGCCAACGTTAAACGTTTCTGTTTTAATAACCTTCATCAGGACATTGGTAACGAGAGAACTGTTTACACAGCGAGGGATGATTGTTGAGATAACAGAAGCAAAAAAAAAAAAAATGTATATCACGAAAAGTACATAAACGTACATATTTACTTCCATAATGTCCTTTTGGAAAAACAAATACCGAATACATACTTACTCAGTATCTTACATGAATAACTTCAAAACGAGGTGTAAATATAAAAAAAATACCTATCTACATATTTCACCAAAAACAAGAGGACCTTTATTTTCTCTTAAAATTCCTACATTTTCAAACGTTATTCTACGTGCCAAACACGTACGTAATACTTTTTAAAGAACGGTAAATGTACGTTTGTATATTTTTCGTTAAATACATTTTTTGCTCCTGTTATTTCGACAAGCATCTATCGCTGTGTGGACAATTTTCAAGATATCAAAGTCCTGATGAAGGTTATTAAAACCGAAACGTTTAATGTTGGCTTTACATCAAAATTCAGCTAAATTGGATTCTTCTTTTTTTTTCTACTTTCTTCATACTCTCAGTTTTAAATTCATATCTATTTCCATATATATATATATATATATATATATATATATATATATATATATATATATATATATATTGGAGCTTTAAAAAATGAAGAGACGAAAAGGAATATTAATTGTAGTTATCTATTTTATAGTTGTTCTCAATGAGTTTCGACCTTAGATTATCTTTCAGAGAAACGTTTTTTCTGAAGGAAGCATTTTAAAAGATGGTTTTAAAACAGTTGATATATCACGAAAAAGTAATTATTTGAAAGTAATTGAGTGAATTCAGTTAACTGATCTTTGCTAGGGAATTGAAAAAAACTGTGGAACACGCAGGTGACAATTATACCAATAGTAATTGGTGCGTATGGAACAGTAACAAAAGGATTACTAAAGGGACTGGAGGACTTGGAAGTTGGCGGACGAATGGAGACCATCCAGACGACAGCATTATTGCGAAGAACGGCAAGAATACTGAGAAGAGTCATGGAGAATTGAGGAGACTTGCTGCCACTCAGACTCCAGTGAAAAACCATCGGCTAATGCTTAGGCAGACCACAGAATAAAACTGAAAGAATGTGAAAAGAGTGATAAGTACCTCGACCTTGCTAGAGAATTAAAAAAACTATGGAACATGAAAGTGACAATTACACCAATTGGCAAGGTATCTAAAGGATTATTAAAGGGCCTGGAAGATTTGGAAGTTAGCGGCTGAGTGGAGACTATCCAAACAACAGCATTATTGATAACAGCCAGAATACTGAGATGAGTCCTGGAGACTTGAGGAGACTTTTTGTCACTCAATCTAATGAGTAATAATAATAATAATTAGCAGAATTCGAACGCTGTTAACAAGTAAAATAAATTTTCACAGAAGTTCTGTGGGAAGGCCTCTTTTTTTCTCATAAAATCTGTCAGTGAATTATTGTGATTTTAAGTGAAGGGTGTTTCTAATCGGCTAAATAATTTCCAGCAAAAAAATCCCGAGATGACGACAGATTTCGCTGATGTGAAAAGCTCTAATGAGTGAACAATAATAATATTATTAATAATAAATACCATATACCGAAACTAAAGAAAAATATGCCTATTACTAAATACAAAGGAAACAACAAACGTAAAAAAAACGGCGGACCCATGACTTACCTCTCCACAACATATAAACTTACAACTTTGATTCTGTGGGAGAGAATACTATTTGTATTTCACGTAGTCTTAATAAACTTAGAAAAGGTATTTATCTAATTGTTCTTGCTCCAGCAATGGGTATATAGTAGTGTAGATTGGGCTCCATAATCTTAGTATGGCAACCGGTATTGGAGAAGGAAAACTCTGAATTCAAATCTGTTTTAAATCTAATTTAAATTGACCTTGTGTCATATCTTACTCGTGCGAAGGGATTAGGTAAATATGAGTATTTAATATCTATATATAGAAACAGCATTTGGTATTTATTAACATGGGTTCATATGCCATAAACTCCAATCAGCTAACCTTGCCCATGATCTCTGACAATATAGAGAATGAAGATATCTTTGTTATGGGATGGATTAGAAGATTACCGTCGGTTACTGTCCATGCCACCAAAATGTCGATGGATTAGGTTTGTTAAAATGATAATAAATTTCACGAGGGTTTCCCTGGAACTTTGCCGTAACGTATTGTGTTCATTTTAGCATTTCTTGATTCTGTTGGATTTAATTCGTATCCAGACATACTGTTGGCGACCTTAGTCGAGGGAGAGCTAAAGGGTCATTTTTCAATAGCTTCTTTTGTATTTACTTTCACTTTACTTTCACTTTGTGATCTGCTAGAACAACGAATTTTGGGCCTCGTCCTGGAATGTGCACACATCATTTTCTGTATGATCAACACCGAGGTGTTGGGAGGGCGCTATTTATTTCCTTGGATTGCTCCACTTTACCCTTGATCCTTACCTTATAATGTAATATGATGGCCGAGGGATTTTGTTTTGTGTCTTGCCTTTGGGTTTGGTTGGGCTGAGAGCCTTTCGGCTCGGCGCATGGGTTGGTTGGGTGCAAACTTGAGCGCAGGTGTTAACGCGCACGCGGGGAGGATGTGTCGTTCACAGATGTCTAATAAAAATCCTAGATAGAAAGGTTGACCAATGGATTTGAATGACGTCATGCACCGGAAGCGCGCGCGGAGGAATTTTGGGATTTGAAAAAAAGTTAGTTAGTTGAGAACTAGACTCCGAACGGGAAGGGTCGACTTTTAGGGCTCGCTAAGGCCAGACGAATTTGCGCGCTACGGGCGCCGCACGTGTTGGGGAGTGGGCCGATGGAAAAGCCAGCATAGAAAGATTGTGCCTCTCTCCTTATGTCGAAACCTTTAACTGAAAGGTAATAAAGAGTTTCGTACTTGAACTAAGAAGTCGCAAGTGTTCTTCGTGTTTCGGGATTCCTATGTTCTATGCATATATGTTATGAACATTCTATGTACGTTTCATATATTCATGTATTGGTATGTTTTAATAATACTGAGTGTTAAGCAACGTGGCATCAATTACTATATTTTGATTATTTGGTATGACTTTGTTATAGAATAGCCGAGGGATTTCGGTTCATGCCTTTGAGTTTAGTTAGGCTGAGAACCTTTCGGCTCAACACATGGGTTAGTTAGGCGCAACATTGAAGCAGGTGTTAACGTGGGTGCACGCAGGCGGTTGGAGGTGTCACTCAGACGTCATAATAGTCCGAAACGAACCGAGGTGACAGGGTGCGGGTGACGTCACGCACCGGAAGCGCGTGGAGGTTTGTGTGAGAATTTGAAGAGAGGAAGAGTCGGGTACTAGACGCCAAACGAGAAAGATCGACTTTTGGAGCTCGCAGACGCGAGAACTTGCGCCTTATGGGGGCCGCTTGAGTTGGGGGCCAAATGAATGAAACAGCATAGAAGATTGTGTCTCTCCTCCTTACGTCGAAACCTTTAGCTCCAAGTTAATAAAAAGGTTTCGTACCTGAACAAGAAATCGTTACGTGTTTTCGAATTCCGAGATTCCTATGTTCTATCGTTGTGAACATTATATGTCAATTTCGCACATAGCGTTAATTGTGAATATGGTACAACTTGACCTGGGATTGAACCCCGGTCTCGCGGACCATTGGCTAACACTCTAATCATTAGGCCAATTGCCCGGTGAAGACATACTGTATGACTGTTTTATTCATGCATTTCACAAAACAGTTGTGCGTAAATAATTAAAAACTACTTCAGAAAAAATTAATCTAAAATAAACTCTACGTTTCTCGAGAGAACAAAGAATCGAGGACAATACAATTACATCGCAGTGATTTCATTTTATTTTTTATTTAATCACAATTAAAAAACAAAATGCACAAGTAAAATAGTTTGCTTTGAATAAAGAATGGCACATACCAATCAATACGTGCACAGGCTCTTAAGTAAGGGGTGTATTAATAATACTCAGATGCTATGTAAATATTGGCTGGGCTGCTCATTATTGCCTTTAAGGTGTACCTCACTCGCCAGCCCATAAACTCAGCTTTATCTCTAATAGATAAAAAGGTTGCCAGTGGAAAATCCAAAAAGTAGTTCTCAGACCATATATCATTCAGAGTTCAGTTCAAAATAGGCATCATTATATCTTCCCTCAAAGCATTTTCAAGAAAAGCCACTGAATTGTGTTTTTAGTTTATTGGGTTTTATTATAGTTGTTTGCATAAATCTTTGAGAATTTCTGGGTTAACAGCCATAACAGAATTAAACAGAATTAAACATTAAACGTTCCTTAATCAATCTACTAAACTATTATTTGAAAATTAATTAATCTTCATACCTTTAGTTCAATTACGGATGACTGCAACCCACTCCTGAGCCCTTTAAGTATTCTATTTGCTCTAAGTAACAATATGGGAAGGATAGCTTCGGGTATGCCTCATATTTCTTTTTTGTCGAGTCTCCTTTCTATGTTTTTCTATGATGTTCCAAGGGCTTTAACTGACTTTTTTTTTTATCACTGTCACCTCCATATTACGTAACTTTTGCAGCTCCATTGGTATTTATCTAGTTTTTCCCTTTACTTTCACTTTGTGATCTGCTATAACTACGAAGTTTACATCTTTACTTTTTTATAAACTAAAACTAGATCTTTTGATCTACGGTGGTTTCTCCTTTGTATCTGTAAATCCTGGTGAAATGTGGGCCTCGTCCTCGAATGTGCACACATCATTTTCAGTATAATCAATTTTTAGTCACATGTACATTTTCCTGTGATCCATTTTCTCCTTGTCCAGCCGGACCGTCCAATGATTGTCTTTGATATGACACTAGACTATCAAATGGAGACGTTCCAGGAATGCTTGAGCTTTGGGGAATGCGGAATACCCCTTCATTACCATCGCTCCCAGGTTCACTCTGGCCCGGACTGTTGGCACCTGATAAGATTCTATCTATGGGTTAAATAAAATGAAACTGTGTACTTACGCTAAACTGAACTGCTTGAAATAGAACTGCTTTTGACATTGAAACTTTACTTACTATAAACTAAATTGTTTGAAATAGAACTGTTTTAACATTTAACTGTATGTAAACAAGAACTATACATATGCTAAACTGAATTGTTTTAAATACAATTGTTTGATAAAAGTGAATAGCTTGAAATAGAAATGTTTTTTGTCGATTGAACTGTATACTTATATTAAACAGAATTGTTTGAAATAGAACTGTTTATTTATATAAAAATGAATTTGGCATTAAATAACCGACAAAAGTTGAAGTGCCATAAAACCAAACAGAAAAACAACCCAAACATACACCTTGTGGGCTAATTTGCCTCATTTGTTTTTATATTGTTCAGTATTTCATATCTCCCTGATTACTCTTTGTATTGTCTTGAGTCTTCTTTATTCTTAAGCTTTTACATCAAGCTTTTACAATATTAATTTTGATTGAATTATTTGTAAGTTTCCTTCTTGCAAGCTTTTTCACACGAAATTTAACTTGCTGTTTTTCTAAGTAACGGTCTCCAGGAGTATGCTAAGTATTCTTGTGGAATTTAAGAATGTTGTAGTCTGGATTATTCCTTTGTCCTCTTTGTCCCTTTTCCAGGCCTTTGTTGACTGCTCCAAGTGCACAAACAACAATTACCATCACCGTCGCCTCTATGTTCTACAGCTTTTGGTTTGGTTTGTTTTCTTTGTCTAATGGCATATCAACCTTTGTATTTTATTTAATGCCAAAGCTATTCTCCTAGAAGAACAGAAGTGGTACTATTTAACCCATAGCTGGGAGGATAAGAGGGTTCATACCTTTCCAAGGGTATTATAGCGCGACTGGAGTACGAACTCGCGTACTACGATTCCACTGTCCATCGCTTTAACCATTGCCCCACGACGACACCCCTTACAGCTTTTTATTAAGCTATCTGAGCAGTTCAAGGTATTATTAATATTTTTCCTTTTTTTTATTTTCAATCTGTGGCCTCCAGAATTTGAAAATCCAACGAGATGATCAGTTAATTTCTTCTTGATAACTGATAATGTCTTTACTAAAAACGGGGATTTCGAGATCTTTTTGTATGTCAAAACCCCATTGAATTTCATTTTCTTGGACAAATTCTTGTTTGTGCATGTACCATTTGTCTCTTGCGCAATTTCGAGTTGATCAACTTTCCCACCCAGTCGTGCCTATTCTTTTCGACCTTTTGCACCAGTCTGTTTCATTCGCGAATTATGTGATTAAGCAGTTCGTTTCTGTTCCTATAGAACATAAACTTATTAATCCTCTGAGTATTACAAATTTATTTTGTTTAACATAATAAGTTCTTATGTAATATAATACCCGAGGGATTTCGTTTTATATATCTTGCCTTTAGGTTTAGTTAGTTTGAGAACCTTTCGGCTCAGTGCATGGGGTAGTTAGGTTCATATGGTTATTTATGTTGTGATATTCTGTATTTCGTTTTTCTCCTATTGTTCGACAACTTATTCATGTAAGGTCATTATGGAGCTGTTAACAAGTTCCAGCGGTCCTTACTCTTACCTTGTTTATCCCAATTTTTGCTGTTTTTCTTCACACATGGTGGATTCAATTGATCTTTCCCTGTCTCGATTATTTCTTTTGTCGCTATGCTTTTAATCACCGATAGCTTCTTTTCAATTTCCTTTTTTTCATTTTGATGCTGTTTTTTCTTTTCATTTTTGATTTCTTAAATTTTTCATTTTTTACATTGTCTTATATCAATGTTTTTTTAGAAGGCGCTCGTGGTTCATCGTCTTACGAAATGGACACGGTGATCCAAGTTCAAATTCTAGACGAGGCTGTTTACTTTCATAGAGCACTAATAACATAGAGAAAGGTATATATGCAACTGTTCTCTCTCCAGCAGTGGACAAACAGTAGAATAGACTTGGCTACTTAACGTTAGTACAGCAGATCGTCTTGGAGAAGGAAAATTCAAAATTTAAACCTGTTGCAGACTCCTTTAAAATTTTTTTTCGTATTGCATCTACTCGAGACGGAGGGGTCGATTAAATACGTAAGCAAATATTTTCTTTTATTTTGTGATATTACTTTTTATTATGTTTTCACATTTCTTTATCTTTCTTTTCTTTCCTTTTATGATTTTCTTTCTACTTTATTTCCTTATATTCCAATTTCATTCTCTGTAAATGCATAATTAATTTGGATTTTATTTTTTGGGCATTTGTCTATTTGAGCACTCTTGTCCCCTTCGATGATCGGAATGTTGTGCTTTAGAGTTGTCGGACAAGGGAAGATATCTGGTTAAGGAAGATGGTGACGTCCATTCCATCATTGACACAAGATTACTCTTGTACAGGGGTCACCAAAAAATGTTGTTGACATTTTCTGTTACATTTTCTCTTGTGTTGTTAACTGATTTTAAAAAGATAAGCATTGAGAATCATTGAAGAAGTTTTTCCATGTAGAAAATTTCCATCCATTTCCAGATTCATAAGATTTTAGATCAAATTTGCTATGGTAATATTTACTGTATATTACTGAAAACAAATCATATCTCTATTCTTTTCACTTACAGAAGCTCTAAAACAATCTTGTATTTTTTTGCCTTTTGGGTTTGAATGTTAAAGGTCGCTATGTTGAAAATTTTCTTGCATTAAGTGATTTTGTTTTGGGTTAACTTATACTCAAACTGGACAAAAGTACTGCTTGATTATATATTGTTAAGCAAGAAGTGTATCAAAAGTGCGAGGTATATTCTTTTTATGGAGTATCTTCTCATCACAGAATCATTTCTATAAGATTCACTTTAGTCTTCGTCGGAATAAGAAGAAAACAATAGAGAAAAAGACGAAGGATTGAATCCTGCCTTCTTTGATAAAAAGCAAATTCGGAATCACTAGAACTGCAGAAGTATAACTTTTGCTGCTTTAGCTGCTAATGTTTGTATTGTCATGTTCCTCAATCGTATCCGACCTGAAGTTCTGAAAGTTCTTGGAAAAATTATGTTTTTTCGGAGAAATCGATCTCAGATTCTGATTTTGTTTTTACATATTAATTTCTTCTGGTTCTTTTGCTGTTTTTTAAGTCATTTTCCGTCAATCTTACGGCATATTTTTTCTTCTGCCATTATTTTCATATTGTCATTTCCTCGATGTGCTCATTCTTCTTTAGTTTCCAATCGGCTTTTTAGTTTTCTATCCATTTATCTTCATTATTAGATTCTATTCATTTTTAGATTCTTTCTTTACTTTCTTTACTTTCTTTTATTCTTAAACTTCTTCTTCTTCTTGTTCTATACCACAGCTCTTAAGTTTATGTTTCTTCTAATTGTACTGATCTTCTTCTTCTCTTTCTTCTTCTTCTTCTCTTCTTCTTCTTCTTCTTCTTCTTCTTTCTTCTTCTTCTTCTTCTTCTTCTTCTTCTTCTTCTTCTTCTTCTTCTTCTTCTTCTTCTTCTTCTTCTTCTTCTTTCTTCTTCTTCTTCTTCTTCTTCTTCTTCTTCTTCTTCTTCTTCTTCTTTCTTCTTCTCTTCTTCTTCTTCTTCTTCTTCTTCTTCTTCTTCTTCTTCTTCTTCTTCTTCTTCTTCTCTTCTTCTTCTTCTTCTTCTTCTTCTTCTTCTTCTTCTTCTTCTTCTTCTTCTTCTTCTTCTTCTTCTTCTTCTTCTTCTCTTCTTCTTCTTCTTCTTCTTCTTCTTCTTCTTCTTCTTCTTCTTCTTCTTTCTTCTTCTTCTTCTTCTTCTTCTTCTTCTTCTTCTTCTTCTTCTTCTTCTTCTTCTTCTTCTTCTTCTTCTTCTTCTCTTCTTCTTCTTCTTCTTCTTCTTCTTCTTCTTCTTCTTCTTCTTCTTCTTCTTCTTCTTCTTCTTCTTCTTCTTCTTCTTCTTCTTCTTCTTCTTCTTCTTCTTCTTCTTCTTCTTCTTCTTCTTCTTCTTCTTCTTCTTCTTCTTCTTTCTTCTTCTTCTTCTTCTTCTTCTTCTTCTTCTTTCTTCTTCTTCTTCTTCTTCTTCTTCTTCTTCTTCTTCTTCTTCTTCTTCTTCTTCTTCTTCTTCTTCTTCTTCTTCTTCTTCTTCTTCTTCTTCTTCTTCTTCTTCTTCTTCTTCTTCTTCTTCTTCTATCCTTGATCGGTCGAGAGAGAGCTCGCCTTACACATGAACATGGAATAACCTGACAGGTGACATGGGAGATGTGTGTTTCCAGCCAAAGAATTGGGCAGCCGTATTACGAGGTTACATAAAGCAGACAACAGTTGAATAAGGAATTGACAGACAACAAAGAACAAGACTTACATAAGAATGGCAATAGTTAGAAACAGGAGAGAAGTGAACGTATGTTAGTATTGGTATGCTTAAACTTAATAGGAAGCCCTCAATACAAGTAACGGTCAGCAAGCTGATTTCCTCTATCATCTCTACTGAGAAGGAAGATATTTTTTTCCGTCTTTCTTTCTTTATGTTCTCTTATGCTATTTATCCTTCTGATATAGAGGCTCTCGGGGAGCTTTGAGTAGTGTAATAGCATGCAGGATGAGCAGTTCGATTCTCACTGGGTGCCTCAAAATTCCAGTCTTGAGACACATGTAAACAAAGGTTAGGAAATAACTATTGGTCTCTCGTTTATTTTTGTTATTTTTATAATATAAACCTTGTAATATTGGGACAAATGTGATCCTTTTTCAATGCTCTTCATATTATGTTTCTCTGCTAACAATCTCATACATTTTCTTATATATACATCATCATCATCATCATGTCGCGCCGCCAGCGCGGATATCCTTGACCCTCTCTCACCATTTCTCCCTATCATTCATCGCCTCCGGCAGGTCTTCAGGGTTACATCCTGTGTCCTCACATAGTTGCTGTATGTATGTTCGTGCTGGTCGTCCCACTCTTGCACATCCATATGTGGGGGTCCACAGGAGTACATCGCTTATGAGCTCGTCCTTGCTTCTCCAGCAGTGACCTGCGTGTCTGGTTCGTCGAACTTGTATAGTTTTCGTGATGGGGGGCAGGTGTCCGTATAGTTGGAGTCTCGTGGGGTGTTGTCGCCAGGACTTGTTTAATACTGCTCTCAACATTCTTGTGTAATTTCCGTCCAGCCTCCTCTCCAGCCGCTTCGTAAGCGTCCATGTGGTGCATCCATATAGCAGTATCGACACAACCGCTGCCTGGAAGAAACTGCGTTTCATTTTATCAGTTAGGTCCGACTTCCATATGATCGAGAGCCTATCGATAGCTGTCCATGCCTTCGTCAGTCGTGTGTCGATGTCTTTTTCGGTTGATGAGACGCTACTTCCTAGGTAGGTGAATTTATCGACTAGTTTCAGAGAGGCTCCGTCTAGTGTGGCAATGTTATATATATATATATATATATATATATATATATATATATATATATATATATATATTTGATCGTTTGATTGACTGACGTTATACTAATCAGTCTAGGATTATGTTTTGGCTTGAGGTTAAGAATAAGCGTCATAGTTATAGAGATGTATATTTGTTCTTTAAGAGGTCTTTTTGCTCTCTGATATGTATTATCAAGGATCCATATTTTAAACAGGTATATTCGAGCCATAGATGTGACACTTACAGAGTCAGAGTCGACTTGGGAGTAATGCCAATGAACAGTCATTCCACACTCCCTATATTACCCGATCACTATCGTATGTAATTTAGTATAATACCCAGAATGCCCCTTCTTTTTGGGAGAGATCCCTTTGCAGACATGTAGCGTATTCAAAGTTCTGCGAACAGGAATATATATATATATATATATATATATATATATACTTCATCAGGTATCAATGATATATCAGTGACACTGACCAGAAAAAAATGGGAAGTATGAGGTTCCAAATATGTCCAGATAAGACATGTTTTAGCAAGAAGGTCAAACACACCAAATTAACAAGGTTCTACTTAGAGCATTTTGATCTAATGAAAGTCATCAGGTTCTCGAGTTGAACCATTATTCAAACTTCATCTCAAGATGAAACAGACAGAAAGTCTTCGCCTAATCAATCAAATTGTAAGGATTATATGTAATACATACCTTTACAACTTTATAGAATTAATGCCGTATCTTCTACTCATTTCTGTAATGGCAGCTTACACTTTTTAATACAAAACTTTTTATATTTCCGGCTTATTAGATCTCTGTGAAAACTTCTCGCCGAAACCTTTGGCTACTTTTAAAATATGTACAACCAATTTTGGTAAAAAAAAACTGTGGTGCTCAGAATCACACAATAGCTGTCATTATTGTCATGAATGTATAAGAGTTCGCCAATGGCCCGGAACTCCTTGTCGAGTCATACCAAATACTCAAAAACGGAACTTGATGCCTCTTTGTCAAATACTTCACATTATAAGGTACTTATTTAGGATGAGTAATATTAATCCAGGCAATGAATTAACGCTCTCAACTACACCTCGGTGTTGTAGCTATTGAAAATGGAGTCTTCGGCTCGCCCTCGAACACAGTCGCCAACTTTAATTTTTTTTTTTTTCTGATGGTAAGTTTAGCTAAAGGTCAAAAGAATAAGTTTTTGTGTGAAGATCTAACTTAATAAAAATAGTAAGAAGAGAAACCATTTTAAAAACTAAGTTCCAGTTTGACACCAGCTCTAAATTATGGTTTACCAAAATATTGGGTATCTTGGGAGTAATAATTAAAATATGAGACAAGCTTGGTAATCTTTATACCCAAAAAACATTGAAGTTATTTCCTATTAGTATTCCCGTGGCGCAACCGTTTGTAGAGAATGTATAGCTTGTATAAGATTTATACTGCGAAGATTTTAATCCTTACTCATGGCTCCAAAGCAGATGCTTGGATTGTTTCCTTGATTGTTTATCAAATTATTAAATAGCATTTAAAGGTATGAATTATACAGTAAAGCAATCAACGTGCAAAGATTTCAAAATATTTTTTCTTCGGCAGTGATAATAAATATCTGTTTGAAAATCATTCATTTTTGATAAAAATACTTGAAAACAATAAAAGTGTGATTTATTTTTATTAAGAATAATTACTTGAAACTATAATTGTTTACAAGGGATTCTTATTATTAATTATTTAAAACAATAAAATTGTGTGCTAACAAATGATTACTGTTGGATAAAAATAAAACTATATAATTATTAGTATTAGGTGCCAATTGTTGAAATCCAACAACTTTGTGCAAATTACTCCTGTTGAATAGGAATACTTGATATCATATAACTGTATGCCAAAAAACATTTAAGAAACTACATAAAAATGTAACTATAAACGTATCGTGTATATAATTCACTACTATGTATAAAATAACCACTAACGGGTTTATATGCCCTTAAAAACAATCAATCAATATATTGACTGACTTATTCTTAATTCTAATATGTAAAATTGTCTTAATTCTAATATGTAAAACAGTTGGTGACGCTTTAGCATGGTTAATCAGTTGATTATGAAATCTTTTCTGTCTGATAAAATCGTAAAACTCTAATAGAAGTCATTTTGAATTTTCGTTTATGAAACAATATTTCTCCTTGATATGAAGTATTATTGATTGAACGATTAAGAAGAACACATGTTTCAGAAATCTTTTAGAATCAACTTGTGGTGGCGTGGACAAGTAATAAGGAAATTACAATATTTAAAATCTTAAGTTAAAAAAAGCGAACTACGAGGTGCATACGATAAGTTTCCAGACTTTTTTAGTACGGGTATTTAACATTGTCGTAGGCTCTTGAAAATTCAGTATGTTATTGCTATACATCGTATGAGATGGGTGACCAATTTTTATGATTTCAGATTCAAATAAACAGCTACAGCAGCAATCGGAATACACCCTACTAAAACCTGATTGTCACACCTAGTGAATTTCAAAAATGCAGTTTGACAATTTAGAAGAACGATATGCAATAAAATTCTGTTTTAAACTAGGGGAAAATGCCACTGAAACGTATGGAATGCTTCAGACTGCTTTTCGACCATCTTGCATGAATCGAGCATCAGTTTTTGATTTGCATAAGAGATTCAAGGAAGGCTAGGAGTCGGTGAGGGATGATGAGAGGCATGGGAGGATTAAGGAAGTCAATACACCAGAGTTGATTGGCCAAAGAGTTAGGGTTAGGGTTACTATGTTGAGGTTTTAAGAGAGTTCAGGAAGAGATTCCTTGGGAAGATGCCAGCACTCTTCAAATCGGGTCAGTGGCATTTCCACCAGGACAATGCACCAGTCGACAACTACATCCTTGTCACAGAGTATTTGACCAAGATGGGCTTCAAGACAGTCCCACACTGTCCCTATAGTCCAGACCTTGCTCCCTGTGACTTTTGGTTATTCCCAAAGCTCAGAGGCTGTCGTTATGAGACAATTGAGGAGATATAAGAGGTTGTGACGAAGGTCATTGACACGCTGACACAAGAGGACTTCCATGGGGCCTTCCAGAAGTTGTTGGAACGGTAGAACAAGTGCATTGCAACCGGAGGAGATTACTTTGAAGGGGGACTAGAGTTTCATGTGTGTACTATCAATAAACATGCCCATAAAAAAGACTGGAAACTTATCGTAAGCACCACGTAACTTGTAAGCGTTGCCAAACCTATGTGTCAATTTTGATCCCTCATTCCTCTTCATATTCCATAAAGATTTCTGCAATCTTAAGCAATAAAAATAAACAGTCCTTTTTTTTCCAAATATCTATGGCCTATACATTTTACATGGTAGTGCTAAAACCTAAAGGGTATGAGTGTCTGAATAAGCAAATCATTGGCTTTTTCAAATTAATTGGTATTTTAAAAAAAAACATTTAAATTTGGTTATGTTTGGTTTGATTTTATTGCAAATCAACTATTGCAGATTATAAAATGCCACATCTAATTTATGCATATAAACTAGTCACTGTCAAAACCGAAAAACCCTACCACCATCACTTAAACCCACATCTACCTTTCATTTCCCCCCTTACTTGCCTTTTATCTTTAGACCTCCCTTCTTCTTTTATAACTTTATTTTCTCCGTTATTTTATCTATTTTCCTCTTTTGTTTTAATGTAGGAAAACTAAAAAAATGTTTATTCTGAAGAAGTTCTTTGAATAAAAGAATGA
This sequence comes from Sepioteuthis lessoniana, assembly GCA_963585895.1. Lineage (NCBI taxonomy): Eukaryota > Metazoa > Mollusca > Cephalopoda > Myopsida > Loliginidae > Sepioteuthis > Sepioteuthis lessoniana. The sequence goes on from OY757919.1 coordinate 77,853,334, forward strand.
AATATCACTACTACTAAACCTTTGTAAGTGTTTGATTTATCTATCTTCCGACTTATTTTTATCATATATATAACCTAATTTTTATATTTCCATATATTTTAGTTGACATGTATGCATATCAGTGAATATTTTTTTACACCAAATTATCCTTGCTGAAGTTTTTTCGGGCAGCGCGCTCTCCGCAGCAAAGTGTGCATAAAAGTATTTATTTATGAAGCAGCTTATTCCGTCAAGCAACATTTTGTAACTATTTACTTTTAATGATCCTGTCATATGTCTGTCTGTCTGTCTTTCTTTCTTTCTTTCTTTCTTTCTGTCTTTCTTTTTTATATTTGATTTCTCTTTCTCTCTGACATGTAGTGTTTCCTTCTTTCTTTCCCCACAGTCAAAACGGAATGGTTCATAATTTATTTCAGTTGATGAAAAGAGGTGTTCGTAGCGTAGCGATTATCCTCCTAGGAAGTGGACCCGGCCATTAGAGTTCAAATCGAAAATGAACCTGTTTGCATTTCACAGCGTTAATACCCTTGGGAACAGTCAGTGGAAAATTTGTAATTTTTTCCCCTTATAAACCAACCATTTATACTGAATGGTTAAATGAAAAAGTAAAAGGCTAAATGTAACGAGAGAAGTGTAAAAGGTACCAGGCAAAAGGTACCAGATATCAGGTTAAAAGTAAATGATAATAGGAGTAGTTTAAATGAGGTAACGGGCGAATTCGCTGCGTATTGTGCAGTTTTACGCAAATCTATATAGCAAAGAAAAATAAAATTGCAACACTCTTAAATCCATGTCGATTTTAGTCTACTTACAGGATATTAACGGGGTAAACGTTAAACTCCTTTTTTTGGAAATTATGGACGCCTCAGTCTGTATTAATAATAATCAATTGTATTGCTACCGTTTTCCGAAATGTTAAACTTGTATTACCTATGAATTGAAACATATATTTAGGCTATAGCATCTTTTTTAAGTTCGACTTATGCCTCATTCTATCTCAGATAGTTAAAAGTAAGCACTATAGTACTTAAAAAAAAAAACATGAATCCGTATTTTATACAAAGTCATAGGAAGCCCAGTTGGCTGGGGCTGTAGAATACACGGACAGCATCTCTGCAGAGGGGTAAGATTCCCTCAATGAGTGTGCTGGATATAACACTAAACAATCAGATGGTGAGGCTCCAGTAAAGTTGGAGTTTTGTGAATTACGGGGTATCCTTTTATTGCCATCGCTCTCAGGTCCACTCTGGCCCGGAGTGGTAGTAGCTGATAGAGATCTATCTATGGAACAAATAGAGAGGTTTGATATTTACACTGTGTGCAAACAAATATTTTTGTTGAATTGAATAGTTAGAACTAGAACTGTTTGATCATTTCACTGTGTGTAAATAAATGACTGATGTTTAAATGAATTCTTATCGGTTCATAGCAATAATTGAAACAATTTAACCGTACACAAAAGGGTAAGCTTAGGCTCGTTTAAAAAAAATTATCAAGAAAACATGTTTACAAATCATATATATTTAATATATTTTTATGAAGAAAATTTGGCATTAAATAAATTACAATGCTTAAAATGCCATAAAACCTAGCCTAACCAAACCAAACCAAACCAAACTAGTCAAATGACATTGATTGCAACGAGAAATATCAGAAAGAAAATTACGAAATCTCGAATATCATGACATAAACTTAGCTGAATTATTTCTTAGGAAATGTATATCTATGCCTAACAAGTAAATCCAGCATTCATCTAGCATCTTTAAAAGTTACGCAATATAAAATAAGAATATATATTGAGCTTGATGCAATTTCATTTTCCTTTTGTATATTTCTCAATAATTATATGAGTAAATATTAGTACATACTCAGGTATGCATTATATGTAGCAATCAATTATACTAAAAACATTAATTTAGTCTTTTATTGGTGTATAATTTCTGCTTTTTGTCGATGCACACACACACACACACACACACACACATATATATATATATATATATATATATATATATATATATATATATATATATATTTATTACAACTGTGTATGGTTATCATTATGTCAGTTGGTGGGTTTGTGACAGACGAATAGTGGTATAATTTCTCTGCCTGATGATTGTCATATAAATACATCATGAAACTATATATATATATATATATATATATATATATATATATATATATATATCATGGATGCTTTTTGCGACCACTGGTTTCATGCTGTTCTCATATATATATATATATATATATATATATATATATATATATATATATATTGTTAATAATAATGATGATAATAATAATAACAATAGTAATTTCCAGAACCCTTAGAAGAGTCCTGGAGAGCTGAAGATACTTACCGTCACTCAGACTTCAATGAAAGACCATCGGTTAACACTTGTGTAAAAAAACGCACAAGTAATATAATAATAATAGCATGAATAAATATATGATGATATAGGACATTATATCCATTGGAAATCAGTAAAAACCAAGGAATTCTGAAATTGGAAAGATGGTATAAACACCAACCAGAACCGAGAATTGAAACCAACGAAGCCGTTTCTCTGGGGCATTGCTGTCCAAATTGAAAGAAAAATAGAGAGCGGTAGACCAAATACAGTACCTAAGGAATAAAAAAGAAAAAACATGACTTCTAATTTTATGCTAGTGCCACCTATAATAACATATCAATCACCGAAGACAATAAAATAACCAAATGTAATAAAATGGAAATAGAAACAGATAAAATATCGCACCTTAAAACTACCACCGTACCAATTATAATGTAAATCTTAGGTATGATCAACAACAAAAGTGATAAACACATTAAAAAGATACTTGGATATCTTAGAACATTTGAAAAAAAATGATTTTCACGGAACTACTCGTCTTCTGAGGAGAGTACTCTCATTGTAGATGGAAATATAAACCTCAAAAGAGGCAGCAAAATTTTAAAAAAAAGAATGCAGCTAATTGTTAACTTCCTTCAACCTGGGTTTTGGGTAAAGACCGTCGCAAATTAGCACCAAAAAACTAGACACAGCTATGTAAGGAATGTCATCCACTTGGAATTATGTATAAAATTGAAATTTGACCATACGAACATGACCATATACACAGCTGTTAGAGAAGGACACGCACAAACTTCTTTGGAATGTTTAGATACAAACAGATCATCTAATCTTAATCAGGTGATCAGACTTAATTCTGGTCAATAGAAAAAAGAGAACCTGCCGATTAGTGGACTTTATCTTCACGGCAGACCACAGAATAAAAACAAAAGATAAATATCTAGACCTTACTACAGTACGAAGAATACTAAGGAGAATGAAGGTGAATAAGATACCGATTGCTATTGCTGCACTTGGAACAATCCCCAAAATATTAATAAAAGGAAATAAGAGGTCAAGTGGAGATAATTCCGACTACTGCATTATTAAGTTCGGTCAGAATCTTGAAAAGAGTCATGAAGTGACTCAAACTCAAGTGAGAAAGCATCAGCTAACGCTCGTGTAAAAAAACACCCAGAAGTACAATAATAATCATAATCTCATATATCTGACTAAGATGCGTTTGCCGTTACTGCTAATATTAAGGGGCAAAATAAAACCAATACAACTGCTGTTTAGTAATTAAAGACTCATGAATATAAAAGGATTTTAAAATGAACAAAAAATAAATTCTATTTCATGGGAGAACAGGCAGAAACCCCCTCCACACACAAAGATATATATATATATATATAGAGAGAGAGAGAGAGAGGGAGGGAGGGAGGGAGGGAGAGTGGGGGAGAGAACACCGACCCTAAAAAATTAACACGGAAAAAAGTAAATTGCAAACAACCAGAAACAAAGCTTGTATAGCCAGTATGAACAACAGATTGTCATAAATTGCTTGTAAAGATTGATTGATAAGGTAAAAGATGTGAGTGGTGATGAACAAAAAACACATTATACATTTTCTTCAGTGACTTCGGCGCCATGATCAATTATTGAAGCCGTCTTTTAAAAAATGCCCACTGAATTATCTAAAAAAATTAGACATCTTTGGATTTTCTAAGAAACACAACACGTCAAATAGAAATGGGCAACATCTAACAGATTTCATGATAGAAAATAGATTAACATGCCTCAATACAAACTACCAAAAAAGGAAGGGCAAACTATGGACATACACGTATGCGAACAATAGTAAAGCACGGATAGACTACGTCCTTATAAACAATAAATGGAAAAATAGTGCAATGAATTGCGAGGCATACTCCTCTTTCGAGGGTGTGTCCACCGATCACCGAATAGTCACGGCAAAAATACGGTTAAGCCTACGAAAAAAAAAAACCAAACGAACAGCGACCACCAAATACTATAACTGGGCCCTTTTGAAAAACAGAGATATAAGAGATAAATACGTATTAGAATTAGGAAACAGATTCGAAACACTACAAGAGAAGACGGAAAAAAGTACACCAAATGACGAATATGAAAAATTCATCAATGCGCCCCTCGAAGCAGCAGCGGAATGTATTCCAACAAAACTCAAAACTAAATATAGTCTCATGGGAAACGTTAGCGGTGAGAGAAAAACGTACACTAGGGAAAACAGCCTCCAAAAACTATCGAAAAAATCCAACAAACACAAATGCCCGAAAACTAAAAACGGCACAATATCAATTAGCAGGCATATATATAAAGGAACAGACAGAATACATTCAAAATCAGATAGATAAGATTAGAGACTCGGTGGATGATAGACAATCTAGGATAGCCTGGCAAACAATAAACGAAGTGAGTAGAAGAAAGAGCACAGCCAAAGCAAAACTGAAAGCTGCAAACCAACAGGAAAGAATAAAACTGTGGAAACAGCACTTCGAAAACCTACTAGGAAACCCACCGAAAGTAACACATGAACCAATCACCAGAATAATTTGTAAACAATTAGACATTAAACTAGGACCGTTCACACAAGAAGAAGTCGACTCGGTTCTCAGAAAAGTTAAAAATAGGAAAGCTGCAGGGGTGGACGAGATTCCCCAAGAATATAGAAGACGAGACAATTCGACAACATACTACTCCGACACTGCAACGCAGTCTATAATTAAAATCCAATTGACTGATGGATGAAGGGATACATCCTCCCCTTCCCTAAAAAGGGTGACCTCGGATTAGCCAAAAACTACCGAGGCATAACACTTACATCCATAGCAGCCAAAATCTACAATGCCCTACTACGAAACCGCATAGAACCAAAAATCGACAACATCCTTAGGAAAAACCAAAATGGCTTCCAAAGAAATTGATCCACGACCTCACAAATATTAACCATCCGTAGAATCCTTGAAGGTGTACGGGCAAAAAACATACAAGCGACATTACTATTTGTCGACTTTACCAAGGCCTTCGATTCCATTCACAGAGGAAAGATGGAACAAATCTTACTGGCGTACGGCATACCTAAAGAAACCGTAGCAGCAATAACGATTCTCTATAGAAACATCAAAGTAAAAGTACGATCACCAGATGGAGACACAGAATACTTCGACATTGTAACAGGAGTACTACAAGGGGACACGCTAGCTCCACACCTCTTTATCATTTGTTAAGACTACGTACTTAGAACATCGATTGCTAAAATCAGAGAAAACGGCTTCGAGCTGACAAAGAAAAGAAGCAGAAGGTACCCCGCAAAAACAATTAACGACGCCGACTACGCCGATGACATAGGGATACTGGCAAATACACCCAACCAAGCCGAAACACTACTGCATAGATTGTAACGAGCAGCTGCAGGCATAGGCCTCTATGTCAATGCACACAAAACGGAATATATGTGCTATAGTCAAACAGGTGACATCTCCACACTAGACGGAAGCCCTCTTAAACTAGTAAACAAATTCACTTACCAAGGAAGCAGCGTCTCATCAACCGAAAAGGACATCGACACGAGGTTAACAAAGGCATGGGAAGCTATCAATAGGCTATCGATTATATGGAAATTAGACCTTACCGATAAAATGAAACGCAGTTTCTTCCAGGCAGCGGTCGCATCGATACTGCAATATGGATGCACTACATGGACGCTAACAAAACGGCTGGAGAAGAAGCTAGACGGCAATTACACAAGAATGCTGCGAGCAATCTTGAACAAGTCCTGGCGGCAACACTCTACAAGACACCAACTGTACGGCCACCTGCCTCCTATCACGAAAACTATCCAACTTAGACGAATCAGACATGCAGGACACAGCTGGAGAAGCAGGGACGAACTCATAAGTGATGTACTCTTATGGACCTCCACATATGGCCGAGCAAAAGCAGGACGACCAGCACGAATATACATTCAGCAACTATGTGAGGATACGGGATGTAGCCCTGAAGACCTGCCAGAGGCAATGAACGATAGGGAAAAGTGGCAAGAGAGGGTCAGGGATATCCGTGCTACCAGCACGACATGATGATGATGATGATTTCTGTTCCTCGAAATCATGAAAAACAAAGCTAAGTTTAGGGATCTCAAGAACTAATGAGCACATACAACTCAAATGACGTGAAACATATATGTCAATTTCTAGCTGTAGAGAAATGGACAATTTAGAATGACTTCGCCCGTCCATAACGACAGGTCGTTTTTGCCGGAAATCATACTGACGGGACTGATCAAAATACAACTCTTGACATAAAACTATTCGGTGCTCCAAATTCTTCTGCTAATAACACGAAGAAAATCAATAAGTTCTAGAAGACAGAATCTGATAAATTCTATTCCCATAAAGTGTTGGATGGAATCATATCAACAGAATTAGCCACCTATATGGCTCATTATGCCCTGAACGCTGGAACATTACAGGTGAACAGAAATACAAGCAGAAAATTGCTGGATAAACAACGGCAATCAAAACTTTCAGAAAAAGACTCTCGCTTTAATTGGGGCTAAATAATAATTACAAACAAAACGGGAAACATGAGAACTTCTTACAAAAGAATTAGTCTTGAAAATAATTGAGAGTGCGTTAACCTCAGACTAAAGCAAAATTCAGAGGGACAGAAATCCATCTATTTCTTTCCGGCTTTGGGTAAAAGAGCACAGTAGACTGAGCTATCAAGCCTTTGAAAGGTTTCCGGTCTACAAGAAGGAAAGATTCTAAATTCAAGATCTCAGTAGTGTAGTTAGGGAGAATCTATTGCACAATGTTCTGTTAGCAGCTTATCCAAAATGTGTGGCTAATCCTACACAAACTTTCACCAATATAAACAAATCACCTGCATATGTAGTCAAGCGGGTTACATTTCCAAACAAACTATAAAGCCGTTATAGATCGACGAGGAAGTCCATCATATATATATATATATATATATAACGTGCGATACTAGTAGAAAACGTACTAGGAGAAAATTGCGGTCAATTTTTATAAGAAATCGGATCAAATTTAAAAGTTATTTGAAGACGACCAGAACACACACACACAGACACACACACACACACACACACACATATATATATATTCTTTTAAAACAGGATTAATTAGATCTACAGAAGAAAAACATTTTAGGATTTACTTAATCAATTTTCTTGGTCGTTATAAAGATTTTAAGATTTGGTTCAATTTCATTTAAAATTATCCTTAGTTTTCTATTCGAGGTTTTTTTTCTTATTGATTTTGTGTATGTACAATGTAAGAAAATGATTTTTATATTCTTTTTAATTGCCCACTTGTATGTCAGTCCTGAATTCCTTAAAGGATACGATTCGATTATCATAGTGACATCCTGGGGATCTCTTTTTGGTTCAATTTGAAGAATTCAACATTCGACTTCTTCGGCGTCTGGACGTCTATCATTTTGGACGAGGATTTTGTGTGTTTAGTCCTGTAGCATTTAGTGATACAATAGGAAAAGCTCTTTATAGAAATTCAGACATGTTCTTTTTCTACTTTTAGATTTGAAGATTTTTATGGACAAAAATGCAACTGATTCCAAATCTGAGTGAGTGTTCTGAGGGTGATGTCTTTAACTAAACTTCACGGCCCTCATACGTCGGTAAGTATGTACATGCTACATTTTAATTATATATATA
>OY757919.1:77868909-77961409 GCA_963585895.1 Sepioteuthis lessoniana
CAATAATAGGTTTCCTAACTATATCGTTGATGAACAAATTAAACGAATGATTAAAAATAGTAACCAAAAAATAAACACTGTACTTCTCCACCCAGTCAACAAACATATATCAAACATTTTGGAGGTGCCTGTCGTGTAATAGTTATCGTCCTAGGAAATGGATACGGCGATACGAGTTCAAATCCTGGACGAGACTGATTGCATTTCACATAGCACTAATACCCTTGCGAAAGGTATGGATCCAATTATTCTCCCTCCAGCTATGGGTAAATAGCAGGGCAGACTAGGTTCTTCAGCCTTGGTAAGGCAACTAGTCTAGGAGAAGTAAAAATGCGGAATTCAAACCAGTTAAACTCCGCTTAAAATTGACCTTGTGTCATATCCTTCCCGAGCGGAGGGATTGGTAAATATGATATATCAAACATTCCACCGTAACCAAACGCACTACAATTATAAATCAGATGAAAAAATATTAAAAATATTGATTCATAGAAAAATAATCCCCGCTGATCCTAATAAAAAATAAAACTTATCTTATATTATGATAAATTTAAAACCTCCAACTTGGTCATTAAAATAATTCCTCTCTCTCGACTGGAGTTTTGCAAAAAAAAACAACGTTATACATTAAATTAAATATTCTTTATGAGATTGTATTTCTGAAAATAATAATATATACGTTGGTTTAACATCAGCTACCATATCGAGAAGACTTGCAATCCACCTTTCTGATACAAGTTCCATAGCACAGCATTTTAAAAAAAAATCATACCCAACGACAGAATAATGGAAAATTCTTACCGAAAACACAACAATATTAGACCATCAAAATAACAAGCAAAAACTACAGATTCTCGAGGAACTATATATTAGGAACATACAACCCAAACTAAACAGAATTAATTCTGAAACCAGTGCTTATGTACTACTGACACTATTTATAGAAACAAATTCGAAAAGTAAACGCTACACAATACAACAATGCAGACGCTCTTCTTACGAAGTAGTAATGTACAAACAAAAAATTTCACCACTTTTGTAATACATCCTCCCCTGATCATGGCCCAAAGTTGGGCAGAAAATACTTGGGAAATAACAAATTATGAAAGGTTTATCAACCAATTCCTGCCGAAAATCATAAGATCAATACGGCAATTCGAAAGGATTAACAAAAATATGTAGACAAAAAATATCCATAATGTTCAATCATATATATATATATGCGATAATACACATAAGCACTTTTGAATATTTAACTCAAAAATCTCCATATGAAGGAATAAGCACGTTCTGGACAAGCCAAATAACAACTGAGGAAAGAAACTAAATGAAGTACGAAAAATGATTTGGCAAATGAAACAGGATAAAAGTAAAAGAAAGAAAAATATAGAAAGAAAGAAAGAAAGAAAGAATGTGGGTGACTGAAAAGAAGAAAGGAAATAAAGCGAGAAATGTGAAGAAGTCTATACAAGGAAAGTTTAATTATTTAGTAGGCTTGGCTTAAAACATTACCAGAAATATGGGACATCTAGTATAATGGAAGTCTTTAATAATTTCTATTAAAATAACTCACTTAGCTTTTTATATCCCACTGGGTACGCTAAATAAAAGAAATTGTCGGAAGAAGGACGAAAACACCAAGGATAATTAAAACAAATATCAGACGAAAAAAAGAGAAAATTATCAAAAAGAAGGGATTAAAAATGAAAGTGAGAAAAAAAGAGAAAAGAAAAGGAAAAAGAAAAGACAAGGAGAAAATGAAAATACAAACAAAATTAAAAAGAGACGTTAAAAAAGGCGACTAAATATGGGAAAGAAATAAAAGAAGGAAATTAAATTATAAATTAAATCTTATCAAATCGAAAACAAAAACAAAAACAAGAACTAAAAATCAAAAATTAAAAACCCCCTAAACTTGAAACATTTTAGCGTTTTGTCGTTAGCCCAAAACTAACTCTCCCAATTTGTCCCTCTCGTTAAACCTGACCGTATATCACTTTTGCCTTCGTATCGAAGCGGTTAAACAAGCAATGGATATTTCGTTCTGTGAAATAAACTACGCTAAAGAATTTAGCCTTCTTTACTATTCCTACAAAAACTGTGATAGATACACTAAGCGTAATTACAATGGGAGATAAGGAAAAATTTCAGCGAATAATCAGTTTTTTTTACACATTTTCACTACCATCTGCAAAGAATTTCCACCAGCAATGAACAAGTGCTCATTAATATTATTTTGACGTGGTGATTCGGAATATGACAGAAGTTTAAACTTTATTATAATACGGCATCTTTCTTAATTGCTCTGTTATAAATAACTGCTGAGCGATAGTAGGGCAAAATATCATCAGATGAGCTGTATCATCATATTCTTCTATGCGGAAGAAAATAAGCATTCACTAACATTTATCGACACCATTAAACGTTAAAGGTTATCAAACATTTAAGTAGTGACGGTGATCGACGTATTCAGCAACTCTTTCCCACGGGCAGGATGTGACACAAGGTCACAAGGTTTGGTGGAGATGCCCGTTGTGTAATGGTTATCGTCCTAGGAAATGGACACGGCGACACAAGTTCAAATCCTTGACGAGAATGATTGCATTTCACATAGCACTAATACCCTTGCAAAAGGTATGAATCCAATTATTCTCCCTCTAGCTATGGGTAAATAGTCGAGTAGACTAGGTTCTTCAGCCTTAGTGAGGCAACTAGTCAAGGAGAAGGAAAACTCTGAATTCAAACCTGTTAAACCTCGCTTAAAAATTGACCTTGTGTCATATCCTGCCCGAGCGGAGGGGTTGGTAAATATGGATGTGACACAAGGTCAATTTTAAGCGAAGTTTAACAGATTTGTATTCAGAGTTTTCCTTCTTGGCTGGTTGCCTAAGTCTAACGAAAACAGCCTGTCCTACTATTTACCCATACCAGGAGAGAGAGAGAGAGTAATTGGATTCGTACTTTTCTTAAGAGTATTAGCGCTACAAAATTATTTTCTCACATTTAATTGAAGACACTTATTAGATTTATAGGTACTTCTTCAAGCTGTTGTATTTACCAGCTTAAATGATCCAGAAATTGCAATGGTATAAGAATGATTGCTAAACCTTGGAATTGATTGATACCAATTTAGAACTTCCATAGAAACTTCTAATTATACCAGCGTTTTAGATGTATAAAAAAATTGCCTATCTTTATCGTTTTTATTCTTCTTTTTTTTTTTTTTTTTTTAGTTTACGCCTTCGATGTTAGCTACATTTCTTAATTGGGACTCAAATTACGAACAGAAATAAAGATGTTTAAATTGATAATCTCTTATACTACACTCATTTAAGTTGCATGACATCTTTTCTAACTTTTGTTGTGTTGAGTTTCTTTGTTTAATGGCATATCAATCTTCGTAGGTTATTTAATGCCAAAGCCATCGTTCTAGAAAAACAGTAGTGTACTATTTGTCCCATGGCTGGGAGGATAAGGGGTTTAATACCTTTCCAAAGGGTATTTGTCCGAAAAAGAAGGTAATAGCATGACTGGAGTTCGAACTCGACATTTGTCTCAGTCTCCCACCAGACATGACTTGACACAAGGTCAATGACCCGAGTTCGACCTCGCTTACTACATTCTGTAGTCCAGAGTTTTAACCATTACACCACAAGGACACCCCATCAAACTTTTGAGGAATGTTTCACTGGGGAATGTTAACTTCATAAGATGATATAAAAATATAATCTCTACATATATTTTCTATAATGAGGACTTATAATTCATATTAATAATTGCCATATTTTTGGAAAGGTTTGACTGCCAATAATAATCGTAAAAAAAGTGAATTTTTTAAAAAATTGTGTCTTGGTATCACTGTACATAAGTAAGTTCTCCTTAACACTTATGATTAATATAGAACTACTTTTCTTTTTAACTAAAGATATTATGATGGTATTATCTATAATTAGATATCTAATACAAACCATAACGGTTTGTATTAGGTATTAGTTATTATGAAACTCTAAAATGTTGAAACATTATGACCAAAACAAAAAATATGAAGCAATCCATAAAAAACCCTTTCCTATGTTTGAACTATTTATTTTTGTCTGCTGAGGAGCAATTTGATTTAATTACAAAATTCAATATTTTAGAGTTTGGTAATAAATATTCCATTATAATAGCCGTTTTCATTGGATAGAATGCCATGCGAAATAACAAAATCTTGTCATCTTTGATTTAGACGAAAAACCAAAAACTTTTTCTATCGAAAAAGATTCTCTGCTAGTTGTTATTTATAGGTGACACAGTATCTGCGATCTGCATCGACCCAGCGTAGATTGGTACATCAGCTACTTCTTGATAAACATCGTTTGACATATTTTTTTAATTATTTCTATACTGTCGTATAACACAAGGCTGCTAATGTTCATTATTGCTATTTTCTCTTTATTAACAAGCGACTGCTTCACAATTAGTCTTGCTGTCATTATGGACTTGCTTAAAGAGAGCTTCAACACATTCTCTGTTTTTTTTTTATATATTTCTTTTCTGTTATCATACTTAACATTATTATTATCTTACCGATTCATTAAATGTGTGGTCGCTTGAGCGAAAAGGTAAGTGAGAAAAATGGAAGCATTAATTCCTTATGTTCCAAAGAATTTCCTGTACCATCTTCATACCCATTAATATTGCACTTACCGTTCGAAAAAATAATTAGCTGTTAGCATAATTAAAACTGATGTTGTTTACGCTTACTGGCTTCGATCGGTATCTGTGTTATTCTTATTGAGAGATTTTTCACACCAGCATTAGCTGATGGCTTTCCATTGGAGGCTGAGTGACAGCAAGTCTCCACAAGTCTCCATGACTCCTCTTAGTATTCTGGCTGATCTAAAAAAATGCTGTAGTTTGGATGGTTTCCACTTGTCCTTTCCTTTCCAAGACCTCCAGTCCCTCTACCAATCCTTTGGTGACTGTACCGAGTGCACCAATTAAAATTGGTATCATCGTCACCTTTATGTTTTATTGTTTATTTTCAACCCTCTGGCAACGTCTAGGTATTATCTCTCTTTTCACTTTCCTTCAATTTTACACTGTGGTCAGACGAAATGGCAAAGTCCAGGGTGTTTTTTTTTACTGTCACAAGGTCTGGTCGGGTGGCCTAGATCAGATGATCCGCTTATATCTTAAAATCACAGAGAAATTTGTATATCTCATATTCTTGGATGGATTCTAAGATGTGCAAATACCATTTGTTCGTATGGATAAATCTAAACTTCTTGCACTGTTCCCAGAGAATCATTTTCCCCATCAAATTGTGTCTAGTCTTTTACTCACTCTGCGCTAATTTACTGCATTCGCTTATCATGTGATTGATCATTTCGTCTATTTCTTTGCATAATCAACATCAGCTCTTCTGTTGCGTCTTGTCTATTCTTGCTTTCACTTACTCCTTATGACGTTATTTTTTGCTGATCTCAGAAGATATTCAGTTTTTCTCTTACGGTTTGTCTTTCAAAGCCACGTCCAAGTTTTCTCGTGTGAAATTTCGCTTTTTTATCGCTTGAAATGGCCATAAAGTTATTTTTCGACCTATTTTTGTTTTGTAGTATTTTCTTTGGTTCTGTTGATGCTTGTGTTGTCTGTATTGTTTCTTGTTGCTATAATCAGTCTTCCTCCACGTTTTTTTAATGAAGTCTTTTAGTCTTTGTATCAATGCATCGATGCTATTTTTAATGCTGGTGAGTCCTCTTTTCCCTTCTTTACTCGGAACATTTAGTCTGTCAACGTCATCTCTGGGATGTAAGACCTTACGCATTGTCATGGGTTTTCCTCTTCTCCTCTTTATTTTAAGAATGGTCCCGAGTACGAAGCGGGTTGCACAGGTATTTATCCCTTTGAGTTTAATTTCTGCAATGTTGTTTGGTTTTCAGTAGTTATCTTCTTCTCCTGAGGTATTTTTAAAATAATTTTTCTTTCATCTCCTCTTAATTATTATTATTATTATTATTATTATTATTATTGCGAGTTTTTCATACCAGCGTCAGTTGATGGTGTTTCACTGACGTTTGAGTGATAGCATGTCTCCTAAAATTTCCTCGATTCTTCTGTAGATCCTCTCCGATCCCAACAATGCTGTTGCTTGGATGGTTTCGATTTTCCTCCGATTTCCAATACTTCCAACCCCCTTTCCAAAACATTTGAGACTGTCCCAAGTGCACCTATGACAATTGGCATCACCGCCACTCTAATGTTCCATAGTTTTCTTTGTTTCTTCGCAAACTTGACGTACTTGTCAGTCTTTTCGCTTTCTTTGATTTTCTTATACGCAGTTCTCGCTCTTTTTTTTTTTTTTGTCAATTATCATTAAGTTTGGTCTTCTGGCCTGGATTAACATAATTATTATTATTATTATTATTATTATTATTATTATTATTGTTGAGAGAAATATTTCTTATCTATTTCTTATTGATACATATTGCCTCCATCGTTGAAATTAATTCATGTCGCAGTGGGATTAGAACAACATTTTAAAATTTTGCATTATCCTGAATTAGAAAAGCAACGCCCGAGATAATACTTGTTTAGAGAATTTATTCTAAAAAAATGTATTTGAGTTTGTGTCTTCATATTGGTTCATCTGGGCGTGCTCATGGCGAGAAGGTTATCATCGTCGGAAATGGACCCGGCAACACGACTTCAAATCTATTTGCATATCACATTGCGTTAATATTCTTGGGAAAGGTAAAGTCCAGCTATTATCCCTCCAGCTTTGGTTAAATATTTGGGTATATTGAACTCTTTACTCTTGTTATGGCAACCCGTCTACGAGAAGAAAACTCTGAAAACAAAACAGTGTAAGACAGAGAGACGGATGGATATTTCACCCTGTTTATTTCTGCCTTAGATACGCTTTACGAGCTGTGCCCCTCAACCCAAACAGGTTGCAGGTGACAACTTTAATTGGTTTTCACCATAATTATTTTGTTTCTACCATACTTCCGCCCGGCTTTCTTCACGTGTTTGTTATAGTTATTGACTTTTGGAAATTTCAATTTTATCCAATACTGTCGGCTGTATGAAATAACCCACACGGCAGACTTGGTTGGTTATTTGATCGTCTAGTGGCGTGGACCCCGTTATTGCTTCTCACATCCGGCCGAGTGGGCATTTTATAGGTCGAACAAAATATTCAACACGAACAAACAGAAAGTTGAAAGAATAAAAGACAAAACACGTGTTCAGAACAGCAAAACCTAAGAAGGTGAAGACTGGCACTGTTTTTTGGCATTCTGTGTATATTCATGCCTTGGCTATTACAAGTGCTTTGTGAAATTCCCAAAAGCTACCAAAAATGGTGATTCATCTCTTATCATCGTCTTCACAAATCAACGTCCTAGGCTCGAATGTGTGATTACCGGAGTCTCTCTCAAATTTGACAAATATCCTTCGTCTTTTTCACTCCACCATTCCAGTCTCGCAGGTTCATGCGGGTCAGCTCATTGTGTGGCCTTCGAATTAACAAAGACAGACAAAGGACACTTTTAGACATTCTGACGCTGGTCAAAGATGCTGAAGAATTGATCTCTTCTCAATCACATCCATATATATATATATATATATATAAGAGGATCATTAAATAAGTTTCCAGACTTTTTCGTATGGGCACTTTTATTGATAGTACACATATGAAACTCTAGTCCCCTTCGAAGTAATCTCCTCCAGCTGCAATGCACTTGTACCGTTCCAAAATCTTCTGGAAGGCCTCATGGAAGTCTTCTTGTGTCAGCGTGTCAATGACCTTCGTTACAGCCTCTTTCATCTCCTCAACTCTCTCACAACGACAGCCTGTGAGCTTAGGGAATAACCAAAAGTCACAGGGAGCAAGGTCTGGACTATAGGGAGGGTGAGCAACTGTCTTGATGTCCATCTTGGTCAAATAGTCTGTGACAATGATGGAGTTGTGGACTATTGTATTGTCCCGGTTGAAATGCCACTGACCCGATTTGAAGAGCGTTGGCCTCTTCCGACGGAGTCTCTTCCTGAACGTCCTTAAAATCTCAATATAGTTACCCTAACCCAAACCCTTAACCTTTGGCGAATCAACTCTGTTGTTCTGACTTTCTTACTCCTCCCACACCTCTCATCATCCCTCACAGATTCCCTGCCTTCCTTGAATCTCTTATACCACTCAAAAACTGATGCTCGATTCATGCAAGATGGTCCAAAAGTGGTCTGAAGCATTCCATAGGTTTCTGTGACCTTTTTTCCAAGTTTAAAACTGTGTTTTATTTCATATCGTTCTTTTAAAGTGTCCTCACGTCCAGATTTCATTTTTGAAATTCACCAGCTGTGACAATAAGGCTCTAGTAGGGTGTATTCCAATTCCTGCTGTAGCTGCTCCTTTGAACCTGAAATCATAAACATTGGTCAGTCATCTCATAAGATAGTGAAATTTCAAGAGTCTACGACAGTCTTAAATGCCTGTACAAAAAAAGCCTAGAAACCTATTGAAGGCACCACGTATATATGTATATACATGAATGCTCATTATTGTGCTACTGGCTGTTGATATTTGTCGCTTCCTCCCACCTGACAGGACTTGATTGTTCTACTGGCTGATCTTAAAATAAAATGACTGTATCCCCTGCTGACGGGTAAAACCCTACCGAAAGGAAAGTCCTGTGTATGAAAGTAAAAGGTATCTAATGGTGAGGCTCCATATCTATAGATCTAGGGAGTGTGAAGCTGTTACACCCTGATTCACTCTGATTGGGAGTGGCAGTACCTGTCAGGATCTCATCTATAGATAAAAAAAATCTGTTTAAAGACTTTACCTATGAGATAGGAATATTCGATACGATATAACTATAAAGAAGCTGTTTGTGTAACTGTATACAAACAAATAATAATGTTTACATAGAAATGGTTACTTGAAATCATATGATTATTAGTATCAGATACGTGATATATAACGGTGTACAAAACAAAAAAAATCAATTAAAAAATAACAGCACATGTAAATGTAAAAGTACAATGGACGCGATTCTTTAACGTATAAGCATAAAATAACTCTTGACAGGTTGATATGCCGTTAAAACCAATCTATCCACCAATCACTGGACTAGTTTATTTGTGTTAAGTAGGAATTGCAGTGCCATTGGGTTTTTGTCTGATGTTAGGGGAACCAAGATCACCCTAAGTCTACAGTGATAAGTCATTTTATATGTCCGAAATTATATGTGTGTATGTATTGATCCAGCCCTTCTATCGGGAGCAGGATATGGCACAAGGTCCATTTTTAAGCGGAATACTGCTGGAATTGAGAAATGCATAAATCCTTCTGTTCTCCTTCCAGCTATGCCTAAATAGCAGGGCAAACTATAATCTTTTGTCAAAAGGTTAGGTAACCAGACTACGGGAAGGAAAACTCAGAATTAAATCTTGATACGGTTGTATAGTGGCTCGTACCACATGTCTTCCGGTATCGCGGAAGTATAAAAGACAGAAGGAAGCAGAAAGAGAAGCAGAGAGTTAGCTCTGAAAGGACGTCGACCAATAGTAAGATTCAGTAATTCAGACGTTACACCAATAGCGCGAGATATATAATACTAGTCGGACCGTAAAACTTAAGTTAATGAACTATTAACTTTATATCACTGTGTATCTTTTCCTTACCACGATGCAACAGATGACTTGCTCAAAGTCAAGGGGTTGGATAAATAATGCAACCAAAATTTATAGTATCCTGCATACTCGTTCAATTGACACCGAAAGGTTTAATCAACTCGGAAGAATTAATTGATCCGAGATACTATATAAGCGCGAATAATTACAAAGTGGATTTAATCAAGTGTATTTTTTTTTAAATTGACGGATAACAACGAAGACACGATCTAAATAAGACTGAAGAGTGGGACAGCGAAAGTGCTGTCTGTGGGCACAAAGAAAATGCTGGCACTATTCCGTGTAAGTGAATGTATAATTATCAATATTATAATCTTGACAAGAGATTTTGACAGTTATCCTATTTACCCTATTTACCAACCCCTCCGCTCGGGCAGGATATGACACAAGGTCAATTTTTAAGCGCAGTTTAACAGGTTTGAATTCAGAGTTTTCCTTCTCCTAGACTAGATGCCTCACTAAGGCTGAAGAACCCAGTCTGTCCTACTATTTACCCATAGCTGGAGGTAGAATTATTGGATTCATACCTTTCCTAAGGGTATTAGTGCAATGCGAAATGCAATCATTCTCGTCCAGGATTTGAACTCGAGTCGCCGTGTCCATTTCCTACGACGATAACCATTACACCAAGGGCACCTCCTCAAAGATTTTGACAGTTATAGAAAACAGTTATCGCTTGTCACTAAGACCATGTGATTGGTTGATTGATTGAGTGAGTGAGTAAGTGAGTAATTTCAATTTGTCAACTTGTTATAACTCTTTTATACCTAGTGGTTTCTAAATCGTATTTATTTTTCATATATTTTGTAGTTGTTTCGTAATATTGTCCTATTGAATATGAATTATTTTAAAGCGTTATATTTGCCACATAGATTGGGCCCTAACAGTTACTACGCCTCCTGTTCAAAGAAGACTTGACAGTAATGGCAAAGAAGCGGCACTTCACATTCCCTAGGTCTCCTGAATCTGAGTCTCATTATTAAACGCAGTTTAGTGTGATACGAAAAATAACCTTTTTTAGTGTATTACCTATCTACAGAGGATACAAACGATGAAAAGATTCTGCGTGCTGCACCTGTTAGAAAGTAATGCTTCCTATTTCCCCACAAGGGCAGAAGAAGGCATTGCTGGTATGGCAGTAGGTTTTGGACTTTCCAGACACCAAAAACTTTTATTCTCCTAGACCTCAAGAACTGGATCCTCATCATCAGATGTAGGACCCCCATTTTTGGAAGGGAAAAACCCCTCAGTAGGAAATACAGCCAGGACATTCTACAGAGCGTAAAGACCATTTGATAAATCTGATGTTTCATTACCATTATAATTAGAAAAAATCTGTCGCCTAATTTTAAGCAACAACTGTTCTGCAGTAGACATATCGTTTTTATTAACACACACGGAATCGATTGCCTTTATTCTTATCGACATTTTTCTAATATATTTTTTTTCTTTTTTCAATTATGAATTTGGCATTTATTCTTTCGTTTTCCTACTTTATCATTCAGCCTTATTTGCTTGAAAACGATGCCAAGCAAAAATGGCCATTGCAGGAGAAAATGTCTTTGAAATCCGCGCCAGGAGATTTTTGAGAGTAAATCGCCACTTTTAACGATTGGTTGACTGCTGAGCCAGGAAAAAAATAACCTTTATTTCCTGCTGTGTGTTGTTAGTGTTTGTTTGATGCTCACTTTTTTGGCGGTTATCAGAACATTTACAGCCACCCAATTGAACTAAAAGTGGAAGCTTGCTTTTAAATATGAATTAATATCTCTCTCTATAGATATATAGATATATACGTATTAATCCCCAAAGTTTTCATTATGTCTTTATAACTCTATATCTCCCTCTGTTACTCTCTGTCGTTCTCTCTCTCTCTCTCTCTATATATATATATATATATATGTATGGGAAAAAAAGAAGCCTCGAAAAGCAATAATCTTTGTATTCGTATTTTAGCATTTATTGACTTACCATCGTTTACGCACTATTATAAACATTTCTTTGAAACTTCCAGACAACAATATTTGACTAGTAGTGAAATATTTGAAGGATCAAAACGTAGATTAATATAATAATTTTTTTCCTTCATATATTGTTTAAAGTACAATTCTAACAAATTATGATAATAGATAAATCAATTTTAAAATCTAATTTTGAACTTACATCAATCTTATCAATAGCAATGAAATAATTACATCTTTAGTAGGCACGGATTTATTCTGTATCAACTCAACAACTTTCAGTTTATTTCTTTTGAGTGATTATTTCATTTCATTCACAAATATATTTGATTTCAACATTGCTTAATTATCTTAAATTTAACGAATATGCAAAGTTTCTATAGATCTATTACAAAACATCTAAGCCTGCTGACTATTTCATTTTGAATAACAACTGACGTTAGTCTTAACGTTGTTTTCTCGCTACACACTCACGCTTAGATCTCATATACACTAAAATATATCAACTCAGATTTGGACAAGAGCTTAAAGAAGGGACAGGAAAACTGAGGACAAATCAAGACAATCCAAATTAAAGCATCTCTGAGATCAGCCAAAATTCTCAGAATTGTCTAGGAGATCTGCTGTCTCTCATACTTCAGTGAAAGCATACCAGCAAACGCAGGTGTTAAAACTCAGAAAAGGTAAAGTAATTATAAAGCATATATGTCAGGGCTGGTAGAATATGAAAATGCTCTCCCACTAGTGCTGGTGGTGGTGAACCTGTGGAAGACACGTTTTTGAGCAGAATAAGCCATTCTATTGCAGTAGTCATCATCATGGAAAGGTAATCTACGATAGTTTTCTCATATAAGTTTTTAGGTAACATCATTTCACTGCTATGGAATAAGAGAGACTTGATGACCGTCTCGTATAAACGTCTGAAATTGAAAGCAAATGGCCGTCGCCTTCCACTCTCTCTCTCTCTCTCTCTATATATATATATATATATGCATATATATCCAGAGGCATATCATTCTGTAGTGCCTCTACATACAGGAGCAGATCACTCTTTTTTGCCTCTAAAACTGCGTGGTAACATCCCATGGCTTTCTCATTTACTTTGAAATTAACTTGGGTCTTAAATCAGAAAACTGACGAAGTAAAATATTTTATTAGTCATGAATAATACCAAAGGCAATGACCAGGCAATCTCATCAGATGCGGTTACAGGAGTGTATAGCTCGTGAGAGTAAGAATTGCGAGGATTTAATCTTTTAAACAAAGTGAAAACAACAACAAAACAAAATGACATTTTTTTTCTTACAGTAGAATTAAATTTTTAATAGAATCTAACACCAATAATTCTATTTATTACTAATCAGTTATTTGCATAGAGTTAATTAGTTTCAAGTATTATTGCGTAACATTAACAATTCAATTTAACATAGTTTGTGCAGAGTTATATAGTTAAACAGTCCTATTTGGCCCATAGTTGAGACCCTAACAGACATTACCATTCCGAGTCAAAGTGCACCATGTAGTAATTGCAATAAAGAGGTACTTTTCATACTCCAAATTTCCAGAACTGCATCCTTGCCATCCGATGCAGTTTAGTATTATCCCCAGGAAACGTGTTCTCTTTGACCCATACTTGAGGTGCTAAGAGATACATCCGCTTATGGTCAGATTGGACTTCGGAGTAATGCCAACTAATGGGCATATCCCATATCTGAAAGCTCGAGGACTGGAACCTTGCCATCAAGTACCTATTTTTTGTGACATCCAGAACACTTGATGGGAGTGGAGGTCTTACCCCTCTACTAAGATGCAGTTGGCGTATTCTACAGTCTCTGCCGACTGGGCTTGAAAAGGATCAATTTTATCCTTTTTTTTTAACTTTCTAAGCGGAAGAGATAAACTGTCTGTCTTTCATACGTCATGCGTTATGGGAGAGTTATTTGCTGTTAATATATTAAACATACACATGCCTGAAGTTCATCTTAATAAAAGATTTCTCAAGAAAATAAATAGAATATGCAAACATATTCTTTTTCGATTGATATGCCCAACAGATAAAATAAATAATTTCTTATTAAGATTGATTGATTGATAAATTTCAACAACCATCGGACATATCTGGGGTTAGCTCATGTCATGAAGTTAGGTAATCCCACATACTCCAGATGTCTAAAACTGGAGTTTCACCATCGGATACTGTTTAGAGGCATACCCAGGAACCTATTTTTGTAGGGGATACAGTCATTGTATACTAAACTCACTTACAAGGTGGTCCGATTTTGGATTTTGAGCTTGATTACCTAGGTAGATATTTTAGTGACTGGTTTAAGTGTCCACGAATACAATTTTGAAAAAAAAGTGAAAATAATTTTCTTTTGTATGAAAGGAACATAGCAGAAGTAGAAAAAAATCCAGCCAACAATATGTTTTTTTAAAAACATTTTCCCAAGCAATATAGTAATATACTAACGTGATTTCGTTCACACCATTGCTTAAAAAGAAAAGAAGTACCCTGATTTATATTGAAAGCAGGCAATCTCTTCCATTGCGAGGAAAGGAATACGAAAGTTGTAAGAAGAATGGAAGGAGGAGAGAAAGGTAAAAGAAAGCTGGGAAGGAAACAACCGGGTGGTAGATGAAGAGTGATAATTTAATCGTCTAGCTTTTCGTAAATAAATAAAAACCGCCTGTCGTTAGCGTGACATTGAAGGAAATGACTTGTCACGCGATTACTAGTCAGCTATCTCAGAAAAAGCAGGGTTTTAAAGAAGTGTGGGAAATTGGTATAAAGTAAAAGAAAGAGTAAAAGTAGGTAAGCTGAAAGAATAATGAGAAATGTGAGTATTGAAATGAAGTAAGGAAAAAGAAGATGTAAAAAAAGAAGAAAACAAAGATTTAAAAAGAACTGGATAAAAATTTGGACGTTTTAACGATATGGCAAAGGGGGAAAATGAAATAGTAAAATGAAGGAAAATAGAAAATAAGGTAACATATAAAGAAGTACGAAAAATCAAGCTAACAAACAAACAAACAAACAAATAGAACAAATGGAAATCAATTAAATAAAGAAAGAAAAATTACAAATTTGAAACAGAAAACTTTCAGCTGAAATAAAATGTTTAAAATGTTCTCATATTTTTCGATATATTTATAACTCATATACTCTGATGGAAGGCAAAAACACCCGAAACGTTTAATGTTGACATATAATTCAATAAATAAATTGTTGAAATCATCCTTTGAAGACCTTATTTTTTTTCATTTCTGTATATTTTCCAATATATATATATATATATATATATATATATATATATATATGATTAAGCAGCAGCCCCTCGTTTAAACATGTACATGTCTATATAATTTTATTTGTATCCTTTCTATCATCCTGACAAGTGTTTTAATTTTGGGTCGGAGTGGATGATAAATTCACTAATATATTCATTCTCACCAATAGCACTAAAGTAAATCAACATAAAACGAGGGACCTCTCTTTGTGTCCTAATTAACGCAAGCAATATTTAAAAAATTACTATTTCTACTTATAAAAAAATCAACCAACATTAGTCTTTGCGCCCTCAATTTCAATAGTGAATGCCTCTTCCGTTATAAAAAGAATCACCATAAAAACACTTATTTCCAGAGCTAAATTCATCTCTTTCTCTCGAAATATCTTTCTTAAAGAACTCAAAAGTGTTAAACAGACCCTTATTAATAATGGGTTTCCTAACTATATTGTTGATACAGAAATTAAGTATTTCGTTTATAAAACGAAACAACATAACATACGCAACACCCTGAGCCATAACCAAACCAACTAAACTTTTACTGTCGAAACCAATTTCATAATAATTACAATATAGATGAACATATATTTATAAAAAAAAATTACCGCAAATAATTTTCTCACCGCTGATCTTAACAGAAAAAAAAATGAACTTATCATTTACTACAAAAAATTTAAGACATTCAGCCTAATCCTTTCTAAAACTCTTTTTCTTCCGCTAAACTTCTTGATTGGACAAACGTCGTATATATGTTCAAATGTTTCTTGGGAGACTGTGTCTCCAACGAAAATAATACATACTTTAGTCTTTCCTCTAGGACTCTTTCAATGCGTCTTACAATGCACCTTGATGACTCAAGTGCTACAGACCTTCATCTTACAAGTCATTCCCTCCCCAAATCCAAGTTTAGAAAAATTGTCGAAACACTACTATAATTACATATGAAATTAATAAGCAACGAATACAAATCCTAGAAGCCCTACATATAAAAACAGAAAAACTATAATTAATCGAATTAATCGTGAAAATTATGATAGTGTTTGGAAATGCCTTTACTTTTTTTTTAAATTTATAAAACGTAATGAAAGTTTTAAAATGATCTATTTCCGTTGATACCTTTCTGTTTTTAATTTTTTGGTGTAAAATTTATCAATCTTAGCTTTCTTCTTACTATCTCAGTTTAGACCAACGATATGTTTATGAATCCAATTATGAAAATCTTTTAATAATTTAACAAACTATTAAAAAGACTATTCCTTACATTTGTCAACCTTTCACTGATCATAACCAATGACGGTTCCGAAAGCGCTCGGAAAAATTTTCGTTAATTTACCTACCAACTCTAACCCAAAATTAAAACACTTGTCGGGATATTGGAAAGGATCCTAAGATAATTATATAGACAACATGAGTCTTTATCATTTAATCAAATATATATATATATATATATATATATATGTGTGTGTGTGTGTGTGTGTGTGTGTGTATTTCTTTCACAGCACCATTGTGAAAAAAGTTGTATAATAGGGAACATGGTTTTATTAAAATCGATTAAAACGAATATAAATCTTTGGTGCCTTTCAACTTACACTAATTCAAAAGTCAATAGTTGGTATTTCCAAATGAAAACAACGATTTTATAAGAAAAAGGATCTTTAAATTGGAAGTAGACGCGAAGACAAAATATAAATCCACTGAACTCCAGATCAAGTCAATGACTTCCCAAATATTTCGAATTTGTGTCTGTGCTCTATGCTGACTATATGAGTAAGACTATTTAATAATTTTAGGTGAAGATTGTCAATTATTTCCTGTGTTCTTTTCAAAGGCAGGCACTAATAACATCATCAAGGTATTCATAGTGTGACGGCAAATTGACTAAAATCCCCAAACGGGACTTTATTTTCGCACGTGTGAAGACGGGGCAGGTTGGCACTTGATCCCCTATGGAATAAGTCCTCGTTCAGAGTTTTTCTCTCAGGCATATAAGACCTGGCATATTACGTGAGGGATCAATTTAGGGCCAGACTAACCGCCACTGGCAAGGGGTCCAAATTTCACACTATCCACACACCCACCAAGGCCACTAAACTTCCTCCCCTAGACAACAGAAGATATGGACCTATAGGTTATAGTCGTAATAATATTATATTGTAGTAGTCGGCAACTCCGGTTTCCCGTGTGATATTTTAAAGGAATTAATAGGACAATTCTAAGCAAGATAACATAAGGCGAATAGAAGCTGAAAAGGATATGTGACTCAACAAATCGTAGCAGAACTGCAAAGAACAACTTAGACCACGTGGTAACATAAAAATACATGAATCCTTTACTATAGAAAGAGATACACTTTCAAAGTGTCAAATATGTATAATGAATTGAACAGTCCATGGACATAAATGTCTTTTTTCTTTTCTTTTCTTTCGTTTTCCTCCAAATTGAGAGAGAGAGAGAGGGTGGTATATACAATTTGGGTATAAAAGAGAAATAGCCCCAAAGTTACTTATCTTATTTTTCGACGGGGTTCCACTGGAGAATCTTTCTTCTTTCACGGGCTCATAGACTTTATGCTATTTTTTTAACACTGGCTTGAAGAACTTGGGTCCCTCGTGTCCAAGATATGTTTTTGTCTTCTTCACCCGGAGTAAATGGCTATGGGTCTGTCTGCCACGAGCCCTTTCCAATAACTGCCTTTTCTTCTCGTTTTTTCTCGCCGACGAGGAGAAGGTGCCACTTCCGTTTTAGGGTCCCAGCCAATCATTTGGCTTCTCCTTTCTTCCCCCTGGTGTCCGGCGACCTGAGGTTATAAAGTACCAACATCTGTTGATATGCCCTCTGTGACCTACATTCTTTCTTAACGGTCACTTTTTTGACGGGTTGCCACTGTTCATTCCAACGGGAGGATAGTATTAATCTTATTTCTATCGTCTCCGTGGGCTATCACGTGACATCTCTCTTCTTATGAGAAGAAAGGGATAACAGAAATACCATAAAAAAAGGTAATTCATCTCACTGTTCTCTCTCCTTTTCTTTCCCCTTTTTCTTTTCACTTTACCTTTCTTTTATTCCCTTTCTTCTTCACGCTTTGACGAATTCTTTCCTTTTCCTTTTTTCGTCCTTCCTAATTTTCACCGTAGAGGAAGGCAATTCCTCTTCTCTTTCTTTCTATCTCTCCTTTTCTTTTTCTTTAATCTTGTCTTCCTTTCTTTCTTTTCCTCTCCCGGCTTTTGGCCGTCTCACGTTTCAAACTTAAGGAGGTAAATTCCTTTTTCTTTCTTTCTTCGTCATTTTGGACGACTTTATAAACTTAATTATCAAGCTCTGGGGAGAAAAATTTCCTTTTCTTTTCTCTCTTTCCCCTCTTCGTCACTTGTTGACGAACCTCTTTCTCGTTTTTTTCGCCGACGGGGAGAAGGTGCCACTTCCGTTTTAGGGTCCCAGCCAATCATTTGGCTTCTCTCTCCTTCTCCCTTCCGGTGTCCGGCGACCTGAGGTTACTAAGTACCAACATCTGTTGATATCCCCTCTGTGACCTACATTCTTTCTTAACGGTATCTTTGACGGTTTGCCACTGTTCATTCCGATGGGAGGATAGTATTAATCTTATTTCTATCGTCTCCGTGGGATATCACGTGACAATAGGCATATGAGTCATTTATTGCAGAGCAGAGGTGAACATAAATGCATGCCTAATAAATTATTCTGAAGGGTTCACACTTCTGCACAGGGCTAGGACTCGGACTTAGTTAACATCTCAGGATCTGTTGTGAGTAATACACAAAGTCCGATAGAGTATATACTGAGAGAGCTCGAGCATAAATTAAATGTTCGGTGTCAGCAACTAGATTTGGAGTTCAATGAATATATATATATATATATATATATATAACACTAATACCCTTGGGAAAGGTATGAATCCAATTGTTCTCCCTCCAACTATGGGTAAATAGTAGGGTAGACTGGTTTCTTCAGCCTTTTTTGAGGCAACTAGTCTAGGAGAAGGAAAACTCTGAATTCAAACCTGTTAAACTCCGCTTAAAAATTGACCTTGTGTCATATCCTGCCCGAGCGGAGGGGTTGGTAAATATGATATATATATATATATAAGGTTTTTCAATATATGTGGGAAACGCGTGACTGCTAATAGCTCAACTAGTAATAATGTGTTCTTTTTTCTTTAAGATTTGAAAATAATGTAGTATAACTTCTAATCTTCGATCATAATGCCTTAGACAAGAAAGGAAAAATAGTTTGCGTCACTCCTTATTTGGAGACAAAATCAATCAAAATCACGCGAGAAAATTTCCGCAAGGAGATGAATTTAACAACTATCTCCAGAAAAAGCCTAATTTATTGTTGGGTACTCTAATTTCAGTAAACGACCTCAAAAAAGGCAGAAAATACCTCATCTGGCAGGAAATTGACTTCAAGATGTCCTGTCAATGTGGATGGGGTGAGAGATTCTTTCGGAAGGAGTACTAAAATGTCCCATCGAAGACGTTTCCACGTGCACTATAACATAAATTCAATCAATTTCTGCCCTTGCCATCTTGTTTGAACCGTCAGAAATGATATGACTGCTTTTTATGACTTAGATGAAAGATGACTTGATGATACATGAATTATCATATTAATGGTTGGCATCTACTTTTAGACACTATATATATATATATATATATACTATTAGGGGAATCATATATATATATATATATATATATATATATATACGGATTAGCCAAGAACTACCGAGGTATAACACTTACATCCATTGCAGCCAAAATTTATAATGCTCTATTACGAAACTGCATAGAGCCCAAAATCGACAACCTTAAGAAAAATCAAAATGGCTTCCGAAGAAATAGATTCACGATCTCACAAATATTGACCATCCGTAGAATCCTTGATGGCGTACGGGCAAAAAACCTACAGGCGACATTACTATTTGTCGACTTTACCAAGGCTTTCGATTCCATTCACAGAGGGAAGATGGAACAAATTCTACTTGTATACGGTCTACCAAAAGAAACCGTAGCAGCAATAACGATTCTCTACAAAAATACCAAAGTGAAAGTACGTTCACCGGATGGAGACACAGAATACTTCGACATTGTAGCAGGAGTACTTCAAGGGGACATGCTAGCTCAATACTTCTTAATCATCTGTCTAGACTACGTGCTTAGAACATCGATTGATAAAATCAGAGAAAACGGCTTCGAGCTGACAAAGAAAAGAGCAGAAGGTACCCTGCAAAAAAATTACCGACGCCGACTACGCCGATGACATAACGATACTGGCGAATACACCCAACCAGGCCAAAACCCTACTACATAGTATGGAAAGAGCCGCCGCAGGCATTGGCCTCCACACAAAACTGAATATAAGTGCTATAATCAAACAGGCGATATTACCACACTAGGCAGAGCCTCTCTGAAACTGGTAGACAAGTTCACTTACCTTGGTAGCAGTGTCTCATTAACCGAAAAAGATATCGACACGCGACTAACGAAGGGTGGACAGCTATCGATAAACTATCGGTCATATGAAGATCCAACCTGACCGATAAAATGAACCGCAGTTTCTTCAAGGTAGCGGTCGTATCGATACTGCTGTATGGATGCACTACTTGGACGCTAACTAAACGGCTGGAGAAGAAGCTGGACGGCAATTACACAAGAGTGTTGCGAGCAATACTGAACAAGTCCTGGCGGCAACACCCAACAAGGCATCAACTATACGGCCACCTGCCTCCTATCACGAAAACTATCCAAGTTAGACGAACCAGACATGCAGGACACTGTTGGAGAAGCAGGGACGAGCTCATAAGTGATGTACTCCTATGGACCCCCACATATGGCCGGTCAAAAGCAGGACGACCAGCGCAAACATACATACAGCAGCTATGTGAGGATACGGGATGTAGCCCTGAAGACCTGCCGGAGGCGATGAACGATAGAGAGAAGTGGCGAGAGAGGATCAGGGATATCCGTGCTAGCGGCACGACATGATGATATATATATATATATATATATATATATATATTGAAAGACGGATAGTGGGGCAAGATGGGTTAGCAACCCAAATTGCACGCTCCGTGAAGAGCAACCAAGAAAGATGCTACGATGAACCTAAATGCACAATACCCCCAGGGGATCCCGAGAGGGGGGGGGCGGAAGAGATCCTCAACAGGATGGATTTAACGGAAACGAACAGGAATGCCCAATCAACTTTGAGCAGATGCATTTGTGGTAAGATGTGCAAAAACCAAAGAGGCTTGAAGATACATCAAAGCCGGATGAAATGTCTGGAAGGGGGTAACCGGGAGCAACGTACAGGTATAAGTCCTGGTAAAACGGAGGAGGTGCCGGGACAGGAGTCATACCACAGCGCCCAGTCCCTCCAAGTTTCAGTTCCTCCTACTCTGGGCAAGGAGTCCCGTAAGAAGATTAAATGGCCCCCAGCGAATAACAAGGGGGCCTGGCAGGACTTCGATAATGACATTTGTGAGATAATTCAGTCAGCTACGAAGGGGGACGTGGACTGGCGAATAAATTTCATGACGACAATAATAACTAGCTTGGCGTCAGAGATTTGGTTTCGTCGAAACCCGGCAGCCAAGGAGGCCCTACACTGCCAACCGTAGGGTGAATAAAATGAAAGACCTAAGGAAAGAAATAAGATCCCTTAAGAAGCTATATAGAAGGGCAAGTATAGGAGAGCGTCAACCCCTCGAGGAGCTCAGGGGAATACTCAGAGGGGAATTGAAAACCTTACGGCGAGCGGAGTGGCACAGGAGGAGAAGGAGGAAAGAAAGATCGAAGAAGCGGGCAAATTTCCTGTCTAATCCCTTTGGCTTTGCAAGAACATTACTAGGGGAGAAGCGAAATGGGAATTTGGAGGCATCGGAGGAAGAAATTAACAACCACCTTCGAGATACTATGAGTGACCCTACAAAAGATCAAAATATGGGTATTAACAACCGCTTGATTCTTCAGAAGCCACCAGTGGTCCAATATGACACCCGCTTGCCAACCTGGAAGGAAATGCAAGACGTTGTGAGAGCCACAAGATCCGCCTCAGCACCAGGACCAAGTGGGGTACCCTATATTGTGTACAAGCGGAGTAAAGGGGTTTTACAAATCCTGTGGAAGATATTGAGAGTCATTTGGAGGAGAGGCAAGATTGTGGAGCAATGGAGATTCGCTGAGGGGGTATGGATCCCGAAGGAGGAGGGTTCGAAGTTATTGGACCAGTTCCGATTAATTTCTTTATTAAACACTGAAAGTAAGATCTTTTTCAGTTTATTGTCAAGGCGATTATCAGATTTCTTCCTGAGTAACGGCTACATTGATACATCAGTCCAGAAGGGCGGGGTAGCCGGTATGCCAGGGTGCCTTGAACATACAGGAGTCCTGACACAGCTCCTGAGAGAGGCAAAGGAAAACAAAGGAGACTTGACGGTATTATGGTTGGATCTCGCAAACGCCTACGGGTCCATGCCACACAAACTGGTGGAGGAAGCCCTAACGAGACATCACGTACCCCCATCAGTATGCGATCTCATTGCAGACTATTATAGGAATTTCCGGCTGAGATCATGTTCTAGTTCAGTAACATCAGAGTGGCAAACCCTGGAAAAGGTTATCATTACAGGGTGTACTATGTCTGCCGTCCTATTCTCATTGACTATGAACATGCTTGTGAAGGCGGCAGAGGTGGAATGCCGAGGTCCTTTGTCTAGATTAGGAGTCCGCCAATCACCAATAAGGGCTTACATGGGTTACTTAACCGTGACGACAACATCTGTCATGGGAGGTAGATGGCTCTTAAAGGGTTTCGAGAGAAATATGACCTGGGCTAGAATGTATTTCAAGCCAGCAAAATCCATGTCACTAGTATGAAAAAAAGGCAAAGTCATGGAGAAAGTCCGATTCACAGTCGCAGGAGAAACAATACCTATTCTGAGCGAAAAGCCTATTAAGAGCTTGGGCAAGACTTTCAACAGTAGTCTGAAGGACACAGCCGCAAAACAGAAGACTATAAAAGACCTTGAAGAATGGCTGACGAAAATCGACAAATCTGGATTGCCTGGTCGATTTAAGGCATGGTTATTCCAGCATGCAGTTTTGCCTCGGATATTGTGGCCATTGCTCGTCTATGACATTCCGATTACCACCGTGGAATCGTTAGAGAGAGCAATTAGTAATCGGTTGAGAAGGTGGCTGGGCTTGCCGAGATGCTTAAGTGGTGCAGCTCTCTACGGGAACAGCAACGCATTACGCCTCCCCTGCAGCAGCCTCGTGGAAGAATTCAAAATCACGAAGACAAGAGACTTGCTACAGTATACAGTCTGAAGATCCAAAGGTGGCGGCAGCAGGAATTCAGATAAGATCTGGCAAGAAGTGGAGTGCGAGGAGAGAGTTGCAAGTGGCGGAAGAGAGGCTTAGGCATAAAGATATCTTAGGGTCGATAGCTAAAGGCAGAGCGGGATTGGGATTTTTCCCCTCGACGCATACCATTAGTGCCAAAGGCAAGGAAAGACGCCATCTCATCCTAGAAGTCCGAGAGGGCGTAGAAGAAGAGCGTTACGGCAAAATGGTCGGTCTGAGTCAGCAAGGAGCCTGGACAAGGTGGGACGATGTAGAGAAGAAAAGGGTTTCATGGTCAGATTGTTGGCGGCCGGATTTCAACGAGATTCGATTCCTTATTAAATCAGTGTATGATGTGTTACCGAGCCCAACGAACCTGCACATATGTGCTAGGAAAGGATTTTTACAACATATCCTTAGTAGTTGCCCAAAAGCTTTGGGTGATGGACGGTACCGTTGGCGTCACGATCAAGTACTCAAGGTAATTGCAAATGAGGTGACTAAAGCTATGAGGGCTAGTAAACATCAACCAGGAAAATTGAAGCAAATCAATTTCGTAAAAGCAGGAGAGAAGATACAGAGGAAGAGGAGAGAGAAAACGAACCTGTTATCTTCCGCGGACGATTGGCAGTTGACAGTGGATTTGGAGACTCAGCTGAAGTTCCCCAGACACATAGCTGTAACATCGCTAAGACCGGATCTGATATTGCACTCTGATAATACAAAGCAGTGCATTATTTGGGAGCTGACTGTGTCATGGGAGGAATATATCACTCTCGCTAATGAGAGGAAGAAGTCCAAATACCAAGAACTGGTCGAACAATGTCAACAAAAGTCATGGAAGATTCATTATGACCCCGTAGAAGTCGGTTGCAGGGGCTTTGCTGGACAGTCTTTGGGCAGAGCCCAAGCAAAAATTGGTATAGTCGGTGCATCTAGAGTGAGAGCGATGAAGGACATTACCAACACAGTTCTGAAGGCGTCAAAGTGGATTTAGCTTAAGAGATCAGAGCCATGGAAGAAATAAAGAGGACGTTGGAGGAGCCTAAAGAATTAAGACTAAGATACACATTACAAACCATAAATGCATAATAAGTTAATACAAAGTTAGGATAGTCGGAATGTCAGGGGGAGGTTGAGAATAATTGGCGGTTGGGAGGGGGGATGGACATTTTATTTATTTTATGTATTTATTTATTTTTTCATTTTTTTATTTTTTAATAATCCTTTTTTTTTCTTTTCTTCCTCGTATACTGGTTATGGTCCGCTACGATTTAAGGTAATTTATTTGCCAGCGGTCACGAGCAGTTTTAGTTAATTGATTGAAACCTAATTACAAATAATTCATGGGATGAAGCGGGGGGTGATGATAGGTTTGAAATAGTAATAAATTAGAATGTAAGTTGAATAGAGTAGCGTTTTTTATTTTTTATTCTTTATTTATTTATTTATTTTTTTTTTAGGAATATGTAGGAGATTGGTAATATGAACATAGGTTAATGATAAACGGGGAGGAAAAGTTTAGCAAAAGGCATGAGTTAATCTTTAGCAAATAATCTCGTGAGCCAAATAAACGGGATTATTATAATTATTTTTTAATTCTTTTTTTTTTTTTGCGAATATGGGCATAAGGTAAAGTTAAAGACTGACTGAATAGTTTTGAGCGGGGGATTAATTCATGTTAGTTTAGTAGTATTAGTATAGGACAGATTTGGCGGGAAATTCGTGTAAGTCTAGTGAAGTGTAAATCATGGACACGGACGAGTATTAAAATAACATCTTACCTCGGTACCGATTCCGGAAGTAGAAAGAAGAAACCGGATGAGGTAAAGATGGTACTATATAGCAGAGGAGTGTGGAATGCCCTGTTTTCATTGGCTGTTTACTAAAAGACAGATGTCTATAAGAACGGCCGAAGTCCGGTTTTTTATTTATTTTTTTCTTTGCTTTGGTAGAGGCACGAGCGTAGCACGTCGCGATCACGGAGTCGGCTTGGCTCTTTCAGAGTCAAGCCGGGGTTACTGTCGGAACTGATATGATGCAGAAATAACCCGAAATCGGCAATGAAGACAGTGCATCACTGAAGACCTCCCTGATGCATCTAAGATGTATGATTGAAATATAAATCATTTTTTACATTATCGATAATTTAGCAAGGGATTCAGTCAACGTATTCTAAGCCGTGGAAACAAGTCACTGAAGATGAAGGGATGAAGATGTTAAAGATTGAAATTTAGTTTAAGAAAACGAAGAACAAAGATGGAAGAGAATTAGCCTAAAAGTCCTATCGCAAATAAGAAGCGAAAGAACTTTCCCCAGTTGATTCCACAAATAAATACAATGGAATACGTTGATATATCTGTAAATCTACAAACTAACAATGAAGAAGGCACATTTTTTTAATAGATAATTATCTTTCAACGTGTCCTAATTACACATTGTCTTATTCTTATAACCGACATAACTGACCACATCATCAGGTCATTTATCAACATCTTTGCCGATGACACAACGGTTAGTCATATGACCTCAAGAAATGTCAAACATCGTACCACGGCCACTAGTCAATCAGATAATCTTAATTGGATTGTGCGATGAGGTAGAAAATCGCGTGTGCCCTTCAATACCTCTAAGACAAACGTGTTATCTTATATATTCCCATCGGGAACCTGCCCCTATTCTAATAGATAAAACTCGATTGTAATAGAACAACTGCCTTGACAAACTGTCCGGTGTCCACTTTAACTTCTGATTTGATCGTTTTGTTCGAACGGTATATCAACTCCTTATGGGTTATTTAATGTTGAAATTTTAAGCTAACTCATTTGAGCATTTATCTCGTTCATCCATGCTTAATTTCGTTGCTTTTGCTGGAACTTATGTTATTTATGTGATTTTACGATAGGTCCTGAGCTATTTATTTGAATACGAACAGTAAGAACGTTGAAGGCAAATGCTGGCCGGGGGTAGGTGAATCCAAAATGTGTGGAAACTATCGTGGATCGATTTTGGACCTTGATAAACAAAAACAGAAGAAAGAAAGGAACAGAAGAAAGAAAGAGCCGAAAGAAAGAAAGAAAGAAAGGGGCAGAAGAAAGAAGGAAAGCCAATCGAATAAAGAGAGAAAAATGCAAGCAAGAAAGAAAGAAAGAAATAGAGAAAAGAGAGAAAAGAAAAAAGTATGGCATGAAGAAAAAACAATGTATGAGAAACAAGTTCTAAGTAAAGTTGGCGACTTTAGTCAAGGGTGACTCCAAGGCTGCCTTTTCAATAACTACTACACCCAGGTATTGGGGACGGCGCTACTCCATTCCTTGGATTGCTCTATTTAACCATTGATCCTTACCTCATAATCCTGAGTGTTAAGCAAGGTGGAATCAAGTACCATTTTTTGAGTCTTTGGTATGACTCGACCTTGGATTGAACCTCAACCTCGCGGACCATTGGCGAACTCTCTACTCATTAGGCCAATAGTCCGGTTTGCCTTATAAGTAGTAGAAGTATGAAAAATGAAATGTATGAAATGTATGAAAATGTATGAAATGTACGAAAAATAAAATCTAAATAAAGAGTAAAAATTAATATATAACAAAATGAATAATTAAAAATATTGTATAGTAAGAACTAAAATAAGAATATTGCAAATTGAGTGCATTTCGCCTTGCAACGGCGTACAGAGAAATAATCTGGTTGATCATTTCGTCATTAGAGTGAATCGAATCTTTCGCTGAACACTCGACAGTAAACTAAGATTCCTATTGGTAAATCGAACAAAAACAGTTGGAGATGGAGAAAAATAAGTTCAGAAACAGGTGAACAAACGTCGACGTAAAGGCAAGTAAATATCCATTGCAGACGAAGGGGCCTAGAGGTTCTCAGCAACCAGTCTTGGCACGAGTGGCAGTGACTCCACTCACATGTAAGTTAGTTGAGGACAATGCTTAGGTGGCTTCCAGAAGTGGTGTTCCGACGAAAAAGCGATGAGCACGAAGTCCGTGTGAAGGGTGTCGGTTCTGTTCAAATGTGGCAAAATGCCGACCCAGGAGTAAAAATAGCGATATTTACCACTCGTCGATCTCTTGCTTTCGGGCCGGACCGGCGTCTCTTCGCAGGAGGTCCTCGGCTTATGCATAACGATCAACTATTTGAAAGGAAGAATTGGAAAAGGTTACCGGGAACTGGTGCTGAGAAGTTCGACAGAAGAAGAGTTTTGCCATGGAAGAAGAAGGGAAAGTAGTACATAATTATTAGTTCTTACACACCAACTGAATCGCTTTCATTATTAGCGTTGGTAAACAGACTTACGTACAGATTTATCATCCATGCAAAAACACCTATTTACATATATGCACACGTATATACAAGTTTACTCTCTCCCTCTCTCTCTCTCTCTATATATATATATATATGTCTATGTGCGTGTGTGTACGTGTGTGTGTGTGTGTGTGTGTCTGTGTATTGTATACATATCTAAGTACATTTGTCGGAATATTCTCAGAAAATCAAATCTACTTAAATAAAAGACGAAAGCAACTGTCGGAGGCTCTTGCTTAGTTCGTTTCTAAGAAACAAATGTAAAAGTCCAGAATTTAAACAGTGTCCGAAATACCACTACTACTATTACTACTACTAATACTACTAATAATAATACTGCTGCTGCTATCATAATGATGATGGTCATAGTATAGCTATAACTACTAAAACTTCTAAAATTATCATAATATTGATGATACAACTACTACTACTACAACAACTAACAATGTTAGAAATAATTGCATTTTCGTATGTTTATATATTCACGACCTCTCTTTTTGCCAACCTTTCAAACTCTGTTGAAGCGACACTTTTGATTACTACATCCAATGTATGTTTATAACTGAAAGTGATTGGGATAAAAGTTTTATTTGGTTAATTTATCTTATGACATATCAATTCTTTATGGATTACATTATGCCAAAATGTGATTCTTTTCGAAAAGATCAATTTGACTTGATGATGAGACACAAAAAGATACTACCACTCCAGTTCAGAGTAAACTTGGGAGTGACTCCAAAGATTCTAATGCTCTGGTACTGGAGCCTCACCACCGGATGTAGGTTAGTGTCATACGTAGGATGCAGTCAATTCATTAGTTCATCAATACCCACAATAATTTTATGGAGGTGCCCGTGGTGTAATGGTTATCGTCGTAGGAAATGAACACGGCGATACGAGTTCCAATCCTGGAAGAGACTGATTGCATTTCACATAGCACTAATACCCTTGGGAAAGGTATGAATTATTCTCCCTCCAGCTAGGGGTAAATAGTAGGGCAGACAAGGTTCTTCAGCCTTGGTGAGACAACTAGTCTAGGACAAGGAAACTCTGAATTCAAACCTGTTAAACTTCGCTTAAAAATTGATCTTGTGTCATATCCTGCCCGAGCAGAGGGGTTGGTAAATATGAATACCCACAATAATACAGCAGATGATAATAATAATAGTCTATATTAATGGTATTTCAGTGTGCATACTATTCTACCATAGATAAATGATGTAATATAATGGGGTTTCGTTTTATGCCTTTGGGTTTAGTTAGGCTGAGAACCTTTCGGCTCAGTGCATGGGTTACTTAGGTGCAACATTAACGCAGGTGTTCACGCGCGCGGGCGAAGCGGACGTGTCACTCAGATAAGTCACAATAGCCCAGATGGGAAACTGGGCTAGAGAGTGCGAATGACGTTACGCACCGGAAGCGCGCGGAAGATTTTGGGAATTTTGAAGAAAGTTAGTAGAGTTTAGTTCTGCCTCGGGAGAAGACGGTTGGCTTTCCCTTGCTCGCCGAAGCCAGGCCAGTGGCCTTGTGGCGGGTGCTGCACGTGTTAGCGGGGGTGGGGTGCAGATGGAAAAGCCAGAATAGAAAGAATGTGTATCTCTCTCCTTATGTCGAAGAACCTTTAAACTCAAAGGTAATAAAAAGTTTCGTACCTGAACTAAGACGTCGTGAGTGTTTTTCGTGTTTCGAGATTCCTATGTTGTATGTATATATGTTATGAACATTCTATGTACGTTTCACGTATCCGTATCTGGCTATGGTACAATGAGACATTATAACGTGATTGTTTTGTTTACGCAGTCGTATGAAATGTTATACCTTAGATAATCTAATAATTATAATAATGTCGTCCTCGAGGATCCCTGAGAAAAATTAAAATAAAGCGTAAAGGGAGTTAAGTACCTAGACTTTGCCTGAGAGCTAGAAAAATATTGAACATTAACATGACGGTGATACACTTTGTAATTGGTGTGCTCGGAACAATCCCCAATGGGTTGGTAAAGGGACTGGAAGACTTGAAACAAAGATGACGAATGAAGACCATTCAAAGTACAGGATTGTTAAAATCAGTCAGAATACTAAGAAGCGTCCTGGAAACTTTGGGAGATTTGCTGTCTCCGAAATTCCAGTGAAAAACCATCATTTAATGCATGTGTTAAAAGCTCTCAAAGGAGTAAAATAATGCAAAAGGAAATAAAAGAATACAGTAGAGAAATATCCATACTTGGTGATGTGAGAAAGGCTGACAAAGTATAAACTTGGAAAGCAAAAGAAAAAAACATAGAAAAGAATACATGAGATAACATCAATCGATAAGATTCCAATAAAAAAATGCTGATGCAAAAGTTCAACTAAAGGTCCAGCGTATTCGAAGACAAGAAAAACGAATAAAATTATTTTGGCACAACAAAATATTTCAAGACGATCCAAAATATTCTTTTGAGAAATAGGAAAACAGTCAATAAATGTGAAGGAAACCCAAACAATTGAAGAATAAAAATCATCTTAGAGTAATATATGGAACAATAAGTAATCATATAACTAAAATCAAGATGGATTGAGAATATTAAAGACACTTATAAAAATAATGAAACACAAATGTACAAATATATTACAATAGAAGAAATTATAAGTACGCTTAAATACATAAATTTATTGAAGTCACCGGGAATAGATAAAATGAAATAAAATGTTTTGGATTTTCCTTATTTTCCATACATCAATTTATAACGAAACTTATTTCAGAAATCATAAAAGAAGCTAAAAAAATGTCTAATTGCTTCACAGATGGAGTAATATACCGATTCCTCAAAGAATGTATTTTAAACATTGAAACCATTTTAAAGATCTCCCCCACTTGTAAAGACATATCTATAATACAATATGAAAAAGTATCATTCAAGCTTCATATTAATCCCTAAAAAAGGCATGCAAGTCTAATAAGCCGAACATTAACCAATGAAGGAGAGTCTCTCTTGTTTTTTCGTATAGCTGTAATATTCCTCTTTATAGAATTAAAAAAAACGAACATAGATGTAAAACTGCAACTAAAAAATAAACCACCTATTTTATGTGGACGATTTAAAATTATGTGCAAAAAGTGGTGACAATTTAGAAGGTTTACAAAGCACTATAAAAATATTTATGTGGACGATTTAAAGTTATGTGCAAAAAGTGATGACAATTTAGAAGATCTACTAAGCACTATAAAAAGATTTAACAATGACGTAGAGATGCACTTTGATCTGGAAAAATGTTCAAAACTCACATAAAAGAAAGGCTCACTAATAAAGTCTGAAAACATCACTCTCGATATAAACATGATAATTGAAGATACAGAACACAACATAACCTCTAACGTTTTTGGAATTAATGAAGCGAATGGTATCAATCGTACAATACAAAAGAACAACAAGAAAATAATTCTATGAGAGAACATGAGTCATATTAAGAAATGAATGCAAGAAATAATGTTATCGCAATTAACACTTCGGTGATACCAATAATGACACATAGTTTTAATATAATAAACTGAACCTAAGCCGAAGAAAAGATAGGTAGTAAAATAGGGAAACTAATTATCAGCCACAGATTGCATCATCCACGAGCAGATATAAAACATTTTTACATCAAGAGAGAAAATAGTAGAATTGGTTTAATCCAATTAGAATTGACCAACAAACCAAATTCTATACGATTGAAGAAATACTTAGATTATACAACAGATTGGATACTACAGTTATTAAACACACATAAGAAACAGAAGAAAATAAATCAGTCTGTAAAGAAAGTTGTAGGTTTTCTAATCAATTCGACCTCACACCAAATAAAATAGGCATAAACATTAAATCAAGAGACAACAAAAACAAAGATGGAATTAAAATAAACACTAGAACTAAATCAATTTTTAAAAAAATCCCGATTATAAAACCTTTACATAGATGATATGCTCAAATCATTAAAAATGCTGTTATTTATATAGTATAGACTAATCGATATCTGAAAAGAGAGGAACTGAAAGTGGAGACAAAAGGATAGATAATCGTTGCAAACGACCAGAGACTATCAAATAGAAACTATCAAGCAAACATTATAAAAACAAAGATCCAAACGCAATGTTTTTTGGTTAGGTTTGGTTTTATGGCATAAAAACAATTGTAGGTTATTTAATGCCTAATTTTCTTTATACATTTATAACAAATGCATGATTTCTAAGCACATTTTGGAGATAACATTTTCAAACAAGCCTGCGGTCTTTTTTTCTCTCATGGTTAAACGGTTTCACTTATTTCTTTTAAATACAAATAACTCTATTAACTGTTAAGCATTTGTTTGTATACAGTTTTATGTTTTCCAAGTATTGTCATGTATCAGTAACGATAAAGTTAAACATGAGTCATTTGTTTACTTACAGTTAAATGATCAAGAAGTTCGATTTCAAACAATTTAATTTAGCATGAGTACATGGTTTTTTACACACTCTTAGATATAAGAGCAGTTACATTTCAAATAATTCAGTTTTGCATTAGTATACAGTTTGAATGCCAAACAGTTCTATTTGACTCATAGATATGATTCTACCAGGTGCTACCACTCCGGGTCAGAGTCAACCTGGGAGGGATGGCAATGAAGGTGTATCATGCGTTCCCAGAAGCTCCAGAATTACTAAAGTCTATCCATTAGATTGTTTAGTGTCATTGTCTCATTATCTTACCCCTCCGCAGAGATGCAGTCAGTGTATTCTACAGCCTCAGCAAACTTGGATGTAGATTGTGCGAACAAATAACTGAATGAATTCATCACTTAGTGTCAATTTACTCAATGCTTATTCCAATCAAATTTTTTTTTAAAAAGGCATAAAATTGGTCATTACATCCATCGAAAAGTATCTTAATACTATTTAATATTGGATTGTGTAAAATGGTCTAATCACCAACCAGAACCAATAACAGAAACAAAAAAGATATTATTGGCTGGGACTTTCCATCAAAATTGATAGAAAAATATAGACCAATTGTATAGATATAGTGGCAAAGGACTATAAAAGAAAGCATGATTACTAATTGATAGGGCAATACTGGCAGATAATAACATATCTGTTAAAGAATATACTAAAATAAGTAAATACAAAGACCCAGAAAGGGAAAATGAGAACATGTGGCGCCTTAAAACTACCACTGTGTCAGTAATAGAGAAAGGTTTAGATATGATCTAGGAAGGAATAGATAATCACATGTTAAAGAAACTTGGCGGTCTCAGGTTACACGAAATTTAAAAAAAACAAACAAACTTGAACTGTTCATTTTTTTAAAGAGAGTACCATGAATGTGACTAAAAATTTGGCCTGAAAGATGTAACACAAAACATAAATAAATAGATATAATTGCTACCTTTCCTCAAATTAGTTCTTGGCTAAAGACCAGGCAAAGGATTGCAACAAAACGAAAGTAAAACTGAAAATTATTAGAAAATAAGTAAATAAAGTAAAGTTAGTGACTGCAGTCGAGGGCGACCTGAAAGCTCCCTTTTCAATAGCTACTACATCAAGGTGTAGGGGAGGGTGCTACTCCTTTCCCTGGATTGCTTTACTTTACCCTTGATACGTCCTTTATAATACTGAGTGTTAAGCAAGGAAGTATCTAGTACCATTTTTTAAGTCTTTAGTATGACTCGACCTAGGATTGAACCTCGGTCTCACGGGCCATTGGCGAACACTCTACCCACTAGACCAATGAGCCGGTTAATAAAAAAAACTGGTGGGTATCACCCACCTTTTTCCACACAATGAACTAGTCCATCTGCCATGTATAGCAGTAGCTACTAATACCAGGGCAGACTAGAAGGTGAAGAGCAGCTTCTTATAGGAATAGTATTAGAGCGTTGGAGCCTGGAGATCGCACTGGATCACCTTACTTGCTACTGTAATATCGGAAGCCAATACTATCGTTGGACTATATCTTTATTCTGTATTCACTAATCCTATTTTCTTGTCTACTAATAGTCTCTCTAGTGTATATACTTTTTCCTGAGAATATATCTCTATTTCCTCTCATATGTGGTTTGTCCTTTATTTAATATTACAAGCGTTCACTAACCAGAACGCAACAAATATAATTGTAGTAATATTTATCGTTCACCACCATCTTTTTTCTATTTCATTTTGAATTGATGCTAATTCGTGCAAAAAAGTTATATTCATAATATATTTTAATACGGTTTCATGTAATCCTATAAAAAAATCAATGAGTTAAGTGTTCAGTTTGAGAAGATAAGATATGAGATTATCTTTCAAACGACCCCACTGGAAAAGATTATGAGATATGAACGAGGTCTTCTTTCAAGTGAGTAAATTTATAGATTTTTCCACAAGATCACAGTTAAAAAATCCGCACTTTCCTGTGTTGAATCATTTCAACTTCCACCCACTACTTTATTACGATGTTGGTAATATGCCAATGTTATTTTCCCCAGAGAGAATTGCATATTACAGTTATGGCAGGTGCGCAGGTCATAAACAATCGCTGGATCAGGTTGAGGCACAGCACACTACTCAAAATGATCACGGAAATATTTCCAAAGAAGCGTGGGACTCAAATGACAGATTTAT
Organism: Sepioteuthis lessoniana; assembly: GCA_963585895.1. Lineage (NCBI taxonomy): Eukaryota > Metazoa > Mollusca > Cephalopoda > Myopsida > Loliginidae > Sepioteuthis > Sepioteuthis lessoniana. Next base: position 77,903,123 of record OY757919.1, read on the forward strand.
CTGTCATGATCGGCATGTGCTCCATTGATGGCCAACCTAGGGGATCCGGTCAGAATCGTTGGAATGTGCTTCTTCTAATTTATGGAGCTCAGGGAAGGACTTCCTATATAATATCCAGGATTGCGATTGTAATAATACCTTAATATGGAAAATGTCTTTTTTAATTAGCCGTAAATAAACTAATTAATGATTAGAAGCAATGATTTTTAATAGCTGGATATTCAGACTCCAGGAAGTATACCTTAAATTAGATTAAATAATATAAACTAATCTTATATTTTTCTATTTATGTTGGCAATATATATATATATATGTGTGTGTGTGTGTGTGTGTGTGTGTGTGTGTGTTTAATTTAATAATTGCATCAGTTTGTTCTTCTACTCAATATATATATATATATATATATACTACCAGTCAAAAGTATTTAGCTACTCTCAAAATTTTTATTATTAACCCAAAAGTGTTATTTTTAATGAAATAAGTTAAGAACCTTAATGGTAGGTAGAGTTCTTTTATGACATAACAACCCTTTTCGGGTAATATAATGCTCGAACCGTAATAGTTTTATTTATCATATTAAATACAAGTCTTCCTGAGCCACATTATATACAAATTCAACCAAAAAAAATCATTAAAAATCTTCTTAAATATTTGATTCATTAAAATGACCCCTTTTGGCTGCTTTCACTGCTTCTCAGATTCTCGGCATTCTTTTAACGAAAAACTGGAGGTAGAGTGAAAATAATTCAGCCCAGTTTTCCGGCAAGAGTTGCCAGAGGTGAGCTGTAGTTGTGGGATGTTCAACTCTGATTTTCAGTTAAGTTCATCCTCCACCAGTTTAGTGGGATTTAAGTGCACAAATTGCGCCGGTCAAGACATCAGTTAAAGAATATGTTTTTCCGATTTGCTTTTAATGTAGCTCTGGCAGAGTTTACTAGTATACTTTGGGTCATTATCTTGCATGTGCACAAATCCTTAGGCAACAAATCGCGTAGCAGATGGGATTGCGTAATGCTGCAGTATGCTGTGATCGCTGATCTGATTCGATTTTCTATTCACCTGGTACAAATACTCGACTTTGCAAGAGAAAAATGCTTCCAACATGATAAAAGAGTTTGTTCCATGTTTTACGGTTAATATAATACCGGGGTTGCTGCTCTTTCAACAACTCTTCGCTGCACATAAAGTTGGCGATTGTAGTCGAGGGAAACTCGATGGCTGCCGTTTCAAGAGCTACTACATCAAGAAAATAGGATGACGCTACTCTTTTCCGTTTGTGTGAGCGTATCAATGACCTTCATCACAGCCTCTTTCATTTCCTCAATAGTTGTGGACTGGTGCATTGTCCTGGTGGAAATGCCACTGACCCGATTTGAAGAGAGCTGGCCTCTTCAGACGGAATCTCTTCCTGAACGCCCTTAAAACCTCAACATAGTAACCCTAACCCTAACCCTTTGGCCGATCAACTTTGATGTATTGACTTCCTTACTCCTCAAACACCTCTCATCATCCCTCACAGACTCCCTGCCTTCCTTGAATCTCTTATGCCACTCAAATACTGATGCTCGATTCATGCAATATGGTCGAAAAGCAGTCTGAAGCATTCCATACGTTTCTGTGGCATTTTTTCCAAGTTTAAAACAGAATTGTATTGCATATCGTTCTTCTAAAGTGTCTTCACGTTCAGATTGCATTTTTGAAATTCACCAGCTGTGACAATCAGGATTTTGTAGGGTGTATTCCAATTGCAGCTGTAGCTGTTCCTTTGAATATGAAATCATAAAAATTAGTCAGTCATCTCATAAGATGTATAGCAATAACATACTGAATTTTCAAGAGTCTACGTCAATTTTAAATTCCTGTACAAAAATGGTCTGGAAGCCTATTAAATACACCACATACATATCCACACACACACACACACATAGATAGATAGATAGATAGATGTGAGTGTTTAAACTTAAAGAGAAGTATAAAGAGGATATATTGAAAGAATAATAACTCGATGTTTTCGGAAGCATGTCTGAGAGAAAAAAAATGTTAGAATTTCCAAACAAAGCGCAATCTATTAAGGTGTTCTTTATTTTATTTTAACAGCAACATCGCTTTGTGGTAGACGAAATCCGATAAGAAACAAGTGTCTATGTAAATATGTATACCGTGGATTGATATTTATATGTTATTTTCTTCAAGTAAGATTTAAGCCAATACTATATTATAATATTTCTTTACTCGCACATTAATATAAATGTGTCTCGTTTCTAAGCAAGTATAAGAACGTACCAGTAAGTATTCACAAAGCTTTGTTTATCCTGGCACTACAAGCTGCTTACTATGCTGGATGTTATTAATTGATCAACCAAGTACTGATCAGGCAAATCGCTACTACCTTTGGTCATATGACTGGAATTGAGGCTTTCATTGTGACTTGACCGTAAGTCATAAATACGAGTAAGCGCACATATGTATTTGTTTCCGGTGATAGTTTTTCGTAGCGTAATCTTAAAAGAGTTTTTAAACTTTATTCAGCTAATGATTGATTGTGTAGATATTAAAGTGGTTTTAGGGGGAGGAGACAGAGAAAATAACGTTTTTTGTAGTTGTTCCACACAGAAAGGGTTATTTTAATCCAAACCATAAAAGATATGGCAAATTTCTGAACGAATTTAGACAAAAATCATATTTTTCTTTTGGATTCGAAAGAATCTATGATTGAAAAATATGCTTAAAACTGAATAAAATATAACTACCCCAACGTAAAGTGAGTAATCGGCTCATTTGAATAAGCATTTGAATAGAAAATATCTTTCCTGCCCTACTATATATTGTATATACCCTTTTTTTGACAAGGCACTTGATCAATCATTTTTTGCATGAAGGCACTGCTTTTGATTTCCAAATACGATGCTGTAGCAACCATGGAGCAAGGATAATAAGAAGCGACGTGTATTATGTAGATATGTCACTTTCAGTCTAGCACTTGTCTCATTGGTGTAATATTGATTAAGTTCATCGGGATCTTTGACTCTAATAAATCAAATAAATAAATAAATAATGCTTCTTTCAAAACTTACCTAGATATCAATCATGTATGATGGCTTTTCAAATAGTTACGCTAATCTTTGATTTGTTTTTACAAGTATACGGTGTATTGTTATGTTTGTTATCGTAAAAATAGACTAGACGAGCTTAGTTCAAATCCTAGACGATACTGATTGTCTTTCACTTCGCACCAATGCCCCTGGGAAAGAAATGAATTATTGTTTTCTCCACACAACTTGGGTATATTGTAGGGCAACGCGGATTTTTAAGTTTGGTAAAGATATGTTAAGCATCCAAGCTAAAAAGTCGTCTTCAGAGCAAGTGAAGAAAACTTAACAGCTAGCATGCTTTACATGTCTCCTGTTATTAATATTTCATTCTTATTTTTATACATAAAAATTTTATGGAGGCGAAATTTTGGTTGAAATACGTGTCGGCCAAGAAAATAAATTCTCACCCACATCATAGAATATATATTTCTTCTGTTTATCTTTCCAACAAATATATAAGATAGATAGATAGATAGATAGATAGATAGATAGATAGATTAAAATCATGGAATATCTTTCCAACAAATATATACGATAGATAGATAGATAGATAGATAGATGGATTAAAATCATGGAATATTCAGATTTGGGTATTTGGTGAAGTTATTTATCTTGCGGAGATGTTGAGTATACCGGCTGTTTTAATCCAGTAATGTCGGCATGTGTAAACTCATCGAAATACAACAGGAAGAGATGATTTATAATTTAAATATAATTGCATATTGGCATTTATTTAACCTTTTCTAATCTGGTACAAGACGCAACTGTTGGTTGAAATATTTCGTTCTGCATAACTTACCTGATGTTAACGGCTGAATTATAAACAAATATTCCAAGGCAATTAATACTGACCTATAAACTGGCATAATAAGAAGTCGGAGATATACTAATAAAATCGTCTAATTCTTCAGCCACCACTAGACGTAGTAACCTTCATGCCTCTGTAACATTTGTACATACGAGGTGCATTCAATAGGTTTCCAGACTTTTTTGCACAGGCATTTAAAATTGTAGACTCTTGAAAATTCAGTATTTTTTGCTATACATCTTATGAGATGACTGACCAATTTTTATGAGTTTCGGTTCAAATGAATAGCTTCAACAGCTGTCTCAAATTGAAGCCAAAAGTACTTTGGAAAAAATTGGCGCCTTCTTAAATTCATTCCGTCCAGAATTCATACGACTTATACGAAAATTTGAACGGGTCAAAGATAAAATAAGCAAAAACAAAGTTTCTGTTCTATTTAATTCAACATATATATATAGTGAGTAAAGTTCGTGACTTTAGTCGAGGATGACCTGAAGGCTCTATTTTCAATAGCTACTACACCGAGGTGTAGAGGAGGGCGATACTCCATTCCTTAGATTGGTCTACTTTACCCTTGATTCTTACCTTATAATGCTGAATCTTAAGCAAGGCGGCACCGAGTTCTATTTTTTGAGTTTTTGGTATGACTCGACCTGGGATTGTACCCAGGTATCCCAATCCATATCGCACACATATCGCTAAATTAATTCGTCATGGTAAATGCAGGGCCAATTAATGACTAGCGTGCGATGTTGACCGGTGGACAGTGGTGGAGTTTCGGTTCTGCGTTCTGTAGTCGGTGGATTGCTCTCCGGTGTGTGGGGGGTCATGGTGTGCACTGCTGATGAAACCTGGTAGGGTGGAAGCAGCAGTCCAGTTGTTCCATGTATCGCGCAAAAGTGTTTGCCGGATTTTCTTGTCATGGAGGTTCAGTTTAGAAACAATCATGTTACATCGATTTTTGGATGATAGTAATATTCCATGATGAATTAAGAATCTGCATTGTCCATTACGATGCTGGAACTTATATCTGGCGCCGTTTCACTGAAACATGTAAAGATGACCGCCTAAAGAAAACCAGTGAATTTCCTAAGTCATTCATGATATGCGATTGCATATCATTTAAAGGACCATGGGAGATGACAATCATTGTCTCAATAATAAATGCATATGTGTAGTTTGAAATCTTGGATAATTCCCTCATTCGATTGATAGAAAATTCCTACGGTGATGATGAAGTCATTTTTCAGGATGATAATGCAACCTGTCACAGAGCATGGGAAATTAAATCTTTTCTTCAGGAATGGCATATAAAATCAATTACATGGCTAGCGAACAGTCAAGATCTAAATCTAATTGAAAATTTATGGTGGAAATTATAAAGAATAATAGTTCATGAGAAGGCTTCATTTATCAAAGAAGATCTATTAACTCCTATTCGAGAAAGCTGGACTCACTTTGATTAAGAATATTGGTTTAAATCAAGGAAATCCACGACTGAAAGAATTAAGGCTGTTATAAAAGCTCAAGGAGAGCCTACACAGAATTAATTTCAATTTTTTATCTATGAATTCAACGATATTTAATTCAAACTCGAGATATTCAATAATATCTTCCTGTACATGTTAAAATATATCATTAATCTAAATAAAATAAACTAGTTTGTTTAAATGGTATTTTAGGAAACTGTGATGTTCTGCTATTAAATATTAATTTCAAGTATTCAGTATTAATAATAAGTATAAATTTTCTATCATTGAATTCCACGATATTCTGCTCAAAATCAAGTTATTTCAAGTATTATTAATAATAGGTTTTAGTATCAATTTTATATCATTGAATTCAACGACATCCTGCTCAAAATCGAGTTATTTAAAGAATTATTAATAAGTATTACTTTCAATTTTCTATCATTGAATTCAACGATATTCTGCTCAAAATCGAGTTATTTCTTTATATCTTCCAGTACATGCCTTTGATAAATATATGATTAATCTAAATAACTAATTTGTTTAAATGGTATTTTAAGAAGCCCGTACGTTCAGCTATTATATAAATACGTTTTGCGTGTTTTGTGTAATTAGTTTATGTACTGCTAAATAAAAAGTGTAAATCCTGTAATAGTACTAATTCCATAATTTTTATAAAAGTTAATGTGTTCTATTACGTTTTTTTTTCAGTTAATAAATTTTCCAATATATTTTCTCTTTGTTCTTTATGCATATTATTATGTACTCAACATTTTCCACGCTACATCAATACCATTGGTCCCGATTCTGTATTGAGAATACTGTCACATACCCATATATTAATACGTGAAATATACGGAGATGTAAAAACGTTCATAATGTTCATAATCATAGAATGTTCATACGCATAGGAATCCGAAAAACACGAAGCACTTGTCGACTCTCTTGGTACAGATACGAAACTTTTATTACCTTCTTTAAGTTTACGTTTTCGACACGAGGCGAGAGAGACACAAATTTTTCTATGCTGACTATTCATCCGTCGTCAGCTTTCAACTCACAGACTCAACCAACGCGCGCGCGCACCCACAGTCCACAAACTCATTGGCCTCGCCCAGGTCCGAAAAATCAACTCGCTTTGTCAAAGTCCAAATCTCAACTCCCTGCTTTTCTTCAAAATCACTAAGAATCCGAGCCCATTGCTTCCGATCTTGACGGCATTCACATCCCCAGTTCATTTCCTATCTGGGGTTTTTATTGTGACATCTGTGATTGTCACATCCTCTCCGCGCGCACGTGAACACTTGCACTCAATGTGTGCACCTAACTAACCCATGCACTAAGCCGAAAGGCTCTAAGTCTAACTAAACCGAAAGATAAGATATATAAAACGAAAAATGATAATATAAAAAAATCCTTCTGCAATTATATAACAATACGAAAAGAAAAAAAAGAAACCTTTAACTGGTCACAATAAGAATATAAAATAAGAAGGCCTACTTATATAATCCTAACCGTACAATATTTTCAAATTAGATCACCTACGTAGCATATCTCAATTTATATTTCAACAGTTAATTTTAGTCATTTTTGAAAATCTATTAATCGATATATAGACCCAATCACTTCCTGTTTATGTCCCGTTAATATTCTATATTTCCATTTTCACAACACTAAAACAAAATCCACAAAGCCGTGTATTTAATTTTTTTTTCTCTGTTTTAAGTCATTGGAATGTACATAGTTTTGCTAAGTTTATGACAAGACCAATAACAATCGAACTCACCAATAAAAATCTGCTTGTCGTAGCCTTTAATCATTATGCCATCCTATTCACCCAAATAGTCCTTTGGTAAACAGAGATCAATTTGGCACAAGGTTAGAAATTCAGGGTACCATTTGAGAATCGAATTCACTAATAATGGATTGCTTTTCTAGCTTGTTAAACATAGCAACATAAGAAGTATCCAAAAATGAAGCTATATACTTAGTTTAGCTTTGCACAAGGCCAAAATTATCGAGGACTCTGTGATATTCGAACTCACGAACAATGGTTTGCGAGCCTACCTTGCTCTAAGCAACGCCAAATTTTTTTTGGTTGTCATTGTGTTACCATATCATATCTCTGTCATGTTATTTGTAACAAAATCATCTGGGGCGTAAAGCATGTATTATCAGAGAAATACAATTAATCTTATTGTATGTTTCCCCTTCGCTCATCGTAGATAAAGCATCTATAGCTTTAGTCAGAGTTTGGGGTCTTTTTTTTCTTTTGTGGAATTCATATTCAATTACACTTACAACTGCTCCTATTGCACCCGCAATTTAAAAAAAAATAAATTCTAATTTCAGCAATTACTTGTTTCATTTGGGGGCAATTATTTTGCTATGCTTAGGATTGCACGCAGGCTTTAGGTTGCTGACGGCAACTGGATTTCCTAAGCAGTCACCAAAGAACTATGTATGTATTTATCCAAATCCTCTACCAAAAGTAGAATGCAAAAAGATACTGAGAAAATATTCTTATGATATTCAGCAATGTCTTCTAAGTATTCTTGATAATCACCCAATCCAACAAGATTTCAAACTTATCCTATTCGTTCATTTAAAGATAAAAGCTCCTCCTTGGGTCAATAGTTTGTAATTAACCAACTGCTTCGTCGCAGGCAGGTCAATTTTATGGGGATTTCACAAGGTTTGAATTCAGAGTTTTCCTTTTCCGTGACCAGTTGCCTTATAAAGATAGGAAAGTTCATCCTGTTCTACTATTTATCTATAACTTAGATCTGTAGAGGAGCATTTATCCCCTTCTCAAGAACATTAGTACAAACGGAAACACAACCCTGTTTTGACTTCGCTGTGGTAATAAGTTGACGAATGCGAAACTCTCTTAAACATACGTCAACGTTTATTTACTACTTGGTAGCAAGCAGTGGCCGGAAGAAAAAAGGCAATATAGAAACATAAGTCAACTGTGTCTATTAAACAATTATAAGCAACATATCATTGTGAAAAAGAGGGAGCAGAGACAGATATTGAATTTTTTCCTGGTTCTAACATGCTTGTCCACTGGGTCTAACCCCACCTTTGGAGCGCCCCCGTTAAACTTGGGTATCGTAAACTTTCTTATCCTTATATCTTTGTGGCCCATTTTCTATTTACGGCTTCACCTTCTTAAGTCTCACTATCGACTCTCGAAAGGACACTAGTCATTCCTACACTTCCACCTGTCATGTCAAGCAGGAGGAACATCCGCAGATGCTTACAAGAATTTTGGATCTTCAGTTTTCCTTATCATTTTTAATTACCACGAGGACCTCGGCCTTCCTATTCGGAGACTGCTGTCTGCTTTATTTATTCATTTATTTATTCATTCAGTATTGCATGAGCCGTTCAATTACGTTACATATTATATTATTTCTTGGGACGATAATCGTTGCTCTAAGCACGCTTTCTCGGAATACTGGGTAAGTTCATTAACCTTATAGTGTATTTGTGTGTATTTGTGTCATATTTAGAATTAAACAATCATCAAATAAAAATAGAGAACACTTTGACAAAAAAAAAATGGAAGCACCCATTGAAGTAAAGTTTAATAAGTACGTGCTATCATCCTAACAAATTAGGAAAGAACGCGCTTCGAGAAATAATCTAATTATGAATGTCTCAAACTCATTAACCATCTGCCACACTTTTAATAAAATATGCACTCGTTTTCAATTGTTTTTAATTGAAGAAATATTACGCTTGTTCAAATGATCTCAGCTACTAAAACCTTGAAATGAAAATGATGACTGAAACGAATTCTTCCCTGAAATCTTTTACGCACTTCTACAAAATTCGATAAAAACAGAAAGTGAAAAAACTAAATAAATTTTTGGTTTTGAAACAAATTTTTATGAGACTTCAATGACTTATACACACATAAAAAGTGATTATTTTCCTTGGTTGATGTTGTCAAAGTTCCCTCTGTTTCTGTAAAAAATCATAATTTTCGAAAAAAAAGGAAATATCTAATAATTTTTTTCCCTTGATATAATATCCTAATTTGTGATTAGTTCTCTATTAATGGCCGGTTAGCAGTTGTCTGAATCTGGGAAAAAAGGACAAATTGTACCATTCTACGATTGTAGAAAGTCACTTGGCCATGATCCAATGAGACTAACTTGCTATAGTTCATCAATAGGTGTTTTCCTTTAAAACTGAAAAAAGTGGAAATTATCACTAAAAAAAAGGTCATGGTTGCCAGAGAAAAAAAAATATCTAAACATAAAAAAAAGTTATAAGGGGAATTTCCGAATAGTAATCAAGGAAAATAATCTTTTCCTGTGTATATAACAGCCACTAAAACTTCATTAATATCCCTAGCAACAATAAAAAGATTGTACAGTTTTTCACTGACATTCTTTTTAATCTTTTTTCCTTTTTTGATAATTCCCAGTACTGTAAATACATTAGATTTATCTACTAAATAGCAACCTCGATCGGAATATGTGAACACATTTCTATATATTCTGTTAATTTTTTTTATAAATTTAATATCATCCATCATTATTATAAATTTTGACTTGTATTTCATTTTAGATTTTGTTAACAGTTAATATTTCAATATATATTTCAGAAGTTATAATAAAGAAAAATCTCTCCATTAGACATGAGCTTACGTCTTCTTTTACCTTAGTGAAGACTTGTTGTCCGCATCAGCTGCTGTATCAATTGTACGACGAGCATCACTACCATGTCAAAAATCAACAGATCCCAGTCGGCTGGGGCTGTACAATACACCGACTGCATCTCTGAATAAGGGTACGACTCACCCAACGAGTTTCCAGGATATGACATTTAAAAATCTGATAGTGAAACTCCAGTCTAGGAGCTTTCGGAGATTTGAAGTACCCCTCATTGCCATTTCTCCCAGGTCAACTCTTACCGGGATTGGTGGCAGCTGATATGGTCCTATCTATGGGTCAAATAAAACGTTTTCACAATTAAGCTGTATGCAAATAAATGACTTATGCAAAATTGAATTTGAAGAAACAGAACTCTGATCATATGATTGTGTGTGACCCAATTTGAAGAGTACTGGCCTCTTCCGACGGAATCTCTTGCTGAGTTCCCTTAAAACCTCAACATAGTATTCCTTGTTGACTGTCTGTCCAGTGGGAACCCTGTGCATGTAGATCATGCCAGTGCTGTCAAGAAAAGAGATAATCAATAAGTTTGTGGGTGGATTTGCTCTGTCTGGTCTTCTTGGGTCTGGAAGAGCCACCATGCTTCCACTGGGAACTCTGTCTCTTAGTCTCTGGGTCATAGCAGTAGATCCAGCTTTCATCGCATAGCATTTTTTCCAAGTTTAAAACAGAATTTTATTGCATATCGTTCTTCTAATGTCTAGATTGCATTTTTGAAATTCACCAGCTGTGACAATCAGGATTTAGTAGGGTGTCATCCAATTCCTGCTTAGCTGTTCATTTGAACCAGAAATCATAAAAATTTGTCAGTCATCTCATAAGATGTATAGCAAAGCATATATATATATATATATATATATATATATATATATGTATGTGTGTGTGTGTGTGTGTGTGTGTGTGTATTAAAATGTGTGCCAACAAAAGAATATTGTTGATAGAATAATTCGTGTTAGATAGAAATGCTTGAAAACATTTAACTGTGGACTTAAAAAAAGAGCTCAGGCTCGTTTAAAAAGTTATATACAAATTGTATGTACAAAATATACATATTACATATAATTGTATAAAGAGGATTTGGCAATAAATAACCAACAATGGTTGATCTTCAGTAAAACTCAACCAAACTCAGCAAATCTACCTAAACATCTCCAGTAAACGCATCTCACATTTTTTCCCTACAATTAATTTTTTAGGTTTGGTTTGGTTTCTTTGTTTAATGGCATATCAACTCTTTTTAGGTTATTTTATGTCAAAGCCATTCCCTGGTACTATTTATCCCATAGCTGGGAGGATTAGGAAGTTCATACCTTTCCCAAGGATATTTGCCCGAAAGTGAACGTAATAGCGCGACTGGAGTTCGAACTCGCGTACTACGATTCCGTAGTCCATCGCTTTAACCATTACACCACGAGGACACCCCCGTTATTTTTTTAAAGATATCTTCAAGTAAAAGTAAAGTCGGTGACAGTAATCGAGGATGACACGAATGATCCCTTTTTTCAATAGCTACAACACCGACGTCTACAGGAGAGTGCTACTTCTTCCCCTGGATTGCTCCACTTCACCCTAGACATGTACATAGGAATGCTAAATGTTAAGCAAGGAAGCATCAAGAACCATTTTGTGAGTCTTTGGTATTTCTGATGCTTGATGAAAGCATTTTCATTCTTATTTTACTTCCCAAAATGTTTGTTTTTACTCAATTGTAGATGAGAGTTTATCCCTCAAGGACGTGTCGAAGTATTTTTGCTGATCTTAACTGTACATTGAAATTTGATTTTTATTTATATCTCCAGTTCCCCAATCGTTTTTTCAGGTTCTTGGACACCGTTCCAAGGGCTCCTACTACGATTTGTATCACCGTCACTTTCATGTGCAGCAGGATCTTCCAGCTGTCTGGCATAGTCCAGGTCTTTGCTCATCTGCTCACTTTCTTTTTTCCCTCCATCGTCCACTGGAAATGTAAACTGCACTACATGACAAGTTATTTTCTTCTTGCTTATTAATACAAGGTCTAATTTTCTTGTTGATGTTGAGTGGTTCGGTTGTATTCCCCAGAGAATTTTATTAGTCTTATTTTCTTGGACAGATTCTGGTTAATGAATATACCATTGAGCAACATCGTCAGACATTGATCTGTTATACAATTACGTATAGATAACCTTGTCCAATCAGTCATGTCTTGGGGTGTCTTCGTGGTGTAATGGTTAAGGCGATGGACTGCGGAATCGTTGAAAGTGAGTTCGCACATCAGTCGCGCTATTACGTTCACTTTCGGACAAATACCCTTGGAAAAGGTACTATTTACCAACCCCTCCGCTCGGGCAGGATATGACACAAGGTCAATTTTTAAGCGGAGTTTAACAGGTTTTGAATTCAGAGTTTTCCTTCTCCTAGACTAGTTGCCTCACCAAGGCTGAAGAACCTAGTCTGTCCTACTATTTACCCATAGCTGGAGGGAGAATAAGGGGGTTCATACCTTTCCCAAGGGTATTTGCCCGAAAGTGAACGTAATAGCGCGACTGGAGTACGAACTCGCGTACTACGATTCCGCAGTTCATCGCTTTAACCATTACACCACGAGGACATCCCACTTGGAAAAGGTATGAATCCCTTTATCCTTCCAACTATGGGTTAAATATCACTACTGTTCTTCTTGGAGAATGGCTTTCGCACTAAATAACCTACAAAGGTTGATATGCCTTTAAACAAAGAAACCAAACCAAAGCAGTCATGTCAGCTCTTTGATTTCTTTTGTGCCAGCTTAGAAAGTAACGATGATACCAATCAGTTTAAGACCTTGTAATGCTTCCAACAAACCAGGAAAAGAGACATGGAACTGGAGGTAAGAATCAATGAATATCCTAATCAAAACACAATTAAAATAGGCTTCGATACATAAAAGTGACCTGAAGATACGAGGAAAGTTCTTGGTAGTAGGACTCTAGTGATAAACCATCAGGTAGAACTGATGGAAAAAAAAAAACTTTCAAGGACTACAAATGATAATAACAACTTGAAAAAGTCGCGAGAAGATAATTTTCTTTCAGTGGCGCCACACAGAAAACCGCCTTCATTCTTGTTGTTACTGACTTTTTTAATGCTCTACAAAGGAGGGAATGAATGCGATTTAAAGGATAAAATAAAGTCGAATGAATTTCTAAATGATTGGAAGTTAGATTGAAAACATGCATCTACATTGTGACAGGTTGAGTGAAGTAAAAACATGTGGAATATGGGTTTAGTGAAGTGAGAAGATTTGGACGCTATTGGAGGATTAGAGGAAGGATGAAATGAGACGTGGGAAGAATCAGGCGAGAAGGTAAAGAATGATGAAGGAAAGAATAGAGCAAAAATATTTAACTTACACACTCACACAGATAGATAGATAGATAGATAGATTAAAAGAGAGAGAGAGAGAGAGGACTCTACTATATATATATATATATATATGTGTGTGTGTGTGTGTGTGTGTGTGTGTGTGTATGTGTGTGTGTGTGTGTATTCAAAGATTTGTTTAAAAGAGACAGAAAGCTACGATAGAAAAGAGTACAAGGTTGATAAAGCATATTAAGAAAAATCAAGGTGGGCAAAAATAGATGACGTCATCTATTTTCAGTGAAACGATGATTTTGGTGCAACAGTTCTAAGTCTCACCAAGAGTTTACATTTTTCGTACACTTTACACCTTTGTATGGACCTCACCAGTACAGAAATGAAGACAGAAATTTTAATTAATTTTTCTTGTTATATAAGAAGAGGTTGTGTGTTGCTACAACAATAATGTTCGGCTATGGTTCTCCTTGCTGGATAAGATTTAGAACTTTGAAAGCGAACCTCGTTAATTAGGGAGGCCAATAAGACCGTTGGTTAGAAAAGGTTTTCAGCTACAAACCCATATCATTATCCATAGTCATTAACATATGTTATGCTTTTTACTGATGATGAACAAGAATATGCAAAATATACTCGAAAGAAGTTTGCTCCAAAATAAATGCCTTCTTTTTTAATACGTTTTATCACAGAATCTGAAGCGGTGTTTGGTATTATGGCAATAAACAAAAGCCTTCCCGCTAACAGCACATGATTTTTACCGGCCACAAATAGCAGCCCAGCTGAAATCTGGTAAAATGGCCTATAACATGAAAGCAGTGATTACTTTATTCAGAAATCTACTAGTGCGGCATGCAGGCTCCTATTCATCACAGAGGAAAATGCATATTCAACAGTGGTAGCGATTGGAGAAAAGGCTTTGTATCGGAAAACTTGCTCTTTTTGAGTCTATTGGAAATTTCGAGGAAATAACTAGGATACTTTACTTTCGAAATATTCCTCGTAAATAGGTCTTATAAAAAATATGCGGGGAAAAATGTGAATTCCAGTGGAGTGTGGGATGGCTTGCAATCTAAAAGAAGGAAAATAATATAGGTTACTGACCTTGGACTGTCCACTTCCTTTAACATTGAGGTGCCCTATCAGCAGTGCCTATAATATACCGGACGAGACTGATTGCATTTCACATAGCACTAATACCCTTGGGAAAGGTATGAATCCAATTAATCTCCCTAAAGCTATGGGTAAAATAGTAGGGCAGACTAAGTTCTTCAGCCTTGGTGAGGCGACTAGTCTAGGAGAAGGAAAACTCTGAATTCAAACCTGTTAAACTCCGCTTAAAAATTGACCTTGTGTCATATCCTGCCTGAGCGGAGGGGTTGGTAAATTTGATAATATACAGGGTGCTCTGAGTATGACACTAAACGGCATTTGTAGATTAATGTCTATTTCTGAAGCTTTGAGGAGTGTGGTGCCATCTCTTGGTTACCATTAATCTGAAATCCGTTCTAACCCGGAGGGATATAGTATTTCAGTACCATCTATGGGTCATTTTACTCTGTTTTGTGCAATGAATTGCTTTGTTGTTTAAAATTTTTGCAAAAATATATGTTTGAACCGTATATAATAATTGGAGTGCATGAACGCTTATTTGATTTCAACATTAATTAACCGAAGGGTTCTCGTGCAGTACAAGCAACAAGACTTACGCTCTCAGACATCATTATAGGTAAGGATAATCATTTGGTCTGGTTTGGTTTCTTTATTTAATGGAACCCAAACTTTGTAGGTTATTAAATGCCAAAACTATATTTGTAAAAGGTCCGCAGTGATGCACTTGAAAACATGGCTGGCAGATTAAGGAGATTCATAAGAAGGTTATGAGTTCAAAAGTGAGTGTAATACCGCGACTTGGGTTCGATCTCGCTAACTTCAATGTCACAATGCACCACTTTAACCTATAATACCCCGGGGACTCCTATCTGTCCGAAAAAAAAATTAAATTTAGGATTTTAATAATAATAGCAACAACAACAATAAATTTAAATTGTACATACAAGGTATTGTATTAAATTGTACCAGGTACTCTAGCCTTGGTTTGGCAACCAGTCTAGCAATTTGAAAACTCAGCTTAAAAATTCACCTTGTGTCACACCTGCCTGTATGGGGGGCTTAGTAAATACGGCTAAACTACTGATTCATTCTTCATCGCTTTCTTTGAGGGATATAATCTGTCGTAAATCCCTTAAAAACCTAAATTCAAATCTAGTTGAAAATGATTTTAAAATTAATGATTTAAAAATTAATTACAAGGAAATATTCCTATTTTTACACTCACTTTTGCATGCTCCCAAGTAATATTATTTAATAATAATAATGATTATAGTAACAATAACAATAAATTTAAATTGTGCGCTCAATACATTTACCAATGTTTGGTACAGTGACTGGAAGGCATGGAAATAAGAGGAAGAGTAGAGACCATCCAAACAGCAGGATCGGTGATATCGGCCAGTATACTGAGAAGAGTCCTGAGGAGACATGTTGTCTCTCAGACTCCATGGGAAAATCATCGGCTAAAACTGGTATGAAAAACTCTCAAAATGTAGACAATGCTGTGACAGAGATGAAACCATCAATCACATAATAAGCGAATGCAGCAAATTAGCGTAGAAGAAATATAAAACTAGACACGATTGGGTCGGCAAGGTTATCCACTGGGAGATGTGCAAGAAGTTTAAATTTGACCAGACAAGCAAATGGTATATGCATAACCGAGCAGCTGTCCTAGAAAATAATACACATAAACTCCTATGGGGCATTGACATACACACGGATCAATTAATCTCAGCCAGAAAACCAGGTTTTTAATTGAAAACTTTTTCTGTACAATGATATTATCGTGCTTCTGGTATATTTTCAATTTTTTCTTGGAAATAAATGAAAGTCATTACTTTTCCAGCGACACTCATGAGATGGGGAGAAGGTGCTGAAGAGAGATGTTACATACTGACCCTTGACCGAACCGTCAATCAGAGATGCACCTGTGTAAATAAACAGACAAAGATCATGTTATTTAATTGGAAGTAAATGGGCGTAATGAAATAATATATGCAGATGCCTGCAGTAGTTGAGTCAGTTGGGGGCAGTGAATGCCAGAGTGAGAGCCAGTTTGCTGTCAGTTAAAGCGCCCCTGGGTTCTGTTGCCTCCAGTTGGGCACCCTCCAGTTGAGAGACTTGGAGTCAGTGAGGGCCGAATCAAAACCAGCTCGCAGTCACCAAGAGCGAACCAACTTGAGCCTGTGGCCCATTCCAGGCCTCCGGTTGAGCAACCCCAGCCGAAATTTGGAAGAAGTGCTAATTGGGTCTTGAAGATCACGCAGCATGCTGTGGTCAAGTGAAGAAGTTATGGGTCAGAGAGAGAGAGAGAGAGAAAGAAAGAAAGAGAGAAAGAGATGGGTATCCTGGAGGCTGACTGCATCAAACAAGTGGAAAGGAAAGACAAAATTCAAAAATAATATCTCAGGAGGACTAGAAAACTATTCTAGACAAAACTCTCTTGCAGAAACCTCACCAAAAGAATAAATACTTGGGCTGTACCCTTCGTTAAATATTCCGGACCTTTTCTCAAGTGGACTAGAGATGAACTTAAACAAACGGACCAAGAACAAGAAAACTAATGACCAGGCATAAGGCATTACACCCCAGAGACGACGTTGATAGACTATATGTATCTAGAAAAGAGCGGGGAGAGGACTTGCCAGCATTGAAGATAGCGTTGACGCGTCGATACAATGACTCGAAGACTACATAGAAAAACACGGAGGAGGACTGATTACAGCCATCAGAAACGATACTGACAACACGATAGACGACAGAATGACAAGAACAAGGAAACAGAAATGGGAAGAGAAATAACTCTACGGTCGCTTTAAACGACTAATAAACACCATCTCACGCCAGAAAACCTGGACTTGGCTAAGAAAAGGAAACTTTAAAAGAGAAACAGAATCTCTCCTAATAGCAGTACAAAACAACGCCATAAGAACCAATCATATCAAAGCGAGAATTGATAAGACTCAACAAAATAGCAAATGTAGGCTATGTGGTGACAGAGACGAAACCATCAATCTCAAAATAAACGAATGCAGCAAATTTGCACAGAAGTAATATAAGACTAGACATGACTGGGTCGGCAAGGTGATCCACTGGGAAATGTGCAAGAAATTTAGATTTGACCACACCAACAAATGGTATATGCACAACCCAGCACCTGTTCTAGAAAATGACATTCATAAATCCCCAGGGGACTTTGACATACATTCGGATCACCTAATCTCGGCCAGACGACCAGACCTAATAATAATAATCAACAAAAACAACAACATCAAAAAAGAGAATATGCAAAATTATCGACTTTGGTGTCCCGGCTGACCACAGAATAAAACTGAAAGAATGTGAAAAGAAAGATAAGTACCTCGACCTTGCTAGGGAATTGAAAAAAAAATGGAACATACAGGTGACAATTATACCAATTGTAATTGGTGCGTTTGGAACAGTAACTAAAGGATTTCTAAATGGACTGGAGGATTTGGAATTTGGTGGACGAGTGGAGACTATGCAAACTACTACATTTATAAGAACGGCCAGAATACTGAGAATAGTCCTGGAGACTTGAGGAGACTTGCTGTCGCTCAAACTCCAGTGAAAGACCATCAGCTGACGTTGATGTTAAAAACTCTTATGAGTAAATAATAATAATAATAATAATAATAATGAAAGAAACGGTTATACCAATTGTAATTTGCGCATTCGATATAGTCACCATGGGGGATTAAGAAATAAGTGGGCAAGTTGAGACAATCCACTCTCCAGAATTGTTGTGATCGGCCAGAATAATAGAAAGAGTCCCGGGGACTTACTGTCACTCAGACTCCATTGGAAAACCATCAGCTAACGCTGGTGAGAAAAACTCCCAAATGAGTAAAGTAACAATGATAATAATCCCTAATAAAAGATTGAACTGTCCTATTTAAGTTGTAGATTGAACATTTTCAGGTACTGCTACTTCGGGTCAGATTGACCATGTGTGTAAGAGTAATGAAAAAGTATTCTACATTCCCTAAATTCCAAGTCTGAAGTCTCACCACCAATTGGTTTAGCGTCATATCCAGGACACTTGTCGGTAGTCGGTCTAAATCCCCAGCATAGTTTATGTCTGTGTATTCAGCAGCCCTAGCCGAGAGGGTACTTGTCGGGCATTAATTTCTGCAGAAGAAAATTCATTTGAAAATGTGAAATATAAAAGATGAATCCAAAAAAGAACCTAAAAATTAATAAATAAATACAAATAAATAAATAAACAAATAAATAACGCAAATTAACCGGATCAAATAAATCATTTAAATATTTTCTCTTTGGAAAATTTTAAAAATGTATTTTTCATCCACTGTATTTAATTACTTTGGCTCTGATTACATCGACGACCAAGTACAAAAGAAAACTCCTGATAGTAATATCAATTCAAAACTAAATGTTTTCTACACATTATTTGTAAGAAAGACAGCAACCATATAAGTGATAAGAAAGATTTATCTCGTCGCATGTACACATATGATTGTGAGAAAGAAGAGAAATCAAATACCAAAGAAAATAATCTTTATTTTCAGAAAAAAAATTGATGAGCCAATATGTTGCTGATATTAAGAAATATACGTTCTGGGTATGCCTGATGAACATCACCCACTGTGAAAATTGCATATTAATCAGACAAAAAAAACTCAAAAATCAAACAATGGATGGAAATCTCGTCACCGTGTTAATCGTTTTTATTTTCTTAACCTCTCAAACAGGTGCAGGATAGGACACAATTTTTTAGTGGGGTACAGCTGGTATGAATTAAGAGATTACTTTTTCTAGACGGGCTGTATTACAAAGAAAAAAAAATGTCTAGTCTGTCCTATTATTTACCCATTGCTGGATAGAAAAAGGACGGATTCATGCCTTTTCTAAGGATAATATAGTGAAAGATAAAGGTGAACCGGGACATTGGCCCAGCGGTTAGAGTGTTCGCCAATGGCCCGGGAGACCTGGGTTCAATCCCAGGTCGAGTCATACCAAAGACTTTAAAAATGGTACTTGATACCACCTTGCTTAACACTCAGCATTATAAGGTACGGTTCAAGGGTAAAGTGGAGCAATCCTGGGAATGGAGTAGCGCCCTCCCCTACACCTTGGTGTAGTAGCTATCGAAAAGGGAGCCTTCGGGTCACCCTCGACTATGGTCGCTAACTTTACTTAACTTTTACTTAAAGGTGAACAGCCTCGCCCAGGGCTTGAACTTTGGTCACCGATTCCAAATAGTTCCGTAAAGCGTGACTCTAATATTTCAATAGATAGCAGGCAAGTCTTCCAGAGATATTATCACTTAATAAACAATTACTTCCTCACTATGTCCCTATCTTGCAGTCTTAGTGGCGTACGTAGCGTAAAGGATATCATAATCGGTAACCAGAGTTCAAATTCTGGGTAAGAGTATTTGCTTTTCATTTTCACTATATTATCCTTTAAGAAGGCATGATTTAAGAAGGCTGACTATCTACTAGTTGGTCAGTTGTATACAAATACCAAGAGCGATAGGATCATTCTATCATGTCTGAAAGTGACACAATGTTCAACGAGCGAGATCGGGGATGCGCCGCTGAACAACTCATGCTCTCTACCAATCCAAGTTATGACAACAGGATCATTGCTAGCACCCTCAAAATGCAAATCCGGACGGTTCAACGCTTGAGGGCACAGCTCAACGGATCGGAAGACCCTTCAGATGGCTACGGTTATGGTCTTTGGTGTGGTTTCAAGTGAGAGCCACATCATGCCACCTCATATTTTCGAAGTCGGCTCTAAAGTCAACACCAAAGTGTACCTAGATGTGCTGAAGAGTGTGGTGATCCCCTGGTCCAATAAGGTGGCTGGTGGCTGACCCTGGGTGTGGCAGCAGGACTCGGCGCTGGCCTACAAGTCCAAAGAAACCCAGGCTTGGCTTCAGAAGGGGTGCTACAACTTTGTACCCTTCTCTCACAGCCCCTCTTCTCCCCCGACCTGAACCCGCTGGACTTCTTCGTTTGGTCATAGGTCGAGAATATCACCAACATGACCTCCCACAGCACCAAAGCCAGCCTGATCGCCGCCATCTGCCGAGTATTCACCGAGCTCCCGCCGGCGCTTGCGGAAAAGGCATCCTCCCAGTTCCCGATCCGTATTGAGGCGGTGATTGAGGCTTTAGGCGGCTACATTGAATAGATGTCAGCTCTACTACATATTCAAGTTACCTGAATTGATTTTTTCAATAAAAGTTTTAAAATAAAGCTGTAGTGTTGTTTTTTTTTAGGACGACAATTTTATCATTCCACCCGGTTGTTTATTGTCAGTATTATCTTAGATATAAATTATCGCGTTTTCGTTTTAAATTGAATACGTATCTTTTACATTTGTTTGAAAACGAAGTGTAGTGTTGGGAAATTTAAGTAGATAGGCTACATCTGAAGACTACATTTTTCGTTTTGCTGTCATTGGTTTTGTTTTATGGCATATCAACAATTGTATCTTATTTAATGCCTTACAGTGTTTATACATATATATTAAATATATAGGATTTGTAAACACATTTTCTTGATAACATTTTTAAACGAGTTTTTTTTCATACAGTTAAATGGTTTCTAGTATTGCTACGTACCAATAACAATTTAGCATCAGTCATTTGTTTGTACACATTTAAATACATAAACATATGTAAGAGATTTATTTGTTGGTAATTTCATTTTGAATAAATTAGAAGTAATTGGTTTATGTACGAGTATTGCTATTGTTCCATCAAAGTTAAATGGTTACAGTTGTTGCTATCTAACACTTATAATTCTATTTAATATTAATATTTTGTTTCACATAGCAAAGTGGTTACAAGTATTGCAATATAACTTTAATTATTCTGCTCAAAATTACTCGTCCACTTACACACGGTTAAATAGTTCCAAGTATTGATATGTATCACTAACAATTCAATTAGACATTAGTCATTTGTTTCCAAACAATACAATGATCAAACAGTTTTATTTCTTCGATTTCAATTTAGCATAATTCATTAGTTTGCATACAGCTTAAATGTCAAACAATTCTATTTGGACCATATCAGGTGCTACCCAGGTCAGAGTGAAACTGTGAGAAATGGCTATAATATCCAGTACTACTGGAACCTCGCCAGCAGATTGTATAGACACATATCTAGGACACTCGTAAGCGGGCTCTAACTCCTCTGCAGAGATGTAGCCAGTGTATTCTAGAGCCCCGGCCGGCTGGACTTTAGTTGTGTTTTTTTTTATAGCCTATCAACTTTCTCAGGTTATTTAATAAAGTCATCTTTGAAGAAGAACAAAAGTGGTACTAATTAATCTATAGCTTGTGGGTAATGGGTGTTCATACCCTTCCTGAGCTTATTTGTCCGAAAATGAACGTGATAGCACGACTGGAGTTAGAACTCACTTGATACGATTTCACTGTTCGGCTCATTTGCCACAACACCACAAGAAGTCCCCTACATTTCGGGGAGAATAATAATAATAATAATAATAATAATAATAATAATAATAGAGAGTTTGAAATAAAAAAATGATTTGAAATTAGAAAAATAAAGAAATAATTAAATTATCTAAAATTCATTCACGCTGTCTTGCTGATTCAGTTTGTTTTTCTTCTTTACGCCAGCTTTGTGGAACTGTTTTTTTTTCTTTTCTCCTTTTTATTTATGTACTGAAATTTTCATGTGTGCGATTCTGTTAAATTTTCGGGAATTGAACAAAGGGATATTTAGTTTTTACTTGTTTCAACTGCCTCAGGAGAAAATAAAATCAATTTTCAACATTAAATACGAAATAATTGAACCCTTTCTCTTTATTCGTATTTTCGCGCCATCTTACTTTCAGTTTTTAATAACCAAGTATGTTTAGTTAAATAGGATAGAGATGAGATTTCTCTCGACATAATAGTTATAGCCAGGTGCCCTGTGCGTAGTAATGGTCAGCGAGATAGTGAAGCGGATAACAGCTAGTAAGCTTGATAGTATTTGGGGGCCCCATAATTCTGTCCTTATTTAATAATTAAACATGCCTTAGATTTAGCGCGAGGTCACTACACAATCACAATGAAAGCCATTCGGAAATCGTTTTTCTAAATCTGTGACCTCCTTCAGGTGTTACTGAACTGATTACTTTGGTCTGAAAAATTCATTAGTTATTCGAACGGTCTTTACAAATTAATTGCAATGGAAACGGCAAAGATTCTTTAAGATTTTATCATTTTTTTTACTCGACTAATTATCTCATGATTAATTCTGGGGCAGATTCTTTGGATAATTACGTAGACACTGACATCATTAATATACAATATATGTAGCAGAGAAGACTTTCTGAACGTAAAATGCATATATATATATATATATATATATATATATATATATATATATATATATATACTTTTTTAATCCCTTCTTGCGGCGATCGAACAGGTAATTTAGGTGAAGAGATTTTATCAACTTGTAATTTGATTTAATTTGTAATCAGGGAGATGCCATGACACAACACAAACAAACACGCACATCTCCACGTATATATCAATATATCAGTAATGATTAAACTATTAATAAAATTGAATAAAAACTTACGACTCAAAGTTTCACATTGGTGATGCTCAGGTGGATTAGTATTCAACACGCGTCGAATTATAGATCTCTTGGGCCGAGTTGAATTATTGATAATATACAAATCAAAAACGTTGAGAATCGTTTTTTATCCTGTTTTATCTGGATTTTATTTTATATTTGAAATATATTTTTATATTTGTATGCATGTTAGTGGGTAGAGCAATGTAGAGTTTTACGGACTAAATCTCTTTTAACACTGAGTTTTAAACATGATTATATATATATATATATATATATATATATATATATTAATCATGTATATATATATATATATATATACTTGTATATATATATATATATATATATATATATATATATATAAAACATGTTAAGCCCCTCTTCTCACGCATTATGAATGAAATAATTTGTAATTTGATTTCCACCTTATTCTTATTTTTATTTTTTTTTTTTTGATTATTTTTTATTTTATCTTTATTTTCTGATTTTTATTTTTTATTTTTTAATTACCTTATTTTATCTTCTGAATACGAACTGTAACTCCACATTCGATACTCTGCGACAGGAGGGAAGCATGTAAAGAGTCATCTGACGAGGCGGAGAGTAAAGCAATAATATTCTCCGCCGAAATAAATTTATTATGACGACTTAACCGAGTTTGAGTCGCCATTAAATTGTACTATATATATATATATATATATATATATATTCACATACACAGAGAAAATGAAACTGTTAGTGAAATCCGAAACCACTCCAACACACACACACACACAACGTATCAAATATAAAAAAAAAAAAACTAATGAGGGGTAAAGCATATTAATGTAAACAGACTCTAAGAAAAAGAGAGAAGTGCTCTCCATATAAGCCCATAACCGATTAAAAATCATTCAAACTGCGAACACGAGTGAGTTCAAGTCTCATTGAGTACTTCAATAAGAAGACCTTGTGCTGTATATGTTCTCTGACGAAAACAACAAGCTGGAAACATGCACGTATGTAAGAACAAAATAAATAAATCCTTTAAAAATGCAAATCTCTTCGTGGACCGACGCATTTTGAAATAGTTCTTTCTCTTTGAACCTCCAACAAAAAATTATATATATATATATATATATATATATATATATATATATATATATATAATTTTCTTTGTCTTCTCTCTCTTTTGCTTTTCTTGATTTATTTCTTTTCTTTACTTTTTTGTCTTCGTCTTTTTCCTCTTTTCATTTCTTCTTTTATTTTCTCTTGTACTTTTTAATCCGTTTTATCTCTTAGAAGTTCCATGTATTTAAGCATCATTGCCTGAGCTAATCACATAACAGTTTTTCGAAAAAGAACGCTGATTGAAGGGTTATATGCGTCATCTATTGACAGACTGCTCCGTTGTATCACAACTCATCAGTGTGGCTAGACAAGCGAGCTGCTTCAGCTGGGATCGGAATCAGGCTAACTTTACTTCCGCCTGATTTCATATTTTTGCAGCCATCAGCAATTTCAACATAATCGGAGGAATTTTAACGCATTTGGATTAATTTTCCTTTGTTTCCCTCCATGCTGACGGAGACCGGAGTGCTCAGGTCATTTGCATTACGCGAGTGGTAACCGTTAATTTCTTTTGCGAGAGTGCTTAACTCTCGTGGGTGGGAGCATATATATTGTCATCAACATTTAGTATGTTTCGTTGTATCAAAACTCATCACTGAGGAAAAACATGCAAGATACTTCAAGCTGGGATCGAAACCCGGGTAAATTTGCGTCAACCTGGTTACATAAACTCACAACCATCAGCAGAGACAAATAAGCGAAAGAATTTTAACGTCAAACACAAAAGAAATAATTTGTAAATCCTATTCTTTCCCCAAAATTTTCCTGCTTGCCTAATCAGGAAAAAATCATTATTCATATATATATATATATATATAATTTGTATGTGTGTGTGTGTGTGTGTGTGTGTGTGTGTGTAAAAATGAGGAAGTAATTCCAAATTATCGGATTATTAAAGGAAATTTATCTCACGAAAATATCAGAACTTCTATCAAGATGTCGCAATGAGGCAAAATAATTACTTTGGCAATTGCGCCAGGTTCACCTTATGGTCACGTGATATAATTTCATGATTACAGACATTTAAGGAATGGTGGAAGGTGGTATAAATTAGTGTATTACCAAATGCGTATTTTATCTCCGTCACTTGCCGGTTGATCAAGAAAATGTAAATTGGTTTGGTCTGGCTTATTTTTTGATGGCATTCCAAACTGTGTAGGTTATTCTATGCCAAAGTCACCCTTGTAGAAGAACAGCTGTGATACTATTTAACCTCTAGTTGTAAGAAATGAGACGGTTCATCCATTTCCCAAAACTATAAGTCCGAAAGGCAACATAATAGAAGTAGTGAAGTTCAAACTCACTTACTTCGAGGTGGCTGCCTAACCCGTTTGCTAGTATGCTTTCAGAAATTGTGAAAGTTAAATTTGTTAGTTGGTTATTGCTATACGTTTGCACACACACACACACACACACACACACACACACACAGAGGCACACACACACAGAGAGACACACAAACATATATATATATATCTATATATATATGTGTGTGTGTGTGTGTGTGTGTGTGTGTGTGCGTATATGTGCGTGCGTGTGTGTGTATCCTGTGAGATAGATTAATAGATAGATTGACTGAGAGAGAGAGAGAGCGAGAGAGATTAACGAGTCATTCAATAAATGAGAGGAAATATATTTTCTTTTAAGAGTTTTTTTTTCATAAATATAAACTCTACATTATTCAGATATGTTTTATTTTTTGTTTGAGGCTATTGAAAATGGTGGAAAAATTAGAGTAATCCAGGCTTGAAGTGATGTCCGTCCACAAAATTTTCGTTGTTATGAAGTTCAAACCATTCAAAATTTATGGAAGACTGTGTGATGTGTACGTAGAAGCATAAAAGGTCAACATAAATATGCCATAAAACAGCAACCAACCAATATATATATATATATATATATATATATATATATATATATATATGTAGGGTGCGGAAGCAAAATATGGAATAATACATTTTTGGGGGTCTGATCAGTTCAATTTTAGTAAAAAAAAAAAAGTGTTAAATCTAAACTTTCATGATAAGCAATATCAATCAAGCATTTTTCCTTTAGAATAAGCCTAATATGAGTGAGGAAGAAAAGAAACGACAAAAAATCTATGATTTGCTTAACGCCATAATAAAGCGAAAACAATTTCCAAAATATTTAGAGCTTCTTTATGGCCTCCATCTAGCTCAGACTTTCGCCCCCTTGATTACGCTATATGGAACGTTTTAGAAAAGTAAACAAATGCAACTTTCCTTTTAAATAATGATTCGCTTAAGACTGCTGTTAAAAAGGCATGGAATAATATGTCTAAAGAATTTATTTTGAAGGCATGTAAATCATTTCGAAGGCGTTTTGATAAAATAATTGAAAAAAAAAATGGCGACCATATTCAGCAAATTTATTTTTTTGTGTACATCTTATTTTGTTGTTTAATTTCAAAAATAAACATCAATCTTGTTTTATTATAGAGTATTTTTTTCATTATACCTGAATATAACTAATTCTTCTTCCTTACCTTATATATATATATATATATATATGGGTTGGTTGGTTCGTTGGTCTGTCGGTTGTTTTATGGTATATGAATCCTTGTTAATGCCATTCCAGTTTATATGCACACTCTGAAGTTATTAAACAATTTACGTAAACTTCAATATTTAAAATTTGGTTTTAACAAATTAGTCTAATTTTGAATAATCAATTGACATGAGAAAAAATGAGTTAAAATTTTTCGTAGTCTCAATATGTTTTCTTGATGTTATTAATGTATCAAACACCTACCAAGTAAAGTTATAATACAAAAGCAGCTCATCACATTTTACTTTAATAAAATGGTAATAAACTCGTCAAAAATTTATTTGAACCAATAATATAACAAATAATATACACATATGATAAGTCTTTCTTTATATTTTAATAAAATCACCCTTATTCCCTCTATCAGCCAGTAATCAATTGTTCATTTATTCTTTTTTTTTTTTAATTCAGCAAATTCAATTTTCCGACATGATAGTTCTAATAGTTTCACGTACGTCTGCTTTGCTGTTTTATTATTTTCCACGTTTTTATTATTGCATATTCACAATTGACCATTGATTTGCTATCGGATTCAGATGGTAGCTATTCTATTATCGTCTCTCCCGTAAGTCTTTTAGGCTCAAAGAAATAACCAAAAGCATAGATACATAAGATGGAGTATTATCGTGTATAAATACACACTTAACTTTGAAACTGCTGGACTGGGACTTGTACCATACAAGGAATATATTGTCTTTAAAATGGTAAAAGTCAGTTTGACTCCACCATCCAATAATGGTTTTGTCGACAACACGGCCCATACCATCAACTTACTGCCTCATTATTGCCTAATTGTAGACGCAGGCACACCTAGATTACATATAATCCAACCCTATGGCCCATTCATCAGGTCTATCAACAATCACACCATATTCTTTCGTGAAAATTACTGTAAAAAATAAATGTTCATGTATTTCTTAGACCAATTGTGGTACTTTAAAATATTAGACTTATTAATGAGAGGAGATCGCGGTGGAGATTTTTTCACAGATACTTACTGACAAAATATTCTACTCATTTTGACTCCTTCAGTTCCAACATTTTGCCTTTCAAAAGCGGTTGTTTCCATATAGCTTATTTTAATTTAGGTTTACTTAAAGGGAAAAAAAAGTTCTGAAAGCATTTTCCTTAGCTTAGAGTTCTCAACATTTTTAACTCTGCATAATCTCTGCAAAGCTCATTTGATATCTTCAAAGAGGATATTCCTTCCTTTTATTACTTTATTACTCTCAATTTTCAGTACTTATTATAGAGAAAGACAAAATAGGTTTTATTAGATTTCAGGTCATAAATAAATGTTAGTTTAATTTGCAATCAAACCTCAATCAATCCCTCAAAAAGTAACCATAGAAATTGACAGAAAATTTAATTAGGCATATTAGTAATCCGGCCCGTTGGCCAAATGGGCAGAGTGTTTTCAAATTGTCCGAGAGACTGGAGTTCAATCCCAGGTCGAGACATACCAAAGATTCAAAATGCTACTTGATGTGTCTTTGCTTAACACTCTGCATTATAAGGTAAGTATGAAAGATAAAGTGGAGCACTTCAAGGAAAAGAGAAGCGCCTAATAGTTTCTGGGTAACTATTTTTCAACGACTTCTAAGATATCATTCGCCTATAAAGAATAAAATGATTTTAAGTATTCATATCAAACACTAATAATTCTATCTAATATTAATCACTTTTTGCTTATACATAAATGGTTTCAGGTATTTTTATTTAACATCACTAATTATATTTATCATCACTTAATACTATCTAATTCAAATAATTTGTTCACAGTTGAATGATTTCAAATAACCAATAATAATTATAATCTTTAGCAAATGATTGAAAAATTCTTTTTGATGCACAGATGATGAACTTGTAGTGACACTGCAGGGAGTTGTGATAATGAACGGGTAATCTACATTCCCCAAAATTCGAGAAGTAGAGCCTCGCTATCAGATGCAGTTTAGCGTCATACACGGGACACACACACACACACACACACACACACACACACACACACACATATATATATATATACATATATATATATATATATATATATTGCATTCTGAATTATAAGAAGAAAACAGGAAAAGAAAATCAAAGTAGAATTTGAAATGAATGGTTAATTACTAATTGCTAAACATTGTATAAAACAGTGAATAGGGGGGAATTTGCGAATAAATGATTTTATTATTAGATTTGATGAAAAATAATTATGGTATGCTTATTCTAAGGCGAAAATTTTCACCCTTTCTCCACTTATTCACACACACACACACACACACACACGCGCGTGCGCGCGCGCACACACACACACACATATATATATACGTATGTACGTGGTGCATTCAATAAGTTTCCAGACTTTTTTGTACTGACATTTGAAATTGCTGTAGACTCTTGAAAATTCAGTATGTTATTGCAATACATCTTTTGAGAGGACAGACCAATTTTTATGATTTCAGGTTCAAATGAACATCTACAGCAGGAATTGAAATACACCCTACTAAAGCCTGATTTTCACAGCTGGTGAATTTCATTAATGAAATCTGGACGTGAGGACACTTTAGAAGAACGATATGCAATAAAACTATATGCCACAGAAACGTATGGAATGCTTCAGACTGCTTTTCGACCATCTTGCATGAATCGAGCAAGAGTTTTTGAGTGGCATAAGAGATTCAAGGAAGGCAAGAAGTCTGGGAGGAATGATGAGAGGCGTGGGAGGATTAAGGAAGTCAATACACCAGAGTTGATTGGCAAAAAGGTTAGGGTTAGAGTTACTATGTTGAGGTTTTAAGGGAGTTCAGGAAGACATTCCTTGGGAAGAGGCCAGTACTCTTCAAATCGGGTCAGTGGCATTTCCACCAGGACAATGCAATAGTCCACAACTCCGTCCTTGTCACAGACTACTTGAGCAAGATGGGCATCAAGAAAGTTCCTTACCCTCCCTATAGTCCAGAACTTGCTCCCTGTGACTTTTAGTTGTACCCTAAGCTCAGAGGCTGTCGTTATGAGAGAAGTGAGGAGATGAAAGAGGCTGTGACGAAGGTCATTGACATGCTCACACAAGAGGACTTCCATGGGGCCTTCCAGAAGTTGCTGGAACGGTCCAACAAGTGTATTGCAGCCGGAGGAGATTACTTGGAAGGAGACTAGAGTTTCATGTGTGTACTATCAATAAAATTGTCCATACGATCAAAGTCTGGAAACCTTTTTAATGATCCTCGTATATATATATATATATATATATATATATAAACTGGTGTGTGTGTGTGTGTGTGTGTGTGTGTGTGTGTGTGTTTGTCCCGGTTTATAGAAGGAAATGTCAAAATAAATATAGTGTGAGTGTGAAATGAATAGGAAAACATTTGCTAATGAATAACTCCGTCATTAAGGCCTGATGTCGCCGAGTTTTTCGCTGATGTGACATTTTCCTGCCATCACACAAATTGCTTGTCAGCAGCAGGCGTTGCTCTCTGAGCGCAACTGATTCCCAATCACCTTCACTGACAAAGAGCAAATTACCATTTTGCTGTCGTTTCATTCTTGACTCGAAATCACTTACATTGGGTTTCTTTATCCCAAAGATAATCTGCTTTTTTGTTTTTTTCTCTCCTTTTTCCATACCACTTTTGCGATACAGATCTTAGTGTCACAATTTTTCCCTGTATAATAAATCAGTTCAAGACTTATTTCTTTGGCCAATCAGTGCCCTCCATGGAGACACGCATGCGCAATTCAGATTGCTTTGGCATAACGCCTCGATGCAGCATAGTTAGAAGTTATCAGTGCTAGACAACTGAATAAAAGTTAAAAGGAAATAAGCAATAAAGAGAAAGTTAAAAAATTTGAGAATAATGAAAAGATATAAATACAGATATAGGAAAGAAAAAAAAGAGGCTGTATGAATAAAAAGAGATAAAAAAGAGAAAAGTAAAGAATTCATGGGGAAAAAGATATGAGTGAGAAGAAAGGAAGGTAATCGTAAAAAGAATTTTAAAAAAGAGAATACAAACGATAAATGGAATAACAGAAGATAAAGAACAACAGAATTATGCATTAAGGAAAAGGATGAAAGGGAGAAAAACATAGAGAAGAAGAAGAAGAAGAAGAAGAAGAAGAAGAAGAAGAAGAAGAAGAAGAAGAAGAAGAAGAAGAAGTGAAAATAAAACTAAAAGACGTAAAAAATAATTATCGACCCAAAAAGTTACGCAAAACAGAAGAAAACAAGGAGAAAAAGAAGAGAAGAACATTGGATTAAAGAGGTAGAAAAATAGATGACTGACAGATAAAATTATAATAAAAAAGTAAACTAAGAAATTGAGTAATGAAAGTAAGAAAAAATAAAACAAGAAAAAAGAGACCATTGAATTTTTGTAGAAATGAAGATGTGAATTATGATTTCAAAAAAGGGGAAAAGAACAAAACTTGACAAATACGCAAGTGAATAAAGAAGAGGAATGAAAACCGAATTGATTTGATTAAAAAAACAACAAAAAACTAAGAAAGAGAAAGAGTAGAACAGAGCTATAAAAAGGAAAATCAAATTAACAAATAACAAACAATATAGCAAAGTATCGGGACGTTAAAGGATATAAACGAGGTGTGCTTGAAAAAACAAACAAAAACAAACAAACAAACAAACACTAAAACAAAACGTAAGCACATTCAAAACTCGCTTTTATCTTACACTGTAGATTTCGGTTTCACCAGAAATTAAAATCTTCTTTTCCGCCAATAGATGTCGTTAGTCTCTTTCTTTTTTACTTTGCTTTTGGCCCAGTCAGCTGGGGAAGTGAAATACACCGACTGCATCTCTGCTGAGGGGTAAGACTTCCACAACAAGTGTCCGAGATATGATACTAAACAATCTGATGGTAAGGCTCCAATAATGCTGGAGATTTAGAGAATGCGGAGAATTGCCATCGCTCCCAGGTCCACTTACGCCATGAGTGGTAGCACCTGGCAAAATCCTATCTATGGACCAAATAGAACTAAACTCTGATTACGCTAACCTGGATTGTTTGAAATTAACTGTTTTTTTCCATTTAACTGTGTGTAATCAGACAATTGTGCACAAATGCTAAACGGAATAGTTTGAAATAGAACTGTTTTGAACTGTTTTATCAATTTTTGCTTTAAAGTACTTTGTGTTTATGGCATTATTTTATGTTGCTATTAAAAAGGATTCACTTTTACTATTTAAGTTTTTTATTATTAGCCATGTCTAATCCTTCTCATATAGACTTTTGCTTGTTACTTGCTTGAAATATCCATATAATGGCTTTTCTTCCAATCTTTGATTTCAAGTTATTGTTGTTCTGTTGATACATGTGTTGTGTGTATTATTTCTGGTCGCATTAATAAGCCTTTCTTTGTTCTTTTTAGGGCAGTCTTCGAGTCGTCTCATCGATGTATCTATTCAATTTTTAATTTTGGCGAGTCCTCAACCTCCTTCTTTTCTTGACTCACTCAGTACGTCTATGTCATCTCTGGGATGTAAGGCCTTGTTCATCGTCATGGATTTTCTTGTTCTCTGGTCAATTTGTTGGAGTTCTTCCTTCCTACACATTCAAGAGTGTTCCCGAATAACTTAGTAGGGGGACAGTCCAGGTGTTACGCCTGTGATTCTTTCATATTTTCGCTATATATTTCGGTTTTAAAGAGTCTTCTCGTTCTCCTGAGGTATTCTTTTAATTTTTTTCTTTTATCTCAGCTTATTAGAAGGTGCCCACTTCCAATATTCCCAAGTATTTGTCAGTTCGTTGTTCTCCAAGCGTTTTGATTTTTTGTTGATTTGGTACTTCCGTCATGTGTCGTTTTCCGCTTTTTGCTATAAGCATGGCACATTTTTCAATGCCAAATTCCATCCTTTTACCCCCACCACCTATATTATATTTTCTAATTATTTTTTTAATTTTCGGTAAACACTTTGATGTCGTTTGAGTACATTACGTGCTATTTATGAAGTTTATATCCTCCGGTTCATTTCCTAAGTATGCGATTGGGTGGTATCATCGCTTTTACGAATAGTAATTGGGTAACCACATCCCTCAGGAAGATTCCTCTCCGGATTTTTCCCTTAGCTAAGCTTTTTCCTCCTGTTTGTCAGTTCCACTCTCAAGTATTTCATGGTATCCTTGATAAACTTTATGACTGTCGGACATCTATATTTTGAGACAGTCTATTATCCTGCTTTGAAGGACCATATTATATGCATTTTTGAAGTCAATCCACGCAATAGCTAGACTTTTTGGGGGGCTGGTTTGTTCTCTTGGTGAATGGGTTGATCAATATCTTGTAAATCTCCTGTTCCTCTTGCGGCATCCTTTCTTTTCTTCATGGAACAGTCCGTGGCTTATTAGCGAATAGTAAATCTCCTCCCTGATTTATGCCGTTTGTATGTTTAAAGGATTATTTCTCTTATTATAATCATCATTATTTTTATTTGAAATCATATAAGCTTGAGTAAACAAATGATTATATGTAAATATATCTAATTACTTAAAACATTATAATTATTAGCCTTAGATAGGGATAATTAAGACCATTTAACTGTACAAATTATTATATCAGACAGGAATATTTGATATCTAACTGTGGGACATAAACATCAAAAGAAACAATTTTACATAATAAGTAAAAATAGATATATAGTGAATGTGATATCCCACACTTGTAGTATAGAATAACCCAAGACAGTTTGACAGGTTGCAAAACTCAGTTAATCAAGCAGAAGATATCTTTATTAGTTTAACAATAAATAGTTCAGAAGCACAGGCGCCCACTTAGAATCGAAATCACTTTGAATGGACTCATCGTATAGCTCGCTCCTAAAATTAGGCGTAGATTAGTTTTGGCACGAGTATGAGTCACCTTGCTTGCTAACCACGAAGAACTAGAGACGAGATTTGGCACCAAGTCTGCTGAACCGAGTGAGATTTAAATTTGTTAATCGGTTGTAATAGCTTGAGCTAGCTCTTTAAACGGTTCGCCAACAAATGATTCCCAAGTTGGAGATAGAAAGAAGACTAGAAAAATAAAATAAAAAAGCAACTTTGAAGAATTGTGTGATATTTTCTATTTTCTCCGTTAGTCTGGGAAAATATACAGCTGTATCTTTTTCCTGGAAAAACTAATGATCAATTTTACTTCCAAATCCTTTTTTTTTTAAATTTAATTTTATTTTATATTTTTAAATTGATCTTATTTTGTCAGCTTTTTCTAACCTTACCTCTATTTTTCAATCTTTAAGATGTACATTCCTGGGAAAATTTGTCCAAATTAAAATCTTAAATATATTTTCCTTATATAGTTTATTTTTCACCTTGAATAATTGATTTTTATCGGTTAAAGAGTGTAAAACTACATTTATATCACCACGTCTACTTTAGAATAAATCGGCGTACACAACGACACATATACCGACAGATAAAAAACACAGGCACATAAACACAAACAAGCCGATATATATGATGCGTAAATAAATGGTAAACGACGTCATCAGAATACTGTTACATGGGTAATGTTATCTATCTTGCATACAATGGAGGAGGTAAAGTTATTATAAGTGGACGCATATATATATATATATATATATATATATATATATATATATATGGGAGTACCTGTATTGTCGAAGAGAAAAAATGCTGACGTACCGGACAAAATTAATTACGCTCAATGTTTGAAACCGACCCACGAATAAAGTAAAATCACTATTCTTTAAAATAGAAAATACGTTAATTTCAGTAACGACCTTTTGCTTTTTTCATATGAAAAATTCCCGCTCTCTCTCTCTCTCTCTCTCTCTCTCTCTCTCGCTCTCTTTCTCTTTCTCTCTCTCTCTTTCTCTCTCTCTCTCTCACACACACGCAAATACACACTCACACACAGATCAATCGATCGATCGATAGATAGATAAATAGATAGATGGATAATTATGAATAGAATTTAACGCTAAATGTTTTTGATCGGAGCTCTGTACATAGAAATACGGTGCAATAACATATTTCAACGATAAGATATTATATAACAAGTAAAAACTGATGACTTCCGAGCTTCACATGACCGATCTCATGGTGAACGTGAGTGCAACTGAATAAATATCTATTCTCAATGCAATCATGACAGAAAAATATATTACAAATTTTCCAGATTCCTATAATCTGCTGAATAAAAGATCAGATCGGTTGTTATATGTCACCATTAGGGTAGATATTTACTTTGCAATGAAGCACCAAATTAAATCACGTGACTAAGTATGTTCGCCACGTCATAGTCATTGAGAACTGATTTTTATCAGGTTTATCCAATAGACTTCAGATGTGTCGATCCTGGCTGAACTGTTGATCGGTCAGCTGAGACTCTCGATCGTGAATTTTTATCCTGTTTCATTTTATGGCTTAAATACACACACACACACACACACACACACACACACACACACACACACACACACACATTGCCCAGTCGGCTGGGGCTGTAGTATACACCGACTGCTTCTCTGCAGAGGGGTAAGAACCCCCCAAAGAGTGTCCTGTTTATGACACTAAACAATCTGATGGTGAGGTTCCAGCAATGCTGGAGCTTTGCGGAATGCGGAGTACCCCTTCATTGCCATCGCTCCCAGGTCCACTCTGGCCCGGAGCGGTTGCACCTGATAAGGGTTCTATCTATGGGTTAAATAGAACAAAACCGTGATTCTTTCACTATACTGATTTTTGCATTTAAACTGCGTATTTATGCTAAACTGAATTGTTTAAAATAGAACTGTTTCGACATTGGAATTGCTCGAGATAGAACTATTTTTGACGTCTAAACTGTGTACTTATGCTGAACTGAATTATCTGAAATAAAACTGTCTGACATTTAAATATGTGTATTGCCCAGTCGGCTGGGGCTGTTGAATACACTGACTGCACCTCTGCAGTGGGGTAAGACCTTACCTAAACGAGTGTCCTGGATATGAGACTAAACAATCTGATGGTGAGGTTCCAGCAGTGCTGGAGGTTTGGGGAATGCGGAGTACCCCTTCATTGCCATCGCTCCCAGGTCCACTCTAGCCCGGGGTGGTAGCACCTAATAGGGCCCTATCTATGGGTTAAATAGAACTAACAGCATACTTATGCTAAAATGAACTGAGTAAACTGAATAGCTTGAAATAGAAAAGTTTTTGACAATTAAACCGTACTTACACTTAAACTGCATGCTTATGCTTAACTGAATTATTTCAAATAGAACTGTTTTTTGACATTAAAACTGTATTTACGCTTAACTGAATTATTACATATAACTGCTTGAATAGTTTGAAATAGAAATGTTTTTGACAATTAAACTGTGTACTTATGCTAAACTGAACTGTTTTCAATAGAACTGATTATTTACATAAAAATGGATTTGGCGTTAAATAACCTACAAAGGTTGATATGCCATAAAACCAAACCAAACCAAACCACACACACACACACACACACACACACACACACACACACACACACACACACATATATATATATATATATATATATATATATATATATATATATTGTCATCTACAGACAGACTGTTTTGTTGTATCACAGGACGCTTGAAGCTGGGATCAAAACCCGTTCAATTTTACGTTAGACTTAGTTTGATACCGCTCATATATATATATATATATATATATATATATATATATATATAAGGGTCAATGTTTTCAGACGTTGGGCTGATTGTCAGGTGTAATTATCGTGTTATATTGACATTGATTGTTTGACTGTAGTAAACGTTGCCTACAATAAGCAATGGGTCATTTGCCTTGTTTCATCGAGGTGCTGAGCGGCGTTTGACATAAAAAAACGAAGTCTGCCATTAAATTCTTCCTTGCAGGTAATGCACCTGACGACATTCATCGATTACTATTGAACGTTTACGGAAACAAAGAGTGTCCAGAATCAGATAATATGCCTTGGTATTGGTGATAGCAATGCAAATGTTAAGACAGATTCACTACAGCTGTCGACCCTCAAAATGAAGCGCATCTCCATAAAATAATCCAGGTTCCATGGGTATGTTAAGTGATGGACTAAGAAGACATGTTTTTCTGACAACGACGTTGACATCACTGCTGAGAAAAAAGTGGATCACCTCAGCAGTTTAGGTACTGTTTGGCATTGCCAATTTAGTGTGGGACAGTTTGAGGGCCTTAGACATATTTAAATAGATTGAACTGATTTTAAGGAATTGCCAAATATTGATAATCAAGGAGAAATGGATTCATATCTTATAATAATATCAAAGTTAATAGTAAAACAAATGCTAAAGATTGAATACATCTCATTGTAGTAAGCAAAACCAAGCAAAATTTCCATTGCCGAATCGATTGGGGTTTTTGAATACACTGACTGCATCTCTGACTAGCAAACCGACACGAGTGAGTTCGATTCTCATTGGGTTCCCCTTTCATATGGCCTTGTGCCACATCTAAGCAAAAAGCAGAAGGTTAGGAATTTCCTAACGAGTTTCCTGGATATGACACAAAACGATTTGATGGTGAGGTTCCAGTAATGTTGGAGTTTAGGGGAATATGGAGCATCCCTTAATTGCAATCGCTCCCAGGTCCACTCTGACCCTGAGAGGTAGTACCTGATAGGGTCCTGTCAATAGGTTAAATAGAAATAAACTGTCTACTTATGCTAAACGGAATAGTTTGAAAGGAATAATTTTCACATTTAACTGTGTGTAATCAAAAAGTATACTTATACAAAACTAAATTATTTGAAATAGAACTGATTTTGACATTGAAACTGTGTACGGAATTGTTTGAAAAAGAACAGTTTTCACATTAAACCGAGTGTAATCAAAGAATATACTAATATAGAACTGATTTGGTTGAAATAAAACTATATATAAAAATAGATTTGCCATTAAATAACCTACAATGGTTGATGTACCATAAAACCAAATCAAACCACCCAAACTTTACAGTGAAGCTCGTGATATTCATCGTCACGGATACATTTCATAGGTTTTTGATTTGGAGCATTCCCACAAATCAGTTACTCATAAAAGTCATCATGCCTTTTTTTATAGCGTGTATCAATTTCTAAATAATGAAACTTGTTTTGACTACAAAACATTAGCCATTGTGAAAAGGTAACCAAAATGCACAGTGTTTAAACGATACAGCCAGATAGTTCCATTCCGCGCTTTCGTCCGTAAAATGTTTTACTTGCCTGTCACGCAGGCTTGTATAAATTTCAAGTTCATGACAGAAAAATATGTACTAAAAAATGATTTAGTACTAAAATATTACGCTATCTAACGATGGTATGGGGCTCCCTATATACTTTGTATCTTCCATCGAAAGAAATTGGGAGATTGATTTTGATGCATTCCTGTATATTGTTTGATATGCATTTTCTCTTGGTTTTGTACAGAACAGTCTGCGTTTTTTTTTCTGTCCTGAAATTGGTAATTATTATAATACAGAAATATTGGTAACCATTATACTACGTAAATGTTGGTAATTATTATTCTAAAGAAGTGTTTGTAATTATCAGACTACAGGAGTGTTGGTAATTATTATACTACTGAATCGATGGTTATTATTATACGACTGAAGCGTTGGTAATTATTGTACAACTGAAATATTGATCTAAACAATAAAAAATAGAAATAAAAAAGAACAGTGATATGAAGTAATTGAGGTTGTTGTTTGTGGTCGCTTACTTTCGAGCCAGACCTTAAACGTTGTGAATGGTCATATTTTATATCGTAAAGGAGAAGTTAACAAAGATATTGTGGGTTATCACTACTTCATTTTATTCGTGTTTCCAAACTGGTTTTGAGGGATTATTTTCTGGTTGTTTGTTTTAATGGCATGTCCACCCATTGAGGGTATTTTTATGCCGACAGTTAAAGGAATCGGGTAATTCTAAGTTTTTGTAAAACTGCAACTTAAAAAGATAGGTTCTACAGTTGTATGATATCAAGTATTCCTATTTAAAACTAATAATCTGTACACATATTTATCGTTTAAACTACTCCTTTTTACTTGGCCTAATGAATAGAGTCTTCATCAATAGTCCGGGAGGCTGGGGTTCAATCCCAGCCCAAGTCATACCAAAGACTCAAAAATGGTACTTGATGCCGCCTTTTTTAACACTCAACATTACAATGTAAGAATCAAGGGTATAGTGGATCATTCCAGGGAATAGAGTATCGCCCTCCCCTACAACTCAGTGTTGTAGCTATTGAAAATGACTTGGGGGCCGCCCTCGACTCCGGGCACCAACTTTACTTATA
Source organism: Sepioteuthis lessoniana (assembly GCA_963585895.1). Taxonomy (NCBI): domain Eukaryota; kingdom Metazoa; phylum Mollusca; class Cephalopoda; order Myopsida; family Loliginidae; genus Sepioteuthis; species Sepioteuthis lessoniana. Next base: position 77,942,197 of record OY757919.1, read on the forward strand.
TATGCTATACTGAAAGTTATTATTATACGCAATGTTATCATTATTTGCAATATTATTTTAACATTATAATAAATATTTAGTAGACTGTTTTTAAGGTTGTTATGTAATTGAATATTATCTATCTAACTATCTATCACTTTCCCTTTTTTTTCTTGCTCTCTCTATATATTTTTATATAATGTAGTTTGATATATTTATAGATAAACAATGCCCAGTATCGGTGATGGAGCATGTATAGATCTAATTAGCATAGTCCAGACACTGTGAGTTTCTAGCTCTGCAATGGTTCCATTAGCGAGAAACGGTCAGTTCCATTGCTACATTGATTCTATGTCTAGTCTGTCCTAACTTATATATATATATATATATATATATATATATATATATATAATCATCCATAGATAGACTGTTTCGTTCTATCAGAATTCTTCGGTGTGGCTAGACAGGTAGGACGCTTGAAGCCGGGATCGAGACCCGTCCAACTTTACGTTAGACTTTAGTATCAGACCGCTCGGCCAACAAGCGTGCCATGTTTCCTAAGGGAATTTATAAGGTATTATGTAGCAACAGCAGCGTCCGTTTGTTTACATTTTTTTAATACCCTATCGGCTACGAGAGTGCTCAATTCTTTCGAAGAGCTTTGCATTAAGCGAGCGGCGGCCGAAAATTCCTTCGCCAGAGTGCTCAACCCCCATGGGGGAGCGTATATATATATACTATACTAATTTTTCACACACACACACACACACACACACACACACACACACACACACACACACACACACACATGTGTGTATATATATATATATATGCTATTAACGAGCACTTTAAAAAAAAAATTCCTAACCATTTGTTGATTTCACCGTTAGAAGTTACACATTTTTCGTGGACACTAAATGAGAAAATGACAATCTCCAGAGAAGATAACCCTAAACATCGAATGAAAGGAGATGTAATTTAAATAACACTACCAATTTAACAAAAAAAAAAGATATAAGGAGAAGCCTGATCATATGAATAATACAAAATAGTACCTTCTCCGGAGGCCAAACTTGCTGGTGGTGTCAGGCATGGCAGTACCTCATTAGCCAAAGAAACTGTGGTATCACACCTCGTTGGCTGATCAGAACTTAGTATAACACGAGCAATTGTCTGTTGTGCGTAGAAAACAGTTCAATATCTTAATAAAAAAATACTTGAGGTTATCATTAAATGTAATATTATCTATATGCAATAACTGAAGAATTTTTATAGATGCAATAATATTATATGGAGTATCGTTTTGTTGTTTGTTTGTTTGTTTGTTTGTTAGGGTTTTATGGCATATGAGCCTTTGCAGGTAATTTAATTCAAAATCCTTTTTCTTACAAATAAACAGTTCTATTTAAAAAAAATTCAGTTAAGCATAAGTACACAGTTTAGTTGTCAATTTATTTTTCGAGTTATTCAGTTTAATCAAAGAGTTCTAATTCAAATAATCCAGTTTAGTATAAGTATACGTTTGTTTAAACAGAGTTAAAAGTCAAAACTGTTCTTTTTCAATTCAGTTTAGTGTAAGTAGAGTTTTAATATAAAAACAATTTTACTTCAAACAATTCAATTTAGCATTAGTACGTAGTTTAAATTTCAAAACAACTCTATTTCAAGCAATTACGTTTAACTTAACTACACAGTTTAGTTCTATTTGACCCATAGATAGGAACGTATCAGGTACTACCACTTTGGGACAACGTGCACCTGTGAGCGATGGAAATGAAAGAGTACTCCGCCTTCCCCAAGCTCCAGCTGGAAACTCACCATCAGATTGTTTTGTGTCATATGTAGAACTCTTTTTGGTGGGGTCTTACTTCTCTGTAGAGAGGCAGTCTGTATCTTCAACAACCAAAGCCAACTGGGCAAAATTTAGTTGTATATACAATATTTTAAGTTATCATATGTTATATTATTTCATTATATACAATATTTTTAGTTATATACAAGTTGAAATCATCTTTATTTGCCGTATTAATATTATTTTATGGACTAGTATTATTACATGAAATATTTGAAGTTCTTATTATATGCGATAGTTTTATGGATAATATATAATAACTGACTGTAAGCAGAAAGTTATGTTTATGAGTGTTGCAATCGCTGACGTCTTTCCTGCCTGTGACCGATTATAACTCTGCGAAGATCCATTGGCAGCGAATTATCCATATCCTCTGTTTCTTGGATTCCAAACCCTTTATCAGCTACACACTTAAAGTGAAACCATTCTCTCACTGCTTGTGTGCTATTCATTGCGATATGGAGTATCAATATTAGTCGCCATAATCAACGTTTCTATTCATCAACAGTGATTTACTCAACAATAATATTTGTCATCAGAGTTGTCTGTCCTTGTTTCATTCGTAACGTAACTGCGGATTTTTATTAAGTTAGATGATCGTTTAGCATAAAACCCTGTCATTTATGCGTCCACAGATTTGTTCTTCGCAATAAACTTCTCGGTCTGTACGTAATCGATTCTGAGCGATTAATAATTAATTCCTTTAACACAACCTTGATAATGTCCTTGTACATTCATTTGCTTCTTTTTCGGTGTACATTAAGCAAGCTTTTAAGCATTTTGATGTATACTAGACGATACCATAAGTCTTTTTGGGTTCTATTTGTTTCTGCTGTCCAGGATTATGTTTACAATTCTATTTTGGAAAAAGTGGATGATTTTAATTAGCATTTCATAGTTAACTTAACGAGAATATTGAAGATAAAATATTACCTTCAGCGGGAACGATTATCCCCCAAATCATCATTGTGTTGTAAATTAGACAGGAAATTGTTTTATTCTTTAGATTATTGCATTTCAAGTTACGTTTAAGTACATGCATTCTCAAACATGTACGCATTTAAAAAAATACGACAGTGCTGCTTCTCAACATATCAAAAGAGAACCTTTCATTGGTTTTTTCAGTTAATAAAAAACTACACATATTAATTATGTTGACTTGCAAGGGTAAACTTTGAAGACAATTAAAGATTTATTCATTGCTCATTTCTATATGTGGTAACGATACTTATTAAATACTCCTTAAGTGTAAATATATATATATATATATATATATATATATATATATATATATATATATATATATATATATAAGTTGAGTTGACCGACCTTTGTCGAGGGTACTCGAAGACTCCCGTTTCAATGGCTACTACACCGAGGTTTAGTGCAGCTACTCTTTCTCTGGAAAGCTCCACTTACCTCAAGGGTAAGTGGAGCAGTCCAGGTATATATATATATATATATATATATATATATGTGTGTGTGTGTTAGGTTCATTTCGTTCTGTTTCTTTGTTTAATTACATATCACGTTCGTAGACTTTCCCTTGTAGAACAACTGTAGTGTTGGTAAATAAGCCATAGATGGGGATATAAGGGGCTTCATATCTTTCTCAAATGTAGGTTAAGTTACATTTTATTTTAATTTTATTTCTTTAATAGCATATCAACCTTCATATGTTATCTAATGCAAATGTTAGCTTATGAGAAGAACAATAATGGTACAATTTAACCTATAGCTGTAGTATGAGAGGTTCATATCTTTACCAAGTCTTTGTCTGAAAGTTAATGTTAGAGCGTGACTCGAGTTCGAACACTTTTACAACATCGTCGCAGTTCAGCACCACGTTCCCTACAACTATATATATATATATATATATATATATATATATATATATATATATATATATATATATAGATAGATAGATAGATAGAGAGAGAGAGAGAGAGAGAGAGAGAGAGAGAGAGAGAAAGAGAGATAGAGAGATAGAGATAGTCAGTTAGAGAGAGATTATTAATTATATTTGTGTTTGATTCTGGATAAAGAATTGAGTGTTCAAATTTGATTATTTCAGTACGTGTCTCAACTGAACTTAATATACTCTTACTGCTTAAATTCATTTTTTGTGGTTAACTATTTGCCTTCTTGATAAGGAAATCATTATCGCTAAATTAATTATATTTATATCAGTTGCTACACTTTACAACAGATAACGTAAAATAAATGAAATTACTTGGACGAAAATTTGCACATTTTTCAATTACCTTTTTGTTTTATTTTTTCGTCACAATGATGCCACGCTATCTAACTTCACAACCTTATTCCTGATTTCACGTTTTATTTATATATGTTTTGCGTTTTTTGTTTGTTTAAAAAGAAAATCTCGTACAAGGCCATATTCCTTAAGATTTTAAAAGATTAATAATGGACATTATTCATTAAATTTAGATCCTTGCTTAAACTGCCTTTTGATCCTGAAGTAAGTCTAGCTTTAATAGAATCCCTACTTTGATTCTAGAAGTAAGGCTTTAAATAGACCCCGAAGATTAACGTGCCGTTAAAAAATCAGGAAACCAACCGAAACTGTTGTAAGAATATGTCAAAAATTGAAAGATATGTATGCATAGTTTCTATCCTATCAAGGATATATCAAGTAAACCCCTGGCAGTTTTACATCTAGTCTGAGTGAATGATTTTAACGGCATGTCCACTTGTCTGAGGTTATTTTATTCTTTGAGATTAAGGAACTGAGCATTTTGTATATATATATATATATATATATATATATATATATATATATATATATATATATATATATATATATATATATATATATATATATAATTTTTTGTTATTTCTACAGAGTTTTTTGCACATGGTTATATATGAAATATTCGCAGCAAATCCAAATACACTGCACATAGTTGCATAGATTTTAACAGTTTCGCCAGTCTTTTACCTACTTGCAGGACTAAATTTATTGTTTAGTGTCAGAAGCGCCCCATTAAGGGAATGCCGAAGGAATCAAGTATTTTTTGCATCTGTCGCGCATGAGTCTCGATTCGTGAATGACCTCAACCACAGAACAGCCTTGCAACATATTCTGACGCGTTGGGATAAATACCAGTTTCAAGCACTCTCGTCTAACATCATAAATTCGTATACAACTATATACTTTCCGATCACTATTACTACAAATTAATACTAATTAATACTAATTACCTGTTATATTGTTCCCCAGTGATTTTCAAACAGATTCATTTAACATATGGGAGCTTAACAAATACCATCACTCTCTTTAAAAAATTCAAGGATTTTAATCGTGATTTTCCCCTCATAAAGATAGTAAATTAATTTCCATCCGGCTAAGAGCATTGATATGAATCAATAACTCCCCTCAAAATTCAAATTTGGGGGAGGACAGTTATTGATTCATATCAAAGCTCTTAGCAAGACAGCACTGAGATTTTGTCTTCATAATTCCTTTGTTGATATATATATATATACATACCTATGATATTTCATTTAAATAAAGAACCACCTAAAAAGATTTTTAAAAAGAACAAAAATGATCTTCTATATTTGATTGAATATTTGGTGATCTTCTAGGTAATTATTGCTTCCCTGAGATGCAAAACTTATAAATTAGCTCGTTTGACTTATAGATCGGGCCCAGCTATAAATTAAATAGCACCACTACTCTGCATATATGAGGATGGCTTTGGCTTTAAATAACCCACGAATGCTGATACGTCATTATAGAAAGAAACCTATCGTGTCGAGAGAGGAAAGAAGCGCAATTAAGTTTATATTATTTATTTTAATGTGACATGATTTTTATAAAGTACTATATCAATAATTTAATTCATTATTTCATGCTTCAAAAGACAGAAAACAAAGCAAAAATTTACTTTTTTTACTAAAGTAATTTTCAATTTATGTTTTTGTATAAAAATAAGAAAAGAATGTTAACTTTGTAATTGTTTGGAAAGTAATGCAATAATTTTAATTGGGTTATCATCTCTTTTAGATTAATTTTCTTGTTTAAATGATATCGTATATATTCTGATATTATATTTGGGGTGAGATTTTTATGTTTACGATTAAATACACAAAACTAAAAAAATATAAATTTAATGTTTCTGTTAGATAATTAGAATTATCTAACGTAAACATGGGGACACTATTTCCTAACAGACATTTATTTGGGCAACAAGAGAACAGAATTAGTTAATGATATATATATATATATATATATATATATATATATATATATATATATACGTTTGTGTGTGTGTGTGTGTGTGTGTGTGTGTGTGCGTGTGTGTGTGTGTGTGTAAGTAAATAATGGCAAAGAATCCGACAATGTGGAGAAAAAGTGAAAAACCAGATAGTCCAAAGTGAAGAATTTAATGTGAAAGAAAGTTAACGCTATAACGTTTTGGTTTTAATAAACCATCATTAGAACTTAGAAAAGATGATACCGAGTATCATTAGATCAGCGATGGATGTTTAATGAAATATAAAACAAGAGAATATATTATATATACACTGAAAGGGATCTACAGTTTGATAAACAAACCTGTGTATTTATTTGAAAAATATCATGTGAATGATTAAGACAATGATATAAAACAAATGGAACAATCAAGAGTTGTAAAAGAAGCAGAAGAAGAAGAAAGAAAGAAAGAAAAGGACAGAAAAGAGAGAGAGAAAAAAAAAGGAAAGATAAGGGAGGAGAAAAGGGGAAGAAGGAAAAGAATAGAGGGATGAAAAAGTGAAGAAAAAGAAGGGAAGAAAGGAAGTGGAAAAGTTGTATATCCACATACATATACCAGCGGAAACATAATCAAACATAATTTATGAACTTTAATGAACGAACAAACACACTTCTTTATAAAAATATATCTCTCACACTTTATCCTTGAAAGGGTTGATGTTTCTGTATGGTGTGAGAGAGGGGTGGAGAGACATATATACCCAGAGAGATATTCATCTTCCCCTATCTTCTTCCAGGAGCCAAGAGGTCCCAACGCTTGCATCCCCTTGCAAGCTCGTCAGAGACGCCTCTGATCAGCTGCGTGTCCCACGCTCGACTGTGATTCTCACTACTAAGTCTAAATCTTCGCGTGGTTCTCATTACGTGGTCTCCTTACACACCTGTTGCACCCGACTGCCCTAATTGTGCTGTCATATCCCTGTTTACTCATCACAGCGTGACAGCTTGTCAAAGTACACAGGGTCACTTGGAACAAACCGAAAATCCATGTCATATGTTATATAACAGAAACAAACAGACGTATCATACATAAAATAGGGTTAAATCATAAGAATCCATCGCATGTGAATAGATATTTCTAAAAATGAAAAAGTAGAAAAAAATAGCAGGTGGAGAATGATGGGCGAATTAGGTAATTATGGATGTAGCTATGATATACAGATCATATATCTACCAAAGAAAGGGAAAATAATTGAAAAGGGAACGTGAGATTATACGCAAAATTCGAGGAACTAGAAATAAGTGTGTATTGTTTAATGGGGAAAATGTGAAAAAAATGGTTAATAATTGATGAACGATTGAATACATTGTAGCTATTTAAAAGTTTTCCAAGAAAATATGTAATGCTAAAAGAGCCCGCTCGATTATTGACGGATCGACGAAGCGAAATTCCACTGGCTTAAAAAATTATTTACTTTGAATTACATTGTTTTTTAATTTTTCTCCACACACGTATATATATATATATATATATTGTCATCCACAGACAGACTGTTTCGTTCTATCAGAACTCTTCAGTGTGGCTAGACACCTAAGACGCTCGAAGCCGGGATTGAAAACCATCCAACTTTACGTTAGACTAAGTCTCAGACCGCTCGGCCAACAAGCGTACCAGATTTGGCGAAGGGAATTTTAAGGTATTATGTAGTAACAGTAGCAGCCGTTTGTTTACATTTGATACCCTATTGGCTCCGAGAGTGCTCGATTCTTTTGAAGAGCTTTGCATTATGCGAGCGGCGGCCGAAAATTCCTTCGCCAGAGTGCTCAACCCCCATGGGGGAGCGTATATATTGTCATCCACATGAATCATTTCTATTCATTATTTCATATATATATATATATATATATATGAAATAATGAATGGAAATGATTCATTCATGAAAAGTATATTTATTCAAATTATAGTGTATTATTATTAAAAAAAAACAAAATTTTTAGATCTGTAAAAAAAGACTTTATATCAAAATGTTCTATTTTACATGAAAAATACGCCTGCACATGAATTGTACAATGAATGATTATTTGTAAAAGCTTACAGAATCCAATATTTAACAATTTTTCAACAGTTCATAGTATTGTTTCACGTAAATAAAATAAAGCTATATTGCTAAATTGTGACAAAAATTAAGTAGTTATAAACATTGTCCATCTTCCAATTACCTTCATAACCAATATAAAGTTGCAAACTTTTGGTATTAATTTGATATGATGCATATAAAATATGTTTAGATAGAGCTAATAAAAGTAAATTCTAATAAATATTTGTCATCATTCAATTATTTTTAGAATGAAAAAGATTTGTCTATTACTGGTGTTAAGCTATTATAAAACATGGTCAACGCCAGGCATCCACGCTAGTTATGTGATTGAAGGATATCGTTTACTAACTAAGCCTAGTCTACCCTGAAGGTCAACACTATTAGGCGCCCAATGAAGGAGGTGCCCGTGGTGTAATGGTTATCGTCGTAGGAAATGGACACGGCAACACGAGTTCAAATCCTGGACAAGACTGATTGCATTTCACATAGTACTAATACCCTTGGGAAAGGTATGAATCCAATTATTCTCCCCCCAGCTATGGGTAAATAGTAGGACAGACTGATTTCTTCAGCGTTGGTGAGGCAACTAATCTAGGAGAAGGAATACTCTGAATTCAAACCTGTTAAACTCTGCTTAAAAAAAATTGACCTTGTGTCATATCCTGCCCGAGCGGAGGGGTTGGTAAATATGATTAGGCACCCAATGAAGATTGACTTTACGACTCGAGTTATTGTCTGCAAATCTATGTCGATCATGATTGTTCTTCGGCAAAGCAGCCACATTTTTTCAGTCACTTGTTTTTGAAAGCGTCAATATAATGAGATTGCAACGTCAAACCATTAACATTATGGGTTTACCTCAACAAGCTGTAAAAATATATTGGTAAATCTAGAACACACACACACACACACACACACACACACACGCGCACACACACACACACACACATATATATATATATATATATATATATACAAATATATATATTGGTACATCTAGTATAGAAATATAATTAAATTCAATATGATATATATGGGCAGCGCTATTTTTGATATTACATAAGATGTAAAAAAAAATGACGATTTTTATTAACATACAAAATACGAACTTAAGTTCATTTGACATTAAAACACCAAGACCAGCAAACTTTATTTCTATTAAGCATTTCCTATGTTATTTAATTGATACTTCTTGTAATGCTGTTTCATCAAAATATCAAAGAGCGTATTGGCGCTCAGACAACATGGCGTCTGGACACTTTACAATTTAATATTAACACTAAATATTGGTCATTGATTTCATTCTTACCATTGAGAGTGTTTCCTGACTTATGAAATGTTATGACTTTCATAATAAAATTTATGCGATTAGTCTGTTCTATCGTCGAAATTGGATATCGAGTTCTGTGTCATGTGAGGAAATATGTGTCCTGCTTAAAGAACGGACAGACGAAATACTGATAGAAAGGAATAATAATAATAATAATAATAATAATAATAATAATAATAATAATAATATATTATTATCATTATTTGACGAAGCTGAAAAAGCTCGGCAACTCGAACAAAAAAAAAAGTTTTCGGTGACCAAACAAAAATACTAGCAAAAGAAGGAAGACTAAAGAGATACTGAGACAAGATCAAACAATATGGATAAAACTTGACGTTCCAAAACAATGAAATTAAAATCTGTCAACAATTAGTGGAGGAATGGGCGAATCCATATCAACAACCGGATGCAAGAGAGCCAAGAAGATTTTGGAGCAAAATATGGGAACGGAAAGATCATACCAAAATGGATAAACAGCAAGGAAACAGAGTTACGAATGCTCGAAGTAGGCCTTCATGTGAGCATACGGGCTCAAAGCAACACTTAAAAAGATAGTAAACTGGAAAACCCCTGGTCTTGATGGCAAACACGGATTTTGTTTTAAAAAATTAACCTCCATACGCGACAGACTTGCCACGGAAATGAAAAAATGCCTACAGAAAACTGAAATACCCGAACTGTTGACCAAGGGGAATACGACTCTAATCCAAAAAGACCCCCTCAAAGGAACTGCCCTGACCAACTATAAACCCATAACGTGCCTAGCGATGATTTGGAAATACTAACTGAACAAATTAGGGAGAAGATCTACTACTCCCTGATAAGCCGCAGAATCTTCCCCGACAAACAGAAAGGATGCCGCAAAAGAACCAGAGGCACAGAGGAACTCCTATACATAGATCAACATATCCTCAATGAAAGTAAAAGGTGACGGAAGAATCGAGCTATGACCTGGATCGACCACAAAAAAGCTTACAATATGGTCCCCCAAAGCTGGATACTAGGCTGTCTCAAAATGTATAAAATAACCAACCAAATCTTGCAGTTTATCGAGAAGACTATTCAAACCTGGAGAGTTAAATTTATAGCAGGAGGAAAATGCTTAGAACAGGCAAAGACACAAAGAGGTATATTCCAGAGAGATGCAAAACCACCATTACTATTTGTGATAGCAATGATGCCACTCAACCACATCCTTAGGAAATGCACAGCCGGAAAAAAAACAATAAATCGCTGGAAAAGATCAACCATTTGAGGTATATAGATGGCATCAAACTTTTTGCCGAAAACGAAAAAGAGTTAGAAACCCGAATCCAAACTGTGAGAATATTGTCAAGATATAGGAATAGAGGTGCCCGTGGTTATCGTCGTAGGAAATGGATACGGCGACGTGAGTTCAAATCCTGGCCGAGACTGATTGCATTTCACATAGCACTAATACCCTTGCGAAAGGTATGAATCCAATTATTCTCCCTCCAGCTATGGGTAAATAGTAGGACAGACTAGGTTCTTCAGCCTTGGTGGGGCAACTAGTCAAGGAGAAGGAAAACTCTGAATTCAAACCTGTTAAACTTCGCTTAAAAATTGTCCTTGTGTCATATCCTGCTCGAGCGGAGAGGTTGATAAATATTATATGAATAGAATTTAGCATAGAAAAATTCCCCACGCTGGCAATGAAAAGTGGCAAATGACATATAACGGATGGAATCGAACGATCAAATCAAGTGATCAGAACGCTCGGAGAAAAGGAAACCTACAATTACTTGGGGGGTGGGAATTGGAAGCTGAAACGTTCAAACAACAGGAAAGGAAAGGAAGGAAAAACAAATTAAAAGAGTATCTCAGAAGAACCGGAAAATTACACGAGACAAAACTCTATAGCAAGAACCTTGTCACAGAGATAAATACCAGGGTTGTCCTCCTCGTAAGATATTTGGGACCATTCTTGAAGTGGACTAGAGAAGAACTTAAAGCAAATGGACCAGAGAACAAGAAAACTAATGACTATGCACTGGCCATTGCATCCAAGAAATTACGTTGACTATATGTGTCGTTAAAGACAGCGTGGACACATCGATACAACGACTTGAAGACTACATACAAAACTGCGGGGGAAGACTGATTACAGCCATATGGAAACAATACTAAAGACACAATGACCAGCGGAACAACAATAACCAGAAAACAAAAGTGGGTAGAAAAATAACTTTATGAACGTCTTAAGCAACTATCAAGTAACATCTCACTCGAGAAAATGTGCACGAGGCAATAAAAAGGAAACGTTAAGAGAGTAATTGAATCTCTTCTAATAGCAGCACAAAACAACGCCATAAGGACTAACCATATCAAAGCGAGAATTGATAAAACGCAACAAAACAACAGATGTATGTTTGTGGTGAAAGAGACGAAACGATCAATCACATAATAAGCAAATGTAGCAAATTAGCACAGAAAGAGTATAAGACGAGGCACGACTGAATGAGCAAGGTGATCCTCTGGAAATTGTGCTAGAAGTTGAAGTTTTACCAAGCGAACAAATGGTATACGCACAACACAGAATCTGTCCTGGAGAATGAAATGCACAAACTCCACTAAGATTTTGAGATAAAAATAGATCACCAATACTCCGTCAGACGACCAAATCTTATAATCATCAACAACAACAAAAAAAAAAAAAATTAAAAAAATAAAAAAAAAACTTGCAGAATTGTGAACTTTGCTGTCCTGACGAACCATTGAGTGAAACTGAAAATATGTGAAAAGAGAGGTAAGTACCTCGACCTTGCTTGAGAATTGATAAAACTGTGGAACATGAAAGTGACGATTATACCAACTGTAATCGGTGCTCTTGGTAAAGGACTAGTACAAGGACTGGAGGACCATTCAAACTACTGCATCATTGAGATCGGCCAGAATACTGAGAAGAGACCTGGTGATTTGACGAAACTTGCTGTCACTCAAACTCCAGTGAGAAACCATCAGCTAACATTGGTATGAAAAATTCTCATAATAATTTGAATGTGTGTCAAATATTGGTGAATAAAAGCGGAAAAAAAGTAGGAAATTATGAAGAGAAAAAAATGAACAAATTATAAATATACAAATATGAAACAAAATACATAATAAGATAGACAAGAGGGGATCAATAATGACAGTATCGGCTATAAATAAGTACGCCACAAACATTTTTCCTTTTTTTCAAAGTGACAGTTAACTTCTAAACTAGATATAGTAAAAAAGTAAAGTTGACGACCGTCTTCGAGGGTAACCCGAAGGCTCCCTTTTCAATAGCTACTACACCGAGGAGTATGGGAGGGTGCTACTTCTTTCCTTGGATTGCTTCACTTTACTCTTGATCCTTACCTTATAGGGCTGAGTGCTAAGCAAGGAGGCATCAAGTATCATTTTTTGAGTCTTTGGTATGATTCGACCAGGGATTGAACACCAATCTCCCGGACCATTGGCGAGCATTCTCACGATTAGGCCAATGGCCCGGAGAACATTGCATAATTTAAATGAATGATATTAAGTTTTATTTCTTGCCAAATTCTTCAGTAGTGAAACTTCGCAACCAAAGAAATTACGACACTTTTGTAACCAAAAGTGGAATTATATAAATATATAATAATGTACGAGGATCATTAAATTAGTTTCCAGACGTTTTTCCTATGGCCACTTTTAGTGATAGAACACGCTCAAGTCCTCTTCAAAGTAATCTCCTCCGGCTGCAAATCACTTGTTGTACCGTTCCAACAACTTCTGGAAGGCTCCATGGAAGTCCTCTTGTGTGAGCGTGTCAATGACCTTCGTCACAGCCTCTTTCATCTCCTCAATTGTCTCATAACGACAGCCTATGAGCTTAGGATATAAACAAAAGTCACAGGGAGCAACGTCTGGTCTATAGGGAGACCGAGGAACAGTCTTGATGCCCATCTTAGTCAAATAGTCTGTGACAAGGATGGAGTTGTGGACTAGTGTATTGTCCAGGTGGAAATGCCACTGACCCGAATTGAAGAGTGCTGGCCTCTTACCAAGGAATCTCTTTCTGTACTCCCCTAAAACCTTAATATAATAAGTCTGTCCCTAACCCTAACCCTTTGGCCAATCGACTCTGGTATATTAACTTCCTTACTCCTCCCACGCCTCCAAAAGCAGTCTGAAGCATTCCATACGTTTCTGTGGCATTTTTTCCAAGTTTAAAGTAGAATTTTATTGCATAACGTTCTTCCTCACGTCCAGACTACATTTTTGAAATTCATCAGCTTGAACAATCAGGCTTTAGTTGGGTGTATTCCAATTCCTGAAATCATAAAAGATGGTTAGTCATCTCTTAAGATGTATAGCAATAACATAGTGAATTTTCAAGAGTCTCCGACAATTTTAAATACGTGTACAAAAAAAGTCTGGAAACTTATTGAATACACCATGTATTTCTTGAACGGAATGATCATATTTTTGGTTTTAAAGATTTTATAAAATGTTGAAATACAAGTTATGAAATGGATATATATTTTACTTGTAATATTAGTTATTATTACGGCCAAATATTCTTTTTATCAAAACCAATAAAGTTTTAGAAATACTTTTTGAAAGGTTAATTGCATAAAAAAGGATCGAATAAGTTAAAAATTCTTTGTTCATAAACTAAACTCGTGCTGATTTCCAGACCTGGACTCTTCTCCCGAAGTAATAATGAATATTCCGTAATTATTTTACATCTCAAGCTTGATTTACGACTAATGGCTTATTTTAAAACTCCATTTTATTTTATATCTAAAACTTATATAAAAGTCAAGCTAATGTTAGAACACGGCCTTATTGTGCATCTTAGACTTTTTACATCTCCTTTTTATGTTATATCTCCTGCTTATTTGGCATCTCCAACTGATTTTGCATCTCAAACTTATTTTAAATTTCTAGCTTCTTTTATATCATCAGTTAATGTGGTATCGCCGTCTAATTTCACATCACAAAACCTATATTACATCTTCAGCTGATTTTACATCTCCAGCTGATCTTACATCTCAAGAATATATTACACCTCCATCTCATTTCGCATCTCAAACATATTTTCCATCTCGTACTGACTTTCCATTCCAACCAATTTTTTCATCTGCTACCTATAAAAGTAATGAGTAATGTTAATTACATTTGCATAATTAAAAAAACAACTGATCTGTCATTTTCTCTTGAGAATTTTCGTCTTTTCTCAAATAAGTAATTTACATGAAACTTATTGTTACAAATATCGATACAAATGCTACTTTTCGTAACAGAGAAATTTATATCAAAAAATAATTTTTATCATTTGTATTAGAATTATATGAGAAGTTATGTGTAGATTCTTTTGAATGATGTTGTCGCTTTTCCTGGACAAATTCATACTATTCAACTCAATAATATCAAACACAATGTCAAAATCTGTATTCAATACGAATAAATACTGCTCGTCTATATAAATCCCCTGATATCTATTCTCTTACAAACGTTGTTATAGAATTTGAATTATTTAGAATACAAAACGATTCATATGAGCAAGACGTTTTTTTTATCCATTTTCTGTACAAGTATCTTATCATGAAATTATTTTCAAAATATCAGTCATCTATTCTCTAAAAATGTTGTTTAAAAATATATTAGATTTCAGAGAAATAAAAATTCACAACTGACTGAAATATGAAAAAATATTTTGGATAAAATGAATTTTTAAACATATAACAACAGATTAAACGTCATTTGCTTTGAAGCAAAAGAAAGTTAAATTGAAATTAATCAAAGAATATAACAAAAAGAAAAGAAACACACAGATTGTGAAGAACCTAAAATCTGGTTGGAAAAATCTATAAGGCGTATCAATTAAAAAAATGTTTTCTTTAGGAACGTATTCCATTAAAACTTGAAATTATTTGAGAAAAAAATAAAAGTGAAAATTTCTACTTAGAATTTTTCTAACTCTTAAAATTATCTTTTTTCTTATAATATTTTTGAATAAACGTTTGGATTAGGAAAGGGTTTATTTCCTATTAAAAAATATGCACGCATTGATGAGTGCACCTTCCAGTGAATTCATACACAGTTTTAATATATTTAAAGAGATAGGTAAATTATGACTGCGTTAAAAAAAATTATACCAGTTACTATAAAATTCTGTAGTTCTGTAGAAACGTTAATGATTCCCTAAAATAAATTGACTGGCATTCGTGTCGAATGGGGTATCGATCAATGGCAGATTCGAGCCTGAAAGGCCCCTAAGTTCGGTTGGGCCACCTTCGGGTGGGGGGGCTGCTTTTATGACTCCTATGCACCCCTTGTATAGCACTAGACCTCATGGTCTAGTTCAAGCTATATTCTGGCATACGTGCCCGGATCTTGATTTAGGTCAATGATACTGCTTGACTCATTAGACCCACATTGCGTTTAGTGGGTCAATGACTTGCAGGGTTCGAGTCTCGGCTCGTTCCCGATCTCCCACTCCCCTTTATCCCCACTTTAATCGGCCTTCGGGTTTTTAACCTTGTGTCAAGTCCAGTCTGGTGGGAGGCAGCGACAAATACAGTCTTTTCATTGTTTTTAAAATGCTAATGCATTACTTACTGTAAAACAGAAACTAATTATATTGGTGAAAAATTGATTTTTCTGAGTACAATTTGCCATCGTTGAGACATTATTTAAATTGATCACTAATTAATTTTATAGAAAACAAATCATAATAAAAATGTTTTGATTTTGAATAATTCTTAAAAATTGCATTTTTGATTTTTTTTCTAAAATCGAATTTTCGGATTAGAAAAGGAACTTCTCGAGAAAATTAATTTTTACGTTTACACACCCACCGCTGCTAAATAAAGGATGAGACATAAGATAAATTTTTTTAAAATGAGGGCAAACCTAATTTAAATTTAGAGTTTTGTTTCAAGAATGGTTGCCTAACCAGCACTAAACAACTTATTCTTCCTTACATTTTATTCACGGCGAGAATGAGAATAACTCTGCCAACAGCTTTAGCACAAAACGAAACGGAAACAGGATTTGAATTCGGGATGTTGACGTTATTTTCTACGACAAATACCTTTATGCTAAGCGCACCTTATATAATTCCGTTGTAACATTCAACTAAATTTTAAGGTAACTAAATTTTCGTTCGCTCAATACATATACATACGTAAACGTAGAGTAGACAAATATCTTTCTCACACACGCACATACACAAGGTATATATATATCATCATCATCATCATATCGTGCTGGCAGCACGGATATCCCTGACCCTCTCTCGCCACTCCTCCCTATCGTTCATCGCCCTAGGTAGGTCTTCAGGACAACAACCTGTATCCTCACATAGCTGCTGAATGTACGTTCGTGCTGGTCGTCCTGCTTTTGCGCGGCCGTGTGTGGGGATCCATAAGAGTACATCTCTTATGAGTTCATCTCTGCTTCTCCAGCAATGTCCTGCATGTCTGGTTCGCCTAACTTGAATAGATTTCGTGATAGGGGGCAGGTGGCCGTACAGTTGGTGTCTTGTGGGGTGTTGCTGCCAGGACTTGTTGAGGATTGCACGCAGCATTCTTGTGTAATTGCCATCTAGTTTCTTCTCCAGCCGTTTTGTTAGCGTCCATGTAGTGCATCCATATAGCAGTATCGATGAGACCGCTGCCTGGAAGAAACTGCGTTTCATTTTATCGGTTAGGTCTGATTTCCATATAGTCGATAGCCTATTGATAGCTGTCCATGCTTTCGTTAACCTCGTTTCGATGTCCTTTTCGGTTGATTCGACGCTGCTTCCTAGGTACGTGAATTTGTCTACTAGTTTAAGAGGGGTTCCTTCTAGAGTGGAGATGTCCCCTGTTTGGTTATAGCACATATATTCCGTTTTGTGTGCATTAACATGGAGGCCTATGCTTGCTGCTGCTCGTTCCAGGCTATGCAGAAGTGTTTCGGCTTGGTCAGGTGTATTTGCCAGTATCGCTATGTCATCGGCGTAGTCGGCGTCGGTAATTGTTGTTGCGGGATATCTTCTGCTTCTTTTCTTCGTCAGTTCGAAGCCATTCTCTTTGATTTTGTCAATCGATGTTCTAAGTACGTAGTCTAGACAAATGATAAAGAGATACGGAGCCAGCGTGTCCCCTTGTAGTACTCCTGCTACAATGTCGAAGTATTCTGTGTCTCCATCTGGTGATCGTACTTTTACTTTAGTGTTTCTATAGAGAATCGTTATTGCCGCTACGGTTTCTTTAGGTATGCCGTACGCTAGTAGGATTTGTTCCATCTTTCCTCTGTGAATGGAGTCGAAAGCCTTGGTAAAGTCGACAAATATTAATGTCGCTTGTAGGTTCTTTGCCCGTACACCCTCAAGGATTCTGCGGATGGTTAGTATTTGTGAGGTCGTAGATCTATTTCTTCGGAAGCCATTTTGGTTTTTTCTAAGTATGTTGTCGATTTTGGGTTCTATGCGGTTTCGTAGTAGGGCATTGTAGATTTTGGCAGCTATGGATGTAAGTGTTATGCCTCGGTAGTTTTTGGCTAATCCGAGGTCTCCCTTTTTAGGGAAGGGGAGTATGCATCCCTTCGTCCATCTATCTATCGGATTTTGATTGTATACTGCGTTGCAGTGTCGGAGCAGTATGTCGTCGAATTGTCTGGTCTTCCATACTTCCGGGGGAATTTCGTCCAGTCCTGCAGCTTTCCTATTTTTAATTTTTCTGAGAACCGAGTCGAGTTCTCCTTGTGTGAACGGTCCAAGTTTAATGTCTAATTGTTTGCTAATTATTCTGGTGATTGGTTCATGCGTTATTTTTGGTGGGTTTCCAAGTAAGTTTTCGAAGTGCTGTTTCCACAGTTTTATTCTTTCTTGTTGGTTTGCTGCTTTAAGTTTTGCTTTGGTTGTGTTCTTTCTTCTGCTCACTTCGTTTATTGTTTGCCAGGCAATTCTAGATTGTCTATCTTCTACCGAGTCTCTGATCTTATCTATCTGATTTTGAATGTATTCTGTCTGTTCCTTTATATATATGCCTGCTAATTGATATTGTGCCGTTTTTAGTTTTAAGGCATTTGTGTTTGTTGGGTTTTTTCGATAGTTTTTGGAGGCTGTTTTCACTAGTGCACGTTTTTCTCTCACCGCTAAGGTTTCCCATGGGACTCTATATTTAGTTTTAATTTTTGTTGGAATGTATTTTGCTGCTGCCTCAAGGTGTGCATTGACAAAATTTTCGTATTCGTCGTTTGGTGTACTTTTTTCCGTCTTTTCTTGTAGTGTTTCGAATCTGTTTCTCAATTCTAATACGTATTTATCTCTGACATCTTTGTTGTTTAATAGGGCCCAGTCATAGTGTTTGGTGGTCGCTGTTCGTTTGTCGTTTTTTCGTAGGCTTAACCGTATTTTCGCTGTGACTATTCGGTGATCTGTGGACACACCCTCAAAAGAGGAGTATGCCTCGCAATTTAATGCACTATTCTTCCATTTCTTGTTTATAAGGACGTAGTCTATCTGAGCTTTAGTATTGTTTGCGTACGTGTATGTCCATAGTTTGCCCTCTCTTTTTTGGTAGTTTGTATTGAGGCATGCTAATCTATTTTCTATCATGAAATCTGTTAGATGTTGTCCATTTCTATTTGACGTGTTGTGGAGGCTGTATTTGTTGTTTCCGTTTTTCCCGATTTGTGCATTCATGTCTCCGCCAATGACTAACATGTTGTGTTTCGGGATGCTACGCACTAATGAGGATAACTCATCGTAG
>OY757919.1:77963909-77983909 GCA_963585895.1 Sepioteuthis lessoniana
AAACATTCTGCCTTGTTCGCTGACATGTGGATAGGCTTAATATCAAATTGGCTTTACAGTAGAGTAAGCGTGCCTTTACATTTAAAACGCATAGTTTAAGCATTATTTTACAAACAAAATACAGCATAACATTTTGTAAAAAATATATATATATATATATATATATATATATATATATATATATATATATATATATATAAGTGTGTGTGTGTGTGTGTGGTTAACTTAAAGGGCAACCAAATACTGCCAATGCCTCAGAGGTTCCCATAAGGTATATTTATACGATAGGTGACTAAATCGTGAGGTTGTTGGCTTTTATATAAATACTACATACGTTGTTCATTCAATAAGTTTCCAGACTTTTTTGTGCAGGCATTTAAAATTGTCGTAGACTCTTGAAAATTCTCTATGTTATTGCTATACATCTTAAGACATGACTGACTATTTTTTATGATTTCAGGTTCAAATGAACAACTACAGCAGGAAGATGAATACACCCTACTAAAGCCTGATTGTCACAGCTGGTGAATTTCATAAATGCAGGCTGGACGTGAGGACACTTTAGAAGAACGATATGCAATAAAATTATGTTTTAAACATAGAAAACATGCCACAAAAACGTATGGAATGCTTCAGACTGCTTTTCGACCATCTGGCATGAATCGAGCATCAGTTTCTGAGTGGTATAAAAGATTCAAGGAAGGCAGGGAGTATGTGAGGGATGATGAGACGTGTGGAAGGAGTAAGGAAGTTAATATACCAGAGTTGATTGGCCAAAGGGTTAGGGTTACTATGTTGAGGTTCTAACGGAGTTCAGGAAGAGATTCCTAGGGAAGAGGCCAGCACTCTTCAAATCGGGTCAGTGGCATTTCTACCTGGATAATGCACCAGTCCACAACTCCATCCTTGTCACTGACTATTTGACCAAGATTGACATCACGACACTTCCTCACCCTCTCTATAGTCCAGACCTTGCTCCTTGTGACTTTTGGTTATTCCCTTAGCTCAGAGGCTGACTTTATGAGAGAACTGAGGAGATGAAAGAGGCTGTGACAAAGGTCATTGACGCTCACACAAGAGGAATTCAGTGGGGCCTTCCAGAAGTTGTTGGAACGGTACAAGTGCATTGCAACCGGAGGAGATTACTTCGAAGGGGTCTAGAGTTTCATGTGTGTTCTCTCAATAAAAGTGCCCATACGAAAAATGTCTGGAAACTTATTTAATGATCCTCGTAAATTGTAATAAAGTTCGGAACTCTGGGTGACTATTTTAGTTAAAAGTTATTTTTTTAGCTAGACTTAGAGGTACCCCGTGTCTAGGTCGAATTAGCTGCAGACGTTCGGGTTAAAAATAGAAATGTGTCGGCAGCAAATCGGTTCTGATTGGCTGAAAGAAACTCAAGCAGAAGAACTATAGAGGTGGATTGTTATATTTTGACCCTCGCCCCGGCCCAAAAATGCTATTCCAAGGTGATACACCGGAAGGATGTGACACATTCCAATGGCCAGTAATCGAAAGAGATCACGTGGGCGGATTAAGGCTTATGATATGGGACAAGGTGAAGGTCCCATTGTGCCACTACGGTGATGCACCGGAAGAGAGTGACCTCTGAACTGCATGACAGTTATTTCCGCTTGATGACGATTAAACATTCGATTTCAAAGATCCAGTGGGCGATCGTGTGGGCGTTGAATTATTATTTAACTCAGTTGAGTTCGGGGTGCCAAGCAGTTGCCAGCAGACTTCCAGAGAGTTAGAGACCAGATGTGGTAGGGAAAGCCACACCCTACCGAGGGGGCCCTCGGACACCCCCGATGGAGTGGACCCGAACATCAAGAGAACAAGAAAGACACAATGTGACGGTCATAACAGTGGGGTCAAAATATGAAGTTATGTTCGGTCTCCACAGCACCCTCTCACATGCAAACCTTCAACAACCCTTTCGAGCCCTTGCAATAAAGTGAGAGGTAAATATTTTTCTAAAGAAGTCTTTTTGCGTCTTTCCTCTTGCGTCTTTATTCTTGCGTCGTTTGTTCCTGCATCTATCTTTCTGCGTGCATCTGTCTTTATTATTATTGAGTCGTTATGATTCGGCAAATGAGTATACAACAGGATGAGGGATAAGACTGAGGAAAAGGGATACTTGGGGACGAAAGGTTACGATGTGAAGACGGTCGAAAAATTTAACCTCTCATTTTTGAGTGAATGCCACAAAGTGGTTGCACTCCTGCTGCAGGAGATATGGAGACCGAAACCAGACAAGCACGGCGGGAACGACAATAGAAAACGAGAAAGATAATATCATAGTCCGTGTGAAATCTCTCTCTCTCTCTCTCTCTCTCTCTCTTTCTTTCTCTTTTCCGATATCGCTTTATTTCTCTATCTAGCTAAAATGGTTGACCAATTTCTCTCACTTGATTTCTCTCTTCTCAACAACTACTATGAGGTGTGGTAGCGAATAAAGTTATGTGTAAGCGAACAAAGACGGCGTTTTGTGTCTTCGTCTCTTTTTCCCACCGTTTAGTTACAATGTGGTCCGACTGACACTTAAGGCGTAGTGTTACACTTATTGACCCTTTGGGACTGAGGTGGCACAAATATCTATGCAGTGCCATAGCACTGCAAGAATCTGCCGAGAACCGTAGTTGTACACGTGTCTATTTGGTGGCTTAGTATTATAAACATCAAATTGAGAACACTGTAGCGTTATAAAGAGAGATTTATCAAAGAAAGTCTGTTTAGAAAGTTGATAGATAAATAACAGTTTATCCAAAATTCCTTTTTTATCTACTCTACCGTAGATAAAATTCCTTTTCCCTTTCTTTGTTATTAACTTCAATGCCATCTTTAATGTAAAATATGAAAATATGTGTGCTATTGTTTGTATGATGCAATTTTTTTAAATAATGACATTTTGATCCAACCTCTGCCTTTTTTTTGGGGGGGGATTTACTGGTATCAGGGTATTCCAAGATACATGATTTTTTTTCCTTCGAGACTTCGAGTGCAACCATGTTTTATTTGCTAGTGCTTTCTTTTAATCAAATACAATCTGATGACTGGGGACAGCATCGTCCTCTACCTACATCAGCGTAGTTTTATCACTCTGATATATATATATATATATATATATATATATATATATATATATATATATATATATATATATATATATATATAATTTAATTCCAATAACCTGAAGGATAATATAATTTCAATATAAAAATGATAACACTAAGTGCATTGAATCTAAATATTGTTGATTTGTCTTTTGGTCGTATTGATCAATATATTTGATCATTTACTGCAATTATCTTATATCAATCGTATATTTAATACTGAACAAATTGTAGCATATAAAGCATGTTGCAATGCTATTGCCCGTTAGTGTATACTTATATGTAACGTCTAGATTATCATTTGAGAAAATATATTTATTGTATGGGAGGATATGAAAATGATAGAATCATATATATATATATATATATATATATATGGAAGTAGGTGAGTTAGGTGGATAGATAGATTTATCGATAGATAGATAGATTGTCCATATAATCCTATAATGTATAACTGTACTCATGTTAAAGTATATGCATCTGTTTATGCATGAGTTAGTTTTAGCATTATTTTCTTCGTAATGGAAGGATTTTAAATTAAGGATTAAAAACAATCACTCGCATTCATTTCTGTTATTGTTTTATTTACGGAAACGTTTTCTTTTTTCAGTTTATTCAAGAAAAAAATATTCTTTCTTAAAATCCGTCAGTGAAAATCCTGGAACTGTCTTTCATCTTTTGTAAATAATAAAAATTACGTTGATCTAGACATGAATCAAGAAAGACAAAAAAAAAAGAAAAGAAAAAATAAATAAATAAAGAAAGAAAGACAAAAACATGTAGCTATAATGGTTAGATTTTTTTTTTAATAACTGAATTAATTTTCAAGATACTGACATTGTCGTATTAAATATCCGGTCTTACTCATCCATTTTAAGTTTGGTAGTTGTTTACTGTTTTCAGAACAAAGCTTCAAGTAAAATGTCAATTTAGTGTTTTAAATTGTTTTCGACTTATGCATCTATAAAGATACAGCGAACAAATCGAAATTTAAGTTCGAGAAAACCTGGGATCTACTTTTACAATAGCTAACAAATATCAGTTTCACAAGTCTTAAAAAAATAAATTCGACAAGTTCTTGTATCTGCCATATTGTGTAATCCAAGATATTACAACAAACAACCATTCTAAGTGAATTGATTTTAATATTTCATAGATATTATAGGGTTTGATTTAGTTTGTTTTTATTGCATATCAACAATTGTAGGTTATTTAAAGTCAGATCCTTTTCACACACACACACACACACACACACACACACACACACACACACACACACACACACATATATATATATATATATATATATGGTTTGGTTTGGTTTGGTTTGGTTTTGTTGCATATCAACAATTGTAGGTTATTTAATGCCAAATCCTTTTTATACAAATATATTTATATTAAACATGTATGGCATGGTTTGGTTTGGTTTTATTGCATATCAACAATTGTAGGTTATTTAATGCCAAATCCTTTTTATACAAATATATTTATATTAAACATGTATGGCATGGTTTGGTTTGGTTTTATTGCATATCAACAATTGTAGGTTATTTAATGCCAAATTCTTTTTATACATATATAATAAATATTATTTCTAAACATATTTTGTAGATAACATTTTTAAACAACCCTGAGCTCATTATTTTGTACGCAGTTAAATGATTTCACATAATTCTATCCAATAAGAATAATTTTGTTTACTATTAATCATTTGTTTGTAGACAGTTAAATATTTTCAAGTATTGCTATTTATTACAAACAATTCAATTAACCATCAATCATTTGTTTACACATGGTTAAATGATCAAACAATCCGATTTAGCAAACGTCAATAAAGTTAAATGGTTCCAATTATTGCTATGTATCACTATCAATTCAATTTGATATAAGTCATTTGTTTACAGTCAGGTAGATTATCGAACATTTCTATTTTAAACAATTCACTTTAGCATATAATTTGTTTGTATTCTGTTTAAATGTCAAAATGCACAGTTTTAATGTCAAGCAATTCAATTTGACCAATAGATAGGACCCTATCAAGTACTACCACTCCGGTTCAGAGTGGAGCTGGGAACAATGACAATAAATGGGTACTCCTCATTCCCCAAAGTCCAGCATTAAGCAGCCTTATCATCGGATTGCTTAGTGTAATATTGAGGACACTCGTCGGGAGAGTCTTACACCCCTGTAGAAATGCAGTCGGGAAATTCTACATTCGACAGGGCCAAGATATTATAGAAAAATATAATGTTCAGAATAAATCAATGACTACGACACAAAACCTCTTTATTTTCTTATAATATCTATGAAATTTGTCTTCGTTTTATTCTGTATTTGATGTTTTCTCTCAAGTTTTCATTGATTTTTTTCTTACTCATTCCTCGTTTTTCTAGATTAAAAATTATTTTAGAAATTATTTCTTTATACTTCTATTACTTTTTTCTTCCATTTAAGCTAACTTACTTCAACTTCTCCTGTTTTCATTTGGCCCTTAACGGCCTTTTTATTATATCTGTTTTCGTTTTTTTTTAATTCTATTTCATCTCTTTCTTTTATATTTTGGATTTGTTCCTTTTTCTTTTCTTGCCTTTTTGTGTACATTCTTTCACTTCATATTGCATTCATTTATTTATATCTCTGCCCAGTCGACAGTGCCGGTAAAATACACCAACTGCATCTCTGAAGAGGGGTTAGATCGCCTCCAAGAGTGTTCTGTACATGACACTATTGAGGCTTCAGTAATGCTGGACCATTGAGGAATGCGGAGTACCCCTTAAATACATCACTCACAGGTTTGCTCTGACCCGGAGTGGAGTGCAAACAAATGACTTAAGTTTTATGAAATGGTTTGAAATAGGACTGTTTGACCATTTATCTGTATGTAAACAAAGGACTAGTGTTTAATTGAATTGTTAATGATACATAGCAAGACATGGAACCATTTAACTAAGTTGACATATCTTTTTTGAAATTATTTATATCAATAAATATGTACAAACCGGATTTTGCTTTAAATAACCTACTATGGTTGATATGCCATAAAACCAAACCAAACCAAACCAAACCAAATCCTTCAAATCTTGGGTTTTACTTCTTTCTATCGCTTCCTTTCAAACAGTCTCTCTCGCTCTCTCGCTTTTTTTATACTAGCTTTTTATACCAGCATTAGCTGTTGGTCTTTCCTTGGAGTCTCCTCAAGTCTCTATAACTCTTCTGAGTATTCTAGCTGATCTTACCTAAGCTGTGGTCTTAATGGTCACAATCCCCATTGGATCACCCTTTACATTCCTTCATAAATTGTTTTTTGCCCAGTCGGCTGGGGTTGTAGAATATACTGACTGCATCTCTGCAGAGGGATAAGACTCCCCCAACGAGTGTCCTGAATATGACACTAACAATTGTCCCTTATACATTTTAAGAATGGTCTCGCGTTCCTTACAATGTTGTCTGTTTTTTTTTTACCTTTGATGAAATTTCAGCTGCCGAGCTTGGTGTCGATGTTTTCTTATTCTTTTGAGTTGCTCTTATTTTTTTTTTCATCTCTGATTTTTTTAATGTTTTACGCTTCCTGTATTCCCAAGTTCCTGTAGTTTTTCTTCTCTTCGAGCGACCCGGTGCTTCTATGATTTGGCAGTTCTATTCCTTCTGTTGTTTCTCTTTATCCACTTTTAATTGAATATTTTTCAATGCTAAAATACATGCTTTTAAACTTGCTGAATATCTTTATTGTGTGTTTATTGTATCGTGGTAAGGAAGAGATACATAGTGAAATAGAGTTAATTATTTTTTAACTGAAGTGGTACAGTCCGAAAAATATAAGTCTCGCGCTGTTGGTGTTACGTCCGAATTTGGTCTTTAATACTGACCGAGATCTTTCAGTACCGACGTGCTTAAGAAACACAACGACTTTTATTCCTACGAGATACCGGAAGTCACGTGGTACGATCCACTATACGACAATGTTCAAGGGCTTCGGGTTTGTTTTTTGTTATTGTTTTGATTTAAAAAAGAAAATTTGTTTGTTTTTTTTTTCATTTTTGGCAAATAGCTTGATATTATTCATATACACAAAACAGTTTACTTTTACGGTGATTTTACTAATTTGTGGCTTCCACAATTTTCTAAAGATTATAACTGAATGGCCTCATTTCTATAAGAAACACTTATATCGGGATGAGTTTTTTTTTATTGCAGATGTCTCTTGGGATTTCCCCAACTGCTAGGTTTTCTCCTCAAGCCTTTTATTCCCCTTGTCTGTTTTACATTACTTTCAAGATGAAATTCCTGACTCAGCGTAAATACTAAGTGAATATTTAGACATTCTGTTATTCAAGTTTTGGCGACCAAACATCATTCCCTGACATGGTTATATTTCTTTCTTGTTCTGACCTCATTGAATATGTTCTTCTCTCTTTCTTTCTCTCTCTTTCTCTCTCTCTATATATATATATATTCGTATCTCTATATATAGGAGGTCTTCTGTGCCTCTTGTTACCTTGCAATATCCTTCTGTTCTTTCAGAAATTGTTCGCGGCATACAAACGAGTAATACATTTTGTTCTCTAATCTGTGCGTTTTGGAATTTCCATATTTTAAGTAGAAACGATAATTGTCGATAATTTCTGGGGAGCGTTCCTTTTTTAGGGGTCATTGTTGATCAAGGTAGTCTTCCCCTTTTTATACATGCGAGAATGCTTGCTTCTTGTTGGCATTTACTCGGTTACTGAGCTAATCTATCATGGATGGATGTGGGTCAAGTGTTTTCCAATTTATTACTTTATTGGATGTTCCTGCAAGTGGGTTCAGGTGTATGTCCACCTCGGCACCGCCTTCAATTCTTTTTTTCATGCTCTTCATCCATTCAGCTTTTCGGTTATATTTTGTTTTCTTTGCATCTGATTCTTCATTTTTCCCCGACTTGTTCGTCGACTCGCGATTAACGAAGGCATGGACAGCTATCGATAGGCTATCGATCATATGGAAATCAGAACTGACCGATAAAATGAAACGCAATTTCTTCCAGGCAGCGGTCGTGTCGATACGGCTATATGGATGAACTACATGGACGCTAACTAAACATATGGAGAAAAAGCTTGACGGCAACTACACAAGAATGCTGAGAGCAATATTGAACAAGTCCTGGCGGCAACACCCAACAACGCACCAACTATACGGCCACCTGCCTCCCATCACGGAAACTATCCAAGTTAGACAAACCAGATATGCAGGACACTGCTGGAGAAGCAAGGACGAGCTCATAATGATGTACTCCAATGGACCCCCATATATGTGATGATACGGGATGTAGCCCTGAAGACCTGCCAGAGGCGATGAACGATAGGGAAAAGTGGCGAGAGAGGGTCAGGGATATCCATGCTGGCGGCACGATATGATGATGATGATGATGATTTTTTGTGGACCTGTATTATTTGTATTGCTTGGTGCTGTCCCTCTATCTTTTGTGTCTCTTTCCTTTCGAGAATATCTTTTGATTTCATTATACCAGTTGCATTATCAGTCTTGCGTGTAGTTGTCTATCTTCTTTCTCCTTTGTGTTGCGTTTATATTTCTTTTTGCTATAGTTTCGCTTGTTCTCGCAATTTCTTTATTTGTCCATCTAGCCCCATTTCGCATCCAGACTTTGTCTTTCTGAATGGGCTCCTTTGAAGGATACAAATTTTATCATTGATTAGTTTTGCTTTGACCTAAATTTGATCGTTTCGTTCGTAGGGACATTTTTAGTATCTTTTTTTTCTTACTTTCTTGGTTTCTGTCAATATTTTTTCCTGTCCCGATTTCTTAAGGATTGTATGTAACCTTTTAGCCATATTCTTTATCAACATAGTTTCTTTTTTTTCTTGAATTAACGTTGATGTTGTAGTACTGGATTCCATAATATTTTAGTTTTCAATGAGTAATTTCAGTTCGTTTTTAGGCTCTTCTTTATAACATACTTGTTCATATATTTCAAGTATATTGGCGTCAGAAAACTAGCCTTTCTTAAAATTACCCCCCACTTCGATGGCAAGTCTTTGACTGGTCGTATCAAAATTAGCAGATTCTGTAAAAAAAATTGATCATCCTTTTCTTTGTTTAGGATTGTTTTTTAAATATCAGTTAATTACAGTTTATTGTCTTTTCTAGTCAATATTTATTTTGCTGTTTTTCATGCATTACTGCTTTAGTCTTTATTTATGTCCCTGAATTTAGAACAGCCAACGTTTCCCGCTTGTGAGCTATCTAGGGAGCAACTGCCGGTTATAACACTCAGATTTATCATCTACGTGCCACTTTAATATTAGTATTTGTCATTTCTCATAGGTATTATATTGTGGCCTTACCAACCCCAGGTATTGATAATTATCTATGTCCCTATCACTGATGTGACCTAGTATTCTTCCCAGGAAGGAGAATAATCAATGGGTTTTAAAATGATTTATACTTAAGCTTTTAATATTTATAAGTTTTAATTTAGTCGACGAATTCCTTTTGATTTTCAACAGGCTTTGGAGATTGATTGTACTACGTTATCGATTATGTAAATGTTTTTCCCCTTTTTTCTCATATTTGACAATATTCAAATAGTTACACAAACAAGCTAGAATAATAGAATTATCAATTTTTGAGTAGCGCTATCCTTTTTAAACATACATCGTATTTAAATATTCACAGAAAAATTGGAGAATTAATCTAACCATGAATGCAAATCTCAGAACATTATTCTCAATTTGGTCGCACTACACAATTTTATGCTGATACTTTGTGATGCAAACAAATTTAAGAAGTTTTTTGATAAATCACTGCGGGTTTTTTTTCTCTCTTTACTGTTCTTTTCATATTAAGTCTTCTTTTTCTTCGTTTTCTCCCAATTTTCTGATAGTAGAAATTTTTCAAATATATGCACAGGCAATATCGAATGCTAAACCTTACTGCCTTTTGAGCGGTATTTCATTTTTGAAAGTAGGCATTAAATAAAATCATTATTATTAGTAGTAATTTATTCACAGGATTCTAAGTGACAGCACGTATTCTCAAGTCTCCAGGACTCTTCGTAGTATTCTGGCCGATCTTAACAATGGCCTCCACTTGTCAGGCTTTCCCCCCACCCACTGAGGACCCTGTCAAGCACATCAACTACAGTGTGTGTTATCGTTACCATTATGTTCTCTTGCGATTTTTTTTTTTACAGCAGGTTAAACACTAAGCCTAACCCTAACTGTTGCGTTCTGGTTAGTGAACGCTTGTAATATTAAATAAAGAACAAACCACGATATGAGAGGAAATAGAGATATATTCTCAGGAAAAAGTATATACAATAGAGAGACTATTAGTAGACAAGAACATAGGATTAGTGAATGCAGAATAAAGATATAGTCCAACGATAGTATTGGCTTCCGTTATTATGGTAGCAAGTAAGGTGATCTAGTGCGATTTCCAGTTCCCAACGCACTAATACTAATGAGAAGCTGCTCTTCCCCTTCTAGTCTGCTCTGGTATTAGTAGCTACTGCTATATATGGCAGATGAACTAGTTCATTGTGTGGAAAAAAGTGGAACGTGATCAATGACTTATATAGATGTGTCTCATGAAACAAAATATTGTTTTCTTTTCAGCTGTTTCTTTTTTTCTGTTTTCCATGAAAATGTGTATACATTCTACAGTTTATTGCATGTAACTGTACAGAATATAATGTATGTAACATTTTTGATACTTTGTTTTTCATTTTCTTATAGTTTTCTATGCAAGTTGCGCACACTATGTAAGCTGAAGATAAAAATACATATGCCATTTTTTGCGTATTTTCATGTCTGAGTCCTTTTTAAAGGAAAGGTTTGCACCTGCCAAACTCAGATATTTCCACAGGCATGAATAGCTACTATTTGTAGAAAGACGTGTGTGTGGTAGATAGTCAGGAAATTTATCTGATCTCCATATCACTGAGAAGTTTAAATCCAGAATCAATAAACGTCTTGGAAATGCACACTTTGGCATCCTAAAAAGCTGCGGTCTTCTCGGCGTCATTTGACGCGAACGGTCTGTGATGTTTTAAAGGAAATAAATATAAATGTTTTGAAAACTTCATTC
Organism: Sepioteuthis lessoniana; assembly: GCA_963585895.1. Classification (NCBI taxonomy): domain Eukaryota; kingdom Metazoa; phylum Mollusca; class Cephalopoda; order Myopsida; family Loliginidae; genus Sepioteuthis; species Sepioteuthis lessoniana. The sequence goes on from OY757919.1 coordinate 77,975,114, forward strand.
TATCGCTTTAAAAGTCGACGGCTTCGGTTAGGAAATCAATCGAACAGATAATAGAGTTATTAGATATCATAGTTTACTAAAATCCTAATCTGACTCCAAAGCCTTGGGTTTCCTACAGTACCAGACGTACCTATGTGATTTTCCATGTATACCATAACGGTAAGAAAAAGTGGTCTGTACTACTATGTCTATGCATAGATACTGGTACCACCAGGTGGCGTTCAGGTTTATGTGTGTATCGCTACGAGTTAAATGGTAGTCGGACTCTATTATAATCTCACCGGGGGGAAACTGTGACAAACACACAAAACTCTGTGTTAGTTTACCAACTCCAAAGTTTATTCGCTACTGCACTTTCTAGGTAGTCGCCTGGAAAGAAAGAAACCGAGTAAAAAAGCAGAGTCGACCAAGTTAGCGGGACAAGGTGAAATAACTTCATGAGGAGAAAGAGAGCAGAGTCAGACCTTGAATTTTCTTTCTGGTTTTTGGTCGTAGTTCTAACGTACTTGCCTGGTTTCATCCCCACACCTGCAAGTCTGATGTGAGGCCCCTTTTCAGAGCTAACTCCAAAATGGGGGAGGGGAGCGCAACTTTCGAATATCTTCACATTGTCCTTGCTAGTGTTTACTTTCGTCTTTACTTCGTCATGTCTTCGAGCCAACTAACTTGGAAAGCTGAGTCGTCCCCAAACTTCTGTCTTGTGTCAAAAAGAGAATATATCCGTTTTCCGTGATTCTACAGCTGCGCAGAAGATTTGGGACCTGCATTTTTTTCTAATCATTTTTAATTAGCGTAGTAATTTACACGAGCCATGCTGACCTACAATGAGTGCCTTGTCAGACTCAATCAGGTCAGCTGCCCGTTTCGTTGACTCTCTCTTTGCTTTTTCTATTTTTTCTTCCCCATAAATTAACCTTCCCTTCTCTTTACAAATTTGACTTTCCATATAACGTTACGCATACTGTTTCATACAGTACCACGTGTACTTAAATTATCATCCAAGATTGTTTTTTATTATTACGTGTTCAACAGTGATCCCTTTGATTTCTTTTTGTACCTGCCTTACCCAAGTGATACCTCCTATTTCTTATGTGTACGTAAATAACCAACAAAGTTTCTCCTAACGTGGATCTAAGTCGTCCACCCTTAAACAAATAAACCAAACGAAATCTTATTGCTAACTTTTATTTAATCTCCCTATATCAACTTCTTGCAACAACCTACCCTTTTCTTCATCATATAATTCTTCTCAAACACATCAGTTTATTTTTTTTATTTTTCTCTTCAATATTATATCTTTTTTTTATCTTTTATCATTCCTTCTACAAGTATTTGTTTTAATCTTACTCTTCCTTTTTATATCATTGTTTTTCATTTCTTTTTAATAATATTACTCGCTAATCCTTCCCAATTTGAAATACCCAAAAGTCTTATTATTAATAATCATACTCGATAATCCTTCCCAATTCCACATATGCCAAATTCTTATAATTTATAATGCTATTCGCTAATCCTTCCCAATGTCATATATCCAAAAGTCTTATTATTAATAGTCATACTCGCTAATCCTCTTTCTTTTTATATTATTGCTTTTCATTACTTAATAATAATCATACTCGCTAATTATTCCCAATTTCACATATCCAAAAGTCTTATCATTAAAATCATAATCGCTAATCCTCTTCCTTTTTATATTATAGTTTTTCATTTCTTTTTTAATCCTATTTACCACCCCCTCCGCTTGGGCCGAATATGACACAAGGTCAATATTTTTTAAGAGGAGTTTTACAGATGTGAATTCAGAGCTTTCCTTCTCCTAGACTAGTTGCCTCACCCAGGCTGAAGAACCCAGTTTGTCCTAATATTTACCCATAGCTGGAGGGAGAATAATTGGATTCATACCTTTCCCAAGGGTATCAGTGCTATGTGAAATGCAATCATTTTTTTTTTTAATAATCACACTGGCAAATCCTTCCCAATTTCTGGTATCCAAAAGTCTTATTAATAATCATACTCGGTATTCTTTCCCAATTTCACATATCCAAAAGTCTTATTAATAATCATACTCGCTAATCCTCTACCTTTTCATATTATTATTTTTCATTTCTTTTTATTATTAAAATTGCTAAAGTCTTATTATAAATAATCCTATACGCTAATCCTTCCCAATTTCAGATATCAAAAAGTCTTTCTATTAATACTCATTCTCGCTAATCCTCTTTCTATTTATATTATAATTTTTCATTTCTTTTTAATAATCCTACTCGCCTATCCTCTTCCTTTTTATATTATTGTTTTTTTTTAATTTCTTTTTAATAGTCATAATAGCTAATCTTCTTCCTTTTTATATTATAGATTTTCATTTCTTTTTAATAATCATGCTTGCTATATCTTCCCAATTTTACGTATTCCCTTTTCTTTTCCTGCGTCTCGTTTTAAATTCATGTTTCTCTTTTTTTGCTTTGTCAACTTGCTTTTTTTTATTTTCCCTATTAACTTTCTTCAAAACATTTTGCTTACTTTATTTCTTCATTCCACTTTCTTTTGATTTTCTTAGTTTGTAATAATCCAAACGCTCCACTAAGAGCAGGACATGACACAAGGTCAATTTCTAAACGAATTAAAGCAGGTTTAAACCGAGGCTAAACAGTTCAACCCATCCAACTAGTTACTCATTTGATGAAATAGGGGTGGATAGACAGACTCATGCCTTTCTAAAAGAATTACTGTTAAATAAAAAGTGAAATGCAAACCGACCCATGCAGGATTTGAACTCGAGTTGGTGATTTCATTTCTCAAGTTATCCTGTTTATTTTCACTGTTTATTTCTTAAACTTATTATTTCGATCATTTAATTTTTCATCATGGATAATTTTTCTTCTTTTATTTCTTTTAATTTTCTTTTTCATATTTTTTGATTTAAAAAAATAAATCTCTGTTTTTTTTTATTCTCTCTTTCTTTATTTGCGCAGCTTTTATTTTTTTTCTCTTGTAACGCTAATTTTTTCCCCCTGCTACCTTCCAATTCTTTTGTTTTTGTTTCAATTCGACCTTCTTTTCCTTTTTCTTCCTTGTTAGCATTCTCTTTCTTCTGTCATTCTCTATTACCTGTTCTCATTTTCTTATATTCTATCTTCCCTTCTTCTTTACCAAACTTATTTTTCACTTTATTCCCTCTTCTAAATATTTCACCTTTTTTCTCAATTCTCCCGTCTTAGCGGATTTATTTGATTTCTAGTTTCCCTTATTTCTTCGCGTAGTAATTTTATCTATTTAATATTGGATCTATTTTCTCTTTTTCATTATCATCACTTCTTTTTTCCCCCTCTTTATCTTCAATACGTTTTGTGCACAATTTGCTTCTGGAGACAGACCCTCGCCTCAAGCTCCACCATTATTCTCTCCCTCTATCTACCAAATTCTGAGAATTAATGGGCATTTCTCACGTTGTCTTTGAGGCACCACGAGATTTTCGGCTGATCGCTATCCAAAGACGCATTTGGCGCCCATCAAACAAGAAAGTCCTCATTCAAATAAAGCAAACTGATGCTAAACAAAGCGATTTTACAACTGGGAACAAAGACAGCGATGGAGGTTCTGTGTCGTTGTTAATACTTGATGTTGAGCTGTTATTATCCCATCTACTTCGTCTGCATTTACACATTCATGCTTTTTGCCATCGCTGGCGTCTCCTTGACGGGATTTCATGCGTCCATATTTGCACGTGTGCGCAAGCTTGGGTTTATATAGCAATTTCCGCATTCTTCTTTCTTCATGCTTCATCATTTCTTTATTCAGAATGACCAGGAATTATAATCTAGTGGCATCGACATGGGGCGGGGAAAGATTTTCTGTCAGTAGAGAATGATAATAAGATATCGTAATTGTTGCTCTGTGACTTGCAAGCTCATTCATTTGTGAATAGCACTCAGGCAGGTTTTTTTTTTAATACGCATTTATTTTGAGTTTACAGGTATGTAAAAGAAATAGACCTAAGTATACCTTCTATTGCGTATACGTGTGTGCATCTGAGTATTCATTTTATATATTTTCGCATCTTTATAAAAGCCATCATCGTCATCATCATCTTTCATCGTCAATTCGTGCTGATCGCACGAAGTCTCTTGACACTCTCTCCATCCGTCCATAACATTAATCGCTGCTGGCAAGTTTTCTAGACTGCATCCAGTGTCCGCGCAGAGCGAACGGATGTATCTGTTTACTTAACACTTCCTCCATGAGCAAGATGTGATATAAAGTAAATATTTTAAACAGAATTTAAAAAGTTTGAATTCAGGTTTCTCCTTTCGTAGACCGGTTGCCATACAATAATTAAAGAGCCCTGTCCAACTATTTATGCATGGCTGGAATTGTATAAGTGAAGTCATACCTTTCTCCAAAGTATTGGAGCTATATAAAATGCAAACTGCTTTATCCAGAATTTGAACTCTGGTCACCGTGTCCATTTCCCATGACAATACACATTACACCATAAGCTGAACGATGTAAGTTTTTGATAGTTGGCTAGGTCAGCTGTGTTTATGCGTGGGCATCCATAAAAAAAGGTTGTGCAACCATACAATTGTACTGATATGGCCACAGCTTTGAAGAAATATCATTTTTGTAATATCGGAGATTTCAGATTTTCATATGATTGACGACCTTTCAATAGCAGTTCATATCTTTCCTATATATATGCTGACATCAATTTCAATATATAAGGCTGCAGAATACATTGACTGCTTTTCTGCTAAGCGGTGATACTCCCCTAATGAGTGTCCGAGATATAACACTGAACAATCTGATAATAAAGCTCCACTAATGTTGGGGCTTTGAGAAATGTGGTGTATCCCTTTAATTGCATCGCTTACAAGTCCAATCTGGCCCGGATTTGGTCAATTGGTTAAATATAACTGTTTAAGATTTAAGCTGTATACTTATGTGTTGGGTATCACCCACCTTTCTCCACACAATGAACTAGTCCACCCGACATATGTAGTAGTAGCTACTAATATCAGGGCAGACTAGAGGGCGAAGAGCAGCTTACTATAGAAAGAGTATTAGAGACTGGAGATCGCCCTAGATCACCTTACTTGCTACCGTAATAACGGAAGCCAATACTATCGTTGGACTATATCTTTATTCTGTATTCACTAATCCTATGTTCTTGTCTTCTAATAGTCTCTCAATTGTAGATACTTTTTCCTGAGAATATATCTCTATTTCGTCTCATATCATGGTTTGTCCTTTATTTAATACTGCAAGCGTTCATTAACCAGAAAGCAACATTATGCAAAATTGAATGGTTTGAAATAGAACTGTTTTGACATTTAACTGTGTGTAAACCAAAAACTATACTTATACTAAATTGAATGTGTTCAAATAGTACTGCTTTGATATACAACTATGTGTAAAAAAAAACAAACTATATTTATACTAAACTGAATTGTTTGACATAGAACTGTTTATGTTAATAAAAACTGATTTTGAATCAAATAACCTACAATGGTTGTTGTACCATAAAACCAAACTTACAAACATTTATCAAAATGACATAATTCTGCTTTAAATGAACGAAAAGGCTTTATACGCCGTAAAACAAAACAACCAATCCACTCATCAATAGATGAGATATTGCTACGGAGGGTGTGAACTGGTCTACTACTTTTTGAGGTTTTCAATCTAATGTGGAAATGGTTCCATGTCAACATTCGTCTCCAACAGGGTTTCTCAACTTTTTTAATTGATGCGCCTCTTGTTACCAAATTTAATTACCACATTCCTAAATAAATTAATTGAGTATTGCCGACATTTTTCTTAGGTTTCCTAGATGCCATGAAAGAGCTTGACGTTTTCAATTTCAGAAAAAAATATAATATATTGAGCTATATGATAGCACCCACGCCAGCAAATTCCAGGCAATACTGAAACAGACTTAACAAGTGAAAATCCGGATCTCCTCAAACCGAACAGGATTTATCGCAAATAATTAGCTGATTCTAATTTTATTCATTAAAATCTGTTACCAGAATGTCAAGCCTTGTATTTTGATTTTAATTTTTCATTATTTTTCATACTTTTTAATAAATATCCTTATTCTTTTTATTAATAATCTTTTTGCTTTCCGAAGGATGCTCATAACCTATTATAAAATTGGAAATTCAAGAATTCAGCATTTTTATAGAATGATTTGTTTAAAACATAATTGTTTTTGAATATTTTCGTTCTTTAAAATATGATCATATGTGTCGTTAACGAGTCCGAAAAATTAGGATCTTTTTGGACTGAGTCAGATTGTCTGTTTTATTAAATGAGCAGGATGTTTGAATGAGTCAATTGAGAACGACACATCACTGGTGGCCATAACACTCAATTTGGCATTCTACTAATTCTGGCAAGTAACCTATATGATCAAGCGAATGTTGTCCTCTTTCTTTAAAGAGATTTATAAATGCGAACTACTAAATTAACCCTCAAGAAGAACCCCACGCTTTTGTTTAGCCTGGATTTTTTTATTTAACCAGGGGATTTAAATAGATCACTTTGAGAAGCCCTACATGTTGATTTGTTTTCATGTTGGTGACCTTGACTGAATATCAGCTGATCAAATTTTGATCTAAACACGTGCAAAAACATTTATTTTCCATTCGACTTTCAGAATTTGCGTTTAACTGGGATAAATTGGATTATTCAGATATCTTTGGTTAAGTGCGTCATAAATCAGGGAGAATATCAACTTCTTTGTCGAATTTCTCTAACCTGCGCACGAAAACATCAAAGATATTCAAGCTAGAATTCCATTTTTTTTATCAGGCATTTTTAGAGGGATTAAAAAAGGATGAACTTAGTCCTGATTAACATTTCACATGACAGACTGGGGATTATGCGACAATTTGGGGATTTTCATCAAATTGGATCAGAGTTTGTGAGTGATTCGAATTGGTGATGAATTAAAACTGATCAGCTGGTTTTCAATCAGAATTGCTCACCCGAAAAAATAATCTCATTATTTCTAAGATACACTCTCTTTTGATGTGTGAGCGCGCGCGCCCGCGCGCGCGTGTGTGTGTGTGTGTGTGTGTGTGTGTGTGTGTGTGTGTGTGTGTGTGTGTGTTCCCACAAAGAAAGTTTCTTGCTGTGCCCATTTTTCGGTACCTGTTGAGAATAACTAATGCACGCAAACAAATAAAAAATGCAATGATATTTAGACATCTTGCACTTTTTACAGGAGGTAGAACTACACCTTCGTCGGTTTATGACTTCTCAAGATAAATATTTCGAAGAATACAAACTTGATTGCAAATTTAAGTCGTCAGTCGGCTGAGGCTGCAGAATACACCGACTGCATCTCCGCAGAGGGGTATGACTCCCAGAACGAGTGTCCTGATATGACACTAAACAATCTGATGGTAAGGCTTCAGAAATGCTGAAGTTTTGGGGAATGCAGAGAAACCTTTATTGCCATAGCTCCCAGGTTCACTTTGGGCTATAGTCCTATCTATGGGTCAAATAACACTCTTTGACATCTAAACTCTGTATTTATGCTAAACTGAATTGGTTGAAATAGAAATATTTTTTATATTAAACTGTGTGCAAACAAATGATTGATTCATCTACAAAATGTGTTTAGAAATATTTAAAGTATATATATACAGCCATAGCCAAAATAATGGAGCCCCAATAAAAAATTGAGATAATACTTTAAACCTGTGTATTTAAAGGTTAAGAATCGTACAGTGAACAATTGAGAGTAAATGTAAAATATTTAACAGTAGATTGTAGTATTTTTTGTTCTTGCTTTAAAGCCTCTCTCAAGAGCGTTAGTTGAGTTTCCAACTAAATTCATTCCAATATTCAAAGTGATTTATTGTCATACTAAAGGTTGCTTCGTAATTTTCGGGTAATATTTGATTCCTACCAGTGCTATAATAGTATATTTAATTGAAAATGCCTCCAAAGAAGCAGCTTTCAGAGATTAAAAGGGCACAAATTGTTGCTTTATTTGGTGAAGGATATTCTCAGGTAGAAATTGCCAGGAAGATGAAATTTTCAAGGAAGTGGGGTTCAAACAACGATTAAAAAGTACAATGAAACAAAGTATTTCAAAAATAGAAAAGGAAAAGGCTGTAAAAAGTCTACCACTGCCTGGGAAGACAGATCTTTGAAAAGAGTATCCCTTGCAGATAGGAGGAAAAGTTCTTCAGAGCTTGCTGCTGAACTTATGGAGGGTGCAAACAAAAACATATCAGCTCGAACAGTGAGAAGAAAGTTATTTGAAGTGGGATTAAAAGGATGCAAAGCCAGGTAGAAGCCATACTTGTCTCGGGCCAACAAGAAAAAACAACTGGAATTTGCAAAGAAACATGAAAATTGGACACCTGATGATTGGGGCAAAATTGTTTGGTCTGACGAAAGTAACTTTGAGGTAAGTTAACAACTTCTATTTCCTAAACTTTGGGTATAATAATTGAAATCTTTATGTGAATACACATCCATAACAATTATTAAAGAATTATAGCAAATTTTCTTTTTCATTAGATATTTGGCACCCCTGGAGCGGTTTATGTTCGCCATAGGGAAGTAGAGGCATTTCATCCTGATTTTGTGGTTCCAACTGTAAAATTTGGAGGAGGAAATGTAATGGTATGGGGCTGCATGGCTTCTTCGGTCACTGCAATGTACACATGAGAGGGCAGAATGAACTTCACAATTTATACTAACATACTGGACCAGGTTTACCGAACCACTTTGACTAAAATATTTAATAATAACATTCCAAGTGATGTAATCTTCCAA
>OY757919.1:77988909-78021409 GCA_963585895.1 Sepioteuthis lessoniana
CATTTGATTATGGAGACTAATTTTCTTATTTTGTTGCGAATAAAATATCAGATTTGAATTTTTATTTATTGTGAATGCTGTTTTCGGGTTCTCAGAGGTATTTGCCTTCTATGATTATTTAATACTCCACATCATATTTTTGTATTTTGAGACTGCAAGCGTTGTATGTTTCCTAAATTTTAATGAGATTAGTGTGTTTAAATTTTTGGTGGTCAATAGCTTTTCAATATTTTTGTTGTGTCTAATAAGTTTTTCAGTGTATCATTGTTTTTAAGTTAGTCTAGTTTCTTTGATATTTCAATGAATAGCTCTAGTTTGTTTTTGGTGTATGTTGCAACATATAAGGATTGTCTGGGGAGATTCATAGATCTTCTAATATTATATTTGTACGAATTCTAATCCATCATTTATTAGTGTTGCGGGGTATCACCTTCGGTAGCGGGTTACGTGTAATTCTTCTCGGCGAACATGTTGGATTATTTTTTTTATTTTTGTGACTATGGTGCCGATCGGACATGCTTGAGTGTAAGGGATGGATTTTACGCAGTTTTTAGGGCGATGATTCTTAGAATGAAGATATTGATGGGTGTCTGTGGAATTATTGTAAAAATCTGTGATAATTTGGTCATTTTGATATTCAGTGAGGATATGTGAAAATGGTTGTTCTTTAAAAATAGTTGTTCTTTAAAAACAACCTGAACTTACCAGGCAGATTTTCTGAATAGAATGCATAAGTCCGAAATTCCTGTTGGTCTAAAGTATATGAAATGGTAATACTAAAATGTCTATATACCAAATTTGAACATATCCATTTGAATATATATATAAATATATATATATTCTATTTTGATATTGTTTACTAGTCGGATGATATTTGCTAAATAGGGTGAAATCTTGTAAAATCCAGGTTTTTGTGGAATGTGGTTGCTTATGAAAATGACTGCAGATTATAACAATCTGCGGGACTTTTTGGAATGTACGGGTTTATATAGAGTGGCTTGGGGAAAAACTAATGTGTGTAAAAGATATAATATGTGGGAGAAAACGGGAATTTCGGTCGTCATTTAGTTTAATAAAAAATTGATAAAAATTCTTAACAATATATATATATATATATATATACTGTTAGGGGTCGAGGTGATATCAGAACATGGAAATAAATCTTTCTCATAAAATATTCCTTCATTCCTCGTGAGATCATCTATAACACATCTGAAATAAAAATGATGCAGAAATGCCGGAAGTGACAAAATGAGTATAACGCGGTGGAATAAGATAACAAGGTTTATTCGCCCACAGCGAATGAAAACAGAATAACAAAACTGATTGGATGTATTAAAAAACAAACAATCAAATTGTTACATATGGAATTGTGAATCTGACTAGATTTAATTCAGAGTCAAAAGTGCATGCAATAATATCAGCTCAGATTAGTGGAAGTAAAAAGGGGTGTGGTTTACTGTCTTTAGTTATCTCAGTTCAGACCGTCACTTAATCAGTTCATCGTCATCCCAGAGACACATTAGGGTTCGCAGCAATTAGTCAATCTCCTTTCACTTTCTTTCACACTTCACAAAAGTCGCGCTGGTTTATTTTATTATCGCTGTTCTGATAATTGGTGACTCCACGATAAATCTTCTCAATCATCTTAGTTTGCGCAGCAACATCGCAGTTCATGATTTGGCTGGCCACTCCATTTCTTCAACGATCCCCTTCAAAAGGATCTTTGCTAACTGACTTTACATCAAATTTGTATTTCTGGTGGGGAAAAAGCTGACCTTGACGCGTGGCATCTTCCAGCCAATCAGTGAATTTTATTTTCTAAGTATATTGTCGTTGATCTTCACATGTAATCGACCAGGGTCGTGAAGCAGAAATGTCATCTTAGCATCTTAACCCATTTTCGGAAATGGGCCACATAACACTGATTGATCCTTTTCTAAATAGTCTGCTGCTATAGTTGGGTAGTGAGGATTATCACCCGTCAATATATATATATATATATATATATATATATATATATATATATATATATATATATATATAGTAAAGTAAAGTTGGCGATCGTATTTGAGGGTGACCCGCAGACTCGCTTTTCGATAGCTACTATAGCGGCGATACTCCTTTCCCTGGAGTGCTCGACTCTACCCTTGATCCTTACTTTGTAATGCTGAGTGTTAAACAAGGTAGCATCAAGTACCTTTTTTGACTCTTTGGTATGACCCGACCAGGAATTGAACCTCGGTCTCACGGGCCTCTGGCGAACAATCTAACCATTGTGCCAATGTCCAGTATTAAGTAAAGTTGACGACCTTAGTCGAGGGTGACCCGAAGGCTCCCTTTTCAATAGCTACGACGCTGAAATGTAGGGGAGGGCGCTACTCCATTCCTTGGATTGGGGGTGTCCTCGTGGTGTAATGGTTAAAGCAATAGACTGTGGAATATTAGTAAGCGAGTTCATACTCCAGTCACGCTATTACGTTCACTTTCCGACAAATACACTTAGGAAAGGTATGAACCTCCTTATCCTCCCAGCTATGGGTTAAATAGTACCACTACTGTTCTTCTACGAGAATGGCTTTGGCATTAATTAAACTGCAAAGAGTTGATATGCCATTAAACAAAGAAACCAAACCAATTCCCTGGATTGCTCTACTTTACACTTGAGTATCCTTACCTTAAAGTGCTGTGTGATAAGCCAGGCGGGATCAAGTACCATTTTTTGAGTCTTTGGTTTGATTCGCCCTGTGATTGAACCCCCGTCTCCCAGACTATTGGCGAACACTCTATTCATTAGGCCAATGGAACGGTTCATCATACGAGCTGACAATAGCACAAGGTCAGGTTTATCTGGTTTGAATTTAAGGTTTTCCTTCTGCACCGAGTTCCATATCCAGCAAAAGAGTCCAGTTCGCCTTACTATTATGTGAAATGCAAACAGTTTTTTCCATGATTTTTAATCAGCACGAGCACCCAATATTCTACCCAGACGCACAAAAATACACACACACACACACACACACACACACACACACACACACACACACACACACACACACACACACACACATATATATATATATATATATATATATATATATATATATATATATATATATATAAAGGGCTCTTAGAAAGTAAAGCAACGCTTTTATTCTCGTGGAAATTATAACAAATACTGAGAGTACAATAACATCTTTAGATAGTGTAAGGTTTAAGCCGCAGCCATGTTTTCAACATGGTCAATCGATAAATAATAATTTTCTTAGATTTAGGGAAACCCATAAGAAAACAATTATTTTTCTACCTTACAAATTGCTGTAATCTTTGCAATTTAAGTTTTGGGACAACCTTAATTCTACCATTTCTCTTAAATTTCAGCTTAGCTGAATTTAAGCTAATACAAAATGGAATTTCTATTTGGTATGTCTTAAGTAAATTATAGGGCTAAAATGGAAAATATTGGATCATACTATGATGTTTATTCTGCAAAATTGCTGAGTTGCCAAATCGGTTCGGATAATGTGCTTCATTGATTTAAGATGATAAATGGTACAGCCCTCAGTGTCTTCTCGTCGCTCCCAAAGCAATTGTCTTATAAAAATTGACTTGACGTCACTTTCTTCAGTGAGGGAATTTATGAGCTGTGAGTATCATTCTTGAAGGCAACAACAAGGAAAATATAGAATTTTATTTCTTGTGAAATATGTTGGTTTGTATTATAATATAGATGTCGGCTTAATAAATAATCGTACTTCTCTTTTCGGCCAACAGACATTGGATAGTTACAAAGATTTTTACGAATCTGATGCTTTCAACAGTTAATAGGTGAACAATACAAAAGCCAGTATGCTGAATTAAATCAATTTTACAAAAAAAAGAAAAGAATCGATTGTTTAATACGATTTGAAATAAAGCAAATATTTCCGCATCCCTATGATGATCAAAGTGTTTGGCGAAAAAGATAGATGGGAACTACACAAAGTTGCTGCCTGCTGTTCTGAACACATCCGAGAAGCAACTTCCAAAAAACAGCAGCTGTACGTCCACTTGCCTTCCACCAGACAAACGATCCAAATAAGATAGGTAAGACATGCTTGACATTGAGAGAAAAGCAGGGACGAAATTATTATCGAAATCGTCCGGTTGGTTCTAAAATATATTAGCCAACCAGCAAAGAGTTTTATTCGTCAGCTTTGTACAGACACTGGATGCCGGTTGGAGGACTTGCATAGAGCGTTGAAAGATAGAGACTGATAGCGCGCGCGCGTGTGTGTGTGTGTGTGTGAGAGAGAGAGAGAGAGAGAGAGAGAGAGAGAGAGAGAGAGTGAGAGAGAATTCATTGTGTCAGTTGACTTGATGATGATCAACACTGATAGATAAAATAAGTTAAAGCACGTCCATTTTATACGTTTATACGTTTACTTCCTTGGCTTTTGCTGGGCCGTCTGGCATTCGTGTCGGATGGGGTATCGAAATCCATGGCAGATTCAAGACCGAAAGGCTTCCTAGTTCGGCTGGGCCACCTTCGGGTGGGCGAGCTGCAACCTCTGTCCCCTATGTATAGCACTAGATCTTGCTGTCTAGTTCAAGCTATAACCTGGCATACGTGCCCGGATCCAGACTTGGATTCGTGAAACGGCTTGCCTCATTAGACCCACATTGCACTTAGAGGGTCGATGAGCAGCACAGACCAGCAGGGTTCGAGTCTCGGCTCGTGCTTGACCTTCTCCTCCCCTAAATCCCCACTATAATCATTGAACTTGTGTCAGGTCCTGTCTTGTGGGAGGCAACGACAAACATCCATTTTATACGTTTATTACCAAATTTCTCAAAGGACACTGAACGAGCCAGAAAATTTCTGAAAAGATTGTGTACAGCTGCTGAATTATTATGATTATCCGTTTGAAAAGATTTTATCATTGACATGATATTAAATTACCACTGGTGCAGAGATTCCAATTTTGGGTCACTGAGGAATGTGGAGTCATTCCTTGCTTGTCATTACTCCCAAGTCCATACTAACCAGAAGTAGGTGTACCCATGAACATACCGCTCACAATTCAAATAGATACGAGATAATATCTAAAATGATTTAACACTAAATTAATAAATTGGCCCTTATAACATTTCTATAGTAACTAAGTGTTAAGTAAATTCCTGTTTAAAACTGTAAGATTTTGAAAATTCATTTTTGTAGAGAATGTAATTAGACGCAATAATTACTTCCCATCTCAAAAAGTCTCAGAGTTCCCAGAAAAATATACACACTCGCTTAGAATTAAGTTGAAAAAAGAATAAATATGAGAAGACATTCTTGCAGTCGTTTGGCAGATCTTCATGATTACGTATGAACTTCTGAGAGCATCATAATCTACCAAAAGATGATATATCAACTGAAACGGGTTTGGCTTTTAAAGACTACCATGAAATGCTGTAGTTTTAATGAAATACTGCTGTTCCGATTAAAGTCAAAGTTTTTAATAAATACCACACACATACACACACACATATATATATATATATAGAGAGAGAGTGACTCGATCAATAGCAATAGTATGGCATCAAATACATTTACACATACGATATATATATGTGTGTGTGTGTGTGTGTGTGTGTGTGTGTGTGTGTGTGTGTGTGCGTGTGTGTGTGTGTGTGTTCACTATGGTTAATAGAGTTTGATATTAAGAGTAACATTAAAAAAAGGAGATAAAGTGAATAAAAACCTGGGTCTTACCTAAAAACTGAAAAGCATGACTAACGCACTAGAGAAAGTGATGGTAAAAAAACTGATAAAACATGACTAACACACGAGATAAAGGGATGGTAAAAAACTGATAAAAAATGACTAACCCGCTAGAGAAAGGGATGGTAAAAAAAAACTGACAATAAGTTACTAACACACTAGAGAAAATGATGGTAAAAAACTGACAATAAGTTACTAACACATTAGAAAAAGGGATGATAAAAAAACTGACAATAAATGACTAACACACTAGCGAAAGTGATGGTAAAAAACTGACAATAAGTGACTAACACACTAGAGAAAGTGAGGGTAAAAAACTGAAAAAAATGACTAAAACACACTTTGGTGTCACTTCGGCTTTATTGAGGCCACTAGAAATCATTCCTGTAATATACTCAAAGACCTTGCCAGAGAATTTAAAACACTAAAGAACATGAAAGTAACGGTGATACAAATTGTGATTGTTGCGCTCGGAACAATGACCAAAGGCTTAGGAAAAGGATGGAAGACTTAGAAATCAGAGAACGAGTGGGGACCATCCAGACTACAGCATTATCATGGTTGGCCAGAATACTGAGAAGAATCCTGTTGACTTGATGAGACTTGTTGTCACTTAAACTAGAATGAAAGACAATCAGCTAACGCTGGTGTAAAAAAATTTCAAAGAAAAACAAAACAACAATAATAATGATAAAAAAGAGAAAGGAGAAGGAAAATCATAGTGTGCAGATCAAAGCAAAAACGTGGTAATACGCAGAAAAAAGAATTTGTGTTATATGGTGATCAAAATAAGTCAATCTCATTATAAACTGGCTCAAACAGAATGCAAGATTATGTTCAACTTGCTGGGGGAATGTGATCCACAGGGAAGTGTGCAACAAATAAAGAATTGATAATGATGACAAATCATATATTCCCAAACGAGATTATGTCTTAAAAAATCAGAGTCATAAGATAGTCTGGAACTTCGAGATACAAATGAGTCACCTAGTCTCAGACTGAAGTAATGTGAATCAGCCAGAAAAAAATAACTCGCAATAGATTTCGCTCTTTCCATTGGATTATAGATTGAAAATAAAAGAAAGTGAAAAGACAAAAAAATACAGAGGGGAAATTATTTTGTTCTGGATAGTAAATCGATACTCATATAGCTTGAAATTTCTATCTTGAACAGCATCATTTCATTATAATATGAAAAGAACACTAAAAGTTCTCTGAGTAGCAATTAGATACTTACCAGCGTTCAAAAGGAATTTTAACTGCAAACACCCGATGTGCACAGGTCCAACCCATGATCCTAACGGATTGTATCTCAGAAAGAAATTTAAAAAAAACTATGATACAATAAAGCTGCAATTACTATTGGCCGAAATTCACAAGCACCAAACTGGTGACAGTTTAAAATGAGTTTGGTATTTCTATCACACCCTGCATCTGGATCTTGACAAGATGTTGAAAAATCAGAAAAATATTGAGGTTAACATTGGCACATTTATAGTTGGTGACATTGAAACAATACTAGGGTAACTGGAAACAGAGAAAGAATTGTGTCCTGTCTATGTTATCTGTCGAGTGTAAAACCTTGAGCATAGCCAACAATTTTCTTGTTCTTTCGTCTAGTTGTCTACGTTCTTCTCTCGTCTGTTTTAAGAATAGCTTAGTGTATCTTTAAAAGAAGGAATTCTCAGGTGTTTATGATTTTGATTAGATTTCTGAAGCAGAGCTAGTTTATTAGTTTTCTTGTTCTTCTGAGGTACTATTTCTCACTTTTTCTTCCATCATTAGCGTTATAGTGGGGGTGTCCTTTAAGAGGATGTATTTTAAAATCACATGGTCTGAATAATATAAAGGGTTATCCGGTTTAACATTAGTTTGTGAATTTTTGCTTTCGTAGAGTGTAAAAAAATGTGGATTGTCCGTTTCAACCATTCGTGAGCAGAGATTGGTATTTATTATATTACATTGTTAATTTAATCAGGTATATGTATTTTATGTCACCACTTGTTTAAGTATTTCAAATAGGTTAAATATCAAAAATACTTTTCAGGTAAAGACATTAGAATTGCTTTTCAGATTTATAATAAATAATTATCAATTCATTCGAAGCCTAAAACGAAAAAAAAAAAATTAACTGTCAGTATTAGTAGTACGCATCGGAAAAGAAGGACTAGTGAGGTAGAAAAATACTCTTATATAATGTCATGAATAAAATGATTATAAAAATACCCTTTAATCTTCATTTAGTTCGGAATAGGTAAACAGTTGACGGGTCAGAAGAGAATCAGCTGACAGATAGCAAAGTTTATTGTTGCCATCCAAAAACCTCTCTCTCTCTCTCTCTATCTATCTATCTATCTATCTGTCTGTCTGTCTGTCTCAAGTCCCCACTTCTACATCGAAATCAATAGCAAAACCTAAAAAGTTAAACAACTTGTGTTCGTGTAGTTTGCACACCAGATGAACCTGCCCCTCGAAAGAAGGGGATATCTTTCAGACAGAACCAGAGGCCGAAAGCAGCAAAAAGCAACCCCCCCCAAAAAAAACAACAACAAAAAAACGAAAAAAAAAGAAACAAAAAAAACAAACAAACAAACAAACAAAATAAAAAAAATCCAGGTTTAAAAAGAGCAGTGAACAAACGAACACTTCACACGTCTTTTCTATGCCGTGTCTACAACAGTGACTACAGTACATAATATGATTATTATTATTTTACTCCTTGTGAGTTTTTCATGTCAGCGTTAGCTGATAGTTTTTCTCAGGAGTTTGATTGACAGCAATTCTTCCCATATATCCAGGACTCTTTTCAGTATTCTGGTCAATCTTAACAATGCTGTAATTCGAATATTCTCCACTCGTCCTCTTCCAAATCCTCCAGTACCAATCATTTTTTGACTGTAGCAAGGGCACCAATTATCATTGGTATAACTGTCACTTGCATGTCCCACAGTTTTTTGCAATTCTCTTGGAAGGTTCAGGTACTTATCCTTTTTTTCACTTTCTTTTAGTGTTACTCATTGAACCATGGGGAAGGTAGGGTTGTCTGGCCGAGATTAGGTGATCGTTTGTATCTCAAAATCCCAGAGGAGTTATCATAATTAATTATCATTTTCTGGTTTTCTAAGTTTTTTTACTGGAGTCTGAGCGATAGCAAGTCTCCTCAGATCACCAGGACTCTTCTGAGTATTCTGATCAATCTCAATAATACTATAGTCTGGATAGCCTAGATTATTCCTCTTATTTGCAATTCCTTACAAGACATTTGGGGTTGTCCAAGAGAATTAATTACTACTGGTATCAACGTCAAATTCATGTTTCACAGCTTTTTTAAACTCCCTGGAATGGTACAAGTATTTGCATAACTTTTCACTTTTTTGAAATTTTTATTCTGTGGTTGGATAAAACGGCAAAGTCCACTTGACGGCATATTCTCTTTTGTTTTTGTTTATCAGAAGAAGGTTCATATCTTTTCGGGATTAGATGATCAGTCTCTTTTTCAAAATCTCAGAGAATTGTATGTGCCTCATTCTTTAGGACGACCCTTGTTTGTGTATTTACCATTTGGTTGTATGATCGGATTTCAATTTCTTGCAAAATTCCCAATGGATCTCCATTCCAACCCAGTTGTACTTATTCTATTTTACTATTTTGTTCTAGTTTGCTACATTCGCTTTTTATGCCAGACATATTTCCTTTTTGTTACCATATAACCCGCATGTGCTATTTTACTGTGTATTTTCGATTGTCGCTATGATACAATTAGTCCTTATGGTGTTGTTTTGTACTGATATCAAAATAGATATTGATATTTCCTAATTGTTACCATCTATAGGTCTTCTCAAATGCAATCTCTTCAGGTTGTCGCTTGAAGTATCCATACAATTGTTTTTATTTTCCTCTCTGTTTCCTAGTTTTTGCAGTTGTTTTTCTCTCTGTACTTTGTTACCAGTGCTGTTATTGACTGCTTTAATTAGTCTTTCGTTCCTATTTTTGATTTCGTCCTCAATCACTTCTATTGATACATTTACAAAATCCTCAATGTTAGCGAGTCCTCTTCTTCTTTCTTGATACTTAGCGACTTTGTAATCTCTAGGATGTAAGGCCTAGGGTATTATCATCAACTTTTTGTTTTCTTGTGTGCTATGCCCCAGTGGGAATTTAAGACTTTTATTATCTTCTCACACCTACTTTTAAAATGTATCTTTGTGAGGAAAAATTTTAGTTGGTTAATAGATTTAACTTTTGAAGTCTGCGTTTCCACTTCGAAAAGAAATATATAGAAAAAGTATCAACAATGACTAGAAATTCCATTGATTATTTTGAAAGCTTCGCTTATATCACTTTTCATTCTTCTTTATGGTAAAGTAAGTAAAGTTTGCGACCATAATCGAAGGTGACCCGAAGGCTCCCTTTTCAATAGCTACTACACCGAGGTGTAAAGAAGGGCGCTATTCCTTTCTCTGGAATGCTCCACTTTACCGTTGATCTATAGAATATTCCTGTGTATTAAGTAAGGTTGCATCAAGTACCATTTTTTTTAGTCTTTGTTATGTCTTGACATGGGATTGAACCTCGGTCTCCTGGGCCATAGGTGAACACTCTAACTGCTAGGCTCTAATTTTTCCCTGTAACAGTTATTTTTTAAAAAATTTTTAATCATTTTTTTCAATCTTCTACGTATACCCTGAAATCTCTGTATTACACTCCTAGTTCTACGTGACCCGCCTAAATTTGTGAACAAGACATTCAGTAATGTCGGAGCTGCCCCGCAGCACCAGTGACCCTGGTGCCTAACTGTGTACCTGACAACAAAATGTCAAAATGTCTATTCATATCGTCTTTGTCTCTTCGTCTGCGCCAATTTCCTTCGAGACGCCGGCAATAATACAATTCAAATAGCTGTGATTAAATAAATAATTTTACTATATCATCAACAAAAATTTTAGAAAGTAAGTGAAACTCTGAAAATATTGGACAAATATACTCTTTTTAAAAATATGAATATCTTATTCGACAGAAATATTCAGCCAATATATGCCTTACAGAAATGTGATGTTTAAAAATTTATTTTCTTTGTTATTATATAAGATTTTCTTAAAACAACAACTGACAAAAATAAAAAGGAAAAAATAGAAGCTGTACTGATACTTCCCTCAAATTTGACATATCATCCAATTAGACGAACAATACTTGCTGGGCAAGGCAGGTAAAGTAAGGAAAAACTCAAAACCGACGTTCTTCCATTGGCTCTTTCATATGGGCGAACCAGGATGGACGACCGACAAAAACTTAAATTACTCAGCTCTGAGTGGGCACTTGATACCGTTTAGAGAATCCAACAAGAGTGATGACCAATAGTGATGGATGGTGAGATAGAAGAGTAAAAAGGTCCGTGATATCACCAGGACATGATGATAATAAAGATGATGATAGACGAAATAGATACTACAAATTATAAAAGATAATTGAAGATACAAATACCTACGGTACATATTTTTTTTATTATAGGAAGTCTAACATTAGTTGGAGTGATCATGATTTTTGTGATATGTAGCATAATTTACGTTTGATGATTTGAATAGTTCACTTGCAGGTCGACAACGTTAAACTCTGAGTCATGTGTTTAGATCGTGTTTTATTATTATCTTATAATCTTAAAATTTATCTTTTATATATATATATATATATAATATATATTGGGAAGTGTTGGTTTTCTATAATTCACTTTGGTTGTTTGTGGCGAACCAAGTGAAATATAATTTGGAGAGTGCTCAATATCTGAGATAGAGCTATCATATAACAATCTTATAATCATTATATTATATATAATAATCTTACTACATATATATATATATATATATATATACATATATATTGTTCGTGGTATGTGGAGTATATATATCAAAGACATTTATTTTTTGAGAAAAGTCTATTGTGAAGGGAAGAACGTTTTCTTTCCTTTTCAAAATATCTTCGGAATCATTGAATGAGATTTAAATGGGGTGAACGCATTGTTTTTTTTTAAACATTTGCCCCGAAGGACTTTATTTTGATACTCACTATACAAAATTCTTAATAGCATCAAAAATCTTTATAAAAAAGATTGACATTATTCTTTCTCAACTACTAGTAACTAACTTTTTATATCGGCTTTGGTTTCTCTTTGGTGAAAAATCCATCGCCGATTGTAGTGACTGTATAAGAATAGTATTTTGATTTATTGTCTTACCAGTATCTTTAGTAGTTTTAGCTGAGGTTATATTTTTGTGTAAACAAAATAAAATGAAAAAAAGTAACTCTCAATTAAAAGTGGATTCGGAACCGTTCCAGTATCTGTCGGGTAAAGCTCAGCAAAGTAAATGATACAATTAATATTTGACAAAATAAAACTTCCGTGTTGGTAGTCACTAATTCACATTGTGGTTTTGTGGCGAACTAAGTGAGATATAATTTGGAGAGTGCTCAATATCTGAGATAGAGCTATTATATAATAATCTTATAATCATTATATTATATATGATAATCTTATATATATATATATATATATATATATATATATATATAGAGAGAGAGAGAGAGAGATATTGTTCGTGTTGTGTGAAGTATATATATCAAGGACATTTATTTTTTGAGAGAAGTCTATTGTGAAATGAAGAAGGTTTTCTTTCCTTTTCAAGACATCTTCGGAATCATTTAATGAGATTTAAATGGGGTGAACGCATTGTTTTTTGAAACATTGGGCCTCAAGGACTTGGAGAGTGCTCAATATCTGAGATAGAGCTATCAAAGAATGTTGGTGACATGTTTAAATGAAATGCAGTCATTTATTCTCGAGAACCACCCGATATGGAAGAATTCAACGAGGAAAAACGAACCTAAGTCTGCAGTTTAGAAGGAAGGACGTGGCCAAGTTGACATGACAGAATGGTTAGATAAGTTTGTAATGAAAATGCAAAAAACGTGCCAGTTTATGATTGGTTGATTTTAGCGGCAAATCAATTTAACTCACCCTAATGTTAGGAATCATGTTCATTGGACATTCTTATTAACAATGTTGGTTTCTTGATACCTTTTTGGTTATGTGATATCCAGTATTCCTATCTAATACTAATTATATTATGTTTCCATTTATTTATTTAATAATAGACATTTGTCTGCACATAGTCATGTGATTCCAAGTAACCAATAATCATCATTCTAAGTGGACAATTATTGCTTCAAGTACTGTATTTGACGGCATATAAGGCGCATATTTTTTTACTAAAATATCTTTGAAATATACCTGTGCTTTTGATGCCATATGTTGGTTTAGGATTCGCGAGAGACGGCCGAAATTAAGCAACTCCTATTAGTTAAGTTTTTAGAGTAACTTTCATATACCTATTGCCATTATTTAAAAGCTAATATGAAGATTAAAAGTGATATCATTGAAATTATTCATTATAATATTTTATCACGTTTAATATTTGTACTTTTTTCTTGATATCTCCTGCTGAAACTGGGGTGCGTCTTATACACCCGTGCATCTTGCATGCCGTATAATACGGTAACTTTTCTTAATAGGAATAATTTATTGTTTTATGGAATCAAGTATTCCTGCCGCAAACGAATGAATTTTCAGCAGAAAAATTTGACTCATAAATTGAATCTTAAAATCTACTTACACATCTGATCAAAGTGGAGCTGGGATTAATGGCTATTAAAGGGTATTCTACATTCCTCTGTTGTCCAGAACTCGAACTTCACCTTCAGTTTCAGTTTAGTTTCGTACAGAGGAGAGCTCATTGGGGAGTCGTCGGCAGGGATCACACTCAAAGTGTTCTAAATCGCATCGACAGGCCAGCCTACCGAGCCCGTTCTGTGTCGAATTGATGGAAATCTAAAAAGACAAGGACAGGACAGTTTTAACCTTGTTCAGTCCGCATGATTGCAAAGGTTCTGACCATATGCCAAATATAAAGACCGCTTTCTTCCCCATTCCTAACCACAAACTCCTTTTGAAGCATTTACATCACTTCTCCGTTGGACCGGAAGCTAGAGAAGCATCCTACTTTCAACCGGAGATATACTTCTGATCAGGCTGACTATTATTAACAGCTGTCGTCTACCGTTGGATGTACATGGCGTCCAACATATCCGCCCATTTCTAAATACTTCTCGATGCAAGTACTTGTGCAAACCTGAAATAAAACCCTGTTTTTATGCCAGTCGTCTTCGGGAAATTAATTCTACGGTTTTCAACAGAAAGATGATATTATATGTAAGGTTTTCCCCTATATTCTTGCTTTTTTTTTGCAGTATTTTTCTTTTATGTTAATTCACATCTTTTACTCAAAGATGGAATCTCCATATTATAGACAAATTTACATAGAAAAACCAGTAAAATCTATGAATACCTATTTGCTGATACATATTCTAGATTAGGTATATGTACACGTAAATGTAATAGATTATTGCAAATACGTTATATATATATATATATATATATATATATATATATATATATATATATATATATATATATAGTTTGCTGACTTTATAAATCAACATAAGTGATAGAGTATATGTGTCACAGTTACGATTATATTGATACAGAATCAACGGCTAGTTTTGCACATTTGCGAACATCCCTGTGATCGCGCAGATAAGAAACTCTGTCATCAACTCCTATAGACAATTTTCTACGACATCCTAACTCACACACACACACACACACACACACACGCACACACACACACACACACACAATATATATATACATATATATATATATATATATATATATATATATATATATATATATATATATATATATATATATATATATAAAGTAAAAATGCAATGCATAAGAATATCACTATAAAATTCATCAAATTTTGTCGAGCATGGAATATTAACAATCTATGCTGGAAACACCTCAAGTGATCCATCACATTGACTATTTAAGAAAATCTTGAAAAATTTACCAGGAATTGAATAGCTAAAGAAAAATCTAATTTATTAACTGGATTTGACACGTTTCTAAAAGCCATATATTGGAAAGTCTGAATGGCCATTTTACTTTAGATTTATTAATTACAGACACTGGCTGAAATATTTACGTTACAACAAATTGATTTACGTTGAACAATTTCCCTGATCGAACGGTCAAGTTTTTATCAGAGATAAAGGGTTTACCATTTAAAAATGCACGAGCCTATATCATGGTGATAATAGAAAGACAGACCGATAATGGATAAAATGTCCTTAAACATTGAGCCCAAATGGCTTTATCATAAAATTTAATCCTTAAAACACCGCTTTCAAATAGAAAGGACAGATAAGGAGTTATACGCTTAAATAAGCAAAAAATGACAAAGTTAGATATTTGATCAAAACAGTCATGGATAATTTGAAACACGCCATGACTATATTTAACAAATGAACTGTCAGAAGAGAACAAGATATTTATGAGAACTGAGATCGGGGAGGTTGGGACAAAAAATAAAGGAATGAAAAAGTTTTCCTTCATTGACGAAGAAAACTAGTTCCTGGGTTCCTTCTTACTGATTTAAAGAACTGGTTAAATCAGAAATAAAAGTGGGTGCGATTTATTTATTCATTTTTGTAACCACTTGCCTATCTTTAAACGCTTTGTTTGAAAAACAAATGACAGCCACCTTATCTCTTTTAAAGTTTAACAACCTTTTGAGAACACATTAAAACTAACCCTAACTTCAAAAACTGGAGAGTGTTGTTTAATAGAATCTTTACCTCCCTAGTTAGGCATTCTTCTCTTATCAGCAAATGCAAAAATATGGCTTGCCTTCTATCAGCCTTCATCTCTATTAACAAATCACTTGTGTGTAAGCTGCAGTGAGATTCCCATATTCCAACTCAACTGTTTAGCACTCATAAGTTGTGCCTGACAGAAAAGTTGACATATATATATATATATATATATATATATATATATATATATATATATATATATATATATATATATATATATATACTACTGGTAAAAAGTTTGACATATATTTGTATTTTTTTAATTGACATATATTTGTATTTTTTAAATTGACATATAATTGTATTTTTTAAATTGACATATATTTGTATTTTTTAAATTGACATATATTTGTATTTTTTAAGTAAAAGATAAAATTTCAGTGAGTACGTTTTATTTTATTTTTTTAAAGCAATGAGCCATGAAAAAACTAGTCATTAAACCATTATCTGACTCAATGATTGCTTCACAAATACATTGCATTCTTTTCAACGGCTTTTTCATAAACAGAACGCAGACCTTCCTGAGAATTTTTCAAGCTCAGAAAAAACTCTTCCTTACAACAGGGCTATTCTCATCAGACTCTCCCTCCCTATTCATACCATTCTAATTCAATGGAGGAGAGGTCAGAGGATTGAAGAATTCTAGTGATAATTTCAAAAATTCTGTTCCTTTTTTTTACTCGAAGTAACTTTGACATAATTTTGAAGAAAGTTTTCTATCGTTTCGGAGGTTTAAACTAGTGGGTAAAAGATGTTTTTTCAAAATCGAATGATATTCTTTATTTTTTTAATGATTCTTCTCATCTGAATCAAATCATTAGATCTCTTCTCCAAAAACATCCCCCATTATAACAAGTCCACTATCATTATTAACTTATGCAACAGCACATTCATTATTCAGTCTTGGTCAAGCTTTTTTTCTCACATACACTCTTCTCTTACAACAAAAAGTTCAAATTTGGGCTTATCTATCTATATCATAATTTACCACTCTTTCAATATTCAGTTTTATACATTTTGTCCCTAAAATACTTTTCACCATCTGCAATTTTTCTTCATGGCTATGTCTGCTTAGAACCCTGCTCAGTCGAAGAATGACACTTGTTGCTATTGTGAGGAATTTAATTTAGCTGTCAAGTCTGGAGCAGTTTTCCGTGTATGTCTTTTACTCTCAATAATCAAGAAATTATCTTCAATATTTCCAGCAGTTGTAACATTTGCTACACTACATTTTTTTCTGTCATCATTTGCGTTAGTTTCTAACTGTCTTTGTAACGAACATCGTATTCTATGTCAAGAAATTTTCAACGTCTTGGCAATTTATCTTGAGCAGGTTTCATTGAATAAAATTTTGATTTTCACCCTCAGCTTAATATTTGGATTTTAACATTTTGTGCAAATTACTTCATAATGAAAAAAAAAATAGAAAATTAAATTATAGAATTACTCTTGTAATGATACAATATTATTATTTTTAAACAGAGGAAGCTTTGTTTTGTGCAAATTGAATATTCCTTGTAAAGAGCAATCGGTGTTATAACATTAGTTAGGGGTGAGCTAAGATTTAGAGCTTGGATTAGCATTTAACTCATCTGAAAATTTCGGTAATCTCTAAAGTTCTACTGAAAGACTTTAGGTTCAAGCAAAGTGTAATCTTCCTCTTAAAAGAATGGTATAACTTAGCAAATTCAATTATGGGCAGACAAATCATAATTTGAACGTTTTGCTAAAGAGAGAAGAATGTGTGAGCAATGGAAGCCAGAGGAAAGACAGAAAAATAAAAGCAAATACGTAGGAAATTTTATCTTTTAATTCAAGAAAATATAAAATTATTTCATTTTAAGATGCTATTCAAAATGTTTTTTCTTAAGGTATATATATATATATATATATATATATACGAGTGAGTTTAAGTCTCATTGAGTACCCTATTAACAAGGCCTTGTGCCATATATCTTCTGTGACGAAAGCAACAAGCTGGAAACATACACTTATGTAAGAACAAAATAAATTCAAAAATGCAAAGCTCTTCATGGACCAGCCTATTTTAAAATATTTTATTATCTCTTTGGAAAAATGTATATATATATATATATATATATATATATATATATATATATATATATATATATATTCTCGGGAGAGCATAGGGATGTATTCTGCTGAAAAATATTTGGAAAAATTGGTCAAGAAAGCAGCAAACGACGTGCATCTTTAATTTTTTAATGTTGGCAACAATTATTTTGAATCCACTGAACGATGTCGATCTTGAACAATTAGAAAAAAGACATTAATGTTTACTTCTCAACATTCACGGTCGGTTGAATGATCTTGGATTAACTCCAATGTGTGTGGTTATTGTTGCAACGTACTTGTTTAGAGCTATCCTTGCTTATTCCTACTTTATTTCGATTGTTCAATCGTTCATCCTCCATTTTCGCATTTTGATTTTTCCTCAAATCACTCGAGTTGTATCCGCCATTTTGTGTCGTCCCGTTCGTGTCATTGTCTTCTGTCGTCATATCACGTTCTTGGAAGTTCTACTCAGTTGCGAATAATAAGAAGATCACATTTTTATGTCGGCATGATTTATTTATGACATCGACGACGCTTTCTTTATCACTCATTACGACCTACAATGAATTAGCAAGCAATGATAGAATCTTCGTCTACTCTAATAGAGCACATCTCACTAAATGGATTTTTTTTAAATTTCTAAACTTTCTAGGATCAAGTAATTACTTGCATCCAACGAGAATCAAGCTCTCGCTTGATCTCTGGATTAATCCAGATCACTTAAATGCAACGGCTATTTCTACGACCATTTTAAACAAACTTACACTTCATGGCTAACAGTTGATGAAGATAATCTATAAGTTAACTCAAAATGTTTCACGAAAATAGAAAACAAAATTAAATTATGTTTCAAACTTCCAGATGATCCGGCAGACGGCCATAGCAAGTGAAAACTGCTTAGATTAAACTGCAAGGGACTTTCAACAAATAAGAGGATTATACGAGAAATGAAAGGATCCATCCCACTTGATTTCTCTGAAAAGAGTTAAACTTTACATAGGGCTTCCTATCAATAGTCATGGGTCTTTTTCTGTCGTAGAAGATTGTTTAAAGTATGCTGCTCTCGTATTTGGGTCAGGCTTTTTGTGGTAAAACCATATTTAGCTCATTTGTAAACATTTTTTGGCTAAAAAAATGCTTTTCCGTATACATTAAACATTCCTCAGTAAATTTCTCTTGGTTTAGATTTATCAGCTACCAAAGATTTCATCGCAGACGTTGGTTCACGCTTGGAGCACTATGTTTGATTTGCTGCCAATTTTTATTGCCCCCAAATAAATATTTCTGCAAGATTAAAATAATTTTTCTATGAACCAATTCCAAACAATACAGAATTTAAATTTATCGAAAAAAAATCCTGAAGAAAGAAAAATTGCATTGTTTTTTTTTTTGAATTTTTTTAAATCCCTTGATTCATTGAATATGGCTTTTATTTACCCAGATATCAAGTCAGAAAAAATATGGCTACACGGATTTAAACAAGTACGCCAAAAAGAATATCTATTTGTCTGTCAGCTCAAATATATCTATCAATGTATAGTTCAATATATCAATCAATCAATCTAATATCGAAAAAAAACTTTGGTTAACTCTTTATAACATTGTTATTTTGCATATTGTTTGTTATTCACTTGAAACAGTACTCCGTTCAGTTTGAATGCATCAATATCTACCTATCTATCAATATATCGATGCGACCGCGACCTAACTTCTTACGGGATTGTTATTTTGCGTATTTATCGCTGTTCATCTCCGACTATTCTCATTTTAGAATGATTGCATTAATATCTATATATCTATCTATCTATCTATCAATCTATCTATCTAAATGACCTTCGGCTAACACTATAATATTGTTATCTCAGACTTCTCAGTTTACGATGATTGCAAGATCTATCTATCTATCTATCTATCTATCTATCTATCTATCTATCTATCTTTTATTCAATGAACCTTGTTGTAACAGATGACTGAAATTCTTTGGTATTTTCCTCGATTTTCAACCAAGTTATTTTGTCGAACCAAATAAATTACAGGGAACGTTGTACAAAATTTTCCAAACGGTCGCATGATTCGTGAACTAGTAAAAATTCTAAAACTTCAAGCTCTGTCGTCAGTACTTAAAATACACTGGCTCTACGCCTCTTGCAGCGGGGCAAGACACATACAAAAAAGAAATGTTCTGTGTATAACATTAAATTGCATCTGATGGTGAAACCATTGTTTAGTAGATCTGGGGAATGTAGAGGAGCTGTTTTTTACTATTACTCAAAGATCTCCTCTGACCCGAAGTTGTTTTAACTGCAAAGGTCCCATCTATATCAAAAAAGTCTTTGAAACAACTGCATATAAAATGCAAATATGAACGTACAATGTTCGTGATTCTTAAAAATCTTGACGAGAAAATCATTCAAAAAACTACAGGTATTGAATGCCCTAATAATCAATCAGTCTATACATATTCCTAACAATCCATTAATCTCTGCGTATATATGTAATTGTGTTACTGTCTTTGATGGTGATATATGTATATATATATATATATATACAGAGAGAGAGAGAGAGAGAGAGAGAGAGAGAGGGGGGGGGGTAGGAAAACAAAGTAATCCAAAGTTGGTGAATTTATTACAAAAACAGGAGTCAGATCATGACTAAGATGTATCGTATTACCGTCCAATCATTCCATCAGCAATTTTTTAGAACATTTATCACGTGATTGGCATAGATAATGATGTTAAACAAATGGAACCAGAAAAAAAAGATAATAATTGAATGTTAATATGATCTTTCTTTCTATACATTCTACTTCTTCTGTTTTTGTATTTTATTAAAAATTCATTGCTGTTCTATCAACACTTGTTTCACAATTTTACAGTCCTGACGAATGTCCAGTAAAACCGAAATGTTTTAACGTCGACTTTCCTTCAAATAAATTCAACAATTTTGGATTACTTTGCTTTCCAATTTTTCTCCATACTGCCAGATTCCTTTTTATTATTTACTTATATATATGTATATATATATGGATACACACATCTATATGCAAATACATAGATAGATTAAAAGCTTGTCTTGTTCTAATTTTTCTAGCTTTCTTTTCTTTCACTCTCTCTCTCTCTCTTTCTCTCTCCCTCCTGTGCGTGCGACTTCTCTCTTCTCTCCCTCTCTCCCTCTCTCTCTGTCACTTTTTCGTCGTTTTGCATATACAACCAGATATAAAAAAAACCTTATTGAGCTCATAAAATACACACACACACACACGCACGCACGCACACACACACACACACACACACACACACACACACACACATATATATATATATATATATATATATATATATATATATATATATATATATATATACAAAAAGCGTGCGGGTAAGGAAGTAATGGAATCTATGCCATGAATACTTTGATGTTTCTGTTAAAGTCGAAAAAAGCCATTGCATTTGTACAAAAAAGGAAGACGAGAGAAAACTAGTAATTGACTTTTCACATAAGTGAGCCAAGATAATTGTTATTGGCGCGACACAAAAAGCACTAAGGCAAATGAAGCATAAAACGTTATCCGTACAAAATAAAAATATGAATGTCAAAGAAATTCAACTTGTCCTATGTAAGCGCCGTCAATTTTATGGAGGCTTCAATGTGCTACAATGCATTTTCCTCTTTGGACTTTAGATCCATTTATAGTACAAATTAAAAAAATAAAATATGAAGGTGCCTTTTAAACTAACCGTTGCTTTTAATTTAACAAGAAAAATTGACTTCACTGTGTGTATATATATATATATATATACATATATATATATATATATATATATATATATATATATATATATATATATTGGCTGCTTGTTTTTGGTTTTTATGCTTATTTTTTTATTCTTTCTGGAGGTTGCTTTATTGATGAAATGTCGTTTGGGGCAACACTCTTTGGTCAGCATTATCCTGATGACCTGGTAGGTGAAACTAACGTAGATTACTTCTGATCTTTAGAAATAGATAGATAGATAGATAGATAGATAGATAGATCCACAAATCAACTTCAATGTGTTATTTTGGGTTCATCTTCTCGACATGTGTTTTGGACGTCATGGTTTTGTTTTGACTGGGGTGTGATTCTTTTTACCTTAAATTTATGTGTTTTTTTTTTATTTTTATGTTTTGACCTGTTTGTGTATGTGTACACTTACATTCATGCATACCACACTGAAATTCATTTGCATACCTATACATAATAAATATTCACTTTTCTATAATTACACTAACAAAATTATATATATATATATATATATATATATATATATATATATATATATATATATATATACGTTGTTAAATATTTGAGTGTATAGATTTGTTAATATCATCGTTTGGTTTCGTTTTTGACCATTGTTAATCTAGGCTGATTTCATTATTGTTCACACGGTTTCGGGTGATCTAATGGTTTCCATATTAATCGGCTCAGTTTCAGAAGAAAACACCTGACCCCTTATCTAAAAGGATTATCCACTGGGTTTATTGCCTTGTTCCCGAGGCGAGCCTAAACTAGAATACCAATGGAAATGGAACTATTTTTAAAACCATCTTTGAAAGGCTTCCTTCCAAAGAGATCCCTACATTAAACCAATCTGTTATCACATTGCAACTCCTTGTAAAAGTATAGGAATTTATATGATGAGACAGAAAGG
Source organism: Sepioteuthis lessoniana (assembly GCA_963585895.1). NCBI lineage: Eukaryota > Metazoa > Mollusca > Cephalopoda > Myopsida > Loliginidae > Sepioteuthis > Sepioteuthis lessoniana. The sequence continues at coordinate 78,011,197 of OY757919.1, forward strand.
CTTATCAATGCCAAAGGATTGGCTTCACGAGTGAATATAATTTAAACCTCATCTTAATGGCTATATTATTCGACTTCGCAAGTGGGAAGAATAATTTCGTATATTTCCTTAAAGGCGTTGTTAACTAGTAAGATAAGTCTAAAAAGTAATGACTTAAAATAGATGGTTATGATCATTAAGGTTTTCGGACTATTGCCTTCATATTTATTGTTATTTCCACTACGTTTCGGCCAATATATCCTCCGGCCTTCTTCAGGTGTTTGTTGAACTCGGGAACCTACACGGAACTTAAAACTACGTCTTTTATTGAATCCACATAGCGTAACGGTTATAAGCGTTGGTTCCCTAAGCTTCTAGGGATTTGATCATCTGGAGGTTTCAGATTCAATCCTGACTGCAGAGGAGTAACAAAACAGGAATGCTTAACACATGTACCCGGTTATAGCTAACGGAATCAGAACAGGTGACCTCCGTGGGTTCAATAAAGGCCGTAGTTCGAAGTTCCCTGTAGGTTCCCGAGTTTGAAAAACACCTGAAGAAGACCGGAGGACATATCGACTGAAACGCTGTGGAAATAACACTAAAGATGAAGACAATAGTCCGAAAACCCTTAATGATAAAAATCATCAAGCTTCGTCTCAGACATTTAGACATCTACATTGTTATGACTTGATGTTTTTAAGTGATTTTCTTTGCTATTGAGTTTATTTGGGGTAAGCATTTCCAGACGTAATATATATCTATCTTCTAGTACTGATGAGATGTTTGATCTTTTTATTCATCTTCTCTATCCCAGTGAATTCAGTGTATCCGTTAGAGTGATGTTAAGCAGAAATGGCGTTATTTTAGAAGTAGTTTTTAATGAGGGACATTTAATAGTTTCTCTATTGTTGTTAATTCGACAATAGAAAAAACATACTGATTTTTCTATATATTTTATTGGGCAACGTGTGCATTTACTCTATAGATGATATTTGTGCAATGACATTCTAGTTTGTGGTAGATTTTTAAAGGTTTATTGTCAGTAGAAAAAGAGAATGAATCAGTGGAGTTAATTTATTTACTGCAAATGGTATTTCTACATTTTACTTTGACGATTTGTTTAGGTTAAGTTTTTGATTTGTGATTTGTTTGTCTTTGTTAAATGTCTTCAATATCATCAGGATTAGAAATACATTTCTCAGCTCAAGTTTTGTTTGAACAATTTCTCAGTATTTCTTAATGTTTTGTGCTAAAGGGGAAGAGTATTGAATTTTGATTTACCAATAGATTTTACTTTTTTTTTTTACTTTTTTGTAAATTTAAACACTCCATTTCTTGGAATCGTGATGGTTCTGTACAGTCGATATACAAAAGAAACTTGACATTTTCCATTTGCTGTAAAATATATTCTTCATTTGATCCTATAATTAAATGAGTGTGGCAAACATGAAGCTGATGGTAATAAATAATTATCAGTATTTCCAAATATCAAATTCTAACATCGAACTCGCTTTCACAGTCCACACTTCAGGAAGACTTTTACTCGACTGAGGAGAATTCAGTGTTACGTGGCTGTCTCACCTTAAATCATGATGACTATAGGTCAATATTATAAATTCTTGGAAATACTGGAAGCAGGGACAATCAAACCAGCAGAGAGGAAAGAAAAAAAATTAGAAAATAGCACTTCAGACGAGCGAGAAAACTTCTCGAAACCAAGCATGACTGCAGAGATCTCAATAAAGGGATACACCTCCTTGAAATATACTCGGGACCATGTTTGGGAGGGACAAGGGAAGAACTCAGACAAATGGACAAGAGGACAAGGAATTTGATGAGTATGCACAAGGCCTTACGTCCGAATGCTGACATAAGGAAACCCTTAATGTATCACAAAAATGAGAAGGAAGAGAACTCGCCAGCATTGAAGGTAGCGTGGATACATCAATATGAGGACTCGAAAACTAGATTAAAAAGTTTAAAGAAAGGCAAATTAGAGTAGCCAGTAACAACACCGACAAAAAATGAGAAATTGAAAATAAAACCCCAAAAGCCTAGGGAACATAAAATGGAAGAAAAACAACTGAATGGGTATTTCAAGAGACAAACTGACGAATTCTCACGTGAGAAAACCTCGACATGGCTATGAAAAGGACACCTTCAGAGGAAAAAGAAAATCTCTTCTAATAGGTGCACAAAACGGCATAAGAGTCAATTACATTAAAGCCAACAAACGATAATATGTAACAGAATAGCAAGTGTAGGTGATATACTAAAGACAAAACGATTAATCATATTAAAAAATTTCGACGTAGCCAACTAGCGCACATAGAGTATAAGACTAAGCATGGTTGTGTGCTAATGGTGATCCACTGAGAATTGTGCAAGAAAATGAAATTTGAGCACTCTGCTAAACGGTATATGGATAAACCCAAATCCATCCTAGAAAATGAGACGCATAAAATTCTATGGCAGTTTGAGGTACAGACTGATCCCTTGTTCCTGGTCAGAAGACTAAACTAAAAGCTAATTAACCAAAAACAAAAGAGAACTTAGTCTTTCATGACTTTTACCGTCCATTGGACTACAGAAAAAAGTCAAAGGGAGCGAAAATAGACACAAGTACTTTGTCTTTGTCTGAGAACTAAGAAATCAGTGGAGCATGAGGGTGGCTGCGATACCATTTATATTTAGCTGTAGCACTATGTGGGTGGGCTGCCAAAGTAGACGATTCCTTTGTCTGTTTTGGCGCGAAACCAGACAAAGGATTCTTGGACCTGAAATCTCGCCGTATCCGGAAATGGGAAGAGGACGCGAAAGAGAGTTGATGACGCGACCCGGCGGAGAGCAGTTGACGCGGGACCCGGACGAGAGCGGTTGGCGTTGGACAGCAGAGAGGCGAGCAGCAGAGAGTTGGCGTGGAACCACGGACAGGGGCAGTCAACACTGGACTCCGGAGACAGTAGAGGAGACAAGATAGGGTCCAGCGAAGAAGATTGAGTCTCAAGATGTCTGCATTCGAGTTGCTTGTGGAATTTTCGCTAGTAACCCACGCTAGCGATAGTCCGCACATGCGTATAGTGTTGCAATACCTCCTTTTTGCTCTTGGTTAACCCCAAGCTTTGTTCGTGTTTGCTCGTCTGTTTTATTTTCTCCTATCCCCCCGATCGTATTCTTGTGTAGGTAAAGAAATGTGCGTTACCCCCTCGAACCACCGGCCGGCGTAAGAAGAGACATGGTTAGAAGAAAGTTAACGTGGTGGGGGTGAGGGTGTAACGTTACATAGCGCACATTGAACAGTCCGCAAAAACTTGGAATGACGATTGGAAGAGTTGGAAATAAGAGAAGGAATCAGCATCCAGAAAAAAATCATTGTTGAGAACGGCCAGAATACTATGAAGTGTCCTGAAGACCTGAGGAAAATTTGCTGTCACTCCAGTAAAAGACGATTATAATGTTAGCGTGAAGAAGAAGAAGAAGAAGAAGAAGAAGAAGAAGAAGAAGAAGAAGAAGAAGAAGAAGAAGGCCTCAAAAAGGGAAGCATCTATGTAGTTAGACGTTATTTCTAGGTAAGTCACCATCTTTGAATCTTTTAAAAAAATTTCTACAATTATTAAACTACAGTGGAACTGAAAGAAGAGGTAAAGATTTTTATACTAAATTTTGTGTAAATATCTTAAAAAGAATAAATGGTTAATAAAAAATAAAAGTTATGAGATCAATCCGCAAAGCCTGACTAAGATAAAAAGGCAAGTTGGATTTATACTAAATTTCTATTTAGAAATTTTAAAGGCGTAAGAATAAAAGCTACTTCTTTTTCTGAAACATAAATTCATATTATCAAAATCGGACAAGTGTAGTACCAGAGATGTATAACTCTGAGACATTTAAACCAGAGAAGTCGAAATCCGAAATAGTTATTCTGCTTCTGCTTATCACAGGATAACAATCTCTGAGGAAGGAGGGAATTATCGAGGCAATACAAGCGCATTGCAATGGAAACCATGGGGTAAGCCCAATGGATGAGTAGCAAGACGAGTAAACAAGGAGCGCGTCTTGCTATGGTTAGAGTTATAACCTCAGTGCTAGAAAAATTAGGTACAGAGCCCCCCAAAAAACTTACTTAAATACCAGAGCATTGGGAATGCGACTTTAATTGTCAGAAGATTAACAATATGAAACCAACTACCAAAGTGTACTGCATCTGCAGACATTCTATGCGCATAGATGTTGAATATTTGCTTTTATGTGGGTGGTATAACAGGAAGTAGTCCTGTTTCGTAAAGTAAACAAGGCAGATGTCCCAGCGAAAATATCGTGAAAATTGCGTTGGTGACATTCTAGAAGTGTCGGAACCTGGAAGTAGAAAAATGACAGGATGTACACCTGTTTCCTAAACTAAACCAGACACAGCTATTTCTTCAGTGAAAGTGGCGCATATGTAGCGTGGTTGGCATGCTAGGTAGAAGGCGTGTCCATGTGCTACGAGTAGGCAGGCGGTATGACCACAAAGATTGTGTGGGTGTCTGAAAAATTATGTAAGGAAAGCTTTCGATCGAGAAAATGAAACAGAAAAGCAGCGAGATTTCACAGAAAAACCGTACTGCCATCCCTGTGTATGTGTATGTGTGTGTGTGTGTGGATTTCAGCCATCTCCATCTCTGTCTTGCTCTACCCATAAGTACATTTCGGATAAAAATAAAAAAAAAGAAGCAAATTAATTTTTTATACATCTGCTTTGAAATGTTTTTTTTGCTGTATAAAACATAAATATAATATACTTTTAGGAACATATATATTACCATAGAGAAATAAAACTAAGAAGCCATAAACCCTGGAAAATATATACATTTGTAGCATAATCTGTATGAAAAAAATCCATCAATACTTGCATTGGGGGTAGGAACACTTATTAGCCCTCGTGCCTTACAATAGCACGGAGAGACTCCAACCGAGAATAATGTGTGCTATACTTAATGGCAAACCCTACACAACAATCTTCTTTTGTCACAGGCTATCAATGTCAGTGATAAAGCTGATATCCCCATCTTCTATAACGAGCCATCTTCCCTTGCCCGACACACCGTTCTGATCTTCAGTGCAGACATGCTCGTATAGCGTTGATAGAAATAATAAAGTCTTCCTAGAAAACTTGCCAAACGAAAGTAGAATCTCGAAAAAGCTTTCATACCTAAATATTAAATTCAGAGAAAAGGAAAATAAATCTGTAGCCCTAAAACTAACCAAGTAACACGAATACACACATAAGTGGGGGATAAGAAGCGCTTTCAACTGGGCGGCATATTCTTCCTTTGAAGGATTATCTTCTAATCCCAGAATTGATTCAGGAAGATTTCGCTTGAATTTTAGCAGAAATAGGAAACAAACAGAAAAAAAAAACATCACAGTACGACTGGTTCTAAATTTTTAATAGTGATATTAGCATCAATATTCGGTAACTGTAAGAAAAACGTTTGATACTTTCTGTAGACATCTGAAAGACCTATGGAAATGTTGTTACCAACCACATAGAAGCAGCAGCCGAGTGCATAACAAGCAAACCAAGAACCAAATCGGAGAATATAGCAATTAGTGAAAAATGAGACCACAAGAAAAAAGCATCTGTATTTAATAAAAGAAACTGCAGAAATGCATAAATATTTAAGCGCATGGATAATTGATTGAAGCTTAGAAAAAAGAATACAGTCTTATTCGAATCAATCAAATTGTATATTCGGCAGGAAACAAGTAATTATGATTAGCAGTGCACACTGTAGATGAAGTGAGTTGAATAAAAAGCACCTGAAGGGCAAATCTAAAAGCTGTCAGACAGTTAGGAGGATTTCATAAGTAGAAATGAAATTTTAGAAATCTTTTCGGAAGCCCTTTATAAATCACTGATAAACAAACCCACTGAAAAATAGTAAATTGCAAACTAAACAATAAACTGGTGGAAAAAACTTGATGCAACATTGAAAAGAATTATAAGCGGAAAGGCTGCAGGCTGCAACAAAATTTTTTTCTGAAGTATATGAGACAAACAAATTGACGACATACTTTAATTGTATGAAGAACTTGAATTAATTCGTGTATAAATTTAATGTTATATTTACCAGGTAAGTATGGTGAATATGTTGTTCTATCGTTTTTGTAAGTTCATAAATCGGTGTAGGTATTTGTGATATAATTGGGCGCAGAGAATGATTAGGTTTATGTATTTTTACGGACCCGTAAAGATAGCCCAGTTTATAATCCCTAATTATTTGGGGAAGTTTTATGCTACTAAGTTCGGCATTATTAGCAATGATTAGTTAATTAATTTTTGATTTTCGTTGGTTGATGGAATTATTATTTAATTTCTTGAATTTGGTATGGTCATTGAAAATATTTTGTAGTCTTGAATTTTTTGGCCTAGTGAGCAGAGGGTTCGTCAATGGTCCGAGAGACCGGGGTTCAGTCCCAGATCGAGTCATGCCAACGATTCAAAAAATGGTACTAAATGCCTCCTTGCTTAACACTTAGCATTATAAGGTCAGGATCAAGGGTAAATTGGAGCAATCCAGGGAACGGAGTAGCACCCTCTCCTACACCTGTGTGTTGTAGTTATAGAAAAGGGGGCCTTCGTTTCACCCTCGACTAAGGTTGACAACTTTACTTTTATTGAGTACTACAAAAGTATATACTATTGTCACTGATATATAAATCTTGTAAAACGTTCATGAGTAAAATCAAAAAGATAGCCGATTTATTTCTTGGTAAAATGTTATGATTTATTTAAGACAATTCCTCCCGAAAGGTGAGTGAAATTTTGATTGGTGGTCGTGTTTTTAAACACCCGTGAAAATTTTGCTTTATTTTTAAAAATTCCAAATGCCTGGCCACTAATATGCTTGAGTTTACCCTTAAACTATGAAATGTAAATATAGCGGTCTTAATTTACATTCGTTGGTGCTTTAACGCAAAAAAAATGCGTGCTTACTAATAATTTCCTGGGAATGGAGTAGCGCCCTCCCCTACACCTTGGTGTAGTAGCTATCGAAAAGGGAGCCTTCGGGTCACCCTCGACTATGGTCGCTAACTTTACTTACTTTTTACTAATAATTTGAAGGCCAATAAACTAATAGCGAATGAGATCAATGTAGAACTTACTTTAGGTGAACCATGTTTGTTTCAAGGTTTTGCAAAGATTGTCAAAAATTTTCAAATGCAGACGCGTATACCTCAATAGAAATGTGATATTGCAATAAAGAGGTATAATAATTTGGAGGTGCCCGTGGTGTAATGGTTATCGTCGTAGGAAATGGACACGGCGACACGAGTTCAAAACATGGACGAGATTGATAGCATTTCACATAGCACTAATACCCTTGGGAAAGGTATGGATCCAATTATTCTCCCTCCAACTACGGGTAAATAGTAGGACAGACTGGGTTCTTCAGCCTTGGTGAAGGAAAACTCTGAATTCGAACCTGTTAAACTCCGCTTAAAATTGACCTTGTGCCATATCCTGCAGAGCGGAGGGGTTGGGTAAATATGATAAAGAGGTATAATAATTGCGGAAAGCAATTTCTGTCTCTTTCTATGCGTATATCCATCTATCTGTCTTTATCTGGATGATAAAGTACACTGATTAATGCCCTTCCAACACAACACGATAAAATGCGACCACCATAACACTGTTTTCTACGCAAGTTTTTAATTGCAAAACATTTCAGTTTTAGTTCTTTTTGTTTTATAACATGTCAGCCCTTGTGGTTCATTTAATGCCCAAACCATTCCTGTAGACAAACGGTAGTAGTTCTATTTAATCCACCCAAGGGTATTAATCCAAAGGTGAATGTAATAGCGTGACTTAGGGAAATTGGAATCCAACACGTTACCTACTTCGCCAACTGACATTATTGCCATACATGGTCAAAACCGTATTGAAAGGCATTTTTGCGAGCGACGAAAAAATCTCTCTCTTGCTCTCCACCGATCTCTCTCTCTCTCTCTCTCTCTCTCTCTCTCTCTCTCTCTCTCTGTCTGTCTGTCTGTCTCTTCCTGCCTTTCACTTTCTCAAACTTCCACTCACGCACATATATACAGACAGACAAACATGTGCAGTAGCGATCATAATGATCAGAACGATGTTAAGAAAAATTTTAAATATGAAAGAACTTTTTTATTCATAGCTTTATATTTTGGAATTATATAAGTTACCTTTATATTCTTATATGTTCTATGAAGCTTTAAAATAAAAAAGTTATTTCTCATTTGGACTTTTTCTTAACATCGTTCTGGTCATTATGCTAACTACTATATATATAAGTGAGCTAAATGAGGAGATAACTCTTCACCCTTCTTCTATCCCCTCCCACCTTCTTATCTTTGTCTATTCTGATTTATTTTATTCATAGGATCTAAAGGAATCCTTTTAAATCTTTTTCGTGTTTTTTGAATTTTTCAAAAACGCATAACAGGATGGAAATAAATTTGTAATCCTAATGTGACCAGTTTGTTGTTTTTTCTTAATGAAATTATTGCTCTGTAATATCTGTTGCATTGAGCTCTTTACCAGGAAAAGTTAGATGTTCACTCTTGAATAGTTTTCTTGTCCTGGTGGAATTACTCCCAACTCCGGTTAAACTGGACCAAATAATACCTATATATATATATATATATATAATTTCAATTTCTTACTTCTACAATCAACGTTAAACGCATTCGTTGTTGCCAAATTCGTCGCCACTGGCTGTGTGTGTTCTCGTTACCAGGCTGTTCGTCCACTTTGTCAGTCTTCGCTTCTTTCTTGCTTTCATGTTGACGACACCTGTGAAATCAACAACAACGAGACCATATTTTGTGTGCACATTATTCATTTTTTGGACGACATCTTTATTTCATTACTAATTTCAGCAACAAGGAGCCAGTTCGGTCAGAGCAAGGTGGAACTCGGGTCACATTTTTCTTACTGATCGACAGTAGGTATTTACCCAAACCCTTCGGAGGGGCAGGATGGGATACAAAATCCATTTTTGAGTTAATGGGAGAGAATTCTGAATTTTTCTTCTCCATGACTAGTTAACATGCAAAGGTTAAAGAATCTAGTATACTCAACTATTTGCTAATAGCTGGGCAGAGAATATTCGGATCAATAGTTTTCCAAAAATATAAGCTATGTGTGAAATTCAGTCAAACTCGTATAGGATTTGAACTTGCGTTACCGTGTGCTTTTCCAACGACGATTTCCATTTCACCACAGGGAAAAAATATAAAAAAAAGTTTTGGGAATTGTTCAAAAACGCGGGTGACCAACATAAAATATGTTAGGAACCTTTTTACACACACACACACACACACACACATATATATATATTAAAGCATTTTGCTAAGCAGGAATTAAAATTATACATTTTAAACGATTTAGAAAATGTTTCAATCCGTCAACCAAATCAGACATGGCAAGCCACTATTATAAAAGCTTTCTAAAACTCTTGTTTTCAGAAAATATAAAATATGTACTTGTTATTTTGTTACTGAGCAAGCTATTTCTTCAATATCTATTTCTTTTTTTCTTTCTTTCTTTCTTTCTTTCTTTCTGGCATAGAAAGATAGCTTTATCTATATACCTGCATACAGAAAAAGCAAGATTGATGTATTTGGCGTTACTAGCGAATATGTCTAATCAAGCAGAGACACTACTGCATAGTCTGGAACGAGCCGCAGCTGGCATTGGCCTCCATGTCAATGCAAACAAAACTGAATGTATGTGTTACAACCAAACGAGCAACATTGCCCCACTAGACGGAGCCTCTCTGAAACTAGTAGACAAATTCACCTACCTAGGAAGTAGCGTCTCATCAACCGAAAAAGACATCGACACACAACTGACGAAGGCATGGACAGTTATCGATAGGCTCTTGATCATATGGAAGTCGGACCTAACCGATAAAATGAAACGCAGTTTCTTCCAGGCAGCGGTTGTGTCGATACTGCTATATGGATGTACCATATGGACGCTAACTAAGCGGCTGGAGAGGACACTAGACGGAAATCACACAAGAATGTTGAGAGCAGTATTGAACAAGTTCTGGCGACAACACCCCACGAGACACCAACTATACAGACACCTGCCCCCCATCCCGAAAACTATACAAGTTAGACGAACCAGACACGCGGGACACTGCTGGAGAAGCAAGGACGAGTTCATAAGCGATGTACTCCTGTGGACCCCCACATATGGATGTGC
>OY757919.1:78023909-78094769 GCA_963585895.1 Sepioteuthis lessoniana
CACTCAACTCACTAGGCCAATGGTGATTGAAAGCATTTAACTGAACAAACAAATGTCTGCTAACAACTTTTTTACAAATAATAATTTTGTTTGTGTTTTTATGGCATATCAACCGTTTGAGGTTATCTAATACCAAATCCATTGTTATACAAATAATGAGTCCTAATTCAAACAATTCAGTTTTGCATAAATACACAGTATTCTTGTCAAAAACATTTCTATTTCAAGCTATTCATTTTGTACAAACAGTGCTCATTCAAACAATTCAGATTAGTGTAAGTTTACGCACAGTTAAAAATCAAATCAGTTCAATTTCAAACAGTTCACTTGAGCATACGAAAACAGTTCCATTTTAAAGAATTCTGTTTAGCATAAGAACGTAGTTTAAATATAAAAAAGTCCATTTCCAACCTATTCAGTTTAGCCTAAGTACACAGTTAAACCCATAGATAGAACCCTATCAGGTGCTACCACTCCGGGCCAAGGTCTTTATCGTCCATTGCTCCCGGTAGGTTTTCAAGGCTATATCCTGTATCGGCACAGAGCTCTTATATATAGGTTTTAGCTGGTCGTCCTGGCTTGGCTCGTCCATGTTAAGGGGTCCACAGTATTGTGTCGCTTAAGAGTTTTTCCTTGCTTCTCCAGCAGTATCCTGCATGTCTGGTCGTCTAACTTGGATAGTTTTTGTGATGGATAGTCGTTGGCTGTACAGCAGCTGTTTTGTCAGGTGTTGCGTCCAGGACTTGTTCAATATTGCTCGCAGCATTCTAGTGTAATTGCCGTCAAGCTTTTTCTACACATATTTAGTTAGCGTCCATGTAGTTCACCCATATAGCAGTATCAACATGACAGCTGTTTGGAAAAAAATTGCGTTTTATATATCGGTCAAGCCTTTCGATAGCTGATGAGAATTTGCTTCCTCGGTAGGTAAATTTGTCCACTGGTTTCAGAGGACCATCCTTAAGTGTGGAGATGTCGCCTTTTTTTTTTATTAAAGCACATATATTCTGTCTTGTCTGGGTTGATATGGAGGCCTATGCCAGCATTTACTCGTTCCGGGGTTTCGGCTTGGGTGTGTGTATTTGCCAGATTCGCTACGTCATCGGCGTAGACCGCGTCTGTAATTGCTTGTACGGGGTATCTTATGCTTCTTTTGTTAGCCTGCTTGAAACCCTTATCTTTCATTATATCAAAAGAATTTCTAAGCACGTTGTCTAGACAGATGATAAAAAGTATGAGGCGAATGTATCTCGTTGAAGCACGAATGCTACAATGTTGTAGTAGTCTGTGTCTCAATCCGAGGAGCGGACTTTTTCTTTGGTGTTTTTTATATAGCATAATTATGGCTGCGACAGTTATTTTGGGAAGGCTGTAGGCGAGTAGTATTTGCTCTATCTTTCCTCTGTGTATGGAGTCAAAGGCCTTGGAGAAGTTCACAAATAATATGGAATCGTCAATGTTTTTTTCACGTACACCTAGAATTCAATGGATTGTCAACATTTGTGATGTCGTGGATTGATTTCTCCCGAAGCCATTTTGGTTCTTCATAAGTATCTTTTCAATTTTGGGTTTTATTCGGTTGCGTAGTAGAGAATTGTAGATCTTTTCCGCTATAGATATAAGGGTTATACCTTGGTAGTTCTTGGCTATTCCTAGGTCACACTTCTTGGGGAAGGGGGGGTTTCTCTTTGTCCATCTGTCTAATTGTTGCATATTGCACCGCTGGACAAACAACGAAAAACTCGTAGATATATAAAAATATGATTTATATTTCGGTTCTTCTACGGCGACTATTGTGTATTGTAGGAATACAGCCAGAGAGAGTTCGCTATTATCTTTTTTCTGCGGCTGGGACAGTTTTTATGAAGTAGTACGACGGCTGGAGAACATACACACGAGGAGCTGACAGATCTGATTGAGGGACCAGCGGGTCTCTCCCTTCGCTTTAGAGACCAGTGGACCTCTCGTCTTCGGTCGAGCGACCAGCAGGTCTCTGCCTTCAGTCGAAAATTACAAGCCTTATATTGTCTTTTTTAGTCCCATGTGGATATATGAATATCCCCTTCGCCTATGTATTTTTCTGTTTATGGCTAGTTATCGTGACTTACATACTTCTGTTTTTTCTGGTAATATCAGAAATATCTGTCACTCTGTCCATAGGCAATAAATTATATTCACGCCATCATATTTCATACTTCTCTTTCCTGTGAAAATATTTTGTAGATGTTATCTTACGACCACAATAAATCCGCTAAGTTCATCGCCGCCAGCTAAGCTAGTATATTACATTATCTCTTTTGCTTATATACAGCATTACAGTGTTAGAGAAGTCTGTCGTCGAATTCCCTGGTCTTCCATACTTCTGCGGGATATTCATCAAGTCCTGCTTTCGTATTTTTAATTTTTCTTAGTACTGAGTCGAGTTCTTCTTGCGTAAACTATCCTCGTTTGTTGTCTAATCAATTACTAATAATTTCCGAGATTGGTTCATGCGTAACTTTCGTAGGTTTTCCGGGTAAATTCTCGAAATGTTGTTTCCACATGTGTATTCGTACTTCTTGGCTGGTAGATTTCAATTTAGCTTTCGCAGTGCATTTCCTTCTGCTCACTTCGTTTACAATCTGCCATGCTATCCTAGATTGTCCTTTAACATGGTATCTAATCTTATTGATCTGATTTTGTATATATTCTCTTTGTTCTTTTAGGTATATGTTAGCTAATTCATTTTGTGCCGTCTTAATTTCCAGGGCATTGGTATTGATTTGATTCTTCCTATTGCATTTGGAAGCCGTTTTCACGTCTGCACATTTTTTCTAACGGCTAATGTCTCCCAATGGACTCTATGTTTTGCCCTTTGTTTAGTTGGTATGCATTCTGCTGCCGCTTCTATGTGGGAATTGAGCAAATTATCATATTCGTCATTCGATGTATATGTTTCTGATATCTTCTGTAGTGCATCGAATTTTTTTCTTAGTGTTAACGTAGATTTCTATCAAATATCCCAGGTGTACGGTTGTTATTGTTCGGGCCACTTTCCTTCGTAGGCTCAGTCGTATCAATGCCGTGACAATTCGGTGATCGAAGGACACATCCTAGAAAGAGGAATATGCCTCGCAATTCAATGCACTATCATCCCATTTTTTTTAAAAGACGTAGTCTATCTGTACTTTAGAATTACTTCCGTAGGTGTAAATCCGTAGTTTTTCCTTTCTTTTCTGTAATTTAGAGTGAAAACTGTTCGATGCTACACATTTCTGTTTGACGTATTCTGTAAGGTGAATTTGTGGTATACGTTTTTACCAATTTGGGCATTCATGTTTCCAATAATGACAAGAACGTTGTGCTTTGGGATGCTACGAACAAGGGAGAGTAGCTCGTTATAGGCGATGCGGTCAGTTTCTTCTCTAACGTAGGTTGGGCTATAGCAGGATATGGTTGTTGTACTGAGGTTGCCATTAAAAGTAGCTACCATCATCCTCGTTTGTATTATCTCGATGCTATTTAGTGATTTTAGAGCCTGTGGTCCAATAAGCATAACTACATCTCCTATCGTGGCATTAACAGTGTTTTCCATGCAGATGCAGAGACTAAAGACCATCTATTGCCAGTATCGTGATATTGAATATTTTCGCTATGAATGTACCTGTGTTCTTGTATGCATATTATGTTACTGTTATGATTTATCACCGAAGCTTTCAGCTACGGTAGTTGGCCTATTCTAAAGTTTTAACGTTGAATGTCACTGTTTGTATTGTGCCTTTGCGCTTTAGTGATTTTTGTTTTAGTTTAAGCTCTGTAGGTGATTTTTCGAACGCTGAAGCCAGGGCTCCAACCTCAGCAAGACGCACCTCTTTTTTAACCCGCGCGAAGGGCGATGCGATTTGGACAAGTGATTTGAGTGTGAGTCATGGTAATATTTCGTGGCTGTGTTTTATTCCCTTCAATAGAAGCCACCCATATAGATAAGCAGCAGTAGTTCCCCAATCGAGCTTTTTGATCCTGGCCGTTGTCACGGAAGATTCCTATGTCCACAACCTGGTTAGACATGGCGTTGAACCAACATAGGGTTTGTCCGTTTGCTTTTACGTCCACCATGCTGCTTCCCATATCTTTCAAGAAAAAAATCCTTACCCCGTCCTGCCTGTAGAAAAGGTCCATAATCGCATTTTTAAAAAAATTTCATCAGTGCTCTTTTTATGGTTCATTGCATTGTATTTTTCCGCTAACTCAAGTTTTTAAATTCTAATAAATTCCAAAAGTAGTAGCATTTTTGACCACTTTTTAAAATGTTTAACTGTTACTTGGAATGACAGTATTTTTCTTTTGGCATTTAAAGCACAGATAATATACGACAGTGAACTTTACAAAAAATAAAATCTTTCATGCATTTTAAAATGACAATATAATAATAGACAAAAAATATCTAACCGTCAGTTGACCTCTGCCAAAGCTAGAGAGGATTTTGCCTTGCATTTCTCTTTTATATAGATACACACACGTTCTTAACAGGATATATATATATATATATATATATATATATATATATATATATATATAGTGTTCGGCATCTAATAACCTAAAAGGGATGTTATGCTATAAAAAACAACTTAACAAACGAAACAACCCTGCAGTGCTCTTGTTCCCAAACGTTCAAATCAAAATTCTCATAGTGATCTCAATCCTTTCAATACACTTAAGTTTATATTTGTAAAAATTACCTTATGAATCAATTACTTAAAAAAAATCAATAATTTTGAAAAGATAAATGAAAAATTATTGCTGATAAAAACAATAAGAATATACATCTAATGATTCAACTAGTCTGTCAGTTGAGCTTAGAATACGCAATCTGGATTCACCGCCAAAGGTAGAAGCTCTCCCACCCCCAAAATCGAGTGTCTAGTGAATGAAACTAAACTGCATTTAATAAATAATTGAGCTCTAGGGATTACGATTATTCTCCGGTCTAATTTAACCTATTAGAGTGCAATTTTTATATCAAATAGTTCGGTTTATAGATTTCTCGTATTTGATAAGAAGTTTGATACCATATAACCGGTATATGATTTGTATTAGTAATAGTTACTTGAGACCATCCGTTTACTAAAGATTATTATATGACTTTTTGCTAAAATTGGCTGTTATTAGTTATAAATAATTACTTAAGACCAACTAATTATAAGTATTGGATAGAAATACTTGAATCCATAAAACTGTGTGAAAATTCTCGGTATTTGTTAGGAATACTTGTATAAAGGGATAAATATGATATAAATGTACAATGAATGCGATTCCCAGCAGTTTTGCATGTTATGAACCTACTTGGTGTGACATAAAAATTGATGAATCAATCATAAAGATTCATATCTTTTTTTTTCATATATCATGACTAGGACAGATATTCAGCGATACTTAATGAAAAATGTCAGATATTTTAGTTATAAGCCGTTAATGCAGTTTACCTTTTCACAGAGTTTATTCAGTATAGACCGCCATCGATAGATATACGGGATAGGCCGTCATGTAGTGGTGAGTGTATATTATATACATAGTATAAGATACGCTATCATTTTGCGGTGATTACACAGAACAGACTGCTGAAGGGTATCTACACAGAATTGGCCACCATTGAATATTACATACCCAGTGTAGACCACATTTAGCGGTAGGTGTATAGTATAGGTGATCATTGCTCTGCGTATCTGTACAATATAGGTTGCTATTTTTTTATCTAACGAATAGGTTGCTATTGATCGGTGGGTGTACTGTGCAGGTAACGATTAAAGTGTATCTGTACAACATAGCGACAACTAAACAGTGAGTTGTTTGGTTGGTTGTTTTGTTTTACGGAGTATCAACCCTCTTCGGGTCATTTAACAACGAATCAGGTCATTTTGATGAAAGTGTGTTTGTTTCAAGGTCTTCGTATGTTCAAATATTTATTCATGTTGTACAGTAATTTTCACATACTGGTTGGTTAGTTGGTTGATTGGTTGTTTTGTTTTACGGCGTATCAACCCTTTTCAGATCATTTAATGGGCAGTTAGTGCACAATATAGTATATGTACAAAATAGGCTTCTCCTGGTGGCAACACCACACAAGGCACCAACTATACGGCCACCTGCCTGCCATCACGAAAATTGTCCAAGTTAGACAAACCAGACCTGCAGGACACTGCTGGAGAAGCAGGGACGAGCTCATAAGTGATGTACTCCTATGGACCCCCACATATGGCTGAGCAAAACCAGGAAGACCAGCTCGAACATACATACAGCAGCTATGAGAGGATACGGGATGTAGCCCTGAGGACCTGCCGGAGGCGATGAGCGATAGGGAGAAGTGGCGAAAGAGGATAAGGGATATCCGTGCTAGCGACACGACATGATGATGATGATGATGATGATGATGACAAAATAGGCCTCAGATAAAGAGTATACTTACTTGATTTTTTATCTCTTTCAAATACAGAGTTCGACAGAAATACCGATCCCATTAACTGTCCCATGTGTGATGTACGTGAACTTTAGAAAGTAGTCATTGTAGCTTATCATATTTGAAAAATAAAGATAAGACATTCGATAGATGTAGCTACCATTATGACAGGCTAAAGTTCACTTGCACAACATAGATGTGAGTTTGAAATGTGTGAATTATTTGTACTCCACCCTGTTTTTAGTTTGTTTGTTTTTTTTTCTTTTTGTTATTTTTTCTCGAACATCATTGATGGTGGCCATGCAAAACAAAAAAGAAAAAGAAAACATATCTAGGTTTTACATATAATTATTTATGATATATACAGATATGTCTGCATTTCAAATCAAACTCCTCTCTGGTAGGAATAAAACATTTCACTATTTGATAAACTCAAGTGACCGTAATCAACCTACGAACTCAGTCTGCATGGTCTGTGTTGGACCTCAAACTCAATTTAATATTCATTCAATATTAAGCTTCTGTGACATTTCGTATGGCCATGGTCCTCTGACAGATACAAAAACACACTAAGTCTTCAGCGTAGGAATACAGGCATTTACTCTGAACATTTCTTTTACATTTACAGTGACAAATATAGTTAACTCACTTTTTCTGTGTCAATCATGCAGACGAAAAAAGCAGCTTCTAAAATAATTTTTTAATTGTCGTATGCAAATATTACTGGGGTGCGAACAGATAGGTTATTAAAAAATGCCAGCAGTCGAAAGAAAAGAATGACAACTTAGCATCACTGACTGATAACTGCCATAGTCATCTTTGATCGGCTATTTAAGAGGTGATGGAGGCCTTCTTCACGATGTCAACTTCGCGAGTCGGAAGTGGAGTTTCGATGTTCTGGAAATTCCAATGAAAGACGTTGGTATTTCTCAATTCACTCCTTCTTTTGGTAGTTGGGGGTATGAGAAGAGAAGCCTTCATTTGAACAGAGAGCAAAATCTGATTCAAAGATACAGAAAGACCCACAATAAATTACCAGGAAATTTGTGTCTGTTTTCCATTGCCACCTACTTTGGTACCATCTGAGAATGAACGGAGAGAATAGAATAACAGAGGTCCTAACAGATGTGATGAGCTGTCTTCGTGTTTTAACCGATGATTTGCCATCAACGACATAGTAATAATTGGTGACTATGCAACATATTTTATTTAGTGTCTGCTACCGAGCAGTGGTACAATTAACTATTAATTTCATAATACACTTCGTCTTACACATTTGGGTATAGTGTATATTTAACTTAATAAGCTGCATATCAAATATTTCATGAACTCTTTTTTTTTTTTTGTCATAGTTAACGTGTACAGGTTCAACTTTATTACAGACAACAAAGTCCTCAAGTCTGCAAATTCCACCAACATCAAGACCATGCTCAACAAGGTACAGCTGCGCCAGGCAGGACCATGCCAAGAAAGGAAATCAACCTCTCAGCCGCAAGAAAGATAAACGTACGATACACTGTGTTTTTAAAAGCCTCGTTTCTTGTGATTTGGATCAAGATAATTCTATTTTAAAAACTTTATAACTCGTGAGGAGTATGAATATCAACGTTTTCATAAGAGCAGGGAAATTGCTCCTTTAACAAATACAGGCCATTTGTGAATTAGTAAAATTAGCTATTTTTGTAGATATTCAATAATTATAATTGATGATTGTAATAGCATTTAGGTTTATTTAAAATCGAAAGTATTAAAAATTTAGTGTGTTGATTGGATTGAAATTCGTTGCCACATATATCTTTTAGATTTAAAATTAGGCTAAACTGATCTAATAAACGTTTCTTGTCATATAACCTGGTGGATTGCTTTCGATTTCTTTTTTTTAATGGTATATTAACCTTCGTGGGTTATTTACTGTTAATGGTAGAAGAACAGTAGTCGTGCTATTCAACTTATAGTTGGAAGGATAAAGGGTACTCATACCTTTCCCGAAGGTATTTGTCTGAAA
This sequence comes from Sepioteuthis lessoniana, assembly GCA_963585895.1. Classification (NCBI taxonomy): domain Eukaryota; kingdom Metazoa; phylum Mollusca; class Cephalopoda; order Myopsida; family Loliginidae; genus Sepioteuthis; species Sepioteuthis lessoniana. The sequence goes on from OY757919.1 coordinate 78,032,348, forward strand.
GTAAACGTAATAGCGTAACTGGGGTTCGAACGTGCTCAGAGCGATGTCACAGTCTCGTACGTTAGCAACTACAACGCGGAGACTTTCCCCGGGAAGATTGGTACTTTTGCATTGGACCAGAGAATAGTATATGGTAAGTCTCTTTTAAATCAGTGCTGCGATAGTTGGGATTGAACATTCGATGATGAATTTTAATTCAGCATTCCCCCCGTTAAACGTTAATCGGATAGGATTAGAATCTGCAACTTTGTCGAATTCCGAGATATGTCCGCTCATCCAGAAACGAATATATAGTCCATAGTTTTTGTCTTTTATACACTTAGACATAGTTCCAACAATGTTTGCAGGCGATGAAATTTCTATATCTGGTGTACAAGGGAAGTATTTTGAAGAGGAATAGTTTTCTTTGTTTTTGGTCTTATGGCATATCCACTATTGTTGGTTATTCAATGCCAAATCCTGTTTTTAAAATATATTAAATATATGATTTGCAAACATATTCTTTGATACACACAGTTAAATGATCAAACATTTCAATTTCTAACAATTCAGTTTAGCATAGGTCAACAAAGTGTAAATGGTTCCAAGTATTGCTATATATCACAAACAATTCAATTAAACATCAGTCATTTGTTTACACACAATTAAATGATCAACCGATTATATTTCAAACAAATAAAGTTAGTATTAGTCATTTGTTTGCACTCTGTTTAAATGTCAAACACGTCAATTGACCCATAGATAGGACCCTCTCAGGTGTGACCACCCCAGGCCAGAGTAGACGCGCGAGTAATGGCAATAAAGGGGTACTCCACATTGTCTAAATTTCCAGCATTACTGGAGCCTCACCAACAGATTGTTTAGTGTCATATCCAAGTCACTTGTTGGATGGGTGGGGTTACTCTGCAGAGATGCTGGTGGAGTATTGTACTGCCCTAGCCGACTGGGCAATTGAAGATTAATTACGAGGGTTCATATGCTGATCAAGATACTCTCATTGATTTGACGTAATGAAATTTAATTTTCAACATAGTCCCACTTGTAGTCCACCTATTTCTTCTAATGGCATTGTAGTGCTTGGATCCAATTTTTAAAAGAAATCTACAGCCGATATAATATCATCATATGAACTTTGTAGCCTATAATCTTTTGAGTCAACCCTCGTAAGTTGAAAATAAGTTTTTAAGCGATTAATTTTATGAGTTTGTAGTGAAACTGAAAGGTTGTACCCGCAGACTGCTGCCTCTGATGAGCCAACCGGGGTTCGTCGTTCAAAGAGACAACGAGTGGGGTGCTGTATATGTAGGCAGAACAGTCGACGTTAACGTGAATTCAGGATTCGTCCACGGCTGGTTAAATAACATAAACAGGTGGTGAATCGAGTGAATGAGAGAAATAAAATGCGACAACAAAGCTGTGTGAATTGAATTCCTTTCATAGCAACACCGAAAGAAACAAGAAGTGACGAGCAAAATGGCCTACCGCAATGTTTGAAAATGGCGCGAATGTGTCTTGCGTATAGAGTACCGGAAGTATAGAAAACGGAAGCATGAGTGTTGTTAGGAGTGCAATTTGTAGGTTAAGTGTCTCGTCTCTGATGGGATAGGGTTTGCAACATATGCAAATTGCGGTCAGCCAGAACCGGTATAAAAGAAGCATTATGGGGAGGGGCAATAAGGTGGCTTCAATGCAGAATTGTGCAAACCAGTGTATTGACGCAGCAAGTTAGAGTGAAAGAAAGAAACAGAGAGACAGGTCCGATGGCGAGCAGTTAAAAGGATTTAGTGTTCTTTACCAGACCTCGAAAACATTTTTGTTTGCAAGATATAAAGGACAAACGTGAACTTTATTTAGATGAGCATTATCAAGCTTAGATGCTTATAAACCATATAGAGACTGAGGTAAGTGAATAGATATATAAATAACCCGTTCCTAAATATTAATGATAACAGACCTTCCTAAATACAACGATAACAAAACACAAAAAATAAAAATATATCTTATTACAAGAAATATTATTAGTCTCTCTATCTGTATTTGAAACGACGTCACCATCAACGTCTAAATTCTCTTAGATATTTGCTATATTTTGAATAACTATTAAATATACATTATTTAATTTTAATATAATTATCTTATTTATGAAAAATGCTTCTGCTAATGTCTAGGTAAGTTAGATTTGCGTCAAAACAGCTCATGTTGTGAATGATCTAAAAACCCTGCAATGTGCGTTATATATCACAGAGAAAAAACATGTTCACATTCATATGGGGTGGATTATTTAATGATTAAAAAAATTACTTGGTGTTATTTCATTGTTTTATTCCCAAAAGTATTAAAAGCAATTCTATGTATAATTACCTATACTTATTTACAGAAATTAATAAAAATAAAAGTAAGTAAAGTAAAGTAAGTAAAGTTAGCGACCATAGTCGAGGGTGACCCGAAGGCTCCCTTTTCGATAGCTACTACACCAAGGTGTAGGGGAGGGTGCTACTCCTTTCCCTGGATTGCTCCACTTTACCCTTGAACCGTACCTTATAATGCTGAGTGTTAAGCAAGGAGGTATCAAGTTCCATTTTTAAAGTCTTTGGTATGACTCGACGTGGGATTGAACCCAGGTCTCCCGGGCCATTGGCGAACACTCTAACCGCTAGGCCAAGAATAAAATACTGCATTGGACTTTATGTCAATGCACACAAAACGGAACACATGTGTTTTAATCGAACGGGCGACATGTCCACACAAGGCGAAAACACTCTGAAGCTAGTAGACAAATTCACCTACTTAGGAAGCAGTGTCTCATCAACCGAAAAAGAAATTGACACGCGGCTAACGAAGGCATGGACAGCTATCGATAAGCTATCGGTCATATGGAAGTCAGACCCGACCGATAAAATGAAACGCAGTTTCTTCCAAGCAGAGTTCGTATCGATACCGCTATATGGATGCACTACTTGGACGCTAAAAAACGGCTGGAGAAAAAGCTAGACGGCAATTACACAAGAATGCTGCAAGCAATATTGAACAAGTCCTGGAGGCAACACCCCACAACCCACCAACAATACAGCCACCTACCTCCCATCATGGAAACTATCAAAGTTAGACGAACCAGACATGCAGGACACTGCTGGAGAAGCAGAGACGAGCTCATAAGTGATGAACCCCCTCATATGGCCGAGCAAAAGCGGGATGACTTGCTCAAACATACATACAGCTGCTATGTGATACGGGATGTAGCTCTGAAGACCTGCCGAGAGCGATGAACAATAGGGAAGAGTGGCAAGAGAGGTTGAGGGATATCCATGCCGGCGGCACGACGTGATGATGAATATATATATATATATATATTGACAGAGAAAGAGAGAGAGAGAGAGAGAGAGAGAGAGAGTTAAGGAGAGGTTCCCGTGATGTAATAGTTACGTCGTAAGAAATGGATCCGTTGGCATTCAAATCCTGGACGAAGAAGATTGCATTTCACATTGCTCTAATACCCCCGAAAAATGTGTGAATCCAAATATTCTCCCTCCAGCTTAGGGTAAATGGTGAGCTGGACTGTTTTCTTTTACCATAGTTAGGCAACCCGTCGAAGGAAAGGAAAACTCTAAATTCAAAACCGTTGAATCTGCATAAAAATTGACCTTGTGTCACATCCTGTCCACGTGGAAGTGTTGGTATATATATATATATATATATATATATATATATATACTTACATTATTCTTTTTTATTTGATATAATAATTAAAAACAATGAAACTTAAATTTTTGTTCCCAGCGGAACGCATATATTTTTGCTAGTGTTTATTATTAATTTTCCCAATTTCTGAAACATGATAAACGATTAACGCATTAAATTTCGTACTTTAAATTAAGACTTTTGTTCAGCAGAGCAACTTGAATGAAATACTTATGTTGTACATACATCTCAACAATGTTTAGATTAGACAGTAACAATAAAAAAAGACGATAATTTTTATAGTATTTTGATAAAATTCTCTAAGAAAAATACAATATTGTGAAAGCACAAGACCATATATACTGATTTGCCTATCCTCCCTGTAACATATTTTCTTGTTTCCTAAACTAAAAATCCATTTCAAAGGGAATATTTCAGGTCAGGAAGAAATATCATGGAGCATCTTAATACAGTGCACTAAAGAAAACTGTTGATGCTTGAACCAATAAATGGCTCACAGGAATAAGTTAACTAGATTTCAAAAGAAATATTTTTAGCCTGTTGTATCTAGCTGATTGCTTTTATCGTATTGTCTTGAACTTTGACTTAGATTAAACATTTTTGCACACTTAAACCTTTTTCAAACACATTGATCAGTTTATTTTCATTCTAGTGTTTCAACTTGAGAACTATCAAAGAATCAGTCTCATTGTTATTTTACACCTGCCTCATTATAAAGAAGAAAGATGGCAGCATTCTGTTAATTTTCTCAGTAAAAGAGTTATCACCCCCAAGAACAAAAAAAAAAAAAATGGAAAAAAATGTCATACTTTTTCCCCTACATCCAAATATTACACCTGTTCCATGAGTTCAAGTTGGAAATTTAATGAAGCCGAATTACCGCGTAGAAACATATGTGTATATGTCTCTTCATGTAGCAATAGCCAAAGGCTCGAGTCGAGAAAGCAACCAAAGATGATTCATTCCACGCTTTTTTCACGAAGTCATTCTTCACGGCAGAACAATGAGCGTAGTCTAAATAGCACTGATTCAATCGGAAATTACCCTTATATCAATGACTTCACGCAGGAACCCATTTCAATTGTAACGTCTCGATACTGGATGTCGATTTTAGAAGACATAGAAATGCACTTCATTGGAGTTCAACGTATGAATCTTTAACATTACTTTTTGCTCGTCCTCTTGATATATGTTTATAGCAACCCCTTTATTTACGTTCAATCATATATATCAGTCAATATTTCTATATACATCTTTGTACTCTCACAATCAGATAGTCATATTTATTTACAAAATATATCTGATGGATGGGGTTAGGATGTATCATCACTATTATCAGCTGGACAAAAGCATTTTCTCAAGTTTTGTTAGTCCCTGACGTGCCTTGCCAACAAACTTCACAATTCAATTTTTCTTTCTCAAAACTAGTTTGTTATTTACTAGGCAGCGTTATACAACCCTTCTGTACCATCTATTATACTCCCATCTTAGATACATGTCAAGTAAGATACATACAATGTTCGCTTCACTTTTTGTTGTTCAATAACTTCTATGACATATCTTACCTATATATGTTCTCTGATCTGAGTTGATCTCTTTTAATCAGATTCTAATTTTTATGATGGATGAGATAGGAATATAAATATACCCTGTATTGTAGCTGAGATAATTTCGTATGTCTCACCGGAGGCTGAAGTACGTGATCGAAATAAATAAGTTAAGCAGCCATGAACTATCTTAGTTCTGAGATGAATAACCACTTATGAATAATAATAGCTACTGTAAGCAACTGGCGACCTACGTGCCAGACAGAACAAAGTTAAATAAATGACAAGAACAAGTTTTTGAATATAGATTTTCAAGACATACACGTCCAATTTTCAACGGTGAAACAATCAATGTAACCTTCGATTATGTACTTTTCTTATAGGCGCTAATTAAAATACCCTGAATATATTCCCTGTAGAGGAGTGAGAAGCCTCATAAAGAGTATTCGGTATATGTCTCTAAATTGATGGTGGGGCCCATGATCTGAAGATTTGGGGAGTGTGGGGTACATCTTTATTGTCATTAACAGAAACCGTCTCTGACACTGAATGGGAATACCAGTTAGGTTCCCATCAATGTATCAGATCGATCTGTTTAAGATTTCTTCATATGCGATAAAATTACGTGATGCCATATAATTAAATTAATTGTATTAAGAATAGCTTCTTGGAGACATAGTTATTTACACGGATTAATATTTGTTACTTGAAATCATATAACTGTATGTAATCTGGAAATTATTATCAAAAAGGAAAAGTTATTTGAAATCGTATAATTATTTGTATTGGATTGGAATACTTAATATAAAAGTGGGCAAAAAAAACAAACAAACAACAAATTAAAAAAAACAACATTTTTTTCAAAAATTGTCAATAAACGTGATTCACAAAACTCAGGGCATAAAAGAATCATTGATAAGTTTATGGTTGGTTGGTTGGAATTTTATGGCATATCAACCTTTGTAGGCTATTTAATGACAAATCCATTTTTATAATCAGTTCTATTTCAAACAGTTCAGGTTAGCATACAAAAAGAGTTTCATTTCAGACAATTCAGTTTAACATAAGTATGTACTTTAAATGCAAGTACACTGTTTAATTTTCAAAAACATTTCTATAACAAGCTATTCAGTTTAGTCAAACAGTTCTAATTCAAACAATTCAGTTTAGTATAAGTATAATTTGTCCACACACAGTTAAATGTCAAAGACTTCTATTTCAAACAATTCTGTTTAGCATTAGTACGCAGTTTAGTTATATTTGACCCAAGGATAGGACTCTATCTGGTACTACCACTCCGGGCCAGAGTAGACCAGGGAGCAATTGCAATGAAGGAGTGCTCTGCATTCCCCAAAGCTCTGGCATTGCTGGAACCTCACCACCAGATTGTTTTGTTTCATATCAGGATATTCATTGGGGGAGACTTACTCCTCTGCAGTTATGCAGTCGGTTTATTCAACAGCCCCAGCCGACAGGGCAAAATAGGTTTAATTGCCGTTTTGAAATCAATAAATAAATAAATTAAACAATACATTTATATGTGTAAATATATGCAAGATTAGATTTTTCTGGATCGCAGGTTGTTTGTTTGTTTGTTTGTTTGTTTGTTTTAGGGGGGGGTTAATGGCGTATCAACCTCTGTAGGTTATTTAACGCCAAATTCTGTCTGTATATCAGTAAGAAAACTTATATGTATTTGATGATTAATTCATGTCACCTGTGTACCGTAAGCCCACTTTCACTGGACAGTACCTCAATTTCAACTCCCATCATCCATATACGATAAAAAAAGGAATAGTCCGTTCCTTACAACATCGAACAAAAACTATCAGTTTAGATGCATATCAAGAAGAAATGATTAATCTGAGACATAACCTTAATCGTAACAACTACCCAGAGCGCATGACATCTGCCCCAAGAAACCTAGATAGGAGGATAGAGGACAATACCCGAAAACTCACCACGGTAAGTCTGCCCTATATCAAAGGATTAGCCGAAAGGATCCAAAAGATATGTTGTCCATATGACATCAGGACAGTATTCACAAGTGGTTCAACTCTCCGGAGATATCTCTTCTAGGTCAAGCCATCAACAGAATTCAACATGATCAAGAACTGTGTTAACTCCATCCCTTGCAGGTGTGGTAAAATATACAAAGGTGAGACAGGTCACCCACTAAAAGTAAGGCTAGAGGAACATCGGTAGTACAAGGTGTGATTGAAAAGTCGGGTATGGCGGACCATATATGGAAAGAAAAGGGAAACCATCTGCCCTTATGGGATAAAGTTTAAATAATTGAAAGGGCTGAACATTGGAGGATTAGACGCGTTAAGGAATCAGCACATATGTTGGGCTATAATGACCTGCTGAGTGGACCAAGTATAGAGTTGAATACTATACGGAAATCGATAATTAAAAAGGCTTGATAAAAAAAAATCTGTATATGAGCACTGGTAAAAAAATCATACGTAATAGCAGTAATCCTAGTCAAGTAAGAACATTAAGTTTATAAGTCCCAAAAGGTCACTCTGAATTGTCCAGCAGGACACATAACGCAACGGTTAAAGGTCTTGCTACCCAAAGTCTCAAAGTAGACAATAGTCTGAATGTTGTAGGTTCAATCCTGACTGCAAGCGAGTAACAATACAGGAATACTTAGACCCGATTATGGCTAATGGAATAAGAACAGGCGACTCCCGTGGATTCAATTAAGGACGTTGTTCGAAGTTCCGTGAAGGTTCCTGATTTCGACAAACACCTGAAGAAGACCAGAGGACATGTCAGCCGAAGCGTTGTGGAAATAGCCATAAACATGAAGACAATAGTCTGAAAACCCTTAATAATAAAAATAATCAAGCTTCGTCTTAGAAATTTAGACAACTATTATTACTTATTAGCACTGCTGATTTTTAGAGAAAAAAATGCTTACTCTTCATATATCTCTGTTAGATAATGACTAAAAACGCGTCTTAATATAGTTCTTCTTCTCAAGTCCTATATTTCCAGGCTGAGCAAAGCTTTGTAAATTCAAGATATTGCCAGTGTTGTAATTGTTAATAAAACTAGCTGACTATTAATAGTGCACTAGATTATCACTCAGTAACCCCTCTTAAACTAGTAGACAAATTCACTTACCTAGGAAGCAGCGTCGAATCAACCGAAAAGGACATCGAAACGAGGTTAGCGAAAGCATGGACAGCTATCAATAGGCTATCGATTATATGGAAATCAGACTTAACCGATAAAATGAAACGCAGTTTCTTCCAGGCAGCGGTCACATCGATACTGCTATATGGCTGCACTACATGGACGCTAACAAAACGGCTGGAGAAGAAGCTAGACGGCAATTACACAAGAATGCTACGTGCAATCTTGAACAAGTCCTGGCGGCAACACCCCACAAGACACCAACTGTACGGCCACCTGCCCCCTATCACGAAAACTATTCAAGTTAGACGAACCAGACATGCAGGACACTGCTGGAGAAGCAGGGACGAACTCATAAGAGATGTACTCTTATGGACCCCCACACATGGCCGTGCAAAAGCAGGACGACCAGCACGAACGTACATTCAGCAGCTATGTGAGGATACGGGATGTTGTCCTGAAGACCTACCTAGGGCGATGAACGATAGGGAGGAGTGGCGAGAGAGGGTCAGGGATATCCGTGCTACCAGCGCGATATGATGATGATGATGATGATGTTTATACTTCTATCGTATTTTAGTTTATATTTCTATCATAGCGCCAAACTATGCTCAGCTTAGTAAATAATGAAATTAGGATAAGTATCTTTCAGAAGGCATAATAACTTTTAAGCCTTTCTCTGTTTTGAGTGTTAGAAATGGTTCTCTCTGTTTCTTGTAACACGTTTGGGAGCCATATATGGCTCTCGAATCGCATTTGAAATAAAGGGATGGAATCTTGTCAAATGTATGTCACGATTTTCAAATTTCTTGAACAATATTAACAGGATATTATTATCTCTCTTGCAGATAGTGGAATAAAAAGGATTTTTGACGACAAATATTTATTTTCCCGAAAAATCAATGTACTTGATTCATTCATGAAAAATGATCGAGTAGATCGTGCATTGGCCCGGGAGACCTGGGTTCAATCCCAGGTCGAGTCATACCAAAGACTTTAAAAATGGAACTTGATACCACCTTGCTTAACACTCAGCATTATAAGGTACGGTTCAAGGGTAAAGTGGAGCAATCCAGGGAATGGAGTAGTGCCCTTCCCTACACCTTGGTGTAGTAGCTATCGAAAAGGGAGCCTTCGGGTCACCCTCGACTATGGTCGCTAACTTTACTTTACTTATATATAACAGGAAAATAATGACTATGAGTATCCAATGAAAGAGTGCTCAATGCACAGCTATTTAATTTAAAATAACCAGCAGAGAAAATATATAAATAAACAAGAAATTTAGAAATAGAATTCATTTTCATAATAGATCTATTTCGCTTATTTAAGCTCGCCAGAGAGAATTCAAATGGAGTTTGGCTACTTTTTTTTTTTTTTTTTCATTAAACGCCGGTGATATATTTCACGTTATATCACGTTGTGATCTATTTTGCTAAAAAACTAACAGCAACGGAATTTTTATTTTATTCAGATGGCTCAATTTTGTAAACATTTCTTGATTTGTCTGTTTTGATAAGGAAATATTAACAAAATTGAGCCATTTGAATACAACAAAATTTTGCATAACAAAATAACTGAAGCATATAAAATTGATAATAACAACACTATTAAACATATTAATAATGACACAGCCAGTTTAGCCAACAAAATAAAAATTAAAAATAAACTTGGGAAATTAAATAATAAAAATGCTCACATTCTCTTCAAAGACCAGAAAACGAAAATTCATGAACAAAAAAACAAGATAGTCTTATCAACGCAACAAAGACGGAATTAAGATTGGTGGCAAAAATCTAATCTAAAAGATTGTGAATGAAATATTAAGTAACTCTAAATATAACTTATAGAGGAAATGTCTAGATACTATGAATTGGTTTAAGAATATAGAAAACAAAAATTGCACCACATATATACAATTTGATTTAATAGATTTCAACCCATTTATATCAAAAGAACTATTAATGAATAGCATAGATTTTGCAAAAAAATACATGAATATTTCAGAAGATGAACTAAATATTATTTTAGCCAACAGGAAATCCATGATAATTAATAATGATAACATGTGGGAGAAAAACCAGACGGACAATTTCAACGTAGCCATGGGATCGTTTGACTCTGCACAAATTGCCGACTTAATCGGTATATATAAATACTGTAAGGAAAAGTTTAAACTTAAACGATATAGGCTTATAGAGAGATCATGATTTAATTGACATATCTAATAATATTGGTCCAAAAACCTCTAATCGAGAAAAGAAAATTATTAATGAATTCATAAATGTTAAACAGATTCCTACCGCAGTAAATTTTAGAATAAATACACTATCATCTTTTAAAAGAAGTTTTGAAATAACAAAAAAACCGTATAATGAAGTCCTATATAACAGCGGTTTCAATGAGAAGCTAAAGTTTTTAGACCTTAATAAAACCAATAATAATAATAATAATAATAATTGAAAATAATACACATAAGCTCCTATTGGACTTTAATATACAGACGGATCACCTAATCTCGGCCAGAAGACCAGACCTAATAATAATCAACAACAACAACAACAACAAAATTGCAAAATTGTAGATTTTGCAGTCCCGGCTGACCACAAAATGAAACTGAAAGAATGTGAAAGGAAGGATAAGTACCTCGACCTTGCTAAGGAATTGAAAAAAACTGTGGAACATGAAGGTGACAATTATGCTACTTGTAATTGGGGCGTTTTAAACTGTAACTAAAAGATTACAAAAGAGACTGGAGGACTTGGAAGTTGGCGAATGAGTGGAGACCATCAAAACTACTACATTATTGAGAAAGGTCAGACTACTGAAAAGAGTCCAGGAGACTTGAGGAGACTTGCTGTCACTCAAACTCCAGTGAAGGATCCTTCAGCTAACGCAGATGTGAAAAACTTTAATGAATAATAATAATAATAATAATAATAATAATCAACATACTAAATATAGAATGAATAACGCTAACAATAGAAATGATTACTTAGGAAATAGCAATTAGGCAGAGAAAAATAATTATGGTTTAATACTCCCTTTTGTAAACTAACAAATGTTGATACAGATAAATATTTCCTGAATCTATTCGATAAATATTTTCCAAAGAACAACACCCTAAGCAAAATATTCAATAGAAACACTTAAAAAATCAGATACTCAAGCACCAACAATGTATCGAAAATAATCATTAACTACAATAAAAATATTACTAGCACACTTAAAAGAAGAAAAGTAAAGAAGGAGGTCATTCCTCCAGCAATTGTAGAAATAAAGAAGAATGCCCTTTCGGGGGAAAATTGAATATAGAGAATATTGTTTACCAAGCGAACATTTCCACTAAAGAAGGTAAACTAAATAGCTAAACTTACACAGGTATCTCATCATTAAACTGGAAGATTAGGTTTCATAACCATAGACATTCATTTAATAACCCCTTACTCAAAAATCAAATTACCCTATAAAAATACAACTGGAAAATAAAGGAATAAGGATTAGTCCCAATGATATGTTGTAAGATTTTGAAAAAATCATCAATAAAAGTAATATACCAGGTTGGTGTAATTTTTGCTGAGATGAAACAATTAGTATTGTAAAATATAAAGATACTATTAATTTATTGAATGATAGAAAATAATTTATAGGTAAATGTAGACATAAGAATGAATACCTAGTATGATATCAAAAATGTTTATATTCAAATCATCTTTAAGGAAATTCATAATAATTCTTATAATAGAGATATAGATAACTAAAAAATAGATATAGTTTGTATATGTTAACTAAGATAATCTTCGTTTTAATTTTTAATTAATCTTTTAATTTAATCTTTAATTAATCTTATATTTTAGATACACAGTAATCTTTATAATAATATAATAAAAACATCTTTGCTTTAATAATAAAATCAAAATAATCAAAATTAATGATTCAGCAAAAATAATCTTTTTATGTACAGGATTGAAACAAATAAGGAAAAACGTTGAATAGAGTCTTAACACCACTAAAATATAAATCTAAATACAAAGAGACATGAATAGGTCTTTGAAACAAGTAAATAATTAAATACGTTTGAAAAATTACTTTTATACTTTTAAAAATGTTTTTTTCGAAATTGTAAAAAAAAAAAGTTTTCCAATTAAACCAAAATTATAAAAACACAATATAGCTTTGAAATAATACTCATAAACCTGAAATAAAGCAACTAATATGAAATAAAGAAGATTGATAACGACAAAAACCGTAAATAAAAAGAAAAATTACGTAGCCGTTAATTTTTCAAGTAAAATAGATCACAACGCAATAAAACGTGAAATATATCGCCGGTGTTTAACGGAAACAAAGTAACCTAAGTCCATTTGAATTCCATCTGACGAGCTTGAATAAGCAAAAATAGATGTATTATAGAAATGAATATTATTTCGAAGTTTCTTGTTTTTAAACACACACACACACACACACACATATATATATATATATATATATATATATATATATATATATATATATTTGAGTATCAAGTCAAGTAAGTGGCTGGCTAAGAACGAATTATTTTAATTTGAACACGTGGTGGAGTTAAAGGAAATATTTCTGTTTATACAACAGATGTTTCAAAAACAAAGAGCATATAGGTATAAATTTATCAGAAAAAAAAGGTTGTAAAATTTGTAGACTCGAAGTAGCTGGAGGTATTTTTAGAGAACCCTTAATACTGAGCGTTTGTGGTTGTCAAAAATGGCTTCCACCATAAAATAGTGGACTAAAAGACACAGACATTTTTCACAAAATGTAAAATTAACAACAAAATAGGCAGACTCTTGAAAAAAATCTCGTTCAAGTCTATTCTTACAATCAATAGTCAAGTCCACAAACATTGAAATATATATATATATATATATATATATATATATATATATATATATATATATATATATGTGTGTGTGTGTGTGTGTGTGTGTGTGTGTGAGCAAATGGAACAAAAAAGAACGCTTTCTGAATAAAAAGCAATCGCCGAAAACGACAAAGATGATTTGTACAGAATGCTGAATGCCAATTGTGTCCGCTTCGCAAATGAATCCTTAAAAGATCAGACGCAGATATCAGAAGCAGGAACAATAAAAGAAACGTCATATTCAAATGTCACTGGCAGGCACATCTGAAGAAAGCTTTTTTTTTCTAAATATTCGCATGAACAGAGGATTGAACTGTCGAATCATCTTATCAATATTGTTTTGTAAGCGTACCTACTTCATCCATGCCATAACTCCCTATGTTGAGTCTTAAGACAGTTTATTTGATTCGGTGTGTGCCATTATGTCCCAGAGCATTCATCTTTTTTTTTCTCTTCTTATTTATTTGCCAATTAATAAAATATTTTCTTTGTTTTATAAATGTTCAGGTTACATTCTGCACCGAACTTAGTGTCGCTGCTTACATATATAAAGAGAAAAAATGAAATTTGCACGTGTTGTATACTCATAATACAACTGCACGTATACATATACAAATATAGGCAGATGCATATACAAACATAATGACGACTTCAATGAACGAACGAACACACTTCATTATAAAAATATATATCTCTCACACTTTATTCTCGAAAGGGTTGATGTTGATTGTGTGTGAGAGGTAAGTTGGAGACAAGGACGGACTGTTATTTTGACCCAAAGTTCTTCTGACCATAGAAGCACTTGTTTCGCATCTTGGCTGGGCTGCTCAACCGTGGGTCACTGAGGGCCGCAAGCCTTCAGTCTGCCGCTGGCTCTCAATTCGGCATCTTGTCTCCAACTGACACCAACTGCAACTGGAACTGACTCAAGCCGTCTGTGGCACCTGGTTATATAATTGTCCTACGTACACCTGCTTCCGCTGTTCCTCCGCTTATTTACAACGGTGCATCACTTAATTGACGGCTCGGTCGAGGATCTCCATATAACACACGTCTTTTTTTTCGTTCTGTTTTGAATGTAAATAAACGCAGAAGTCAAATGGATAAAGCACCGTAATATCATTTTGCCAAAGCTGGCTGTTGGTTAATTTTTGAAGACAACTTGTACTCATTGGAATTTACAAACCCCGATAGATTATTGGATAGAAAAATAGAGTTGATATCAAATTGACACCGTTATAATGGTTTGCCGACGTCCTACCCTCATCGAAAAAAAATACAGCAAAAATTAGTGCGAAAAACTCGCAAAGAAGCGTCCTCAAGAGCTTGGGATAAGACTGAAACTATTGGGAATCAGAGCTAGAATTAAGAACACAGGCCCCAGCATTATTGAAATCAACTTGAATACTCAGAAAAATTCTCGAGACCTGAGAGGACTTACTATCACTCCAATAAGAGATTACCAGTTGAAAATAGTGTTAGTTAAGTACAAGGAATAATAGGGAAGAAGAGGACTTGCCAGCATCGAAGACACCGAATACAACGGCTCGAAGACTACAAAGAAAACCACGAACGAGGACTAATTACAACCATTTGAAACGATACCAACAACACGATAGACGAAAGAATGACAACGACAGGGAAACAAAAATGGGAAAGAAAACAACTCTATGGCCGCTTTAAACGTCTAATAAACAACATCTCACACCAAAAAAAACTGGACCTGGCTCAGAAAAGGAAACTTTAAGAGAGAAACGGAATCTCTCCTAATAGCAACACAGGACAACGCCATAAGAACCAATCATATCAAAGCGAGGATAGATAAGACGCGACAAAACAGTAAATGTAGGCTATGCGGTGACAGAGACGAAACGATCAATCACACAAAAAGCGAATGCAGCAAATTGGCACAGGAGGAGTATAAGGCGAGACACGACTGGGTGGGCAAGGTGATTCACTGGGAAATGTGCAGGAAATTTCTATTCGACCATACAAACAAATGGTATATGCACAACCTAGCACCGTTCCAAGAAATTGTCATGCATCATTTCCTATGGGACTTTAACATACAAACGGATCGACTAATCCCAGCCAGAAGACCAGACCTCATAATAATCAACAGGAAAAAGAGAATTTGTAAAATTGTTGACTTTACTGTCCCGGCGGACCACAGAATAAATCTGAAGGAAAGTGAAAAGAAAGATAAGTACCTCAACCTTGCTAGAGAATTAAAAAAAGCTGTGAAAGTAACGATTGTGCCAATTGTGATTGGTGCGTTAGGCATAATAACTAAAGGATTATTAAAAGGCCTGGAAGACTTGGAAATTGGCGGACGGGTAGAGACTATCCAAACGACAGCATTGCCCAGAACGGCCAGAATCCTGAGAAGAGTCCTGGGACTTGAGGAGACTTGCTGTCATTCAAACTTTAGTGAAAAACCATCAGTTAACACTGATGTGAAAAACTCAAAAGCAGTAAATTATAATAATATCAGACCTTTTAATTATCAACGAAAAAAGAGAACTTGCAAAATTGTCAACGGTGCTGTATCGGCTGACCATATATTAAAACTGAAAGACTGTGAAAAGAAGGATAAGTACTTCGACCTTGCAAGAGAATGGAAAAACTATGGAACAGAAAGGTGACAATTATACCAATTGTGATTGGTGCTTTTCGCACAGTAAGTAAAGGATTATGAAAGTGCCCGGATGACTTGGAAGTTGGCTGACGAGTGGCGACCATCCAAACAACAGCATTATTGAAAACGGCCAGAATACTGAGAAGAGTCCTGGAGACTTGAGGAGACTTGCTGTCACTCAATCTCCAGTGAAAGACCATCAGCTAACGTTGATGTAAAAAACTCTAAAGGAGTAAATAATAATGATAATAATAATAAATTGTGAAACATGAAATTGACGTTTATACCAATTGTAATTGGTGCTCTTGTTACAGTCACAAAAGGATTATTAAAGGGACCGGAAGCCTTGGATATAAAAGTACGTGTGGAAACCCTACAAACTACTACATTATTAAGATCGGCCAGAAGACTCAGACACGTCCTGGAGACTTGAGGAGACTTGCTATCACTCAAACTTCAGTGAAAGACCATCAGCTAACGCTGATGTAAAAAAACTCTCAAGGAGAAAATAATAATAATAAGTCTACAAAAAAAAGACCTTGCCGAATTGTGAACTCTGCTGTCCCGGCACATCAGATGGTAAAATAAAAAAGAAATCTCTAGGTACAATCACCAAAGCATTGGAATGGGGACTGGAAATAAGAAGACGAGTATAGATCATCCAAATAACGCCATTGATCAGATCGGCCAGAATACAGAGAAGAGTCCTGAAACTTGAGGAAACTTGCTGTCAAACTAACTCCAGTAAGAATACATCGGTTAACGCTGGTGTGGAAAACTTTTAAAGGAGTAAACTAATAATAATGATAAAGTGACAGGGGGAACTGGAGATCTGAGCAAGAAACGAAACCATTCAGTACTATTTAGCTAGTCTTGAGTTCTTGGAAGAGTTATGAAGACCTGTTTTAGTTTGGTTGCTTTGTTTTACGGCGTATCAACCCCTTTCCGGTCATTTAACACCGAATTAAATTTCAAATAAGTATAAGTATTGTTTTTTTGTACACAAACAGATCTATTTCAGTTCAGTTTAGCAAAAATACGGAGTTTCCATGTCAAAAACAGTTCTATTTCAACCAATTCAGTTTAACATAAGTACATAGTTTAGTTTTGCTTGATCCATAGAAGGGATCCTATCAGGTGCTGTCACTTTGGGCCAGTGTGGACCTGGGAGCGATGGCAATGAAGGCATACTCCGCATTTCCCAAATCTCCAGCATTACTGAAACTTCACCATCAGATTGTTTAGTGTCTTATCCAAGACATTCGTTGGATGGGGGTCTTACCCGTCCACAGAAAAGCAATCGGTGTATACTACAGCCCCAGCCGACTGGGCAAATGAAGACCTGTAGAGAGATTTGTCGAGAAAATGAGTTAAAAATTGACCAATAATTTTTTTCTTTGCAGAGCAGGTCAAAAACCTTAAGTTTTGAAATTATGATTTTGCATTATTCCTTCCGTCACTGAAAATTTTACGTTTCTCAACAATTATTAGATAAAATTTTCCTATAAAACAATTTACACTCGTAAACGTATTAAGATGTAATGAAAGTGTCCTTATGATGTGCATGTAGGTGTTTCGTTCAATCTCACTGCTTTCCTTTCTTTTATTGAAATCTAATTCACACAAACAGCCGTGCGCACGCGCGCGCACACACACACACACACACACACACACACACACATTCTCTCTCTCTCTCTCTCTCTCTCTCTCTCTTTCTCTCACTATCTATCTATCCCTATCTCTATTTCTATCTCTATCTCTATTTATCTCTCCCTCTCTATCTATATCTCTCTATCTATATAAGATAAATAAAATCACTTTTTATCATGACTGCTGCGCAAACTGCTGTGTTGTTTCGAATAAAGCCTTGATCAGATGACTCGAGACAGGCAGATTTTAGTGACCGAAGCATCAGAGCACCCCAGTAGTACTTCTCGATACCACCAGCTTTTATTGGTTTTTGGTTTCTCAGTGGGAATACCATATCAATGTTAGGGCAAGTTGAGCTTTATTCGAGGTCCTTTTTTGAATAAATGATCCCCTTGTCTAATTGTAAAAGCCTAACATTAGTCAGACATACAGAGCTTGGCTTAGAAATGGAATCTTGACATTCAACTTTGACAGGAAATGTATTAATTATTCAACCATTTCTGACATTGTTCTCGCTTGTCTTCAGATTTTTCAACTTACGCTGAAACGCCTAGATGATATTTTCTTCATAAAAGACCTTTAATTCGACAACAAAACGCTCCTTAAATTAACGGCTGAATTGACCGTATCTGGACACCAGATTGTTAAGGTTATTTCTGTTGATAATGTGAGGTAATGATCAAACCAATGCTTATATTTACTTCATGTCATGTTCTCTTTCATACTAGGAATGTTGACTTGACAAAAAAAAGACCATGTCTTCTGTGGTTGTTTCTCAGAGCTCTAAGTCTCCTCGGGTTTCTAGGTCTCTTCTAAATATTCGAGATGATTTTAACAGACATGTGTTCAAGATTGTTTCGAATCTTCCTCTAATCGCCAGTTCCTCCAAAATCTTTACCAGCTTAACAAGGACATAACCAAGCGCACCAACAACTTTCACCATCATATTCCACTGCCTTTTCAGATCTCAGGCAAAATACAAATACGTGTCCATATTTTTTTGCTGCTTTCTTTAATTTTCACGGAGATTCACTGAAACGCAAAATTCCCTGGTTGACGTGTAATGTATTACTATGTCCGTACTTCGATCCTAAACTTCAAAAGAATTTTATTGTTTTCTAAGAAAGCTTCTGGTTTGTGCATTTACTATTTGTCAGTTGGGTCAAATTCTTATCACTTGCACATTTTCAAATGGATCACCTTTCCAAGCAGTTTTCCAGTTCGCTACATTCACTTATTAGGAGATGATATTCATCGTTTTATTTGTCACCGTTCTTTCTACTCTGTTGCATTCTTTCTCTGCCTATTTGTATATATATATATATATATATATAAGTCTGTTTTAGGATTTTCCGAGGCATATACATATATGAATACATGAAAAAACAAACAAACAAACAAACAGTCTTATAGTATTTGAAATTCGTTTAAAACAAGGAATGATACGAAATCTCTCGATGAACGAACGGTACGTGGATTCGGCATAATGTTTCTAATAGGTCAGGTGACGTAGTTTTTAAACAACAAACGCTGATTCATTGATTAAACGGCCAATTTTTATTGTCATAAACAGCCAACTTTTACTTTTATACAAAATTTTCAAAGTTTTTATATATTTTTACACTTTTTAGACATCTATCATTACCTTAACATCACTAATATCACCCCTCATGGTCCTGATGATGGTTCAGAAAAGCCGAAAAGCTATAGAGTCGACTTTGTTTCTCAATAAATCTCTCCCTCTACTTGGATTAACTTGTTATCAATTTTTCTTTACAAACTGTCGTATTACAATCCATCATTTTCTTCCATATATATATATATATATATATATATATATAAAGAATGGATGGAAAAATTGTCGACTTTCTTTCATTTTAAATTCTTCACGTAGGATTATTTTGTTTTTCGATTTTTCATATATATATATATGTGTGTGTTCGTGTACGTGTGTGTGTGTATGTGTGTGTGTGTGTGTGTGGGTGTTAATAATATATTAACTTTGTTTTTGACTCTACATGCCACAATTTTCCTATTTCTTTTCACATGTGTTGCAATCTTCTAATAGAAGTACAATTTTAAGATATCTAACAATCAATTTGAGTACGGCGGTACTTGCTTCCAAAAGTTTCTATTATATTTTTGTAATCAGATTATCCATTGCTGTGTAAGGCTTTTCATTATCTTTCCATCTTTCGGGATTAATTCTTATCGATCTCAGTTACCGGTTTATACATGTTTTGCGTGGTTCGATACTGGATACGAATATTTTGAGTGATCATTAGCCGTCATGTATGGCCCTGTCGGTTGAGGTTGTAGAATACACCGACTGCTTCTCTGTAGAGGGGTAAGACCTCCCCAACAAATGTCCCGCATATGACACAAAACAATCTGATCGTGAGACTTCAATAATACTTTTGCGAATGCAGAGTACTCCTTCAGTGCCGTCACTTCCAAGTCAACTTTGTCCCGGAGTAATAGCACCTCATAGGGTCCGATCTGTGGGTCAAATAGAACCCTTTGAAATTTTAACTGTGTACTTCTGCTAAACTGAACGGTTTGAAATAGCTGACTGCTTTTACATTTAAATATGTTTAACAAAAAGATGTAATTAATCTATACCTAATTGTTTGAAATAGAAATATTTTAAAATCTAACTGTGTGAAAAGAAATGACTGATGTTTAATTTTATTGGTTTGGTTTCTTTGTTTAATGGCATATCAGGTTTTGTAGGTTATTAAATACCAAATCTATTCTCCAAGAAGAACAGTCGAAATACTATTTAACCCATTGCTGGAGGGATAAGGGTATTTGCCTGAAAGTGAACGTAATAGCGCGATTATTCTCCCTCCAGCTATGGGTAAATAGTTGGGCAGACTAGGTTATTCAGCATTGGTGTGGCAACTAGTCTAGGAGAAGGAAAACTCTGAATTCAAACCTGTTAAACTCCGCTTAAAAATTGACCTTGTGTCATATCCTGCCTGAGTGGAGGGGTTGGGTAAATATGGTAATAGCGCGACTAGAGTACGAACTCGCTTACTACGATTCCACAGTCCATCGCTTTAACCATTACACCACGAGGACACCCACTTAAGTTTGTTGTTAGTGATACATAGCAACACATGGAACCATATAACTTTGTTGAGATGCTAAACTGAACTTTTTGAAATAGAACTGTTTGATCGTTTACCTGTGTGTTAACAAAAAAAAAAATCTGTATACTCGTGTTCACCCGAATTGTTTGAAATTATGTTAAGCCATTTTACTGTGTGCAAAAATGAGCTTAGGCTTGTTTAAATTTTTATCTACAAAATATGTTTAGAAATCATTTATTTACAATATGTATAAAAATGATTTGGTATTATATGACCTACAGTGGTTATATGCCATAAAACGAAACAAAATGAAACCAAACCCAACAAAAAGCCGTCGTGTAGTTGGAGAGAAATAGGCATTAAATCATCTCAACAATTCTAATAGCTTTTTTATTTACTTTCAGGTGCCAGTTTAAGGTATGAATTCTCAGGTTTTCAGATCAGTTGTCTGTAATAGAAGAATTTGCTGTTAACCGCAAATTTTAAGCCCGAGGAGATGTTACATTATGTCTGTGGAAATGGTACTGCTTGGTTTAAGATTGTTTTAGATGAATAAATAAATGAATGAGTTACCCGGTCAGTCAAAATAATGAAATTACGATTCGGCAAGGAAGTAAATAGATAAATAAATAAATAAGATTACCGGTCTCCCTATGCCGTTAAAATAAATTGTTGGGTATCACCCACCTTTTTCCACACAATGAACTCGTCCATTTGCCATATATAGCAGTAGCTACTAATACCAGGGCAGACTAGAAGGTGAAGAGCAGCTTCTTATAAGAATAGTATTAGAGCGTTTGAGACTGGAGATCGCACTAGATCACCTTACTTGCTACCGTAATAACGGAAGCTAATACTATCGTTGGACTATGTCTTTATTCTGTATTCACTAATCCTATGTTCTTGTCTACTAATAGTCTCTCTAGTGTATATACTTTTACCTGATAATATATCACTATTTCTTCTCATTCTTTGTCTTTTATTTAATATTATAAGCGTTCACTAACCAGAACGCAACATAAATGAAAAATCCCCGAGAGCAAAGCGATCAGTGTTTCAAGTTTACGTTTACACTGCTTAAATTGGGATGAAGTATTTTAGTAGTAAGGTAATACTCCTCGAATAAGAAGTTTATTCTGATCTTTTAGGATCTTAAGAAAAAAATTCTGATAGGTGTCTAAATTTCAGGCAGAACACGTGGCGTAAGGAAGAGAGACGTTTGGTTGAAGGAACATCTAAGTAAAATCATCTGGAGGTTACAGTTTCAATCCTGACAACACGTAAATAACAAGGAATATTTTATATGGCTTAACACTTGTACTCGGTTCAGGATAAACGGAATTAAAACCTTATACCCATGAAGATTAAATAAAAAGTTCGATTCGAAGTTTAATATAGGCTCTCAAACTCGACATGAAACACCTGACAAATGACGCATCGGTCTAAACGTTGTGAATATAACGACAAAAATCAAGACAATAGTCTATATACACTAAATGATAGAAATGGTATATTGGTGATTTCAAAGAAATCATTTGAATTTCACACAGTTGCGATTGAGAGAAAAGAAGAGGGAATAATTATGATTAATAAGCTTTTAAATATACGGGTTGCTTATATATGCAGCTTTCTAATACAGTTAGAGAGGGTAAACGTCTGGTATAGTGTGTGTTTAATCTAATTCATACAGTGTATTTGGCTCTCAAAGCTGACAATCAAAAAGTTTTGATTACCAACATTGAAAAATCCAGTTCGTATCAGAAGTGAGTCACTAGAGAGAACCGTCAGTCAACCTCTCACTAACCCCGTCAAATTTTAATCCTAGGTCGAGTCATACCAAAGACTCAAAAAATGGTACTTGATACCTCCTTACTTAACACTCTGCATTATAAAGTACGTATCAAGGATAAAGTGGAACAATCCAGGGAAAGGAGTAGCGCCCTCCTTACACTTTGGTGATGTAGTGATTGAAAAAGGAGCCTTGGTCACAGACTTTATTTACAACTCAATCTGTCCCCTGTTGGAAAAAAAAAACTTTCAGCGGCAGCTACATACATGTCTAACGCATAGATATATTTTCTTTCTAAAAAGTGACTCACCCACAAACATATCTTTTACACACTCAAAATATATCCATTTAGATTAAGGCTAAGGAAAACGTCTACATTTCATGGATGAACCTTCACTTTTTCTTTTAATATAATCAAGCTCTTCCTTTTTTTTACGAGAGAGAACTTTGTAACTTCTATTTTTCAATAACTTTTCGCTTAATTTAAAGAAATAAAACTCTTTGATATGTCGATCGGTGTTTATTCAATCATTTTCTCCTTTGACCGCCTCATTCACACATACACACACACAGAGACACACACACAAACACACACAATTTTTGTGGTAGGTCCAAAGAGAGAGATAGATATTTTAAAATGAGAAAGTCAACGAAGATATTTGTACTTTTTTGGATTTATATATTTCATTCTTACTTACGTTTATATTTTCAGCTTGTTCCTTTCGTCAGAGAACATATGGCACAGGGCCTTGTTAATGGGGTACTCAATTAAACTTGAATTCACTCGTGTTTGCAGTTTGAATGGTTTTCATTTGGTCATGGGTTTATATAGAGTTCACTCCTGTCTTTTTCTAAGAGATTCTTATATTAGCCTGCTTTATCTCTCATTGGTCTTTGATATTTGATATGTTTTTCTTGTTGTCGTGTGTGTGTGTGTGTGTGTGTGAGTGGTTTCGGTATTCGGGGTTTACAGAACACCCAAACTCTTCTTTGACTTCGCGTTGGTAGCACTTGTAAACTATGGCTTCTGAAAGCGTACCAAATTACAGAGGACTTGTAC
The DNA here is from genome assembly GCA_963585895.1 of Sepioteuthis lessoniana. Taxonomy (NCBI): domain Eukaryota; kingdom Metazoa; phylum Mollusca; class Cephalopoda; order Myopsida; family Loliginidae; genus Sepioteuthis; species Sepioteuthis lessoniana. Next base: position 78,055,870 of record OY757919.1, read on the forward strand.
ACTGTCAAATCTTCTTTCTTTGGGCTTCTTGATTTTATGATAACCTTTTACGATTTGATTCACACGAGTTCAGATATAAACTTTTATTCTAAAACGAGTTGGTGGTGTTACATAATCAATCGGTTAGAATTATTTTTGACCAGCAGTATATATAGAAATTCGAATTAAGTAGTGAGTGGGAAGATGCAGTAGTCCAATCTGTTTGATAGACAACATTTGAACTCTAGGTCAATGTGAGACCACAGGTCTCGTCGGAAGTCTTCTTTTAAGAGACAAAAAGTTAGAAATTAGCCATTTTGAAACTCAACACAACAGGCTGAACAATTCATAATGCCCGCAATGATTCCCTGATTACACCGAGTGGGTAATGATTAAAACGATGACTATAAATAAAAATTAAAATGTGCTTATGAAATTGTAATCGTGTTGTCATTCCGAATCAACAATTGGAACAAAAACGGCAACTCAAAAAGGATATGAGAGCGACCAAAGCAACAAGAGGACCGACCAGAGAAAATACGAAGTGAAGCGAAGAAAAACTGTTATGAGGTGAGGAGATATGAGCTGACTGATCGTAGTATAGGCATAATATAGAAACGGTTGTTAGAACAGTATACAGCAGTAGTTGTAAGATTATTTAAGAATGTGACGGGGGACGTTCTCTCTATTTGACGGACAGGTGTATTTAAATAGAAGTGGCTATTTCTAGCAAAGAGATATCGGTAAAGCTGCCATTAATTCGCATCACATTCTTTCATTACTCGAGTCAATGAAAATGTGCAGGCAAACCTAAGAAGTAATCTGAAACTGAAAAGTAGTAATTAAATGGCTCACATTGCTGTTTCTATCAAGTGGTTTCTGAATACGGGTATGAATAAATCGCTGTTCTTTCACTAATTACTTGATTAATTCCAAGATCATTTTATTGTTTTTCACCCAGCAAATGAAACAGCATTTATTATGCAATATAAAAGACGTCTATAAAATCAGATATCCTTTTAATTTGCCAAGTGAAAGACGATGAAGTTGAGTTGGGGTGGATAAGACGAATTTCCTTGTTTTTAACATTCAAGAATCCATTGGCACCTTTTTGTGAATCGATATACTGACGCATTGGCATGAGATGAACTATATAATCGGGCATAATTGTTTAAATTCCGGCCAAATGTGTTTGCGCTCACCTTAGAGTAATGCCTTTTGAAAAAGCTATGAATAAATATATTCTTCTTCAACATGAATAAGACAGGGTTCCCTAGTTTTATGGAATAATTAGTCTTGGCGACTAAAGCTCTGAATGGGATTGGTCTAATTGTTTAAATACATATAAACCTTGATGGTTTATTAAATTTCAAAGCCATGGTAATATCTAACTCGTAGCAGAGGGAATGAGGGTGTTTATACCCTTCCCAAGAATGTTAGTTCGAAAGTCTACATTATATAGTAACTGAAGTTCGGACTTGCTTAGACCGATATTGCTCGTTAGCTACTACGCTCCGGTGAAACCTCCTAAATCTGAATAAAAAAACAGGAGGTAATTATGATTTATTACAATACTTTTTAATTTTTCATAATCAGTAAAACGGGAAAGTATAAATCTAAATTGAGAAGTTAAACATTTCTCCAAATTGGGAGAAAAAAAAGCTAAAAAATACACGTGATATTGATCAATGTTAGCTGAAAGTGTATTGGCAGTGTTGAAATATTTTATACAAGCAAAACAATTAAAGGTTATTGAGGGAAAGGTTTAACATCTACTACCATACCATCAGTATCCACATTTAATGCCGTGGGACAACATTTTAAAATAGGATGCATGCTGGGTTTTATTCACTTCAGTAAATAATGCCTACTTACTGGATATAAAAAGTAAAAAGAATTGTATTGTCGCTGGAAACTTATTGTATTTAAAATATAACTTGCTTCTTGTATCTTTTGTAATATCCGTAAAGATACATCGGAGTGTCTCATGTTTTATCAATATCAGTATGAGCATATTTGGTTTTGTTTGGTTTCTTTCTTTAATGCCATATAAACCATCGTAGGTTATTTAATGACAAAGCCATCCATGAAGAAAACTATAGTGATATTTTGTAGCATATAGATGGGGTGAGACATTGAGTTCATGCTTTCCCCATAGGTATTAGTTCAAAACTGAATGCAATAGCGCGATTGGATTTCGTACACACTTACTTCGAGATTGCAGTACATCACGTCGGCCACAACGCCACATGTAATCTACCCCGGTTTTGGCATTAAATAACCCATCAAGGCTGATATGCCATGAAACAAAGTAATCAACGAAGCTTATTTTTGAGGTATATTGTGAAAGATTTGGGAAAACACGCTGAAAGTGGTTCACAATCTTTTTTTCCTCTTGGGTGCAAAGGAAAATAGCAGAATCCAAAGATGCATTTGAATTTTCCGCCTGTGTGTATATCTCTTAGTAGTAATTTACCTACGGTAATATTTGGAGGAATTCGATTGACGCCGTACCAAAATTGTACCCTTGTAACTGTAGTTTTTATGGGAAATTTTATGACAGTCTAGTAAAAGTGGTAAGAATAAGAAAACTGGAAAATAATGTATATGATATCATAACGACGTACATTTTAGATGTTCAATCTCTGATTCCATTAAAAATATTAAATTTAAGTTATCCGTGAATCCAGTATTTAATGGCATAGAAATTGTAGTGTAAAATGCTAAACTCTATTTTTTTCCCGATTTGTCTTGTTTATTTCAAATTCCTTTTTTTTATCATTTGCTTGCTTCCTCAATTATAAAGCTGTCAATTCTTATATAAAAAAAAAAAGTTGATCTTATTCTATTCGTAACATGTTTACGAATACGAGGTAAGCACTTAATTTTTTTTTCTTAAATAATGAAATTAAATGGTAATTATACAATAATAGCCCCAGTCTCCGAAATAGCTAAACTATTATCAGTATCTTAAAAAATATTTCTTCTATGTTTATGTAAGCAATATTTTTAAGAAGCAAAAAAATGTTCACAGTTGAGATCAACAACATATGGCTTATTATTCTATATGATTTTTTCTTGAATATTTTTTGAGATGTTAATAACACACACACACACACACACACACACACACACAAACCAAAACTTAGCGTTACAAAATAAATGACTAACGATTATATATGTGTGTGTGTGTGTGTGTGTGTATGTGTTTGTGAGAGAGTTCATGTGTACACGAGCTGTGTCGGATAAGTAACAAACAATGTATTTAATTTTCAAAAACAAACTACATGATTTTATCTTCATAGTAATGTTATATAATTAAGGAATGATTTTTTTTATCTTAATCATTTTTCGTTAAATATATTTTATCATTCAGTTTGGTAGGGCTTTGAACAATTCGAGTCTCTTAGTTTAGGGCATGGTCATTGGGTACAGTTTTACGCTCATGCGCAAAGGATATGACAATCACCATCGTCATAATAAACCCCAGACATGAAATGAGGCTGGAGTGTGGATGACGTCATACCCGGAAGAGATGGTCCTGAGAATTTGAGTATTTTGAAAAAAGAGTCAGTTGAGGTTGGACCATTGATTTGAGAAGCTGAGTTCCTGCCACTGAGGCAGAGAGTTGAGTTCCTGCCATTGAGGCATAGAGTTGAGTTTTCTATCATCGCAGTGGTGGTTAGGTTTTTCGGGTCTCGACCGGCGGAGATGAATTGAGATCGTAAACATCACAAGATGCACCGCGGGTTGAGGATGGTTAGCATAGTAAGAATTGTGTCTCTCTCCACGTGACGAAGAACCGAAGCCAGACGTTAATAAACTGTTCGTACCTGAAACAACAGAGTCCACCTATGTTCTGCATTTGCATATGTATTTGTATTGTGTGTTTGCATATGTATACGCGCAGTATACAACAGTAACTCACCTAGAGATTTATGAAGTTTTTCGTCCTTTCCTACCAGAAATCTTTGTACTGCGCGAAAAATTCTTTTTAGATGCTCCTCAGCTTCGTCGTTTTAGCCTTTTTGATAGACACCACGTATTCAAAAAGGTTCTCTATGATGAGCCCCTTTAGTTCCTGGAACAGAAGAATTCAAATGGAGAAAGACGAGATTAATAAGGAAGTTGCCCCAGTACGGCGGTGTTTCTTTCGACCAGTACATCCCGTCTCGTTACTTTTCTGACATGGCCAAATCTTCGGTGATATTCATCCCAACACGGTCTTATTTCATGCCAAGCTGACGTGTGATCAGTAATCAGACGATCGCCATACACCACCTGCCTTACTAAATCAACGTTGAGCCCAGTCCAGCTTGTGGAAGGCCTCCCGTTCATTGAGTTATCTTTTGCCGAAGTATTTCAAGTGCTTGTGACAGAGTTTTCCAAAATCTGATGAAAAAATGACTTTTATCTGTTCCTCAATGTTTATAGACAAACGATCCCCGCCAAAACAGAAGTGTAAGCAAAATCACGTGAAAAATGCAATGTGTTTGAATGCTAAGATTACAGTTATACAGTCCCAAGATAACATGTTGGATGATAACACAATTCACTGATTCCTCATTTATCCATACATGACAAAAAATCCACACACGTTTCTTGCCAGAAAGACCTCGAATATATATATATATATATATATATATATATATATATATATATATATATATATATATATATTCTAGATAGCCGATGGTGGGAATAATTCTATTTAAGAGTTTCTGTTTTTAAAAACCATGCAATTAAAAATTCAACAAAGAATTCAATGATAAATTAAAATACAGAGCAAATAATTCCATATAAAAGAAAATTTTTAAAAATTACTCATATTTGTTTCCGGTAATATTTATTTCTGCAGACCCTTGCAGATGTAATATTTAAGAAATAAAGATTCACATGGAAAAATATAATCACAAACACTATGAGTGATCTTGGATGGTATATATATATATATATATATATATATATATATATATATATACAATATTTTAAAATTTGCTCTCGTGAGGATCTGCAAGAGTAACCTCAGTGTCATGCGTTTTTTTTTTTTCTTGTTTTATCATCATTTTCTTTCATCTTTGAACAATATCAGAAATTGCACAGCATTTCCATTGATAAAACACTGTAACTATTGAACGGATTTAAGACGTTTCCTATGTTAATGTTAAACATAATATATATATATATATATATATATATATATATATATATATATATTTCATCATACACTCCTGACGCTACCGAGCAGCTTTTGCCACCGGATAGGGTATTTAAAAGAAATATATATCTATGTATACACAAGATCAACTAAAAGCGGACATTACATTGAACGTTCGTTCATCTTCATTTTGGTGCAGTTTGTGATTTAAAAATGCGTTTACTTACGGCCGTTAGATGTCATAGCAACCATTTCTTGATTTTGCGTAATTACACGAGATAGGTGGTTCCGCGTGTATAACATTCGTGTTGAAATCCTTTCTATATCCGTTATCTATTCGGTTCGTTTTCTTTCATTTATGCGTTACTGCCCAAAGGCACTCGAGACAAACGTCATATATAATTCCGCTAAAAGATTTTATTTGTTGATCAATGGGCCCTCAAGATGGCTGGTGAGTAAAAAGAAAGCTCCTGCTCTAAGTTTGTCCAGGTAGCCATCTGATTACCTTTGGGTCACTAAATTCTTGGCTTGCAAAAAATGTCTCCAGGACGCTGATGGTCAGCAATGGGCTCGTGAATACTGAGGGGGTAAACCTGATTCATAGGCCCATCATTCGATTTACATTCTCTGGCAGGAGAATTACGTTCTTTGCACCAGCACGCCTTGTGGATTCGTGATCCTCGCAAGCTGTTGAATTTTCTGCCGCAATCACACGTTGTAGCCGGGTACATATCCAGATCGTTACCGTATGAGCAAGTAAGATGGGTGATATATTCTCCCTCCCCGCTACAGACACCCTGAGGGCATTTTTCATATTATGAAAATATTTCCTACATGGTTAAGAGCAAGTCTACTTAGGTTTCACCGAACGGCTCTTCAGGATCACTCTAGCCAGTGTGATCCGGAAGAGCCGAATGTTGAAACCTACGTAGATTCGCTCTCGGCGATGTAGTTATTATTTTCATAATATTAGCTCTATCTTATATACTGAGCACTTTATTACGTTTTAGCTTAGCTAATACAGTGGGTGTTTTTTCTTTTGAGTAGACATACGTGTTGCTTGATTATTTTCAAGTAGCACGTGTGTTTTTTTACGAATTTTCTTTAAATACAAATATTAGAGGGCCTTATTCAGTACAAATTGAATAAACATTTTTAAACTTATCATTCATCTAAATGGTCCTCTTTGGGTGGGAGAGAGATAAAGGGGTGCATACCACTGCTAAGAGTATTAGTCCGAAATTAAACATTAAGCACTTTAGCCATAACGCCACTGAGACTCTTGCTCTGTTAAATATTGAATAATGGTAACTATGTAACATTATCAGATATATATATATATATATATATATATATATATATATATATATATATATATATTCTTGGTCCAGTTAAACCGGAGTTGGGAGTAATTCTATCAGGACAAGAAGTTATTCATGAATGAATATTTAAAATTTTCCTGGTGTAATTTTCACAGATTTCGGAAATATATATATATATATATATATATATATATATATATATATATATATTATCTAACTTAGTACACCCGATTTTTTGGCGAGTCGACGTTGGTCAATGGCTAACTTGCTTAACTCTCATTTCCTCGTAAGTGAGTATGATTTCCAGTGTTCTCATCAAGTTCATTTTTGAAAATAATGAACCACCTTATCTCTCGAGTTATGGTTTAAATAGTAATACTGCTGTTCTTCCAAAAGTTTTGCTTTAGCATTAAATAACCAACAAATTTGCTTTGGTTTGGTTGTTTAACGACATATCCAACTTTGTATGTTATTTAATGCGAAAACCATCCTTCTGGAAGAACAGTAGCATCAAATGTTGAAATCAAACCCTACCAGCAATCTTTTTAATGATTAGATTATGTTTTTCTTCTAAAGCAGCGACACAAGGATTCTATTTTTCTCAGAAAAGACTGTACAATCGAAAAGGTTATTATAAGATTTTACTATCTTCTCCTGAAGAAGAAGCTAGACGGCGATTATGAAAGAATGTTGAGAGCAATATTGAACAAGGCACCAACTATACGGTCACCTATCACCTATCACGAAAACTATCCAAGCCAGACGAACCAGACATGCCGGGCACTGCTGGAGAAGCAAGGACGAGCTCGAAAGTGGTGTACTCCGGTGGACCCCCGCATATGGCCTATCAAAAGCAGGACGGCCAGCTCCAACATACATACAGCAGCTATGTAATACGGGATGTAACCCTGAGGACCTGCCAGAGGCGATGAATGATAGGGAGACGTGGAGAGAGAGGGTCAGGGATATCCGTGCTGGCTGCACGACATGATGATGATGATGATTTTGATTGTGTAGATTATTTAAACTGATATACATATATATATATATACTTTTATTCAGAGAGTTTTGCCACTGCATAGTTTGATAAGAAATAATGCTTAACAATATCCGTTTTTATTAAATGATTTGGAATAATGCAAAACCTGGGATGGGTGTTCAACGATAAACTTTTTTTTTATTTAAAAAAATGCTGGCTGTATTTATTTATGGGTGATATATATATATATATAATGGTTTTCTTCTTTTCCTTGGTATAATGAGAGAAAAATGTCGTTTCTATAAAAAAAGAAAAAAAAAGAAAGAGAGCTAACAAATCAATCATTAACTTCCTAAGGATGACTTTAAAAATCAGAAACACGTGAAGAATCCCATTCATCTTGGGCTGTAGAATACACCGACTATATCTTTGCAGAGGGGTAAGACTCTTCCAAGGAGTGTCCTAGTTATGACACTGAACCATCAGATGGTGAGGCTCCAGTAATGCTGGAGCTTTGAGTTATATGGAGTACGTTTTTCTTGCCATCACTATCAGGTCCACTCTGTCCTGGAGTGGTAGCAACTGTTATGGTCCTATGTATGCGTCAAATAGAACTAAACCTTTTTGAAATAGAACTGTTTTCGACATTTAAACTGTGTACTCATGTTAAACTGAATCGTTTGAAATAGAACTGCATTCTTTTGCAAATCTGAATTGTTTGAAATAGAACTCTTTATAAGTATAAAACTGGATATGTCATTAAATGACCCACAATGGTTGATATGTAATATAACCCAACTAAACCAAACTAAAATTCACTAATGGCCCATTGATTTTGTTGCAATATATATATATATATATATATGTGTGTGTGTATTGCAATATATATATATATATATATATATATATGTGTGTGTGTGTGTGTGTGTGTGTCTGTCTGTGTGTGTGTGTGTGTGTGTATGCGTGAGTGTGTGAATACGATGGACAATCGGTAACGTGACATTTTTTGTAAAAAGCCAAATAATTCTGTTTTCAGATCTTTTTTCAAAGCTCTATGTTGTTTCAAATGGATTTATAGCAAACCATTTGATATTTATATAAAAAAATAACGTTTTCGTGAAAAAGTTTAACAAATGGACTAAATGTGGATTCGCCACTATAAGCCTGATTTGAAAAAACAGTCCGTGGAGTGGAAAAAGGCTGCCTCTTCGGTAAATAAAAAAGTTCTCGGTGCAAGATTCAGAAATTAAGATCATAATCTCAGTGTTCTGGGACATGGAATCATACGTTTCTATCGATTTTCTTGAAATAATTTCCAGTTGCGTACTCCTTGAGTAATGTTATTTTAATGTATTGCAAGAGATTCGTATATATATATATACATTTTACCGTCACATTGGTCTTGTGGGTAGAATGTTCGCCAATGGTCCGGGAGATCGGGGTTCAATCCCAGGTTGAGTCATACCAAAGACTCAAAAAATGGTACTTGATGCCACATTGCTTAAGTCTCAGTATTATAAGATACAGATCAAGGGTAAACTAGAGCAATCCAGGGAAATGAGTTACACCCTCCCCTACACCTCAGTGTAGTAGCTATTGAAAAGGGAACCTTCTGGTCGTCGTTGATTACAGTCGCGAACTTTATTTACTTATATATATATATATATATGTATCGAAAGAGAGAATGCCTAATTTTATCATTATATTGTGCATTTTTTTTTATTCTGCTGTTTATAGTCTATATTCGCATTGATATAATTGAAGAAGAAAATCAGATAAATATCTGTACTGATTCACTCTTTCTAAACATAATAACTTTTAGCTTTCACTGAAGATCAATTGAAAAATAACCTTTTCACTATTCCAGCATTCTCATCAGTATTGTCCCTCATTTGACATCTTTGTCATCCTTTTTTAGAAAAGAATCCTAATTCATAATATTATTGTGCTTATTCCTTTTCTCCCTTCAGGCATCAATACTGTTCCTATTCTTACTTTTAAATAATTCCTTGTCTTTCTACGAGGATCATTAAATAAGAGAATTAATTTTATTTTCATTGTGGACTTTCAAAAGGATTCCCATCATTAAATGTTTTCAGACTTTTTTCGCATATACACTTTTATTTATAATACACACATGAAACTTTAGTTCCCTTCGAAGTAATCGCCTCCGGCTGCAATACACTTGTTGTATCGTCCCAACAACTTCTGGAACGCCCCATGGAAGTTCTCTTGTGTGAGCGTGCCAATGACCTTCGTCACAGCCTCTGTTATCTCCTCAATTGTCTCATAACGACAGCCTCTGAGCTTAGGGAATAACCGAAAGTCACAGGGAGCAAGGTCTGGACTATAGGGAGGTTGAGGAACTGTCTTGATGTCCATCTTGGTCAAATAGTCTGTGACCAGGATGGAGTTGTGGACTGGTGCATTGTCCTGGTGGAAATGCCACTGACCCGATTTGAACAGTGCTGGCATCTTCCGAATGAATCTCTTCCTGCACTCCCTTAAAACCTCAACATACAAACCCTAAACCTAATCCTAACCAATCAACTTTGGTGTATAGACTTCCTCACTCCTCCCAAACCTCTCATCACCTCTCACAGACTCCCTGCCTTCCTTGAATCTCTTATGCCACTCAAAAACTGATGCTCGATTCATGCAAGAAGGTCGAAAAGCATTCTGAAGCATTCCATACGTTTATGTGGCATTTTTTGCAAGTTTAAAACAGAATTTTATTGCATATCGTTCTTCTAAAGTGTCCTCGCGTCCACATTGCATTTTTGAAATTCACCAGCTGTGACAATTAGGCTTTAGTAGGGTGTATTCCAATTACTGATGTAGCTGTTCTGTTGAACCTGAAATCATTAAAATTTGTCAGTCATCTGATAAGATGTATAGCAATAACATTGAAATTTCAAGAGTCTAAAACATTTTAAATGCCTGTATAAAAAAGTCTGAAAACTTATTGAAAGCACCACGTATTTCCTTCTCTCGAATAAACAGATAACAACTTAATCGATGAACGTTTAAAATATCATGACCAAAGCAGTTTACGTTATTTTGCGAGAAGAGCTCGTTGTTTTCTGTGATAAGTAACTACATTCATAAAGTTAAATTGGTTTTATTTAATCTAACTTTTATCACTTTATATAGCGTAATCCATATTTAGTAAACTAAAATAAATCCATCCAAGTGAGATTATGATGCAAGAATATGTAATGTGAAAAGGGTATTTGTTTTTCTGATGCATTTTACATCGTTTGATTAGATCGTTTTAAAAAACGATATCGTACTGCATAAAATCAAGGTTATAAAAATATTTGAAAATCCGTTGTATTTCTTTCGTTTGCTTAAGATTAAATCACAGCCAAAATGTTTACTAAATTAAATTGAATTAAAATTTGAATGCAAAAGAAAAATGCATAAATGAATAAGTAAGAAAGTAAATAAAAAAATTGATTTTATTAAATCGACTTTCTAATATTTTTGGCTGGAAATTTTTGTCGACATTTACATTTAGAATTTATAGTATTTTTATTAATAATAAAAGTTATCTGTTTTCTAATTTTTCAATAACCTTCTTCCCTTGTTGAGCTTATTATCATAAAAATCTGACATTATGAAACAATCGTAGAGATTTTTAAATCTACGCGTGGAAAATAAGATTTATGAACTATGGAATTTCCACAAGTTCTTCTTCTTCTTCTTCTTCTTCTTCTTCTTCTCTTTTTTAGTCAACATTTTTGTTTAACCACTTACTTAACCTTAACATTAGACATATCATTACTACCATCACTTCTTCTTTTCCCACATTTTCGTCCTCTTCCCACACCTCTTCTTCTTTGTGAGTCTCTTTCCTTCTTTTCGTTTCATCTTTCTCTTTTCCCTCTTATTTTCATTCTGCTTTCTTCTTCTTCTTCTTCTTCTTCTTCTTCTTCTTCTTCTTCTTCTTCTTATTATTATTATTATTATTATTATTATTCACTCATTAGAGCTTTTCACATCAGCGATAGCCGATGGTTTTTCACTGAAGTCTGAGGGACAGCAAGTCTCCTCAAGTCTCCAGGACTCATCTTAGTATTCTGGCAGTTTTCAACAACGCTGTGGTTTGGATGGTCTCCACTCGTCCGCCAACCTCCAAGTCCTCTAGTCCCTTTAGTAATCCCTTAGTTACTGTTCCAAAAGCACCAATTACAATTGGTATAATTGTCACCTGCATGTTCCACAGTTTTTTCAGTTCGATAGCAAGGTCGAAGTACTTATCCTGCTTTTCATATTCTTTCAGTTTTATTCTTTGGTCTGCCGGGACAGCAAAGTCGACTATTTTGCAAGTTCTCTTTTTTTTGTTGATTATTATTAAGTCTGGTCTCCTGGCCGAGATTAGGTGATCAGTTTGTATATTAAAGTCCCATATGAGTTTATGCGTGGCAATCCTTGAGAGTTTTTCACATCAGCATTAGCTGATAATTTTTCACTGGAGTTTGAGTGACAGCGAGTCCCCGTAGGTCTCCAGGACTCTTATCAGTATTGTGGCCGTTCTCAACAATGTTGTAGTTTGGATGGTCTCTACTCGACCTCCAGTTTCGAAGTCCTCCAGTCCCTTTAATAGTCATTTAGTTACTGTGCCGAATGCACCAATCACGATTGGTATAATCCTCACCTTCACGTTCCATAGTTTTTTCAATTCCCTACTAAGGTCCAGCTACTTATCTTTTCACTTTCTTTCAGTTTTATTCTGTGGTCAGCCGGGACAGCAATAGCCAAAACCTTGCAAGTTCTCTTTTTTGTTGTTGATTACTAAGAGGTCTGTTCTTCTGGCCGAGATTAGGAGATCCGTTTGTATGTCAAAATCCCCTTGTAGTTTGTGCGTGCTATTTTCCAGGACAGAAGCTGGGTTGTGCATATACCATTTCATCGAATGGTCAAATTTAGATTTCTTGCACATTTCCCAGTGGATCACCTTGCCCACCTAGTCATGTCTAGTCTTATACTCCTTCTATGCTAATTTGCTGCATTCGCTTATTATGTGATTGATGATTTCGTCCCTATCACCACATAACCTACATTTGCTATTTTCTTGCGTCTTATTCTCATTTTGATTTGATTGGTTCTTACGGCGTTGTCCTATACTGCTATTAGGAGAGATTCTTTTTCTCTTATAAAGTTTCATTTTCTTAGTCACGTCCAGGTTTTCTCGTCCGAGATGTTGTTTATTAGTCGATGTTTATTATTATTATTATTATTATTATTATTATTATTATAATTTACTCCTTTAGAGTTTTTCACATCAGTGTTAGCTGATGGTTTTTCACTGGAGTCTGGGTGACAGCAAGTCTCCTCAAGTCTCCTGGACTCGTCTCAGGATTCTAACTGTTCTGAGCAATGCTATCGTTTGGATAGTCTCTACCTGTCAGTCAACTTCCAAGTCCTCCAGGCCTTTTAATAATCATTTAGTTATTGTGCCTAACACACTAATCACAATTGGCACAATCGTTACTTTCATGTTCCACAGCTTTTTCAATTCTTTAGAAAGGTCGAGGAACTTATCTTTCTTTTCACTTTCCTTTAGATTTATTCTGTGGTCCACCGGGTCAGCAAAGTCGGCAATTTTGCAGATTCTCTTTTTTTTTGTTTATTATTATAAGGTCTGGTCTTCTGGCCGGGATTAGGTGATCCGTTTGTATGTTAAAGTCCCATAGGAGTTTATTCGAGTTATTTTCTAGGACAGGTGCTGGGTTGTGCATATACCATTTGTTTTTATAGTTGAATTGAAATTTCCACCACATTTCCCAGTGGATCACCTTGCCGATCCAGTCGTGCCTTGCCTTATACTCCCTCTGTACTGATTTGCTGCATTTGCTTATTATTATTATTATTCTCCTTGCGAGTTTTTCATACCTATTTTAACCCTGCTACATAGTCTGGAACGAATAGCTGCTGGCATAGGCCTCCATATCATCACCCACAAGACGGAATACATGTGCAACATATTGACCTTCGACCCATCCGTCAGTCCAAAAAAAGGTGCATCCGGTCGAAGATATCAAGATATAACCCCGACCCTGTACGGGTTAAATTCGGTGCAATTGCGACGCCCACGGGAAGCGGGTGGATGTCAAACAATTATATAACCGAGTGCCACAGACCGTTCGAGTTAGATGGTGTCAGTTAGTTGGAGTTCGAGTTGCAGTTCGAAGAAGTGAGAACCAGCTCCCAATAGAGGGCTTAGGCCCTTAGGACCCCCGGTTGACCAGCCCAGCAAAATGAGAAAGAAGTGCTGCTAAAGACAGAGGAACTTGGGGTCAATATGTTGCAGTCTGTTCAGTCTCCAACTCACCTCTCACACATAACTCTGTCGCAACCCTTTCGCAACCCTTTCAAAAAAAGTGTGAGGGGTATATTTTTTTAAAAGAACTGTGTTCGTTCGTCATTATTGTTGATTTTGTTTCTGCATATATATGTATACGTATAGTTGGATCACGGCTATACAACACATGTGCTTTAATCTAAGAGGCGACATTTCCACACTAAACGGTACTTCTTTGAAACTAGTAGACAAGTTCACCAACCTAGGAAGCGCTGTCTCATCAACCGAGACTGACATCAATACTCGACTAGCAAAGGCATAGACACCTCTCGATTGGCTATCGGTTATATGGAAGTCAGACCTGACAAATAAAATGAAACACATTTTTTCCAAGCAGCGGTCGTGTCGATATGGCTATATGGATGAACTACATGGACGCTAACTAAACATATGGAGAAAAGGCTTAACGGCAACTACACAAGAATACTGTGAGCAATATTGAACAAGTCCAGGAGGATTCACCCCACAAAGCACTAGCTATACGGCTACCTATCACCCATTACGAAAACTATCCAAGTTAGGAGAATGAGACATGCGGGACACTGCTGGAGACGTAAGGACGAACTCATGAGTGACGTACTCCAGTCGATATCTTCTTATGGACGAGCAAAGGTATGAAGATCAAGTGAAACCTATGTACAACAGCTCTTTGCCGATAGAGGATACAGCCTTGAAGACCGACCGGGCGCGATGGGCGATAGAGAGGTGTGGCGGGAGAGGTTCAGGGATATCCGTGCTGATGGCGGGAGAGGCTCTGGGATATCCGTGCTGATGGCGCGACATGATGATGATGGTGATTAACGGATGGTTTTTCATGAAGTCTGAGAGTAAGTCTCTTTTTATCTTCAGGAAATTCTGAACATTTTAGCCAATTCTAACTGTGCGATGGTCTGGATGATCCCGATCTTTCCTTTGATCAATAACTTTTGCTTATTTGATTTATATATTATCCCATTTTTAGTATTCATAATGTTTACATTTGTAATAACTGGTGGGTTTGACTTTATTTCAAATGACCGTAAATCCTGTCAACAATTCTGCATTCTTTTCATTATTGAATTGACTGTTTGCCATATTGTCACCAGAGATGTTTTCAGTCTTCTTAATGTTATATTTCCGTATTGTCAAAAATCTAATAAAACATGGCAAATTAGGTAAATTATATTAATGAAATTAAATGTATCTTATTTTATTAATTTCCAAAAAATAAAAACATAAAAAATCAAAAAATGACACCATTAATATTCTTGGTCAATATTTCAATCATTAAAACGTCGCTTTTTGGGAAATACCCTCTTTCTATTTTATACTGGAAAGCATAATGGGACGATATCCATGTAATGATTTAAGAAAATGACATTAATTTGCACAAGATCACGAAGATAATTCTTCAAAATTTAGCTGAAGAACGAGTTACTAGTATCAAAAAGAAGAATAAGGTAATAACAGCAATACAGTTTCCCAAATGAAAAGACTTGTAATGGGAGCTATAGAACCGACAAGCGAGGCAAAGCCTTGTAAATTTCTAGTTATCTTTGACTACCGTAACTTTCGATAACAGTAAAAGACTGGGGAATAACATAAGGGAGACGAGACATGTACGAAATGAATAAAAGAAAGTCAGCTTTATACAGAGAATAGCCGTTATCACATAATGTAATTCGATTGTTGAGTTTTTCGTTGAGTTTCCTGTTGCTGCTTCCTTGTGAACATTCAGAATCTGCTTGAAGTTTCTGTTGCGGCTATGCAGTCATTGTTTGATATATCTTCGGAATTTCTGATACATGAATTAATTTTTTCTGACTGCTCCGTCAAATAAACCTTCTTAAATTGAGAAAACTTTCTCGACTCGGCTCAGAAATCAACTTTCTTGGTTTGAGTGAGAATGAAAGGAAATGGCTGTACAGTAAAAAAGGCTTGAAGCAGACGATACACCGCGCAAACTTTTACTGACGCAAACAACGCAGATGACATAGCGCTTCTGGAAAATATACCAGCCCAAGCCGAATCCCTGCTGCTCAGTCTGAAGCAGGTAGAAAGTTACATTGGCCTCCAAGTTAATGTAGACAAAATAAAGGACATGCGTTTTAATCAAAAAGGAGACATCTCGACTCTAAATTTTGGTTCTCTGTAATTTGTGGACAAGTTCACATAGCTCAACGATATACGACTGGCAGAGGTATGAGCTGATTCGATTGGTTATCGATCATATGGAAGTCAGACCTATCCGATAAAATAAAACACGATTTCTTCCAAGCAGCAGTTATGACAATTCTACTTTATAAATGCAGCACATCGATGCTAGCGAAGTGTAGAAAAAAAAGCTAGACGGGAACTGCACAAGAATGCTGCGAGGCATATTCAAAAAATACTGGAAGCAAAATTGCAGCTGAAAAACACTTACCCTCCATCTCTAAAATCATAAAGACATACGGGACACTGCTGGAGAAATAAGGAGGAACTTAAAAGTGACGTTCTCCGATGAACCCCTTTACAGGAACAGGCAAGTGTTGGCCGACCAACAAGAACTTATCTACAAAAGATCTATATGGACATAGAATCTTCTCTTGAAAATTTACCGGAAGCGATGTAAGATGGAGATGAATGGGGAGAGAGAGAGAGAGAGAGAGAGAGAGAGAGGGGGGGAAGCGAGTTAGATAGAGAGAGAGAGAGTCAGGGAAATCCATGCTAGCAGCACGATATGATGACTATTATTAAGTATTTGAAACCATACAACACTGTACACACTATAATTAAACAGAAATAATTAATTGAAGGGAAATAATAAATAGTATTAGATAGCAATTCTTTAAACCATATATTTGTATGGAAATTACTTGTATCAGATTGGAATAATTGAAAACATATGACCATGTGCACAAATAACTTAGGAAATAACTACACAAAAATATAAATATAGATATTCGATGAACGCAATTCCCAAACATTGAGGCATAAAATAACTCTAAATGAATTTACATGCCGTTAAAATTAACCAATTCATCAGTACACTTGTATCAAGGGCAATTATATCAAAGCTAAAAAAATGCTCCAGTCAGATTGTTACATATTGACCTTTGACAAGCCGGTTAAGTTTATGGATTTCTAAACAGGATGTGCAGCTTTGTCTTAAGGTAAACTGAATACGGTGGAAATACCACGTGAATCGCGTAGGAAAGATTACGTAAGCGTCCGAAAAATATATGAATACGGAAGTTTTTTTCCTCAAGCAGTAGAGAAAGTGGTGGGAGAGAATAGTCACGTCGTTTTGGGTGGTGTGAGGGAGGGCAGGGCCCGGATTGTAGAATGGAGAAACAATGCTCTCTGAAGAGGTACCTCAACCTAGTGTAAATTTGAAAATATCGTATGTTAGCTGTTCCTGACCGACTGTCTCTCTTTCTCTCTCTCTCGTTCTCTCTCTGTCTGTCTCACTCTCACTCTCGTAGCCATTTCAGCCTTTCGTAAATAAAAAGAGATTTTATAATTTTTCATACATAAGTGGTATTGTATTTCCTTCTGCGGATATATAACAACATAAAAAGATTACGCCATTATAATCATGGTCAATCTCATCATACCTTAATATAGCAGGTTTATTCAAAGAATATCATTTATTAATCGATTTCCACGGTATTTCAACCGGTTTTGGTTTATTTTCGGCTAAGACTTTAGATGATCGGGTTCGTTGTATATTCATATTAATATTTTTCTTCATTTATTTCTGATGAATTTTTTTCTTGCAAACAGTTATATAAAATGAGTGTTCTTATCTTTTACAAGTATTTTTACACAGCTGCATGGTGTCGAATTTCCCTTCTGAAATGCTAATAATATTTACAAGTAATTATTTCTGTTAAATAATGGTCATTGGTGTACACACCGTTGTATGGCTTCAAGTTCCGAATAAAAACCCTTAGTAAACAATAATAACTTCGAGTAACTATTCTTAAATCAAATAATTTACAGTTGTAGGGTATCAAGTATTCCAATACAATACAAATAATTCTGAAACACATTTTTTCGACTAACAGGTGCTACCAGTACTTGTCAGAGTGGACCTGGGATTAACCGTAATGAAAGGTTACCTCAATTTCTCCAGATCTCCCGAGGTAGAGACTCACATTTAGATGCAATTTATTGTCATAAACAAGACAGCCGTTTTTCTTTTTTTCTTTTTTGGTGGGTTATCTTACCCCACTTCAAATGATATAGTCAGTATATTCTTAGCCATATCGACCTGATAGCGGCTAAAAAGAATCTACGAACTGATACGACAGACTAGAGAAGGTTAGAGGAAGAAAATTGTGTCAGTGACTTGTGTAAATATTTCTAACGTAACAGACTGTCCTTTGAATCATAAAGTGCAAAATGCTCCGGGATCAATCACGATGTCCAGTTAAGAAAACTGGATTTTATCATCATGAACACGGTAAAGAAAATCTGCCAGAATGAAGACGAGGTAGTGCCAAAACACTGAAGGGAAAAAAATGAAAGAAAACGAAATTATGCCAAGACTTCGATCACCATCAGAGAAAACTGTGTAACATGATAGATAGAGTCACATCCATCCTACACTTAAAGCAATGCCAAAATACTGTAGGCTATAGGGTTTTAATTGAAAATTTGAAACAACATCAATTGCAAGTGGTTTGAAGAGATTTGCTATCAATCGGGGACAACCACTGAACATCTTTTGTAAATAGGAAAAGAAAGATTATTGTCACTAAGATCATTTGTTATAGATTTCATGCCACTGAATTATTTAATTTGGAAATGTACGGAAGGCTACTGAATTACAAAGCTGTAAAAAAGATAAACTACCTCATGTGATGAATGATGTTAGGATTTTTTGCCGAAAAGGAAAAGAATTAGAATCCGTAATTAAAAAGTATTAGAATCTTCAACCCAGTTATAGGAATGAAATCTGGGATTGAAAAATACGACCTGCGTATAATTAAAAAGGTAAAAAAGATACAAGTGAAAGAAGAGAACTTCCCGGCCAGGAAACATCAGAACACTTGGAGGAAAATAAATCTTCAAATATATGAAAATATTAGAATCTTATGCCATCAAACAAAGGGAGATGAAAGAAAAAGTAAGAAAGAAGCACATTAGAAGGACAATACAACTTCTTCAAACCGAATCTGGCGGCAGATATCTAAAGAAGGAATAGATACCAGGGCTGTTGCTCTTGTTCGATACTCTTAACCCTTCTTAAACTAGGCAAGGCAGGAAATTAGACAGTAGGAACATAGAACAAGGAAATTGATAAATATGCAAAAAGCCTTACACTCGATGGATAACATAGATAGACTATGTGGCAAGGGAGGAAGAGGACTGGCAAGCATTGACGACTGCGTGGATGAAGCTATGCAAAGACTCAAAAATATTTCAAAAAACAAGAGCAATGATATATAGATTACAAAAGACAGAGGCAATAATAACCACAATCTTTTTTCAAAATAAGGAAATGAAAAATTGGGAGAAAAATGAGTTTAATGATACTTTAGGAGGCAGACTAAGGAGATATGGCCAAATTAGTAAAGTGTCCACCAATGAACCGGAATACCTGGGTTCAATCCCTAGTCGAGTCATACCAGAGACTAAAATAACGGTACTTGATGCTGCCTTGCTTAACACTCAGAATTATAAGGAACGGATCAAGGGTAAAGTAGAGCTATGTAGGAAAAAAAGTAGCGCCCTCCCCTACACCTCGGTCTAGTAGTTATTGAAAAGGGGGCCTTCGGGTCACCCTCGACTACTGTCGCCAAATTTACTTATTGTTATAAAGAAGAAACTTAAAGAGAGAAACTTATCTCTAAGAATACAAACCCACAATAATGACACACGGACTAATTATATCAAAGCAAAAATTAGTGAAACAAAACAGAATAGAAAGTGAAATGTTCTCAGGGTGGTATCCTTGTTTGGCCGTACCAGGAATTTCCTTGAACAACCGGGATCAATCCAATATCTACCCACGTTGGGATTTATTATCAGAACAGTGAATTAACCACTTACATTTTTAGCAACTAGACAGATGCCTCCGCCCAGTTAGGTTTGAGAGAAAAAAAACTATGATCAAAAGACCAAAGCAGCACGGCTTTACGATGATATTAGCGTTTAATGTGTATTATAGAAGTCGTCATTCATTAACATTTTACACTGTACAATTTTTTCAGAGACCAATAGATATAACTTAATTCCATCTACCCCACCCGGGTGTATATCACCGAATATTGTTCAGAATATTGTACCGGATCTAGTTTTGATTAACAAGGATAAAAGAAATGGTCATTTATTGACTCCACTCAAACTCCAGTGAAAATCCATCAGCTAAAGTTGACGTGAAAAACTCTCAAGGAGTAAATAATAATGATATTAATGATAATTACTTAGACCTTGCCCGATAATTAAGAATGCTGTGGAAAATGAGGGTGTTTAAATGTTTAAAAAAAATTTGTATTCAATTGTATCGGTTGCAAAATACCTTAAGAAACAACTATACTAAAAATGTAAAGATTAACGCACGGTGAATACAATCACTTAACCTTTTGGCTTAAAATGAACCTTAATGATTCAACTGCCATTAAAATCAATCAATCACTCAATCCAAATCAGTGTTAAGGATCTTGTAACATATACTTCATATGCGACTGGTAGACCTGTAAAATTTCCTCTTCCCCACCGTTTATATCAAACATTTCAGAAGCAATGATATACAATTATTGTAGATTCTAACTCCGAAAATGAAATTCGACGTATAGAAATGTTTTATAAAAGTGAAAACGAGAATTTTCATTGGATAAAAATATCATGCCAGATAGTAAGTTCAGAAGTAAACTGAATCCATTGGTTGCATGGGATTCATTAATATTAAATTTACAGATCTTTCTTGGGTTTCATGGAGTTAAAATCGATGCTGATTTAATAAACAAACAAAGCAACAAAGAATGAAATGGCATTGAATTCTTATCTCGATTTTTCCACTTAATCTCCACAAGATAAATTAACACAGACAAAGACTCTTCTATAATCGTTGGTAGAAAAATATAATGAAAGACGGAACAGAATTAGATTAGGTTTTATTTGGCTTTTTTTCATTAATGGCATATCAAACTTCGTTGTCTTTTTAATGCCAAATCCATCTTAGTAGAAAGGGCAATAATGGTGCTATTTGAGCCAGAGTTGGGGTGATAAGGGGTTCACACCTTTCAAAGATAACCTTAGTGAAGTACGAACTTGCTTACAACAATGACTTATTCGTTAGCCCCGATGCCTCACGAACCGCTTTGCAGAATTAGATTCGGCTAAATGTAAAAGCTTGCTCTGGTCCATGCAAAACGGTGGAGAGAGAGAAAAAAGATGCTAACTTATTCGTTTGTTACTGTTTCATATGAAAACTTAATGTTTATTCTATGTCAACTTCAATATATATATATATATATATATGCATGTTTGATTAAATAATAATGACATATTTTGTGTCTGTTATTTTATTAAGATCTTTTCAAGTTTCCTGATAAGTGTCTGGATTTCAGGTTGGAATTGGTGGATGAATTTACCGAAATTACCCAAACGGTACATGGGCCATCATCAGGGGCTGCTTGCATGTATAAAGAGCGTTTTTTAAAGAGTTTTTGAAAAAGATTTTTTTTGTTTTTATAACATTAAAAAATTATGTAAACGCAGAGTTGGATAAAACTGAGATGCTGATGAATTAAAAAAAAACCCAGAACGCTATCTACGGAAAAAGAATATTATCAAGAAATATGGAATATAAAAAAAAATTAAATTAATCTACTAATTCCAACCTGAAACCAAGACACTTATCAGGAAACTTGAAAGGATCATAATAAAATTATATACACAAAATGTGCATTTATAATTTAATCAAACATACTTGAATAAAGTCTGCTGCCCAACTAATATTATCCATTTGTTTAAACACAGTTAATTTTTTTCAAGTATTGCTGTTTAATGTTAGCATTTCTATTCATCAAATATTCTTAAGTAAGATTAATAATTTCCACATATACTACTACTACTCAAAATAATAATAATAATACTAATAATAGTTGTTAGTAAATGATTGAAAAGTTCTATCTGACACATAAAATAGACCTTGTCGGGTACTACTAATCTTAATCAAAGTGGACCTAGGAGTAATAGCAGTGAACGAGAACTCCACATTCCCTACATCAGATGCAGTTTTGCATTATATCCAGAATATTTGTTGGGAGGGTCTCAACCATTCACATAGGAGCAGTTGGTGTATTCTTTAGACCCAGTCAACAAGACGGTATTACATTACGAAGACAAAAATTTTCTTTAGTAGCAAACAAAACTTTTTATGTACTGAATAAATCCACTAAAATACTTACAAACTGACTGTCATAGAGACCAACGTTTATAAACCTCTGATATATAATCAAATCATTTAAGTCAGCCTAAATGGCCAGGTATATTATAATTAAACGTGCATAGCAATATTATCTTTTCTATTTTTATTTGTTGAATAATTGCTTTTTATAATTACTCTCCATTCTATATTGTAATTGATTCGACAAATAACCACATAGAGATTTACTGACAACCAACACTCTCATAATATATATATATATATATATATATATATATATATATATAGTAATCTGGTATCTAGTAAGGTATAAATGTAAATAAACGAAAGCTACTACTTAATGCCTTGTAATTCCTGGGCTGACGTGGTTCTTTTATTGGCCGAGAAGTATGTTACAAAGTCTAACGTAAAGTTGGGCAGTTTTTGATTCCAGCTTCAAGCGTTCTACCTGTCTAGCCACACTGAAGAGTTGTGATACAACGAAACCGTCTGTCGGTGGATGATACAGACATTCAAACTATTTTACTAGTGGGCCAATATATCATTAGACCCCATGGTAACGATATATATATATATATATATATATATATATATATATATATATATATATATATATATCAGCCCATCAGCAAAATAGTTTGAGTATGGGACAGGAGACCCGAGATCGATTCATACCAAAGACTTAAAAAAATGGTTCTTGAGGCAGTGTTATAAGTTTCGTGTCAAGGGCAAGTGGAGCAATCCAAGGAAAGGAGTAGCACCCTCCTCTACACACCAGTATAGTGGCTAATGAAAAGTGAGCCTTCAGTTCACCCTCAGCAAACTTATTTACAATATATATTTATTTCCTACGATAAAAACTGTTACGCTAAGTGCACTTTTGCAAAGAAAGATGTGGATTATAACAATTTTTGTTTAGTTCACGATGTAAATGTTGACAGGATGGTGATAACATAACAACTCTGAGAATGCTGACGATGATATGGAAAATGAATTGTTAATAATAGTTCTTTTATAGTCAATAATGATTGATTCGTTGCTAATCGATTATGTAAATGTTATACTGATTTTAAATAATCTATCAACATTATATATTTTTCGCTGGCTATTCGATTGTATTATGATCCTGTGTGTTCTGCTAAAAAACACTTCATCAATCATTTGTAGAGATTTTATCTATTTTTCTCTGGTCTTCTCATATTTTAGTTCCGGTTTTCTTTACCAGGAATATTTTTTCTCATTCGTTGGAATATATGACAATTATTTTCAATAACAAATTGATCATACTATTTGTTATGGTGTCAAATAAAAACTCCTGCTGATTCTTCTCTGTTCACATATAAATCACGCTTTCTGCTCAGTATGGAGGTAATAGTCTTGGCTTGTCTTTTGTGTCGATGTTCCAATTCTTCTTGATCCTACCACTTGTAAGTGATAAATTTTGCAGAAGCTCAATTGACCGTGGTGTAATGGATGTTTTTGTAGAAATGGTCTTAACAATCAGAGTTCAAACCTGAAAGAGGCTGTTTGCATTTCAGGTGAAATTCTGGACAAGACTATTTGGATTTCTCATAGCGTTAATACCTTTGGAAAAGTACAAATTCAACTATTTTCCCCTAGCTATTAGTAATTAGTACGGTTGACTGGGCTTTTAAAAATTGCTTAGGCGACAACTCTACAAGAAGGAAAACTCTAAATTCCAATCTGTTATACAAATGTAGCAGGGGACCATTCTCAGACACCAATTCTTGAGAAACTACACTCTAGAATACAAATACGGAGCCAGCTTTACGCACATCGGATGAATGTTGGCGCACGCACATATTAGCCAACCCTGGCGTTCCTCATTTATAGGAAAAAAAGCTTTTCATCGAATGCTTTAACACACTCATTGTGCTGGTTTGTGCGATTGATTACGATTCTACCGATATCTATATTAAGTGGGTCTACTTCAACACTATGTTGCTGTGAGCTCGCACAATAAATACATTTGCTGCATGTCTTAAAGTGAAGGAAAAAGAGACATTTCTTGTCCACTCATATTTACAATAGGTTTTATCTCCACTGGAGATATACTACTGAGAGATGGTATCAAGATTTCTTGGTTTCCCAATACTATGAAAAGATTGAAATCCTGCAAAGTTAAAGAATAAGATATCTACAAAAGAAAGGGTTTCAATAGTTTAAGCAAATAGAAATCTATTAAAAAACGCTACCGTTGTCTAGTTATAAAGTATACAAAATAGCAACGTTTTTGAGACTAGAATAATCGGTTTGTGTGGCGATATAATTAATGTAGAACCCGGAAAAAACAGCATTATATATATAAGTAAAGTTAGCGTCCGTAGTCGAGGGCAAACCGAAGGCTCCCTTTTCAATAGATGTTTAGGGGAAGGCGCTACTCCTTTTTCAGGATTGGTCCACTTTAACCTTCATCAATACCTAATAATATTGGGTGTTAAGCAATGAGGCATCAAGTACCATTTTTTGAGTCTTTGGTTTGACTCGACCGGGAATTGAACTCCGGTCTCCTAGGCTATTGCCGAACACTGAAACTATTAGGCCAATATATATATATATATATAGTTGGTGACCTTAGGCGAGCGTGACTCGAACGCTCCCTTTTCAATAGCTACTACACCGAAGTGTATGAGGGGGGCGCAACTCATTTTCCTGGATTGCTACAGTTACCCTTGATCATTACCTTATATTGCATTGCGTTAACCAAGGAGGCATCAAGTATAATCTTTAGAGTCTATAGTATGACTCGAACGGAGACTGAACCCTGGTCTCCTGGACCATTGGCGAACTCTCTACTCATCAGGCCAATAGCCCGATTAAGTATAACATATTAGAATAATAAAACAGGGTCAAACCTCAGGTCTTACTTTATTCAATAGACATGTTGAATACTAGGTCACCTGAGAATCGATATTGTGAAACTCGGAGTCATGGGATTTTGTTTTATTGTCTCATTTGACACTTGAACTGCATTGTGATATTGCTCGACACTATCTTATATTGAGCATGGAAACGCTTTGGCCGTATAAAAATTTTTACGGTTAATTTTCAAACAAAATTGTCAAACAAAATTGTTATAATAATAAATGAGATAGAGAGGAAGAGACACAAAGACAAAGATAGAAATGCGGGGGTCGGCTGGTAGTCTATTGAGGTATTTTTCTTGGTGGAGGGCATGTTTCAATAAAGATAAGTGTGCCACTTCAAGATCGTCTGCGCTTTGGCGTACATAGGTTTATAAGTTACTAAACACTTGTCTATATGCGTATCTATACGTATAAACAGTTATATATATATATATATATATATATATATATATATATATATGTGTGTGTGTGTGTGTGTGTGTGTTTGCTAGCGTAGGGGAGGCGTGAGCATGTTAAATGCATATGTATGCAAGAATGTGTGTGGATCTATGCATAGTTAATATCAAATAAAGACCTAGACGAATTAGAAAGGTCCAATCAGATTTTAATACCTGATAAATTAGAAAAAGAAATATTTCTAGGAGAAAATGATTTCTGTAGGAAAGGAGCTACTATTTAATGTCCATCATAAACAGAGGTCTTTGGTGATAGTACGGTCAGAGGTCAGTAGATAAGAGAGTATCATCTTTTAAGTATCTTATATTCGGTGGTCCATGCGGGAGGCGTAGGAGTTCTTTTAGGCCGCATATATTTAGGAAAGAAATCGGATGATAATCTTTTAGAGCCAGACTGCAGCCGGAAAGCAGAGAGTTGCTTGCACCGGGCGGGGTTACCCTTTCAACACATTGGTTGAACAGAACTTAGACGTGAGGGTTAATAGCCTGTGAGGTGACAGCCGATTAGAGTGGAAGAGGAACTCAGCGCCCAGCTCCATTTTTATTTAGTGTTATATCAGCCACCAGAAAAGATAAAAATACGAATAAAAAGAATTAGCAAATATATCTTCGTAATTCGTTTCTTTATTTTCCAGTGTGAACTGACTCGAGGCTTGTAGGGTTTTAACTTACATAAACAAACAACAAATCTGCCTTGAGAAAATCTACTTAACGTGGTGTTCTAGTGTACTTCTTGTATGAACCGTTACGTAGGAGAAATTCTTTGGCGGCGACGAAAGCCGTATAACTGATGAATTCAAATAAGAATTGTTCAAATTTCAAAATGTTTATAAATATAAACTTTTTCAGGGTTAGGTCAGATTGGTTAAGTTTTATGGTTATCTAATGCCATTTCCTGTTCATACATATAAATCAAATATATATGGTTTGTAAAGGTACATTTTGTATATAAAATTTTAAAGCAAGCCAGAACTGATTTGTTTGCACACAATTAAATGATTATTATGAAATGCTTGAAGACTTTTACTTAATGTTACACTCGATTAATCACTGACATTTAAATGCTTCATAAACCTATTTTCAGAGCCGGTATATAAAAGTTTGTGTCATCTCCAAAAATGAAAGCCCTAACGACCGTGTATCACTGGTGTGAATATATCTGTAATAAAAACAGGACAAGAGATTCTGTCTAGTAATCTTTTATTCAATTACGAATCTTACTTGACAAGCGGAAATGTAAAGCTTTTATAGTTTGGATTATCAAAGCGGAGATAATCCATATTCACAACAATATCCATGATCATATTTTAGTAAAATGCTCATTATTTAGTTTCAGATTGTGTAAGCTCCTTAGTGAACTGGCAACAGAGGAAGACAGGCAGATTAATATACACAGGCAAATAAACGAAACTCGTATAACACTGAGATACAATGTAAAAAACATTGTTCACTTGCTAACTGAAGGGATATTTGAGATAGTGATAGGATACAAAAAATGTTGATGGATCACCTTGTTTACCAATGTAACTACAACTACAACGACTACTTCTACTACAACTACAATGAAAATTAATGAAAAACTTAAATTAAGTAATACCAACAGGAAAAATACGAAACCGAAGCAAAAAAGCAGAATAGAACACAGAAATTAAGAAAAAATCGAATGAAAAAGAATAAAAGAAAAAGAAAAGTAGCTAAAAGATTATTGGCAAAGCCAAGAAAGACCTGATAAACCTTTTTTCCGATATATATATATATATATATATATATATATATATATATATATATATATATATATATATATACTCCCTATATATATATATATATATATATATATATATATATATATATATATATATATATATATACTCCCCTACTCCCGTAGGGTTGAGTTCTCTGGCGAATGAAGTAACCGTGTTGCCATTAGCGTTTATTGCAAGTCTCTTCATATATGAATTGAGGTCACGGTAGCCGTTAAACGGATGTATGTAAACAATACTAAATGTGATTCATAACCGCTTAAAATTTACTTCACTGCCACTGGCTCCTCGTGGCTAAGTGATTAGAAGTTTGGATTGGCGTTTGAATTAACCGGGTTTCGATCCCAGCTATGGGAAGCTAATATGTCCAGCCACACGGATGAGTTCCGAGAGAACGAAACAGATCTGTCCGTGAATGACTATTAATATATGTGTATGTTTACTCACCCAATTTCTCTGGCGCTGTTAGGATGTGACACAAGGTCTGTTTTGATGAGAGTTCTGCTGGTTTAAATTTAGAGTTTTATTTTTTCCTTTTCATGGACAGGTTGCTCTACCGAGATTAGAAGGCTCAGTTTACCAACTATTTACCCATGGTTTTCTCGAGAGAATTAGCCTGAAAGCAAATACAAATAGCCTCGTCAACGACTTGGACTTCCATCACCGATTCCCAGGGCGCTAATCGCTACCATAAACAAGTCATTTGATGTGTTGTATATCAAAAGGTTCCAGTTCCAATCTACCTTAATGTTTTTTGAGTTGAATGTATCTTTTTTTTTCTATCAACTTTGAATACAATAATGCATTTGTATTACATCACAAATAACAGAAAGTAATTTTCGAAGACCAGCAAATATGACATTAACAATTGGAAACAAGAGAATATCATCGAAACAATTCGATGTTAATAACAAAAATGAAGACATTATTACAAATAAAGAATAATAGCAAATTTTCTTCTTTAGAAATAACATATCACAGAAGAACGATAACATTTTGAAAACTATTATTGACATTTAAATGTAAGAATACCACGAAGAATTGGTGACAAACTAGTTTTTCTTTGTTTGTTTTATTTTCAGAACATTTACTGAAATTATACAAAGCCGAAAAACAATAGGAAACTATTGCGCCATCAATCATTTTAGAAAAAAAGACGAAAAACAAAATGGCCGCTTCAATCATTATATTGGATGACAATTAGCTACATCACGCCAATGTGATGCAGATAAAGTATTGTTCCCTCTTCTTTTCGTATTTTATTAATTGAGTTTTGTGCATAACATTTTATTCTGTTTTCTCTGTTTTAAAAGTGTTGAGATTGAAACAAAGGTAGCTAAGATTTGGCAAATCAAAATTGACGAGTTGTATCGGAAAAAAATCTGGTTTTGATAATGTGATGAGTTATTTTTCGTGTTTGTAACAGTATATAATCTAAACAGAGCATATTGTTATATATTTATAGAAATGGCTAAAGAAATTTAACTTTTGTAAATAATGGCATCAAAGGTTATTTGTCTTGTTAGTTGATTAATTTTGCGGTATAACGGCATGTCAACCTTTGTGTTATTTAATGCCGAAGTTTTTATTGCAAATAATTTCTTAGTTGTAAAAACTAAATAAATCTTAATTTCAAAGGAACAATTACAGATACAGAATTTGGAATTAAACAAGTCAGAATAACCTATCTAAAAAATATTTATTATAGAAGAAACTCAAGACTCAGCAAAATTTAAGCGCCTGACGAGGATTAAAATGTCGAAGAAACGTTTCGCAAAAGTATTTGGAATCATGAAAAAAATAAATGTTAAAATTGAAACTATTTGCGAACACATTCATTTCATATATATATATATATATATATATATATATATATATATAATAGAATACATGATGATCAAAAAATAAATTTAAATGATTTAAATAGATAATGCCAAAAACTTAAATTGTACTCTTGATTAACCGAAAGCAGCACTATTTTATCATCCGTCTCCCGTACAGACTTCTTTTTTGCGAAATAAAATTAATTACTTAAAAAGTTATCTTCATAACAAGCTGCTGATTATAATTTATTTTATGTTTTTTTTCCACACAGGTTCAGAATTTAATGCAAACGTTATATATATATATTGTGAAGTTGGAAACAATAGTCGAGGGTGACCCGAAGACTCCCTTTTCGATAGCTACTACACCAACGTGTAGGGGAGGGCACTACTCCTTTCCCTGGATAGCCCCACTTTACCCTTGATTCGTACCCTATAATGCTGAGTGTCAAGTAAGGAAGCGTCAAGAACCGTTATTTGAGTTTTTGGTATGACTTGTCTTGGGATTGAACACAGGTCTCCCGGACAATTGGCGAACAATCTAATCATTATGCCAATGTCTGGTATTTTAATGTTCGCTTAGAGCATGAAACTGTATTTTACTAGTTTCTACCGCAGGTCATCTCCATCGGCTGGGAATTTAAAAGATAGTGACTACATCTCTACAGAGGTGTAAGTCTACCCTTCTTTCGAGAGTCCTGAAAATGACAATAAACCAACTGATAGTGAGTCCTGAAGCAATAGGTAATATGCAGTACCCCGTTAATTTCCATAATTGTTCGGTGAAATCCAACGCAGTGTCTATCATTTACTATACTTTAAAAAACATTTAATTGTGTGCAAAGAAATGATTAATATTAAATCGAATTTAGTATCAGTAATCATCATCATCATCATCGTGCTGGTAGCAACGATATCCCTGACCCTTTCTCGCCACTCCTCCCTATCGTTCATCGCCTCTGGCAGGTCTTCTGGACTACATCCCGTATCCTCATATAATTGCTAAATGTATGTTCGTGCTGGTCGTCCTGCTTTTGCATAAGAGTACATCACTTATGAGTTCGTCCCTGCTTCTCCAGCAGTGTCCTGCATGTCTGGTTCGTCTAACTTAAATAGTTTTCGTGATTGGAGGCAGGTGGCCGTACAGTTGGTGTCTTGTGTGGTGTTGCCGCCAGGACTTGTTCAATATTGCTCGCAGCATTCTTGTGTAATTGCCGTTTAGTTTCTTCTCAAGCCGTTTTTTTAGAATACTTGAAAACATTTCACTGGATACAAACAATTGATCAATATTACATGGAATTATTATACTCATATTAAATAAAATTGTTAGTGTTAGATAAAAATGCATAAAAACATTTAACTGTTTGCAACCAAATAATTAATATTGAATAGTGCAAACAATATTTAAAGCATTTAAACTGTGTGCAAACATATGAAGTATGGCTCGTTTAAAAAAAGTTACTTACAAACTATTCTCTTACAAGCCATATAAACATATATATATATATATATATATATATATATATATATATATATATATATATATATATTCAAGTAAGTTTTTATTAAAGACTATGGAACACTGTTTATTATTTTAAATTTTACTTGTTCAATACTTATTAAAAATGATAAACAGTCTTCCACCATTTTTAAGAAAACTTACTTGAATATTAACTTGCTGTTTAAATATACACTCTTCAATATGTATATATATATATATATATATATATATATATATATATATATATATATGAATATATATATATATATATACGAGGATCATTTGATAAGTTTCCAGACGTTTTTTGTGTGGGCACTTTTATTGATAGTAAACACATGAAACTTTAGTCCCCTTCGAAGTAATCCCCTTCGGTTGCAATGCACTTGTTGTACCGTTCCAACAACTTCTGGAACGCCCCACGGAAGTCATCTTCTGTGAGCGTGTCCATGACTTTCGTCACAGCCTCATTCATCTCTTCAATTCTCTCATAACTCCAGCCTCTGAGCTTAGGGGATAACCAAAAGTCATAGGAAGCAAGGTCTGACTATAGGGAGGCTGAGGAACTGTTTTGATGCCCATCTTGGTCAAATAGTCTGT
Organism: Sepioteuthis lessoniana; assembly: GCA_963585895.1. Taxonomy (NCBI): domain Eukaryota; kingdom Metazoa; phylum Mollusca; class Cephalopoda; order Myopsida; family Loliginidae; genus Sepioteuthis; species Sepioteuthis lessoniana. Next base: position 78,087,061 of record OY757919.1, read on the forward strand.
GACTAGGATGGAGTTATCGACTTGTGCATTGTCCTGGGGGAAATGCCACTGACCCGATTTGAAGAGTGCCGGCCCCTTCCGGCGGAATCTCTTCCTGTACTTCCTTAAAACCTCAACATAGTAACCCTAACCCTAACCCTAACCTTTTGGCCAATCAACTCTGGTGTACTGACTTCCTTACTCCTTCCACACCTCTCATCATCCCTTACAAACTCCTGCCTTGCTTGAATCTCTTATGCCACTCAAAAACTGATGTTCGATTCATGCAAGATAATCGAAAAGCAGTCCGAAGCATTCCATGCGTTTCTGTGGCATTTTTTCCAAGTTTAAAACAGAATTTTATTGCATATCGTTCTTCTAAATTGTCCTCACGTCCAGATTGCATTTTTGAGATTCACCAGCTGTGACAATTAGGCTTTACTTGGGTGTATTCCAATTCCTGCTGTAGCTGTTCATTTTGACCTGAATTCATAAACATTGGTCAGTCATCTCATAAGACATATACCAATAACATAGTGAATTTTCAAGAGTCTACAACAATTTTAAGCGCCTATACAAAAAAAATCTGAAAACCTTTTGAATACACCACACACACACACACATATATATATATAAATGTATGCGTGTGTGCGTGTGTGTCGATTGTTGTCGAGTAAGACCAAAGGAATTGCTTTTTAATAGCTACTACACCGAGGTTTCGCGGAGAAAGCTACTTTCCCTCGATTTCTCCACTTGACCTCGATTTTTTGTAAGACACAGCCTAGGATTGAAACCTGCTCTCCTAGACTATTAGTGGACTCTGTCATTCAATGTCTATTCAGAATAAATATGCCCTTACGACCAAATAACCCAACCTCAACTTCAGCCGAGAAAGGATTTTTTTTTTTATTAAGGTTATACATCTGCTTCTTTATGGCTCACTTCTTTGTTTTGGGGATGAAAGGGTTATCTTTATGTTGATCTCTTATATACATATATGGAAAGTTAAGATAGCCAATCATAGTCGAGGCTGACCTTAAAGCTCCTTTTTCAATAGCTACTACACCGAGGGCGGTACTCCTTTCCTGGATTGCTCCACTTTACCCTTTGATCCGTACCTTATAATGTTGAGTGTTAAGCAGAAAGGCATCAAATGCCATTTTTGAGTCTTTGGTATAACTTAACCTGGGTTTGAAAGAGATAGATAGATAGATAGAGAGAGAGAGAGAGAGAGAGAGAGAGAGAGAGAGAGAGAGAGAGAGAGAGTGAGAGAGAGGAGGAAAGGGAGTGAAAGAGAGAGACAGAGAGAACGGTAGACAGAAAGATAGACAGAGAGGTTATTCATCGGAATTTGCATCACTTTCATTAGAGGGAAATAATTACGAATAAATCGGAACCATACAATTGGCAACATATCAATGCTTTATTGAACGCTTTTAGCTCTTTAGAACTAAATGACGCTACTGTGTATTAAACAATCTTTCAATAGAAATGGTTAGTAAATAAAACCAACAACTAATACGGGCATGGTACATCAAATGGTATTTGAAGCGTATATTCAACAACATTGGATTTCCGAAGACAATTTTGCTGACGATTTTTAATAGATTTATATTTTTCATATTTTTACTTTGCAATTTGATTTCATATACTCTAACGATTATATATAAATTATAATAAATATTAGTTAATGATGATTGATTGTAATAAATGTAAGTAATGTAAAATTGTAATGAGATAGATATTATCATTAAATCATTTAAATACTTCGTTTAAATTTCAGATAGTTTCCTCTAATTGGAATTTCCTTCCTTCTTGAATTTCAACTTTCAATCCGTAATTCTTTTTGACAAGAGTTTCTCAAATTAATCAGAAACTTTGTTTCATTTAAACTGAGTGATCGCAATTATATTTTAGGAATAATTTAAAAAGACTTTTTAACGTAAGTAAAACAAATAAGTATTGCTTAAAGCTTTTATTGCGATACATTGAAATGTTTCTTTGTAATTGAGCAAAAATCCACTACTCACTGCTGTAGGCTATATAGCACCCCAACTGTTTTTCTTCAAGGATGGATTTGGCATGAAATCACCCAGAAAGTTTGATAAATCATTAAACAAAGAATGCAAACCAAGCTTAAATCCACTCGTTCGTTTTAGATCATAAAAGTACAATGAAAGTGGACATCATTCTTATATTTTTTTCTGGGGGAAGGGAACTGAAAATATTTTTAATGCTAATGTTGTAGGCAATCCAATAATTGAAATAAGCAAAATGTGTAGCAATCGTAGGATTTTTGGCATAAAGTTTAATTAAGTTGGTTGGTTGGTTGATTGTTTTGTTTTATGGAGTATCAACTCTTCTCGGGTCATTTAAAGCCGATTTAAATTATTTCGGTTCGTATGGTTTTGTGGCATTTCAACCATTGTAGATTATTTTATGCCAAATCCATTTTTATACATATAAACGGTTCTATTTTTTTAAAAATCAGTTTAACATGAGTACACAGTGTAAAAGACAAAAACAGCTCTATTTAAAACTATTCAGTTTAACATAAGTACACCATCGAAATGTGAAAACAGTTCTATTTCAAACAATTCCGTTTAGCATAAGTACACTGTTTAGTTCTATTTAACTCATAGATAGGACCCTATTAGGTTCTGCCACTGGGGGCCTGAATGAACCTGGGAACGATGGCAGTAATGGTGTACTCCGCATTCCCAAAGCTTCAGCATTATAGAAGCCTCACCATCAGATTGTTTAGTGACAGAATCAGGACACTCGTTTGAAGAGTTTTACTCCTGTTACGCTCCCTTCGCTGGCGTCAGGACGATATTCTTGATATTTTAATATTTCTTGTCATGGACACGTCGAGGAAGAAATACGTAAACGAATAAAAATTTATAATTCATCCTATTTCCCAACTTGAGACGTAAAGGATATTTCACGGATAATGAAAATAAAAACGGGTAGCGAAAACTGCTTAAGGAATTATTGCACGAAAAAAACAACAACAATCAGACTGACTAGCAACATAAAATGAAACACAACGGCAATTTCAACAACATAGAAAATACATTTATTCCGTTAGCATTCAACAAACAAAATAATATAAATACATAAGATTTAGAAAATATACGGATATGACTTATCTGAAAAACGATGTTTAACAGGAAAACTCGATATAGACATGATAGAAAATTATATTTTAGCGGGCTGCTTCTTTTTTGCTCATTTTTCTGGCACGTGGTCGTGCCTTTTCTTCCCGACTGCAGACGATACATATTCTTTTTCAACAGTTCATGTCACTGGTCCCAGTTCAACTGTGCCGTTTCAAATTAAACTGTCCTGCCTTCCAGATCATGCTGGTAAACAAGTAAGGTCTCATTTTTTTTATTCAAAGGGCCTCCAGTCAACAGCATCTCACGATCACTCTCCCAGTGTATGCTGGCTGCTGCTATGTAACCTTCACACATCTCAGCCGACTGGACCAAAGTTTAATTAAGAAGCGTGAATATTATTCGAAAGAGTTTCATTGGAATTCCATACAGTTATTCGTGCAACTTTTCCAAAGATCGAAGCTCTAGTAAAACTTTTGATATATGATTAAAACTGCCATCGTATTTGTTAAAATTGTCTTAACGTGTAACACTGTCACCGGTGACTGATATGGCAGTGATGGCTAATCGTTAAATAGATAGGAAATATCACAAGAACAAATTTTGACTTTAAGTGTTAGGATCATTGTTTTACTCTCTCTAAGGCAGAGGTAAAAGAATTAAATTCACAAGGGATAACACGTGCAGGGCTAGCTTCATTGTATTTTTATTTTTGAAAAAAGGACTCTTCCCGTATCTTTGATTCGTTTCTCGTGTTCCGTTCATGTGAAAATTTGTTTCCTTACATCCGAGCAAACAGAAGAGAAACTGAATAATGAACGTGTCCATACTATTATATGGATGCACCACGTGGATGCTGACAAAGTGTTGATAGAAAAAGTTTGACGATAATTGCACAAGAATGTTACGAGCTATATTAAACAAATCCTGAAAGCAACATCCCTCAAAACAGCAGTTGTACGGCCACCTTTCTCCTATCTCAAAATCAGATGCTCAAGACATGCAGAACACTGCTGAAGGAGTAAAGACGAACTCATAAGTAATTTTTTCCAGTAGATCCTATCACACCGACGAGCAGGTGTTGGATGACCAGCTAGAAACTATCTACTACAGCTCTGAGCAGACACAAGATATAGTCTTGACAATCTGAAGAATTTGATGAACGATAGAGACTGCAAGGGAGAGAGAGTAAGGGAGATCCGTGCTACATATATATATATATATATTATCCAAAGAAGAAGATGTGTCGGTAATGATTCAGCTTGAGAATATATAACAGAATTCATATAAATCTTGAAGAGTACTCATTGTTTGATAATTAATATATAGATTTATACATTCCATAGAGAACAAATATTATTATTGGAAAAGATGTTGGTTGGTTAGTTGGTCGGTTGGTTAGTTGGTTGTAATTTATGGCATATCAACCTTTATAGGTTATTTAACACCAAATCCATCTTTATGTAAATAATCAGTTCTATTTAAAACAATTCAGTTTAGCATGAGTACACAGTTTAATTGTCAATAAGTACAGTTTATGTAAATAGATATCTTTCAAACAATTCAGTTTAGGATAAGTACGCAATTTAATTGTCAAAAACATTTATATTTCAAACGACTCAGTTTTTTCAAACAGTTATATATAACAATTCAGTTTAGTGTAAGTACAGTTTCAATGTCAAAAATGGTTCAATTTCAAACAATTCAGTTTAGCATAAGCATGCAGTTTAAATGTAAGTACAGTTTAATTGTCAAAAACATTTCTATTTGTGGCTATTTAGTTTAATCAAGCAGTTCTCATTCAGCTAATTCAGTTTAGTATAAGTACAGATTTTGTTTACACACAGATAAATATCAAAACAATTTTATGTTAAACAATTCAGTTAGTGTAAATACTGTTTCAATGTCAAAAAACAGTTCTCTCTCAAATAATTCAGCCCAGCATAAGCCCGCAGTCCAAATGCAAGCACGTTCCAATTGTCAAAAACACTTCTACTTCAAGCTACTCAGCTCAGTCTAACAGTTCAGTTTAGCATAAGTATGCCGTTAATTCTATTCAATCCATAGATAGGGCCCTATCAGGTGCTACCACTCTGGGCCAGAGTGGACCTGGGAGCAATGGCAATGAAGGGGTGCTCTTTATTCCCCATTGCCCCTGCATTACTGAAACCTCATCATCAGATTGTTTAGTTATATACAGGAAACTCATTGAGGGGGTCTTACCCCGCTGCAGAGATGCAGTTAGTGTATTCTACAGCCCCAGCCGACTGGGCAATATTGGAAAGAAAACTCAATAAACAGCTATTTGGCTATTATAAATTTATTTCTTCTTGGCATTCTATAAGATAAGTCAACCTCTTTGCACAATCATCACACAATGGAGAGACTAAATTATACAAATACTCTTTCAAGGGATTCTAACTCGTTAAAAAAGAAGCGTGGGGACAAATAGGTACGGGCTAGAAGTTGGTGTCAAAGCCGAACGTGCTATCGTTGTCTGGGGTCATGTGTCCTTATGTATCTAAAAGAATTTTTAACTTGAGTCGCAAAACTCCCAGTAACCAAAATTTTGTCAATAAAATAATCTATTTTTTAAAGAAAGTGATGTCTATTTATTTATTATTTATTTATTAAGAAAAACTATAACAACTATCAAACTAATCTTGTTTAGTTAATTTCTTTTTAGGTTTTAATTGATATACATTTAAGTTCAAAATTTAGTCTTAATTTATGCTCCCCTACCCCTGTGGGGTTGAGATCTCAAGCGAAGGAAGTAATGGTTGTCACTAGTGGAAAGCAAGGCTTTTCAAATGAATTGAGCTCTCGGTAGCGTTAAGCGGATATATGTAAACAAAACAAATGCGATACATAAGCGTTTAAATTTCCTTCGTTTACGCTGGATACTTCGTGGCTGAATAGTAGAATCTTGTATTGGCGTTTCAGGCAGCCAGGTTTCGATCTCAGCTTCAGGAAACGAGCCTGTCTATTCACACTTAAGAGTTCTGATAGAACGCAACAGACTGTCTGTGGATGACAATATATATATATATATAAGATAATATTCAATGCAGAAAATCCTGAGTAGCGAATAATTCTAATCAGGAAAAATAAAATATCTAATTATAGAATATTAAATTTAAATAATCCTGGTAAAGAGTTCAATGTAAATAAAATCTACAGAGCAAATATTTTTTTGAGAAAAAAAAAATATAATGGGGCTCACAAAACACCTCATACCCACATCTCCCACAGATTGTTGACATATTCCCGCCAGCCTGTCGCCACTTACACCTGGAAACCAAAGATCTTGACCTCTGTCAACGCGTCTTTCCTTCGGCTGCTGGCGTTTATCATTACTTATTTATTTATGTCCTGTGACCATATGTTTACAAAAGTACCGTCGTAATCATATTTTAGAGATGAATCGTAATTTCAGTTTCAGAAAAAAAAAAAGAATCACAGAAATATACACACTTTTTATAGTTACAGGAACTTAGTAAGTGTGTTTAAGTCTTACTAAAGGCCATACAATTTATAAAAATAAATTTAATGTAATATTATTTATGCTCTTAGAAGTAGTGGGACTATATACTACTCCGCAAACAACATCGCATTAATATTGTTATATTAATAAAACCTTTAAGATTCCCTCAAAACACTAAATATGCCTTCAACGGTTAGTATAACACGTGTATTTTTTTTTTTCATATTTTGTCATTTTAGATAGATTTTAAAGCAGTAGTGATAAGTTTAGTCTTATTGATGCGTCTGGTAACCTGAGCCAGGAGACCTACCGAAATAATTTGATATATTTTTTTCGAGAATGCTTGTGACGGCATTGCGTAAGAAATTTTAATGTGGCAACGATCGGATTTCAGATACTGAAAATTTTTCTGCTAACTGAAATTAATTGGTTTTGACTTAAATTCAATTCAAATAGAAACCCAATTTAAATGCTTTCAGACAGCCTGAAATAAATGCAACATTAGTTCGCTCCAGCTAAACTCACATGGGATAGAGAATTTAAACCAAGGTCTTTTAAGTCCAGACATCTTTTATCTTCAAGTATTTTCTGAGTGTTGCTTGTCTCCTCATAGCAATTTATTCGTTTCCCTCAATCAATGCGACATAAAGAGAACCATCAAAAATGATTGAGTGATTGGCTAGTTGATTTTAATGGGATATCAACCTGTATGGATTATTTTATGCCTAGCGGTTAAGTAATTACGTAAACTGTATATTTATATTTACGTTTTTTTATGTAGTTTCTTCAAAGCATTTACAATAAAAATTCCTATTTGATACAAATATTTTGACTCGGGGATCTGTTTGACCAACGGTAATGTAACAAGTACTACGCCACTGAGTCAGCGTGAACCTGGGTGTTATGGCAATGAATTGATAATCCACCTTCCTCATATCTCAAGAATTGGAATCTGATCATTAAATGCACTCGTGTCGCCGTGTCCAATTCCTGCGACGATAACCATTACACCACGGGCACCTCCCAAATGCAGCTTAGTTTTATACCCAGTGTAGTGGCTAATGTGCAAGAATGCGACTTCTTAGTTAGCGGGTTCGAACACTGGTTGCGCAATTAAGTTCACTTTC
>OY757919.1:78094969-78129969 GCA_963585895.1 Sepioteuthis lessoniana
ACAAGACCGATAAAATGAAACGCAGTTTCTTCAATACTGCTGTATGGATGCACTACTTGGACGCTAACTAAACGGTTGGAGAAGAAGCTAGACGGCAATTACACAAGAATGTTGCGAGCAATATTGAACAAGTCCTGGCGGCAACACCCCACAAGACATCAACTATACGGCCACTTGCCCTCCATCACGAAAACTATCAAAGTTAGACGAAGCAGACATACAGGACACTGCTGGAGAAGCAGGGACGAGCTCATAAGAGATGTACTCCTATGGACCCCCACATATGGCCGGCAAAAGCAGGACCACCAGCTCGAACATAAATACAACAGCTATGTGAGGATAGGGGATGTAGCCATGAACACCTGCCAAAAGCGATGAATGATAGGGAGAAGTGGCGAGAGAGGGTCAGGGATATCCTTGCCTTCGGTACTACATGATGATGATGATATGCCGTTAATTTACATTACACTTCAAAGGCACCTCAGAACAGTTTACTTGTTACCTAGGCTTGACGAATACAACTGTGTCCCTGAGTCTCATAGCAGCCCTTCCCGGTTGATTGTCGCACGAACCGTATAAGTTACGACCGTCAACTTGAACTATAGCAGTACAACTCCATGTGCTGGCTAAAAATTCGCAACTACCCACAATGATTTAACAACAAAACAATTTTTTTCTTTATTTTCAGATCCATCCAAGATGTAAACTCCTCTATTTTTATAGCACTCGTGTAAATTGTTTTATCCATATTAACATTAATTTACTAAACGATCCATCATAACTCTTATCATTATCTATTCAATGACGCCGAGTAAGGAAGAAAAACACCTCTATAAATAAAAAGTAAAATGCTTACATGAAATTGTAGACGTGTTGATATTTCTCATTAAGGAATAAGAGCAGAGATGACAACAGGATGGGGACATCATGGTGACTGAGGCACAAGACAATGTAACCGAAGAAGAGACGAAAAGAAAAACGAACTGAAATGAGATAATGAGGATGAAGATAGCGGCGTATTCATCTCTCAAAACCAAATAGCTTGTACATAGAATGTCGAGAGGGAGCTATACAATACACGTGGTAAGAAAGAGAAGCAATAAGATTGAACCTTAGAAAAAAAATGACAGCGAGAACGATATATACATATATATATATATATATATATATATATATATATATATATCGTTCTCGCTGTCTTTTGTTTATACGGGGATTGGGCACACTGGCGAAAGAATTAACGACTGCCACTTGGGTAATCCGAAGCTCTTTGTATGAACTGAGCACTCTGATATCCGGTAAGGCAAAATGTAAACAAGCGGAAGCTACTACATAAGACCTTATAATTCCCGAGCTGACGTATGTCGACTATTGATTGAGCGGTATGATACTATGACTAAGGTAAAGTTGGGCGGGTTTCAATCCCAATTTGAAGCGTCCTGCACGTCTAGCCACACCGATCAGCGGTGATAGAATAAAACTGTCAGTCTGTGGATGACAATATATATATATATATATATATATATATACGAGGTGCATACGATAAGTTTCCAGACTTTTTTCGTATGGGCATTTAACATTGTCGTAGACTCTTGACAATTCCGATTCCAGCAATTGGAATACACCCTACTAAATCCTGATTGACACAGCTGGTGAATTTCAAAAATGCAATCTGAGACTTTAGAAGGACGACGTGCAATATAATTCTGTTTTAAACTTGGAAAAATTACCTACGAAACGTATGGAATGCTTCAGACTGCTTTTGGAGAATCTTGTATGACTCGAGCATCAGTTTTTGAGTGGCATAAGAGATTCAAGGAAGTCAGGGAGTCTGTGCGGGATGATGAGAGGTGTGGGAGTAGTAAGGATGTCAATACTCCAGAGTTGATTGACCAAAGGGTTAGGGTTAGGGTTACTATGTTGAGGTTTTAAGGGAGTTCAGCAAGAGATTCCGTTGGAAGAGGCCAGCACTCTTGAAATCTGGTCAGTGGCATTTCCACCAGGACAATGCACCAGTCGACATCTCCATCCTTGTCGCAGAGTATTTGACCAAGATGGGCATCAAGACACTTCCTCACCCTCCCTATAGTCCAGACCTTGCTCCCAGTGACTATTGCTTATTCCCTAAGCTCAGAAGCTGTCCTTATGAGAGAATTGAAGAGATGGAAGAGGCTGTGATGAAGGTCATTGACACGATCACATGAGAGGACTTCAATGGGGCCTTCCAGAAGTTGTTGGAAGGGTACAAGTGCATTGCAGCCGGAGGAAATTACTTCGAAGGAGACTAGAGTTCTATGAGTGTACTATCAATAAAAGTGCCCATACGAAAAATGTCTGGAAACTTATCGCATGCACCTCGTATATTTGTGCGTGCGTGTGTGTCTACCTACCCTCCTTAGACACGTTGACTCGAGTTCAGTTCCTGGACTCGCTTGTTTGCATTTTACATAACGTTAATAACCTTGGGAAAGGTATAAATGCAACTATTTTCCCTCGAAGGATGATCAAATAGTAAGACACACTGGGCTATTTAACCTTGGGATGGCAACTGGTCCAGAAGGAAAACTCTGAATTTAAAATCTCACTGAAAAATTGACCTTGTATCACATTCTGCTCGCACGAGAGGGAGGTAAATATATTTACACACACACACACACACACACATATATATATATATATATATATATAGAGAGAGAGAGAGAGAGAGAGAGAGATTGGTTTAGTTTGGCATATCCACCATTGTAGGTTATTTAATGCCAAATCCATTTTATACATAAACATTGTTCTATTTCAAACAATTCAGTTTAGCATAAGTAAAATGTTTAGTTCTATTTGACCCATAGATAAGACATTATCTGGTGCTACTACCCTGTGCTAGAGTGGACCGGAGAGTGATGGCAATAAAAGGTTACCCCGCATTCCCCAAAGCTCCTGCATTAATGGAGCCTCACTATCAGACTGCTTAGTGTTATATCCGGGAGACTCATTGAGCCAAAAAGTGTGAGTGTGTGTGTGTGTGAGAGAGAGAGAGAGGGAGAGAACAAGAATAAAAAGGAGGAGAATTAGAGAAACTGAGTGATAAACCAAGAATGATATTTTTTATTTGTGTGTGTGTGTGTGTGAGTATGTGTGTGTGTGTGTGTATGTGTGTGTGTGTGTGTGTTCGTGTGAAGCAGTATATTCAAAAGGCTAATATATGATATGCACCAATTAATTTGATATGGGCGTGATATATTCAACAAACATCGGAAAGTATATTAAAAACATCTTAAAGCGGAATCCAATGAAAGTAAATAACTGATCAGTCGGGTGATTTATATGAACTCGTAATTCGGTGGTTTTTCCATAAATAGAATAAAAGAGCGACTAGTCATCCTCACTAGTATTACTATATGGACAAAATGTAGTCAGCAGTGAACAAAATGGTGATCAGTGCTTTGTGCAGTGAGAGTGATTGGGGTAGCTGTCGGTAGTAATCACACAAAATTGATTGGTTATTTGATTGAAGTAGACATGTTATCCCATGTTCAGTGTCTCATTCTTTCTCCAGGCAAAGTATCAAATAAAGGGATTATCAAACACAACAGGTCCTATACACACAAACACACACACACACACACACACACACATATATATATATATATATATATTAAAAAAGTGTTGGTGGTCACTAAATCACTTTTTGGGTATGGATCGAACTTGATTATGTAGTAGAGCTGACATCTATTCAATATAGCCGCCTTCAGCCACAATTACCGCCTCGATACAGATCCGGAACTGGGAGCATGCCTTTTCCACAAGCACCGGCGGGAGCTCAGCGAATACTCGGCGGATGGTGGCGATCAGGCTGGCTTTGGTGTTGTGGGAGGTCATGTTGGTGATGTTCTCGACGTATGACCAAACTAAGTAGTCCAGCGGGTTCAGGTCGGGGAGGAGGGGCCCAGTGAGAGAAGGGTACAAAGTCGTAGCACTCCTTCTGAAGCCAAGCCAAGGTCTCTTCGGACATGTGGGCCGGCGCCAAGTCCTGTTGCCACACCCAGGGTCTGCCACCGGCCACCTGATTGCACCAGGGGATCACCACACTCTTCAGCACATCCAGGTACACTTTGGTGTTGACTTTCAAGCCGACTTCGAAGATGTAAGGTGGCATGAATTGGCCCTCACTTGAAACCACACCAAAGACCATAACCATAGCCGGAAACTTTATTTTCATCACCCTGGGCACGTCCCTGTTATTCGTGGCAAATCAGATTTGCATTTTGAGGGTGCTGGCAATGGTCCTGTTTTCATAGCTTGGATCGGTAGAGAGCATGAGTTGTACAGCGGCGCATCTCCTATCTCGCTCGTTGAACATTGTGTCACTTTCAAACATGATAGAAGGCTCCTATCACTCTTGAGATTCGTACACAACTGGCCAACTAGTAGATGGTCTGCAACAAAAAAAGAAAACCGGTTTTCATTATACGGAAATGGAATCATGTCGTCTTTTCTAGGGGACTATTTTATCGTTCCACCCTGTAATAATAAATAAATATATAATCTACAAAAATAAATATATATATTTAATTCATGGAATGTAGACTGCGACCTTGGGTTTCATGGAGCTTTTTGCAAAACAACAATCATCAAATAGTTAAGAAGATCTTAACAGTCTAATGATTGCTGTCTTGCAAAAAACTCCATGAAACCCAGAGTCGCAGTCTATATTCCATGAATTAAACATATATATATATATTTATTTATTTACTCATTTAGTTATCTATTATTATTATTATAATTATTATGTGTGTGTGTGTGTGTGTGTGTGTGTGTGTGTGTGTGTGTGTGTGCTGACATCGCTTAAAATAGATGTGTTATTGCTGCTGAGTTATTCAAACTGGTGTTCTAATTTCAGATGATTTGGTCTGGCTTAGTTTCATAGCATATCTACCATCATAGGTTATCTATTGTTATACATATAAACTGTGATATTTCAAACAGTTTAGTTTAGTGTAAGCATAGGTTTTGATTACACTCAGTTAAAAAGTCAAATCAGTTCTATTTTAAACAATTCTGTTTAGCATAAGCTCACTGATTAGTGTCATATCTAGGACACTTGTTCAGGAATTCCACCCCGCCACTACAGAGGAGCAGTCAGTGTATTATACAGCCCCAGTCGACTTGGCAATTTTCTAGACGTATGAATTCTGCGTTATTTTCGTTTAAAGGCACCTGTTTCAGGATATAAAGCAAGGGTTGGGACTGGCCAGGACTATTTGAAAGAGGCACCATATCATCTGCCTAGTCAGAGATTCTGTTATATTCTGCTTCTTGTCTTTGTTAATGTGAAATCATATTATTAATAAGATCCATAGGTGTTCGTAGTACGTCAGGTTTCACCGTTTTTACTTTAAAGAAACACATTATGAAAAAGCTAGGTGGGTATTATGTAAGAAAGCCGTGAACATTTTTAAGAGTACGAGCATGTCAAATAAATAATATTTTCATTCACTATAGAAGTATTATAATTAAATCAAATACATACATACTTGAATGAACAGAATGTTAGATTTTCCCTTAAAAGCTAAAAGTGAAAAGTTTTTGGTAGATTTACAAAATGAATTTATTAATGCTGTGAATATTAATCTATTTAATTGCTTATTTATAAGACTGATGTAAGCTTGATGATATATCAATGATTCTAATTAGCTAAAAATGAATTTTTTAAACATTTTAGGAGGAAAAAGATTTCTTCAGACCAAGACCCCAGGGAAAGAAATTAACTCTCTTATACCCAATTTATGAGTTATATAGCTCCACTAATGTTTTTCTTCAGTTACGATTTTGGCATTTATCAATACAGAAATGTTGATAGGCCATTATACAAATAAACCAATATTTACGTGAAGCTACGTTTTTTTCAACTAATGATTATTATTAGTTATCTGAAGCTATACAACTTCATAAACATTTTTTTGTAGGATTACTTGTTATCACAAAAGCGTATGCAAAAAAAACAACTTACAAATATAAAAAAAAATGTAAATATGAATCTACAAAGAAAATGGTTTCCTAGTCTCTTGACAGAAAATAATCCTAGATGGGTTTTCATGTCATGAAAAATCAATCAATCAAACAATCGATCACATTTAATCAACAAACGACTAAATTTTGCCGACACTTGCCATAAATGCGGCTGAACGAATATTACAACGCCCTTAACTTTTCAATTGTAGCGTAGTAAGGTATATATATATATATATATGTATGTATGTATGTGTGTGTGTGTGTGTGTGTGTGTGCTTTATTTAAAAAAACAAACTTTATTAGCAATTTTTCCTTTTGTGGGATCTGGTGAGTTCTAATAGCATCCAAATGGAATTCTTTTGTAATTTGACCCACAATAGAAAAGAGATGGGATCAGTATAATGTATCATTGTCAAGGTATGTTGGCGTCGGTTTTAACGGTTGAACGAACCAACCTCGTGACCCTTAGTATGCATGAGGCTACCCGCGGAAAAGGGAACAAAGAAACGGGAAATAACCACGCACTTCCTGTTTATCGAATGTTATGGAATTATCCAGAAGATTGTAGAGAATTCTACAGCCCGTTGATGGATATGAAAGCCGGTTCTGTCCCAGAAAGAGGGGAGAGTAGGTTTCGGCCCTAAGGTCGGAATTGGAATTTTTACCCGCTGAATTCGAAAAGAGACAACCGATTGCGAAGAAGAATACAATAAGCATCACCTCGGCACCTCTGCATCCCTCCGCCTCAGTCGTAGTTACATCACATTAAGAATAAGCGAGGCTTCGGTACAGTTCGAACGTTGTTGTTTTTGCCTCAACGAAACAAATTTTAAGGAAGTAGTTACGATAACCATTTTGCCTTTCGGAATGTCATTCTAGTCAACTTAATCACCAAATGATTTGCGATACACAAACAATCAAAAATTTAAAATGAAAAGTAATATTGTTCAAAATAGATAATTATGGTTGGTAATGCAGTATACAGAAATAATGATCTCGATAAATATATTTATGTTTCAAAATCATTGCATAATTTGAAAATGGTGCTTGTCTTAAATTTACTTCTAAACATCGAGAGGTTCCACTGCAACATAAGAATTCCAAATACAGTAAAAAAAAACAAACTGTTTGCCGGAAGAAATAAAACATTTGAAAAAATCATCATCATCAGGTCGTGGCGCCAGCACGGATATCCCTGACCCTCTTTCGCCACTTCTCCCTATCATTCATCGCCTCTGGCAGGTCTTCGGGGTTACATCTCGTGTCTTCACATCGCTGCTGTATGTATGTTCGAGCTGGTCGACCTGCTTTTACTTGTCCATATGCGGGGGTCCATAGGAGTACATCACTAATGAGTTCGTCCTTGCTTCTCCAGCAGTGTCCTGCGTGTCTGGTTCGTCTAACTTGTACAGTTTTCGTAAGTGGCCGTATAGTTGGTGTCTTGTGGGGTGTTGCCGCCAGGACTTGTTCAATATTGCTCACAACATTCTTGTGTAATTGCCGTCTACTTTCTTCTTCAGCAGTTTAGTTAGCGTCCAAGTAGTGCATCCATATAGCAGTATCGATACGACCGCTGCCTGGAAGAAACTGCGTTTCGTTTTATGGGTCAGGTCTGATTTCCATATGATCGAGAGCCTATCGATAGCTGTCCATGCTTTCGTTAGTCGTGTGTCGATGTCTTTTTCGGTTGATGAGACGCTACTTCCTTGGTAGGTCAATTTGTCTACTAAAAAAAAAAAAATAAAGAACCATAACCCTGAAAGGAAGTATTTGGATACGCATAAAGAATTGCCCAGGGATATAAGTTAATTGTATTTGATGGTGATACTCCAAATCTGGAGATTTAATGAATGTAGAGACCCCCCTAATTGCCATTACTCCCAGGTTTACTCTAACCCGGAGTAATAATCCCTGCTTTGGTTGCATCAAATAGATTTCTTTAAAAATTATTTGTATTCAATTAGACCCTGTGCAAACAAGAAAGATAAGTAACAAATACCCAGAATATGTTATTAAGATCGTACACTAAACATGATTTCCTAATTTCAAGACATAGCATTTTACCTATTGACCTTTGAGAGCATAGTAGCTGTGGATTTCTAAACAAGATATTGCGTCTTTGTAAATAAGGGACAGGGGGAAAATCACATAAATTGAGAACAGGAATAAAAATGTGTGGGCATTAAGAATACAAGAGATTCTGCGGTCAGCTCAAAGATTAGGTCACATTTGGAAAGCAGCTAAAGAGTAGACAAGATACGCTTTCTTGGGCTCCACCTGCAAGGGACGGTGGCTCCCGGCTAAGAAGCAGAAGAAGTAAGGTTTTGAATGTCTGTCCTCAACGCAGTGTCAGTGATAGCAGTCGTTTATTAGTCTCATTCTCTGTCTGTCTCTCTGTCTGTCTGTCTGTCTGTCTGTCTCTCTCTCTCTCTCTCACATGCAGTAATTTTGACACATTCGTGACTATAAAGAAGAGAGTCTAGGAGAAGGAAAACTCTGAATTCAAACCTGTTAAACTCCGCTTAAAAAATTGACCTTGTGTCATATCCTGCCCGAGCAGAGGGGTTGGGTAAATATGATAAAGAAGAGAGATATATTTTTTGATACGTTGTGTGTATGTGTGTGTGTGTGTGTTTGTGTGTGTGTGTGTGTGTGTGTGTGTGTGTGCACGCGCGTATGTTTGATTATGTCGTAGGGGGTTTCGAATTTCCCTTATATTTATTTTTTCTCTGAGTATATGTGAATGTGTGTCTTGAGATTTTTTGTGTGTTTATATATATATATATATATATATATATATATATATATATATATATATATATATATATGTTATTGTATGTTTGTTTTTATATGTGTATGCGTATGATTCACGTTTTATTCAACTTTGCTTGAATTCGGTGATAACACAACACAGGGAGTTACCAAATGCAATAATAATAAATATTTATGTAAAATATTTGTGTAAAATTTATGTAAAATATTTGATATATTTATAGAAGGAAAATCTTATAACTTTAAAAACTTAGAAGTAAAATTCCAAATAAATAAAGACCTAAGCTGCAACTCAAAAAAGTAGTCTATATAAGTGAATGTAGCAAATCCAAAGAAATATACAGAGGGTCAACACAGGACCTTAATACATGGACATCACTTCACACAAGTAACATAAAAATAGAAATAAACAGAAAATTAAATGTATCGAAACTCCAATACCGATGAAGTCGAGGTAAATTTAAAATAATAGCCAGGCTACTTCAAATGAGAAGAAATTTATAGATAAATTCAAACCAAACTTGAATAAAACAGGAATCATAAAAACACACAAATGGAAGCACACACACACACACACACACACACACACACACACACACACACACACACACACACACACACACATATATATATATATATATATATATATATATATATATATATATATATATATATATTTATAGAAAAAATCTCAAGAGACATATTCACATATACAGTGAGTAAAAATTACTCTTAGTGAAATCCGAAACCACTCCAACACACACACACACACACACACACACACACACACACACACACACACACACACACACACTACGTATCAAATATCAAAAGTAAATGAGGGGTAAAGTAGGCTAAGATAAACACACTTTAAGAAAAAGAAAGAAGACATCTTCATAAAACCCTATAACATATTCAACCATTTAAACTGTAAACACGAGTGAGTTCAAGTCTCATTGAATTAACGAGGCCTTGTGCCATACATGTTATCTTACGAAAACATCAAGCTGTAAACATACACGTATGCAAGAATAAAATAAATAGATAAATCTTAAAAAATACAGATCTCTCCGTGGGCCTACTCATTTTTTAATATATATATATATATATATATATATATATATATATATATATATATATATATATATATATATATATATATCATTAAAAAAAAACACAAACGGTCACATTAGGATTATAAATTTATTTCTATCCTGTTATGCTTTTTTGATAAAATCAAAAGCCACAAAAAATACTAATAGGACTTCTTCAGATCTTATGGATAAAATAAATCAGAATAGACACAGGAAAGAAGGGTGAGAGGGGATAGAAGATGGGTGAAGAGTTATCTCCTCATTTAGCCTACTTCCGTTTTTTTTATTTTATTGTCAGTTAAAATTATAGTAAATTAATTACATTTTTTTTTAAATTTTAATTACTTTTCGACTTAAAACTATAGATTTAATACTAAATTAGAAAATTAACTTTATTCAATAACTTTACATAAAGATACGTAATAATCATATTAAATTAATTTCAATATTTAATTAAATTTACCTTTTTTTAAAAATAAAATTTATTTTTGAGACTATTAAATCAGTTACACTTTTTATGATTTGTACGTATATATGATATGATTTATTCACATTTTTTATCTTTTATTTTATTTTATTTTTATTCATTTCCCTTAATTCTCAATTTAATCCTATGTTTTTTTTTAAAACATTATTTATGTTAATTTTCTATAGTTTAGATTTAGCCCTATGTCTACAACTAGCTATTAATTCACATCTCTTATTTAATAATTTTTTAGGCTCTTGTTAAAGTAAAATCTGTATCTTTTCTTCTAAACACAGATTACATCTACTATCGAAACATTTTGGAGTATTTGATCTTTATATATATAGTTTCAATCTAGAAAAAAATCGATGGATTCAACGACTTCAGCCTACTGGACTGATATAAAATTGATGTGAATATTAATGCTGGCTTCAAAAAATAATATCCCGGTCGGAAACGGAATTAAAAATTAGTTTATTCTCCACGCTAGAGCATTTTCGTATAAGCGTTTAATAAAAACAAAGCATAATTTACTATTTTACTTGCTTACTATCACATACACGTGTACACTTATATATATATATATATAGAGAGAGAGAGAGAGAGAGAGAAACTTATATATACACACACACTTGTGCAGTCAGCTGGGGATGTAGAATACACCGACTGCACCTTTGCAGAGAGGTAAGACCCCCCCAAAACGAGTGTCCTGGATATGACACCAAACAATCTGATAGTGAGGTTTCAGTATTGCTGGAGTTTAGGGGAATGGGTGTACCCCTTCATTGCTATCGCTCCCAGGTTTTCTCGGGTGCGGAGTGGTATACCAGATAGGGTCCTATCTATGGGTCAAATAGAACTAAACTGAGTAATTACGCCAAAATTAATTACTTGAAATAGAACTGTTTTGATATTTAAACAGCGTACTTTTTCTAAATTGAACTGCTTGAAATTGAATTGTTTTGACATTTAAACTACGTACTTATGCAAGAGTTAATTATTTGAGATAAAATATTTTTTAGATTGAAACTGTACTTGCGCTAAACTGAATTGTTTGAAATAGAATTGTTTTGACATTTCACTGTGTGTGGACAGAAACTATACATATACTAAACTGAATTGTTTGAATTAGTACTGTTTGACTAGAGTAAATGTCTCGAAACAGAAAGAGAAATGTTGGGGTCGGCAAAGTAGAGCGATTCTCGACTCAAATGTCAGGGTCATAATTCTTAACCTCTGAAATCGAAATGAGTCAACAGGTAGCAAGAAATAATACAATAAACATCACTTCCACTGCGCAGTATCTCTAGCACCCACCTCGATTCAGTAACGTTGCATTAGTAATAGTAAATGAAACTCGAATACTTTAGAAAAATAAATAATTGGTTAATTTCTTATTTCTAAGGTTGACAATGAAAGTTCAATGCGAATAGTTATGTCTAACATTAAGGTAAGATTAGTTGCGTCATACACTAAGATACCATACTGATGATTTAATGTTAGAAAACCGGCATCAAAGATATAAAAAAAAAATTCCCGTAGGAAAGACACAAAAATATATATACATTGGAATTTTTATTTCTTGGTTTTCTTTTTTCAATGGCATACCAAACTTCGCTTGCCCAGTCGGCTGGAGGTGTAGAGTACACCGACTGCACCTCTGCAGAGGGGTAATACCTCCACCCTGCATAACGAGTGCCCTGGATATGACAGTAAACAATCGGAAGGTGAAGTTCAAGTAATGCTGGAGCTTTGGGGAATGCAGAGTACCCGTTCATTGCCATCACTCCCAAGTCCACTCTGGCCCGGAGTGGATGTACCTGATAGGGCCCTATCTATCGCATAAATAGAACTAAACTGTGTACTTACGCTAAGTTGAATTTTTTGAAATAGTACTGCTTTGATATTTAACTGTGTGTAAACAAAATCTATACTTATACTTATATAAGACAGTAATTGTACAATATAACAAATAGCTGGGGTGTATGAGGAAGTTCATAGTTTTCCTTTGAGTATTTATCCGAAAGCGTACATAAAAACGCGATTAATGTTTGAAGGTGCCTGTGGTGTAATTGTTATCGTCGTAGGAAATGGACACGACGTCACGAGTTTAAATCCTGGACGAGACTGATTGCATTTCACATAGCACTAATACTCTTGGGAAAGGTATGAATCCAATTATTCTCCCTCCAGCTAGGGGAAAATAGTAGGGCAGACTAGATTCTTCAGCCTTGGTGAGGCAACTAGTCGAGGAGAAGGAAAACTCTGAATTCAAACCTGTTATACTCCGCTTAAAAAATTGACCTTGTGTCATATCCTGCCTGAGGGGAGGGGTTGGTAAATATGATTAGATTTTGAAAAAAACTTTTACAATGTCAGATTCCAGGAGGTCTGTCAGAACATGACGATGACATCCCGTTAATTCTTTTCATTTAGTAAGTATGCATAACACATTTGGCAACTCTAAATCAAAATCATTCGCCGTCTATAAAAAGCAGACTGAAAGTTCTTTATATATCATCATCATCATCATCGTGTCGCACTGTTGGGACGGATCTCCCTGACCTTCTCACGCCACCCATCTCTATCATCCATCACTCCCGGAGGTCTTCCTGGCTAGATCCTGTATCGGCACAGAGCTGTTATATATAGGTTCTAGCTAGTCGTCCTACCTTTGCTCGTCCATGTGAAGGGGTTTACAGGAGTATATAGTTTATTAGTTTGTCCTTACTTCTCCAGCAGTGTCATGAATGTCTGGTTCGTCTCACTTTGATAGTTTTCTTGATGGGTGGTCGGTGGCCGTATAGCTGCTGTTTTGTCGGTTATTGCCTCCAGGACTTGTTCAACACAGCTCGTAGCATTCTAGTGAAATTGCCGTCAAGCTTTTTCTCCATACGTTTTGTTAGCGTCCATATGGTGTATCCATAAAACTGTCTCGACACGACCGTTCCTTGGAAAAAACAGCAGTTTATTTTATTGGTCAAGTCTGATGTCCATATTACCGATAGCCTATGGATAGTTGCCCATGCCTTTGCTAGTCGCGTGTTGATATCACACGCACGTGCCTACTAAAGTATACATATATATATATATATATATGTGTGTGTGTGTGTGTGTGTGTGTCTGTGTGTGTGTATTACAATTTTGCTATGGGGTGGTTTATGTAAATTTAATTATGAATTGCAATTGCAATCGTCTTCTAAATTCTAATATATCTTAAGTCCAATACATTAAACATCTTAGTTGCAGGCATCGAAATAAAAATCTTGCATATTGACATTACACCATCCAAGCAAAAATAAGAGGGAAATGAAAAGGATGATAACAGTCTGCTATCATATCCAAGATCAAATTCAATGGAAATTATGAAAAATTAACAGAACTATCGAATGAAAGTAGAATGTTTACAGAAATGAACATGACTGTCTCGAAACAATCATTTATTTTATACCATATTCACAAATCAGTGTATTTAAAAAGAAAAGAAAAGTACACCGCTTTCAGAATTAGATATTAACGAAGATTGTCCTTTAAGTTGACAGTTACTTTCTAAGCCTAGCTTCTTTTAAAGCAAACTCCATATTGGCAGAGCTTAAAATATATTGACTATAACCTCTGCAGATGAGTAAGCCCCACCAAATGGCATTGTATGACGCTAAATGGCCTCTAATGGGAAAGATCAAATTGTGGAAATCTAGAGGAGTGTGGAGTACTTTTTCGGTGCTATTACTACCAGGTCGGCTATAAACCGAAGTCGTACAACCAGGCCCTTTCTGTTTGTCAAGATCAGCTTAAAATTAACTAAATTCGATATGAATACCTGATATTAAATAAGTGTAAATTATTTGTAAAGAGAATGGTAACTTGGAATTATAATTGCTCGCTTGGGTGGAGTGTTCGTAAAAGGCCCGAGAGATTGGGGTTCAATCTCAGGTCAAGTCGTACCAAAAATGAAAAAATGGTACTAGGTATCTCCTTGCTTAACACTCAGCAATCGTATAAAGGGTAAAGTGGAGCAATCCAAGGGAATGGAGAAGCGCCCTTCCCTACACCTCGATGATATAGCTATTGAAAGAGGATGGTCAAATTTTGATTTCTTGCACTTTCCCTGTGGATCCCCTTGCCCACTCAGTCGTGTCTTGCCTTGAACTCCTTCTGTGACAGTTTTCTGCATTCGCTTATTATGTGATTGATGGTTTCATGTCTGTCACCACAGAGTCTACATTTGCTATTTTGTTGCGTCTTATTTACCTGTTCCTTGATATGATTGTTCTTATGGTGCTGTTTTGTGCTGCCATTAGGAGAGATTCTGTTTCTCTAATAAAGTTTCCTTTTCTTAGCCAGGTCCAGGTTTTGTCATGTGAGATGTGGTTTATTAGTCGTTTAAAACGCCCATGGAGTTGTTTTCCTTCCCATTTTTGTTTCCTAGTTTTTGTCATCCTGTTATCTATCGTGTTGTTAGTATTGTTTCTGATAGCCGTAATCAGTCCTCTTTCGTGTTTTTCTATGTAGTCTTCGAGTCGTTGTATGGATGTGTCAACGCTATCTTCGATGCTGGCTAGTCTTCTTCCTCCCTCTTTTCTTGGTACATATAGTCTGTCAACGTTGTGCATGGTCATTAGTTTTCTGGTTCTTTCGTCCATTTGTCTAAGTTCCTCTCTGGTCCACTTGAGAAAGGGTCCCGAGTATCTAACGAGGGTACAGCCCAAGTATTTATTCCTTTGATAAAGCTGGAGAGCTTTGTCTCGAGTAGTTTTCTAGTTCTCCTGAGATATTCTTTTTGGATTTTGTTTTTCATTTCGACTTGTTTGATGGTGTCAGCCTCCAAGATTCCTAAGAATTTGTAGGTCTCGTTTTCTACGAGCGTTCTAATCTTGTCTTGGTTTGGTAGTTCTATTCCGTCTTTTAGATGTCGTTTGCCACTTTTCATGACGAGCAGAGCGCATTTTTAAATGCCAAATTCCATCCCTATGTCTTGACTGTATATTCTAACTGTGTGTATTTTGGTTTCCAGTGCTTTTTCTTTTTTTGCGAATAGTTTGATGTCATCCATGTAGATTCGGTGGTTGATCTTTTCTTGCGATCTATTAAGTTTGTATCCAGCTGTGCATTTTCTGTGTATATGGTTTAGTGGCCTCATGGCAATTATGAATTGTAGGGGTGACAGTGCATCTCCTTGGAAAATACCTCTTTGGATCTTTGTTTCAGCCAAGCTTTTTCCTCCTGCTGTTAATTCAACTCTCCAGTTTTTCATGATTTTTTCGATGAGGTTTATGATTTCGTGTGATATTTTGTACATTTTGAGACAGTTTATTATCCAGGTTTACAGAACCATATCATATGACTTTTTGTAGTCTATCCAGGCCTTAGCTAGCTATTTCGTCCTGTTCTTGCTTTTATTTATTTATTTATTTATTATTATTATTAATATATACTCTTTTGGGGTTTTTCACATCAGCGTCAGCTGATAGTCTTTCACTGGAGTTTGTATGACAGCAATCTCCTCGTCTGTCGTCTGGATGGTATTCACTCGTCTTTCAAATTTCAAATCCTCCAGTCCCTTTAATAATCATATAGTTACTGAGCCAAAAGACCCAATTATAATTGGTACAGTCATCACTTTCATTTCCATAGTTTTTTTCAATTCTCTAGCAAGGTCCGTGTACTTATCCTTCTTTTCACATTCTTTCAGATTTATTCTGTGGTCAGCCAGGAGAGCAAAGTCGACAATTTTGCAAATTCTCTTTTTTTTATTGATTAACATTTGGTCTGGTCTTCTGGCCGAGATTATGTGATCCGTGTGTACGTCAAAGTCCCATTGGAGTCTATGCGTGTCATTTTCAAATCAGCGTTAGCTGATGGTCTTTCTCTGGAGTTTGAGTGACAGCAAGTCTCCTCAAGTCCCCAGGACCTTTCTCAGTATTCTAGCCGTTCTAAAAAATGTTGTAGTTTGGATGGTCTCTACTCGTCCGGCAACATGCAATACCTCCAGTCCCTTTATTAAGCTTTTAGTTACTGTTCCAAACGCACCAATTATAATTGGTATTATTATTATAATTATTGAAACCATATAATTACTAGTTTTAAATAGGAATACTTGGAACCATACAACTGTGTGTAAATTATTTGTATTAGATGGGAATACTTGCTATCTTATCACCGTCAGCAAACACTCTTAAGAATATACCCATGAACGTAAATATAAATGTATAATGTACGTTATCTCCTAAATCTTAAGCGTTAAAACCGTCAAAGTCAATCAATCAATCAATCTATCAGTCAATCAATTCTTTCAAAATAATGCCGGAAGTACGACCCCAGTGAAAATCGAATTCATTGCAGCGGCTATCACTTAATGCGTTAATAATGTTTCAGAGGAATTTTTTGTTAACTTGTGGCCGATAATTTAAAGAAAATGACACCGACTTTGCTAATTACAGCAGGTTTTAGCTATCGGACATACTGAAAAAATTCTAATCATTTTAATTTCATGATTAAATGCTTGAATATTATATAACGTCAGTTAAAGAAAGCATAAATATACGAGGATCATTAAATAAGTTTCCAAATTTTTTGTCGTATGGACACTTTTATTGATGAAACTCTAGTCCCCTTCGAAGTAACCTCCTCCGGCTGCAAAGCACTTGTACAGTTTAAAAAACTTCTGGAGGGCACCATGGAAGTCCTCTTGTGTGAGCGTGTCAATGACCTTCGTCACAGCCTCTTTCATCTCCTCAGTTGTCTCATAACGACAGCCTCTGGGCTTAGGGAATAAGCAAAAGTCACAGGGAGCAAGGTCTGGACTATAGGAAGGGTGAGGAACTGTCTCGATTTCCATCTTGGTCAAATAGGCTGTGAAAAGGATAGAGTTGGTGACTGGTGGATTGCTCTGGTGGAAATACCACTGACCCGATTTGAAGAGCGCTAGCCTCTTCCGACGGAATCTCTTGCTGAGCTCCCTTAAAAACTCAACATAGTGACCCTAACCCTAGCCCTTTGGCCAATCAACTCTGGTCTATTGACTTCCTTACTCCTCCCACACCTCTCATCATCCTGCACAGACTCTCTGCCTTCCTTGAATCTCTTATGCCACTCAAAAACTGATCCTTGATTCATGCAAGATGCTCCAAAGGCAGTCTGAAGCACTCCATACGCTTCGTTGACATTTTTTCTAAGTTTAAAACAGAATTTTATTGTATATCGTTCTTCTAAAGTTTCCTCACGTCCAGATTGCATTTTTGAAATTCACCAGCTGTGTCAATCAGGTTTTAGTAGGGTGTATTCCAATTGCTGGTGTAGCAGTTCATGGGTATCGGAAATCATAAAAATTGGTTAGTCCTCCCATAAGATGTATAGCAATAGCATATTGAATTTTCAAGTGTTTACGACAATTTTTAATCCCTGTATAAAAAAGTCAGGAAACTTATTAAATGCACCCCGTATTTCAGAATAACCATTAAATATATTCAATGCGTTATATAGGTAAAATGATATAAAAATAAAATGGCTTAAAAGACGAAATTTAAACTACATGCATCAATTCCTGTTTATCTGATTTCAATTATGTTACAAGATAGGGAAGGAAATAACACATTTTTGCAATGATCAGTTCACCATTTTTGATTAAGTCTCAATCACAAATACAAGATGCTTACCATTTAACGTTATAATGCCCACTCAAATAGCATCGCAGCAGTTGATAAAAGAATTACCTACTACTTACATACATTTGCAGTTTACAATTCGGATAGCCATTCTGCTGAACCCTCTCAATATATAATAGAATATTTTTATGCAGGAAAAAAACCAGCTGTGCGGCCAACAAATTCTTCATCTAATCATGACTCTGGGGTTGAGCATAGAGATCAAGCCGAAACATTATTACCACTAACCCAGAATGTCTCGACAATATTTTACAAAACGAAAAAAATCTTGTTTGGTTTGGTTAAGTTAGGTTTCATTGTATATCAAATATTGTAGGTTATGTAATGCCAAATCCTATTTGAGCATATATATCAAAAATATATGATTTGTAAACACATTTTTGCTAACATTTTCAAACGAGCCTGAGTCTATTTTTTGCAATCAGTTAAATGTTTTTAAGTATTTCTATCTAACACGAATAAATCTCTTTACTATTAATTATTTGTTTGCACACAATTGAATAAATATACACATATGATTTGTGAGTGAATACTTTGTAGTTAATTTCATTTTTAAACTGGTCAGAACTAATGTTCTTGCACACAAGTAATGCAATTGTTTTTACACTGTTAAATAGTTTCAATTATTGCTAACACGTTTGATTCTATTCAACATTAATCGTTTATTTGCTGACAGTTAAGTGATTACAAGTATTGCTATTTAACACAACTTATTTTATTTAATACTGTTCATCCATCTGCACTCAGTTTCGAATATTGTTATGTTATACCAATAATTCAATTTGAGCTCGTAATTAAAGAGTTTCAATATTACTATTTAATATTAATAATAATATTCAACATTAATCATTCGTTTTCTGACAGTTGAATGGTTCCAAGTATTGCTTTGTATCAATTAGACATCAGTCATTTGTTTACACAGATTTAAATTGTCAAAGATTTCTATTTCTGATAATTATACTCCCCGTTAGTCGTTTGTTAGCCCATAGTTTAAATAGTCAAACTGTTCTCTTTGATCGATCGATAGGACCCTATCTGCTGCTACCATTCCGGGTCAAAATAAACCTGGGAGCAATGGTAATGAAAGGGTTCTCTATATTGTCCAAAGCGCTTGAGCAGGAGCCTCACCATCAGATTTTTTAGTGTCATATCCAGCACAGTCTTTAGCTGGGTCTTACTCGTCTGTCAAGATGCAGTCGGTGCATTCTACAGCCCAAGCCAGCTGGGCTATGCAAGAATCAATTGGTTTTCTATAGCATCATGGACCAAGATGCAGCCTTGTTGTATGATACATTGTTGTACTCACATAGGCGCCTCTGGTGGTGTAATGGTTAGCAAGCTCGACTAGCAAACCTACACGAGTGAGTTCGAGTCTCATTGGGTGCCCCTTTCATATGGCCTTGTGCCACATCTAAGCAAAAAGCTTAGTAAATTTCCATTGTTGTACTCACAATCTTCTTGTACTGAAACGTCAATTCAATGATGTAAGATTTGAATTAACTGAGAGAATGTCACAGAACATGAACGTGAACAGATTTTACGTGAAATTCGTGAGAGATGTCAGCATACAAGTTTTCATAAAGGAATCGTTTATTCAGTGATGTTGATTTGAATTATACGATGAGATGATAAAGCGGAGATAACATTCTCTGTATATCAAATTCAAACGACTAATTTTCTTTACTAGTAATTCGTACCGATAACCAAAGGGAAACGTATATTCTGCTAGGGACTTTTGGCTTTGGATACCTTCAGTTGACTTGCGGTATTGGTATTATATTTCCACTTGTTATCAACACAGTAAAATTTGAATTAATTGGTTAGTGATACATCAAACGGAACGAAAACCGAATTTCCGTAAACTTCACGAACGAAATCAGTGTAAAATACTCCGAAAATGAATCGTTAAGTCGACGCATTTAATTTGAATTTCATTACAAGATGATTGCATCAAATTAGTATGGATAGTCGGGAGAAATTTTCACACATTTTTATTCTTAAACGTATTTCCTATACTGATACACAAAGATATCATTTTGTGTAATTTGGAGATTCGGACTCTTGAGGACATCCATAGATTTACAATCCTGCTATGTGATTTACGCCTTTATAGACATAATCTTCAAGTTTTATTATTTGAAAATAAGCATAAATATTTTTTTGGTATATTTTTTAAAACTTTTTTCCGGAATATGTTCGTAGTGTATCTGTATTTTACACAATACTTCAGTAAGCTAAGAATATTCAAAAGCTATGGAAACATTTACATAGAAGCACAGGAAGTTGTTGTGACTTACGCACGAAAGAGACCGAATTACTATGAACTCACAGTCAAAAAACAATAGACTTATTCTGAAACATCATTTAAATCTGTTTCTCAGTCTCTGTCTCTCTTCTCCCATATATATATATATATATATATATATATATATATATATATATATATATATATATATATATTCAAATTCATTTTTTATTAAATATTTCCTCATAGATTACAATAATGTTCTTACGATAGATACGTTTCCTAATTCCAATAAAACTTGTATTCGTTTAAAAAAATATGTACTTACAACTTTCACTGATTCATTTTTTAAGTTAATTCTCACCGTTCAATGCACAGTTTCCTATGACAGACAAGAAAATAAAAAAAAGCCCAGGGAAATGCGGAAAATGCTAAGAAATGAAAAAAAAAAAACCGACTCAAGACAAACTTTAAGAAGCAAAGAATAAACATAATTTCAGCATATGATTAGAATTATGAACTTGCACGAAGATAGAGAAAGAGACACTGTTACACCCACTATACATACATATATATATATATATATATATATATATATATAAACTTATTAAACATTTTCAATAACTAACCACCCACCCTATCAGAATAAGCCAACCCAACATACAATATAAAAAACAGTCCAAATAAATAAAAAAAAAACTCACGGCAACAAACGATCTACTAGAAAACCTGAAAATGACCAACGAAATGGTCGAAAGGGCTTGGGCTAGTATAGGGTACTTTCTTTACCAATTTGACCCAGACGTAAGAAGACTCGAACGTCTTCACTTAAAGATTTTAAAATAGAAGCAATCCGCGATATTCAACCAAACATGTTTAGATAATGACTTGCCACCTAATTATATATATATATATATATAATATTGCTGGTTCAATGAAAGGAAACTTTTTTGAATGAATAGATCTGAAAATGAGTCTTAATTTAATATTTAGGTTTATATATTTCCTTTACTGTGTTCTACATGTTTTTTAAACGTTATGGATTCGTCAGGAGATCAATAATCAATAGTATGGTCTTTAGTCTCTATCTTTATTGTGAATATTATTATAAGGATGTGATTTATGTTTTTTTATTCAAGAATGTGTTTCTGTAAAGGCTCTATTGGAGTTAATTATTGGCGAAGAACTCTGGTGTCTGCAGATACATATATATATTAATATATATATTGTCATCCACAGACATATCTGTTTCCGTCTATCAGAACTCATCAGTGTGGCTAGACAGGCTAGATTCCCGAAGCTGGGATCGAAACCCGGTTGATTCAAACACTAATCCAAGATTCCACCACTTCAACCACGATGATACCAGTGATAGGAAATTTTATCGGTTTTGAATCACAATTGTTATTGTTGACTTATATCCGCTTAATGGCTACCGAGAGCTTGATTCATATGAAGGGTCTTGCATGTACGCTAATGGCAACACAACTTCTTCATTCGGTAGAGAGCTCAACCCTACAGGGGTAGGGGATCATATATATATATATATATATATATATATGTATAAATACAGACACACACACACACACATATATATATATATATATATATATATATACACACGTATACTTGCATATATATATATATGCAAGTATGCATCCGGTGTGTATTAATGTTTGTGTGTACATTCCATACATACATATACACTCATGTATACACATACCAGTACGCACATGTATTTTAAGGATTATTGTTCCCCCTCTCTCTCTCTCTCTCTTTCTCTCTGTATGCTCACTTTCTTTTGAATGCATACCTATATATATATATATATAGTTTTTAATGGGACGGGTCAAATTGAACGTGTGTAAGAACACATTTTATTCTACACATAGATGTCTTTTAAGCTAGACTGAAGTTAAGATCTGTTTTTCTTTGCGAGCGTGTGAATGTGTACGATGTTAGTTTAAATCGATTATGAATATTTTTTAATTTTATCCGGAGTAAACAGTAGTCATCAGTCTGGTATATTTTGCTCCATTCCTAAACGCATTTTGATACATAATGTTCTTTTTTTTGTGATTTAATGCTTCTTTTATATAAAGTGACTCTATTGTTCAATGCATAATTTTTATAGTTAAAACAGTCGATGATGTAGATGACGTTTTTTAATTACAGCTTAATTTTCATTTTATCCTGAATGTTGTTTTCGGGTTTTAGAAGGCATCGAATTTGCCTTTTATGATTATATAATACACTCCACGTACACTCTTATTTTATGTTATGGGAAGCCATTTGTTGTGTCTTTTCCTACATTAATTAGGGTTAGTGCGTGCGCGTTTAAGATTTTTACTCATCGTTTGCTTTTCATGATTTTTGCTTTGGCTAATATCTTTTAAATCTTTCATTGTCGTTAAGTTAATCTAAATTCTTTGATATTTCTGTGAATAGTTCTGGGGGGTTTCTGTTGTATGTTGAGACATATGCTAAAAATCCTTTGTAGGAATGTTTTTTTCTGTGAGTTCTTAGTTCTTTTCATTGTATTTGTCCTGCCAATTCGAAGCCCTTCTTTATTAATGCTGTAGGATATATCCTCTAGCGGAGGTTTACGTGACATCATAAATTACATCCAAACCCTAAGAACAGCTATGGGAACTATTATGGCATCAACATACAACGCCATAATAATTGCACATTTAAGGAAAATCCATTGAAACCATTGGGAAAATATACAGCAACAATTTAAAAACTGAATTTATTTGACCATAGAAAATACCCGGATGACTGTTTTATGGAAATGCTCTTGAAGCAACGTTAATGATTTACATAGCTTACTCTAAAGCCTACACATTAAAGAAAAAGTCACCATACAACCCAAATTTAAAGAAATACCTGTATTCGAAATCCTCATTAAAGATCTGCACCATAATTAGTAATAAAAAATCGATAAACTTGGCTAGAAGAATTATAAACATTGAATTAAGAACATTGAATTACGAGAAAAGGGAAAACTTTTACGTATCAAAACAATTTATGAATGCAGCAAAGGAAAATTGATGATTCATGTTTCTTCCAATAGAAGAAAAAAATTCATAGACGAATTTAAACCAATAGTAATCAGAGGCTAACTATACACACACACACACACACACACACGCGCACGCACATATACACAGACACACACACAGCATAATAAACACACATTGATACACCGGCAAATATGTACACATAGTCTAGCTTAAAATACATCTATATCTGGAGTCAAATGCATTCTCACACACATTAAACTCAACCTATGTCACTGAAAAAGTATGCATATATATATATATATGTGTGTGTGTATAATGCAAGTATACATTCATGCGAAAGTCTATATACACAGAAGGGGAGGGAGAGAGAGAGAGAGAGAAAGAGAGATAGTGTGTGTGTGTGTGTGTGTGTGTGTGTGTGAAGAAAAAGCAATAACACTTAAAATATGTGTATGAGTGTGTGCATACATGGCTGTACGTGCATGTATGGAATGTACACACTGACACACACACGCACATACACACATACTGTGTACATACTTTATATATATATATATATATATATACGCCTTGATTAATAAAAGAATATCTGCTGAGACAAGAGACACAACATTCGCAGACCCAAATCCTGGAATTGAATAGGATCACACACCTATCTAAACAATATTTATTCTAAAATCTTGGCCAAAGATACCATTCTCCTGAATAATATATAAAGTCTTAAACACGTGTAGAGCTCATGAATATGATGTATTATAAACCTAAATACCAAGTAAGGATTCATTTTCAGACCTATTTATTTGATATATATATGTGAGTATATATATATATATATATACTTATCAGGTATTTACTTGCGAGCACCAGTGTAAAAAAACAAGAGGTACTTGATAATAAGATTAGCTAAATTTCTAAGAATATCTAAAACAATGGTAAAACAGCTAACCGTGAATTTATCGTAATGTTAAACACCATATACAAACATTCACACACACCTTAAGCAAATATACTCTCTTTATCTCCCTTTTTCTCTCCCTCACTCACTCATTCTCTTTGGTTACATTCAAACATATACACACGCAAACACACACACAAACACACACACACACACATAGCTATTAATATTGGACTCACTGATACATCTGCTAATATATATATATATATATATATATGAAAATTTGTTTCAAGTGGGAGCATGTTTGAATCTACTGAATGAAAAATGTTTTCCAAAAGTTTGAGAAGTAGCGATTTTAAAAAGGCTTCTGGACATAATCGATTTTAGGCAAATCACTAGAGGTTATTCATGTAAAAAATATTTTTTAACAGCCAACATTTTATTGAATTTTTTATGAACATCATTCCCTGAAACTGACGTCTCACAAGTATTGCTTTAATAGAGAAATCATCATCATCATCACCTCACTCTGCTTGCACGGATTTACGGAGTAGTTGTGATCATATCAACTACTATTACACTCTTTTTTTCTTATAGCAATATCTAAAAGCCCTGATGAAGGCTTCCTACTGAATCCAAATTAATACATTATAATCATTTCTCATTCTAAAATAATTTTGATAAAATATTTTTTGCATTCAGAAAAAAAAGATTGAAGTCGAAACGCGTTGGCAAATAAACAAACTATCAAACATATATCTTTCTTCCGTTTTACTTTTTCTACGTACATTCTGTCGGATTCAACTCATTTCATAACACACACACACACACACACACACACACACACATTCATATATACATTTTTGTATGAAGGGGATTTGTCTGTAAATAAACTACAAGGGCTGATATACCATAAAATCTATCTAACCAACTAACAATTAATTGCAGTACTTGTAAACATTTAACTGTGTGCAAACAATAACAATACTTAAAAGCATTTAAATGTGGGAGAAAAAATAACGAGTCATACTTGAAACCATTTAAAATTATATGCAAATCAATGAGCTCTGGCTCGTTTAAAAATCAATATTTCCGACGACCTATTCACTTCAATTTATATATATAAAGAGAATATGACTTTAAAAACTATCAAGTGTTTATATACCATCAAAGCAAGTAACCTAAACACACACATACACACACTCACACCTATATATATATATATCTTCGATTCCATTCACAGAGAAAAGATGGAACAAATCCTACTCGCATACGGCCTACCTAAAGAAAGCGTAGCAGCAATAACGATTCTCTATAGAAACACTAAAGTAAAAGTACGATCACCAGATGGAGACACAGAATACTTCGACATTGCAGCAGGAGTACTACAAGGGGACATGATAGCTCCATACCTCTTTATCATTTGTCAAGACTACGTACTTAGAACATCGATTGATAAAATCAGAGAGAACGGCTTCGAGCTGACAAAGAAAAGAAGCAGAAGGTACCCCACCAAAACAATTACCGACGCCGACTACGCCGATGACATAGCGATACTGGCAAATACACCCAACCAAGCCGAAACACTACTGCATAGCTTGGAACGAGCAGCTGCAGGCATAGGCCTCTATGTCAATGCACACAAAACGGAATATATATGCTATAATCAAACGGGTGATATCTCCACTCTAGACAGAACCCCTCTTAAACTAGTTGACAAATTCCCTTACCTAGGAAGCAGCGTCTCATCAACCGAAAAGGACATCGACACGAGGTTAACGAAGGCATGGACAGCTATCAATAGGCTGTCGATTATATGGAGATCAGACCTAACCGATAAAATGAAACGCAGTTTCTTCCAGGCAGCGGTTGTATCGATACTGCTATATGGATGCACTACATGGACTCTAACAAAACGACTGGAGAAGAAGCTTGACGGCAATTACACAAGAATATCATACATTCAGCAACTATGTGAGGGTACGGGAAGTAGTCCAGAAGACCTGCCTGAGGCGATGAACGATAGGGAAAAATGGCGAGAGAGGGTCAGGGATATCCATGCTACCAGCACGACACGATGATGATGATGTTATATATATTCTAGAAAAAAACAAAATTCGGTCACGTTAGCTCTATAGATTTATTTCCATCCAGCTTAGAGCATTGATATGAATCAATAATTCCAAAAATATTTTACCGGACTTCTTCCAATGCTCTTAGCAGGATGGATATAAACTTATAACTGATTTTTTTTTTCTTGAAGGAGTATTTGCTCTGTGAGCCTATTTACAAACCCCTCCGCTCGGGCAGGATATGACACAAGGTCAATTTTTAAGCGGAGTTTAACAGGTTTGAATTCAGACTTTTCCTTCTCCTAGACTAGTTGCCTCGCCAAGGCTGAAGAACCTAGTCTGTCCTATTATTTACCCATAGCTGGAGGGAGAATAATTGGATTCATACCTTTCCCTAGGGCATTAGTGCTATGTGAAATGCAATAAATCTCGTCCAGGATTTGAACTCGAGTCGCCGTGTGCATTTCCTACGACGATAACCATTACACCACGCTCTGTGATATCATTTACATTGAGCTCTTTTCCAGGAATATTTAATTATTCGAAGTTTGAATAATTTAATTGTCCTTTCGGAATTGTTCCCTGTTCCGGATTTACTGGACTGAAAAATACCTATATATATGAATGTGTGTGTGTGTGTGTGTGTGTGTGTGTTCTTAAAACAGTTATTTTAAAATTCCATCGATGTCAACGGGGATCCCATACTTTTAAACTTGTGCTAAACTAAGTTTAGCAAAGCTAATGATACACCTGATATTTGGGCTTCATGGTATGAAAATAAATTTCTCCCGGTGGTGAGGCTATATTTCTAGCACTCTAGGTAGTGTAGACTCATGCCTTCGTTGCGATTACTCCCTTTACTGTTCTGAACACGAGTGGAAGTAACGGTTATCTTCTTAATTACAGATTAAATAGAGCAATATAAAAATGATGAGTTACTGATTGAAATATCTATGACACAGAGCTTTTGATATTTATACCTGAAGCCATTAATAGAGTGTAAATAATTAGTTTTAGATTGTACTACATGAAACCATATAACTACGTAGGATTATTTCTTTGAGATAGGAATAAATAAACCATATAACTGTGCAGAAATTATTTGTTTGTATATAGTAACAGTTGAAATGATATCATAGTGTGAAAATATGAATTTTTGAAAGTAATGTTTGAAATCATATAAATACATCGAATTACGTGTTTTAGATATGAATACATAAAATCGCATAAGTTTGGAAAATATTTCTTAAGATAGCAGTACATAAAAATTTATAACTGTTAGAAAATTATTTTTATTCATAAAACTTGAAACAATATAACTCAGTGGGACAATTTGCTTAGTATAAGAATACATGAAACAATGTAACTGTGTAAAAATTATTTGTTTTAGAAACCAAAAAAGAATATGAAACAAATTATTATATTCCTTGAGAGTATTTCATTTAAGCGTTAGCTGATGTCCTTTAACTGGGATTTATAGTGACAGCAAGTCCCCACAAGTCTCCTGGACTCTCCTTATTATTCTGGCTAATCTCAATAATCCTGTAGTTTGGGTGATCTCAACTCGTACTTTTATTTCCAAGTCCTCCAGTCCTTGAACCAATCTTTTGGTGATTATACCAAGAGCACCAATTACAATTGGTATAATTATCACTTTCAGTTTCCACAGTTTTTTCAATTCCCTTCTAAGGTTGAGAAGTTATTATTATTATTATTATTATTATTATTATTTACTCATTAGATAGTTTTTCACAGCAGCATTAGCTCAGGGATTCTAAATTGAATTTGAGTGAGATCAAGTCTCCTCAAGTCTCCAGGAATCTTCTCAGTATTGTGGTCGATCTTAATAATACTGTAGTCTGGGTGGTTTCTAAGTCCTTTAATCCCTTTCCAAATCCTTTAGGGATTGTTCAAAGAGCACAAACCACAACTGGTATCACCGTCATTATTAAGTTCCATAGATTTATTTTCTGTTCTCTAGCAAGGTCTATAGATTCATTTCTCTTTTTGCCTCCTTTTATTTTTACTCTGTGGTCTGCCGGGGCGGCAATGTCCATATTTTTAAAAATTATCACTTGTTATGGATGTATGTAAGATTGTCCGTTTGTATCTCGAAATCCTAGAGAATTATGTTCGTCTGATTCCCCAGAACGGATTCTCAGTTGTTCCAGTACCACTTTTTTATGGTCAAATATAAATGTTTTACACAACTTCCCTACCCAGTCGTATCTAGTGTTAAATGCATTTTCACTAATTTACTGCATTCGATTATAATATAATTAACCGTTTCGTCTCTATCTCCACATAACATTCTCTTGTTATTTTATCATGTCTTATCGATGTTTACTTTTATATAGTTTTTCCTTATGGGCTTATTTTGTGCTTCTATTTGGAAAGATTCAATTTCATTCTGAAGGTTTCCCTTTCTTCGCAATATCCAAGATTTCTCTTGTTTGTTGCTTGAAATATCCATATATCATTATTACTGTTTATCGTTAGGAGTTTTTCTCTCCAGTGATAGCTGATGGTCTTTTACTGGAGTCTGAGTGAGAGCATATCTCGTCAAGTCCACTGGACTCTTTTCGATATTCTGGCCGATCACAATAATTCTAGTTTAGATGGTCTCCTCTCGTCCTCCGATATCTATCTCTCCCAGCCCTTTAATCAAGACTTTGGAAATCATTTCGTGCACACCATTTACAGTTGGTAACATCGTAACTTTCATGTTCCGCAGCTATTTTTAGTTTCCTGGCAAGGTCTATGTACTTGTGTCTTTTTCCGTTTTCTTTGATATTTAATCGGTGGTCCGCCGGGACGACAAAGTCTACTATTCGGGAAATTCTGGTCATATTTCTGGGATTAGGTGATCTCTTTGTATCTCACAATACCTAAGAATTTTTGTGCGTCTTATTCTCAGGGACAGATTCTGGTTTGTGCATATACATTCCATTAGGCCTTCTCTCGATAGAAATAGAAAAGATGTATTGATAGTCTTTTACTTTCTCATTGAATATTAATCAAATAATTTTGAACGATATATATTGGGATCGGTCTAGTGGGTAGAGTTTTCGCCAATGGTCTGAGAGACCTGGGTTCAACCCCAGGTCACGTCATACCAAAGACTTTTAAAATGGTACTTGATACATCCTTGCTTTACACTCTGCAATATAAGGTACGTATCAAGGTTAAAGTG
This sequence comes from Sepioteuthis lessoniana, assembly GCA_963585895.1. NCBI lineage: Eukaryota > Metazoa > Mollusca > Cephalopoda > Myopsida > Loliginidae > Sepioteuthis > Sepioteuthis lessoniana. The sequence continues at coordinate 78,124,403 of OY757919.1, forward strand.
GCGCAATCCAGGGAAAGAAGTAGCGCCCTCCCCTACACCTCACTATAGTAGCTAATGAAAACGCAGCCTTCTGGTCTCCTTCGCCTACGGTTGCCAACTTTTCTTACTTTACTTGTTTATTTATGACTTTTTCGTCACTAGATTCAAACAGAACAAAGTACGTTTTGCATGCTTAGAATGAAGAATTTATTAGAAAATTAAACAATTTTAGAAGCGATGAAATAAATCAGTGTTAAGAATAGTTAAAACTATTAAAATGAATTGGATTAAGTCTCGGTTTTTCTTATATTTTTGTTTATTTACGTATTTCCTATTCAGGAGATAGTAATGGAGAAATACGTCGTTTCCTGCTGTTATCTGTATAAATGCTTGTTAATAATGAATGTTGGGTGACGTATCTATTTATCTGCTTACATTAAGTTTACCTAGAGCGATTAGCGTTATTTCTTTATTTCGGGGAAACGCGGGGCGTAAAGGTTAAGGACTTAGGAAATGGATGCCGAAAGCCGGGTTCAAATACTGGAAAAACGCTGATTGCATTTCACTTCGCGTTGATGAATTTGCAAAAAGCATGAATCTATATCTTCTCCCTCCAGCAGTGGGTAATTAGGAGGTAGTTTAGGTTCTTCACCTTCGGTAAAGCAATCAGTCTAGCAGAAGGAAAACATTGAATTCAAACTAGCTATGCTCAACTGAGAAATTGATTTTGCGTTACATCATGGCAGAAGGTTCATTTAGATTTAGCTTAGGTTCATAAAAAGAGAAAAGAAATATATTTAGAACGAAAGTAATTATTTCTTTATGTTTTGAAAACGCATCAACCTTCGCGGTTTATTTATGGCCAAGTCCATTCTTGCTGAATAACAGTAGAGGTACTTTTTAAGCTATTGCTGAATGGGGGTAGATAACTGAATCCAGAACCTTTTCCAATGAATGTAATGGTGCAATTACAGCTCTGTCGCACTTACCAGTATGTCACAGTCCAGCACATAAGCCACAATGAAAATGACTTATGTTTCATCAGCATCAGTCTATATAGTTTTTAAAGATTAATGCAGGGTAAATATTTATTATTTAAATCTTCACCTGACTTCTGCAATGGATACTTTTTGAGCACACATAATTTATTTCCTTGTGGTACAAGTTTCATTCTTCTAATAATTTCGATTGATTATGTTTCTTGCTTTATGACAAGTTTTCTATATTTGTTCATATTTTAATCGTTCCTTCTGATCTTGTTAGAGAGCAGGACAGCTGTTAATGTTCCAGAATTCTTTTGGTACATGGCTATACAGCACATTTCACTGCTAATATTTCAGCTATTCATATATTTCTTACGAAAGGTTAGATTTTCAACAGTTTTTTTTTTGTCATATAAAAACATGATGGAAAAGCTGATTCGTTCATTACCGTTTAACAGTAAAAATGCAGATCACCATAAATCTGTTTTCTTCTTAGTTTTATCCAGAGTGAGTCCAAGTATTATTCGTTTTTTATTTTAGTCATTCTTATAAACCTGCTATGCCACAAAAGAAAATAAATAAAAATATCGTCGGTTGAGCTCATCCAAAACTAAGTAATTCCAAAGCAGAGCAGAGTGAATGACGTGATCATGTGTCATCCAAGAAACTGGAGATGACCTCTAGGAGAAGTTTCAAAATAATCGGAGTATTAAAGTATCAACTTTTTTCGGAGGAATATTCAGAAGAAAGACGAGATCAACAACTAAATGGAATCGCCTAACGGTGTGCCAAACATCAGAAAACCTGGCTAATTAGGGATAAAGGATTCTTATATGATTTGAAACGATTTCAATTCATTGATCAAAGTCACCAGAAATTTAGAATCTTAAATGAACTATTTCGTGGTTTTCTAAACAGGGTGCTTCCTTCGAAAATTAAAAATTTTTTTTTTCATTAACGTAAGTGACTTCAAATGGAATGGAATGAAAAGATCCAAGACATTTTATGACGTAGCCTACAATGGATTTTAAGAGTTCATTTGTAAACTCAGAATTACTTTGAATGTTCTTGGATGAGAGTGATGTTCGCTTCCGTTTCTTCGTCTATGGCACTCAGATAGTTATTTATAGCTCGGAAGAGGAGTGAATTCCTACATTTTTGAAGGACACGAAAGAAAATGGTAATAAACAGGCTTGACTGAGTTTTGATCGCAATTTGCTGATTCTTTTTTCCGATAAACATTACGCTACTCACATTTACAGTCTCCATATTCAGAACTCATAATTATCGCAGTTTTACCGGGATTATTCTCCCGCTTTTATCTTTTAAGTATTCTATGTACATAGAAGAAGAGATATGATATATATGACGTACATTTCGGCGTACGTGTCTGTAATATACTAACTAACAAAAAGGAAATAACCTCTGGTGCCACAGGGGTTACGACCTCTACTACATCCGGATATTTGGTTAATAAAATGGATACCAGGAATAGCAGCGAGTGTTCGTCTTCCGTCTGTCTTTAATCATCATCCATCCTATTGATTCACCGCGGTAGTAATCAATACCTAGCAAGTATCGATTACTTTAAATACAAACATTATCATATTTACCAACCCCTCCACTCGGGCAGGATATGACACAAGGTCAACTTTTAAGTGGAGTTTAACAGGTTTGAATTCAGCCTTTTCCTTCTCCTAGACTAGTTGCCTCACCAAGGCTGAAGAACATAGTCTGCCCTACTATTTACCCATAGCTGGAGGGTATTAGTGCTATGGGAAATGCAATCAATCTTGTCCAAGATTTGAACTCGTGTCGCCGTGTCCATTTCCTAAGATGTGGCCATTACACCACGGGCACTTCCAAATACAAAACATTATAGTGTCGATCTGACGTATGTATTAATCTGGCGTATAAATCGACCTCAAGATTTTTCGATTGAAATTCATTTTAAAACCAGTACTTTCTGAATAGGTTGACTGCTAACATACATTAGTCTACTGCTTGAATATATGAACCATGAAAATCATACCAATTAAAGCTTATATTCATATACATTCACAATCAATTACGCTATCAGGATTTTGCCCTGATAAGCAACATACCTAAGTTGTCTGATTGGCTTCGGATGCTGTGACGTTTCGGTTTACAATCAGTGCATTAGCTGTTGTAAATGATGTGTATTATTGAGTTAATCTGATTTCTTTTTGGCATTACAATTTTATTATTTAATAATATTCTCTGAACTGATTTGTTAAATATGTTCACACACGAGTTTAATTTGGTAATGTTCATGTCAGTCTGCTGGAGCAAGTGGTGTATATCAATTGTTAAATTTACTATTCAACTGACTGTCCATTCTAAGTAAAAGGTTTAATTTCATTCTTCCGTATGAGTCGACCCTTAGTATCATAGTGATTTTTTCAGGCTTGAAAGGTCAATTTGTACATCACAATTTTCGATTAATGCATCAAAATATCATAATAACATTACCTAAAAAAAAATTGTGGAACATTAAACAGATATCATTTTTTTTAAAATTGTGACTGTAGAGTTGATTTTTCAATTAAACAACATAGGTCTTCCAACGAATAAAAGTAAAAATTTACAGAAGAAAATAAACTTGAATTTAGAAATAGACTCACAAATAATAATATGTATTTGTATATTATGAACAAAATGTATTATCAGGTGGGAATGATATAAATACTTATTAAAACTTCATTCGTCTGATTCTTACCTTTAATGTATAAAAATAATGATCTTCTTCGTAACTATGTTCCCAACAACATAACTACCTATCGTTTGTTTATATAACACATTCCGCTATAAATATACCTACGATATCGGTTGGTTATTTAAAACTATATTTCTTAACAAGTCATAAGGGTATATATATATATATATATATATATATATATATATATATATATATATATAGTCAGGGATTGAACTCTCTCTCTCTTCACTTTCCATCATATCAAGGTTCGCAGGCTTATCATAAGGAGATATATATATATATATATATATATATATATATATATATATATATATATATATATATACGAGGTGCATACAATAAGTTTCCAGACTGTTTTCGTATGTGCACTTTTATTGATAGTACACACAGGAAAATCTAGTCCCCTTCGAAGTAATCTCTTCCGGCTGCAATGCACTTGTAGTACAGTTCCAACAACTTCCGGAAGGCTCCATGGAAGTTTTCTTGTGTGAGCGTGTCAATGGCCTTCGTCACAGCCTCTTTCATTTCCTCAATTCTCTCATAACGACAGCCTCTGAGCTTAGGGAATAACCAAACGTCACAGGAAGCAAGGTCTGGACTATAGGGACGGTGAGGACTGTCTTGATGCCTATCTGGGTCAAATTGTCTGTGACAAGGATGGAGTTGTGGACTGGTGTATTGTTCTTGTGGAAATGCCCCTGACCCGATTTGAAGAGTGCTGGCCTCTTCCCAAGGCATCTCTTCCTGAACTCCCTTAAAACCTCAGCATAGTAACCCTAACCCTAACCCTTTGGCCAATCAACTCTGGTCTATTGACTTCTTTACTCCTCCCACATCTCTCATCATACCTCACATACTCCCTGCCTTCTTTGAATCTCTTATGCCACTCAAAAACTGATGCTCGATTCCTGCAAGATGGCCGAAAAGCAGTCTGAAGAATTCCATACGTTTTTTGTGGCATTTTTTTCTAAGTTTAAAACAGAATTTTATTGCATATCGTTCTTCTAAAGTGTCTAGGTTGCATTTTTGAAATTGACCAGCTGTGACATTCTGGCTTTAGTGAGGTGTATTCCAATTCCTGCTGTAGATGTTCATTTAAACCTGAAATCATAAAAATTGGTCTGTCATCTTATAAGATGTATAGATATAACATATTGAATTTTCAAGAGTCTACGACAATTTTAAATGTCCATACAAAAAAATCTGGAAACTTATCGTATGCACCTCGTATATATATATATATATATATATATATATATATATGTGTGTGTGTGTGTGTGTGTGTGTGTGTGTATAGAGAGAGATTAAGTGAGTGAGTGAAAATGAGTGAGAGAAAGAGAAAGAGAGAGAGAAAGATAAAGTGAGTGAGAATGAATGAGAGAGAGAGAGAGAGAATGATATTCTAAGTCCTCTTTCCATCATTTCTTGGAACGGACATTTGTCCAAAAGGAGTTTTCCTTTGACATGGCAGATTCATTTTTCCAGTCATAGAACGAAGTTAACTGAATGTAAAGTAACAGAGTTAACATTCTTTTGAGAGTATCGTAGTAATAATCTTCTTCCTTGCTGTCTGGATTGGGTTTGATGTGAAAAATCAGATTTCTGTAGTTTTCTCAGTGAACAAGTTGATTGCTAAGATAAACAAGTGGGACCCCGAATAGCGAGAGGCTAAACCATGTTGTGGATTTAGAAGCTGACTACATGTAACAGCCTGCAATGGGCAGACAAAATTGGAATATTGCTTTGTGTTAGTAAATGCAGAGGAATTGTCCCGTGAGTTCAGTTTGAACAAAAACTGATTTGGCATTTATTTTCAGCGTGGTAATAGATTTGGATTATGGAGAGACGTGGATATTATTTGCCGT
>OY757919.1:78134969-78224969 GCA_963585895.1 Sepioteuthis lessoniana
ACAGTTGGCTTGGGTGGTAGAATACACCGACCGCTACTCTGCAGAGGGACCCCCCCAACACCGATGAGTGTCCTGTATATGACAATAAACAATCTGATGGTGATACTCTCATAATGGCGGAGCTTGGGGGAATGCGGTGTACCCCTTGATTGCCAACTCTCCCAGGTCCACTCTGGCCGGATTGGTAGCACCTGATAGGGTTTATCTACGAGTCAAATAGAACTAAGTTGTGTACATATGCTAAACTGAATTGCTTGAAATGTAACCATTTTTGTAAGCTAAACTCGATTGTTTAAAAAAGAACTGTTGATATTCAAACTGTACTTACACTAAACTGAATTGTTTGCAATAAATTTTTATTTGTATAAAAATGGATTTGGCATTAAATAACATACAAAGGCTGATATGCCATAAAAGTCAAACAAATTGATAAACAGTCGTCATATTCTACTCTTCTCTATTTTTGTCTGAAACAGTTCAAAGATAGTCGAGATATTCCTTCTAGGTATCAGCCGATATCTGTAACGAGGCAAAAATTACGTCTTATAGTCAAAACGTGTTAACTCTTGCTTTACCATCAACCTTCATTTCTAACCTCGTAGGTTAATATAAAAAAGTAGAGAATATCATTTTAGTACTTACATTTTTATTAGGGTAATATGCCACTAACACATGCCTCTAATATTGTCGACGAACGAAATAATGGTGTGGGGGACATTGCTTTTAAACTAACTGTTTTACGAGCGTGGTATTTAGATATTTGTTGATTGCTGGCAAAAAATGCATATTCAGTAGTGGTAACTATGAGGTAATAATAATTGTTTTTAACGGAACACTTTCACTGCCTACGAGTAGGATTTTCCTCTGTTTTCGCCAATGGTACGGAAGACAGGGGGTCAATCCAAAGAATCAGAAAATGGTACTTGATACAACCTTGCATTATAAGGTACGGATCAAGGGTACAATGGAGCAATGCAGAGAAAGGAGTACGGCTCTTCCATACACCTCGGTTTAGTAGCAATTGAAAAGGGAGCCTTCGGGTTAACCCTAACCCTGCGGTCGCACACTTACATGGAAATAAATCATCATCATCAAGACATGTCGACTGCAGGGATTCCCCTCACGGAGATACACTACCTCTCTTTCTCTCACACACACACACGGTCCCTCTTTCTCGCCATTTGTCCATATTACTCATCGGTTTTCACAATCCTGAGGACGGCATCCAGTATCCGCACAACGCTTATCATATTTACCCAACCCCTCCGCTCGGGCAGGATATGACACAAGGTCAATTTTTTAAGCGGAGTTTAACAGGTTTGAATTCAGAGTTTTCCTTCTCCTAGACTAGTTGCCTCACCAAGGCTGAAGAACCTTGTCTGCCCTACTATTTACCCATAGCTGGAGGGAGAATAATTGGATTCATACCTTTCCCAAGGGTATTAGTGCTATGTGAAATGCAATCAGTCCAGGATTTGAACTCGTATCGCCGTGTCCAATTCCTGCGACGATAACCATTACACCACGGGCACCTCCATCCGCACAACGATTATGAATGTAAGTTTTTGCAAGATGGCTTGCCCAGTCGGCTAAGGCTGTAGAATACACTGATTGCATCTCTGCAGAGGGGTAAGACCCCCACCCAATGAGTGTTCTGAATATGACACTAAACGGTCTTTCACAATTAAACTGTACTTCCATTTAAACTGCGTGCGTATGTTAAACTGAATAATTTGAAATTGAACTGTTTTTGACATTGAAATTGTACTTACACTAAACTGAATTGTTATATATAACTGCTAGAATAGTTTGAAATAGAAATGTTTTTGACTATTAAACTGTGTACTCATGCTAAACTGAATTGCTTTTAAATAGAGCAGATTATTTACATAAAAATGGATTTGGCGTTAAATAACCGACAAAGGTTGTATTGCCATAAAACCCAACAAACTAAACTAAACTTGCTGCCTGGCCAACATGGTTGTGTCCATGTGTAGGAGTCCATAGGAGAATATCATATATGAGTTCATACTTATCTAGTGGTATTAATCATATCTTGCTCAGTTATTTGAGTGGTTTGAGGGATGGAAGTTAAGAGCTACATTCAGGATTTGTTCAAAACAGCACCCAATATTCTTGTGTAGTTCTCTTCTTTGCATAGCACCCATCAATCTTTTGTTCCAGGTGTTTCGTTGGAATCCAAGTGGAAAAAATATAGAGTTCTACTAACACAGCTACAATTTGGAAAATCCCTGTTTTATTTTATCAGAGAGATGAAGAGTAAATAACAGTCCATGTTTTACCAATGCATATCTTGATATTGCTTTCAACTCATAAATTATTACTCTCGAGGAATCTGAACTGGTCTACTGATTTTAGCTGATATGTAATGGAAATAAATTGAAGGCATCATTATCTGAACAGAACCCCCATATTTTTTCTACAAATCAAAGTAATATTACAAATGTAAATATACGAAAGTCGTTGTATGTGGCCACCATCCGATATTGGAAACAAAAACCGATATATCGTCGCTTTTTGTTGTTTTTTCCGATTAAACAATTCTATTACACAGAATAATCATAGACGGTCGGATTTATCTAAATCTCTCACTTGTAAAAGGACATAAATAATATCTTTTCTGTCTTTTTAAAATATGTTATATATTCTTTGCACGAGCAGAGCATTTTAAGAGGAAATTGCATTAAAAAAAAAACAGTAAATTAACGTAAAGATATCTCTGGCAGAATATCAGAAAAACAGGACGAACATTTTTTTTTTCTCTCGATCTAAATAAATAGACTGTGGATTGTGAATTTTTTTCATTTTAAAATTTGATTCGCATTTTGAAATAAATTCATATCTGACTCGTTTCCAGTGATATACACTTCAATGCTCGGATAATAAACTACTAATTTCTACTTATTCTTTTCCGACGTTTATTCATGTTTATAAGAATAGGGGACAAATTAAAGCCAAAACAACCTGTTAAATTCTTGTTGATACGTTTCGGAATTTAGTGATGCAATGCAAGTGGTTGGGTTTGGTTTGGTTTGTTCACTGGCATTTTAATATTGGTTTAAACTAGAGAAAACAAAAATCACTGAATATTCGCACTTTTAGCATTCACTTGGTTTCTTTGTTTAATAGTAAATCAATCTTCGGTTGGTTAGTGTGTTGGGTTTTATGGCATATCAACCTTTGTTGGTTATTTAACGCCAAATCCATTTTTATATAAATAATCTGTTCTATTTAAAACAGTTCAGTTTAGCATAAGAACACATTTTAATTGTCAAAAGCATTTCCATTTCAAACTATTCAAGCAGTTATATGTCACAATTCAGTTAGGTGTAAATGTCGAAAAACAGTTCTATTTGAAATAATTCAGTTAAGCATAAGCACGCAGTTTAAAAGCATGTACAGTTTAATTGTCAAAAACATTTCTATTTCAAGCTATTCAGTTTACTTAAAAAATTAATTTTAGCATAAGTTTGCTGTTAGTTCTATTTAACCCATAGATAGGGCCCTATCAGGTGCTATCACTCCGGGCCAGAGTGGACCTGGGAGCCATGGCAATGAAGGGGTACTCCGCATTCCCCAAAGCTCCCGCACTGCTGGAACCTCACCATCAGATTGTTTTGTGTCATATCCAGGACACTCGTTAGGATGGGGTCTTACTCCTCTACAGAGGTGCAGTCAGTGTATTCTACAGCCCCAGCTGACTGGGCAAAAAAATCAATCTTCGTGGTTTTCTTAATGCCGAATCAATCCTTGTAAAATACAGTAATGATATCATTTAACCCATACTTTGGCGGTAAGGTGGATCACAAGAGTATGCATCTGAAATTGTTCGTAATACCGCGACTAGTGTTCGAACTTGCTACGATGTTGCAGTCAAGTAAGTTACCCACCTCATCAATCCGACGAATGAGTAGATATGGTATCAAGTTGAAATTTTTAATTACGGTTTTGCGTTTGAGTATTAAAATATGCTTTTATCGAATAAGAATAATTTTACACAGAAGTAATATAATCAGTAGATGAGAACCTAACAAGTTGTAATGGACTTGGTCATAGTGGACCCGGGAGTAATGATTATGAAAGATAACTCAACAATTCCCAGAGCTCCATAACTGGAGCCTTATCATCAGATGCAGTTTAGTGTCATCACTAAAACATACTTCTATTTAGAGTATACAAACATATTCTAAACCTTGCTGATAGAGAGAATTAAATGTGCAAGTAATATTTCAATGAAATGCCGTCTCTACACATATAACCCAAGTATTATTGTTATGTAATAACCGAGGGATTTCGGTTCATGCCGATGAGTTTAGTTAGGCTGAGAACCTTTCGGCTCAGCACATGGGTTAGTTAGGTGCAACATTGAGGCAGGTGTTAACGCAAGCGCGCGCGGGTGGATGGAGGTGTCACTCAGATGTCATAATAGTCCTAGACGAAACAGGATGACAGGGTGCGGGTGACGTCACGCACCGGAAGCGCGCAGAGGTTTGTGTGACATTTGAAGAAAGCGAGTTGAGTACTAGACGCCAAACGGGAAGGATCGACTTTTGGAGCTCGCAGACGGGAGGCGAACTAGCGCCCTATGGGGGGGCGCTCGATACGGGGGCCAAATGAATAAGACAGCATAGAAGATTGTGTCTCTCCTCCTTACGTTGAAACCTTTAACTCAAAGTTAATGAAAAGGTTTCGTACCTAAACAAGAAGTCGTTACGTGTTTTCTAATTTTGAGATTCATATGTTCTATCGTTGTGAACATTCAATGTCCATTTCGCACACAGCGTTTATTGTGAATATGGTACATTATTCCTTTCATTCTTCTATCTTTGCATAAGTTTAAATTACAGAAGATTTTCTCTAATGAAACTATCCTTAAAATATAATTTTGCAGAAGCTTGAATAATTTGTAAATTACCTGTGTATACTTATGGATAAATATGTTGAATATGTTACAAAGTAAGTTAAAGAAGGTGACAGAAAGATTGAGAGAGAGAGAGAGAGAGAGAGAGAGAGAGAGAGAGTGTGTGAGAGAGAGAGAAAATAATTGGTTACTTAGCTGTATAAACTTACGGATGAATATGTCGAATACGCAGTGACAGAGACAGATAGAGAGAGATTGACTGACGGAGAGAGAGAGAGAGAGATACTAATAGATAGATAGATAAATAGATGGATAGATAGATAAGAAGTTGTAATTTAACTGTATTTGCTTATGGTGAATATGTTGAATATTCAGTGACAGAGACAGAGAGAGATTGACTGACGGGGAGATAGATAGATAGATAGATAGATAGATAAGAAGTTGTAAGTTAACTGAACATGCTTACGAATGAATAAGTTCAATAGGCAGAAAAGTATGAGAGAAAGACAGACGGAGAGGGAGAGGGAGAGGAAAGAAATTGTAATTTAACTGTATTTGCGTATGGTGAATAAGTTGAATATGCAGAATAGTAAGTGAGAGAAATAGGGGGACAGAGATAAAGAGAAAGAGAGACAGACAGACAGACAGACATATAGTGTGAGTAACAAAGGATATGAGACAAATTGGAATATTTCTTTGTTTATATTCCTTTCTTGATTGTATTACACTAGTTTTCACCTTCGGTCATCGTCTGGAGAAACTTTTTATGAGTAAGAATAGTTCACGTAAAGAAAAGTGTTCATAGAAATTTTTTTTTATTGTTTTTAACAGATGAGAAATGCAATCAAATATGTGTCTGCGGATATCTATACATATGTATATCCCGACAGACACCCGACGTTCTTGAATAATAAATAAGATAATTTTGCAGTTATGAAAAAAATTCTATCATGGGAAAGCTGAAGTTTAAAATTATATCTGCCAACTTCAAATGTCATCTTTAATGCGCATAGGTCCAACAATAAATCTGCAGCCTCATGACGACTAAAAGCATTACTTTTACGTGGCCTATACTTAATAATTTAAAAATTCTTACTATTGTAATGAGTATTTCTTCTCTAGCAGGTCTAATCCTGCCGTCAAGTTGAGCATATGATACACAGTATGGCTGGATTTAATAAAATCCTGGTAAACACACTGATAAAAGTAAGCCTCTCATTACTGTCATTTAAATTATGCCTTTTCAGGAATTTAAATGGAAATGTCTGGTGAAACGTGAGGGCAGTTGAATTCAAAAGAGTCAGTGATAGACCAACATGGTGATACATTGAACAACCGAAACCCTGGGTGCTCTGTCAGCTGGGCTGAAAATGCACTGACTGTATCTCGTTTAGAGAGGTAAGGACCCTCTAAGAAACAGGCGTATAGAATATGACACCAAACTGCATCTGATGATCAGGCGTCCGTAATGGCGCGATAGGGAGTGTAGGGTAAGCTTTCGTTGTCATTACTCCCAGGTCCAATCAGATCAGAATTGGTAGTCATAATTGGTAGTATGTGTTAGGGTTCCATCTATCAAAGAGATTAGTTTTAAAAATCATAAGTATTTGATAGAACGGTGTCCAAAAAGACAACAAAACCTTTTAAGAAATAACTGCATAAAAATCTAAAAATGAACGTACATTGAATGAGATTTTCTAAGCACAAAGCATAAAAATAACCCTATATTGGTTGACATGCCATTAAAATCAATCAATCAATAGATCCGATTTTTTAGATAAGATCAATATTCTTGGGCTTGTTCCCCAGGACAGCTTTCTTATCTGTTAAGTTTAGTATAACCGTCATTAGAAGGTATACTTTTCGTAACTTATCGTCTTGGAAAATGGAGTTCAGATTCTTGAAGAGGCTGTGTGCGTTTTACTTTGTGCTTGTACAGTTTAAAAAAGGCATAAATTCATCTGTTCTTCCGGGTATGGGTAAACAGTAAGTCAGACTGTGTTCTTTAGCCTTTGTTTTGTTTTCTAAGATTTTTTGCCCAAAAATTAGACGTAGGTACGTATAATACACGGGAACAATAAAATTAACTTTTTTCCACTCACAGGCCTCATCATATTCTGGGCGAATTTATATCAATCATATTCTACACTGTTCAAGAGACACCACAAAATAGCAGATGTACAGCCATCTACCACGCATCACGAAAAATATCAAAGTTAAATGAACCAGATATGAGGAACACTGCTGAAGAAGTAAGTACGAATTCATAAGCGATATACCCCTGTGGATCCCTTCACATGGACGAGCAAAGGTAGGACGACCAGCTAGAACTTATATGCAACAGCTCTGTGCCGATACAGGATGTTATTTGGAAGTCCTCCCCGGAGCGATGGACGATTGAGATTGGCAGTGAAAGAATGTCAGGGAGATCTGAGCTTGGAGCGTGATATTATGATGACAATGATAGATTGATGAATTTCATTCACTCCTTGTCCGTTCTTTCTGAGCTGGTATGCAGAAATGGCGTCCATTTTTCTGTGCCCCCTCGGATTTAATTTACTGTAATTATTTGTGATGTTTTTCAGATTTCCCTGCCCAAAAATTAGAGGTAGGTATAATACTCGAGAACAATATAATTAACTTTTTCCCAACCGCATGCTTCACCATATTTTGGACTAATTTATATATATTGTGTTCTACCCAGTTAAAAAAACATATCAACTGGAATATGGGTTTATTCATATTCTTTTTCTTAATGTGAGCTTATTTTCATTGCCACAATGTTGCATTTTTGTGTGGATATGTCCATGTGTTTGTTCTAAATACGATATAAATTTTATGTTTTGAGATAAGATGGGAACTACATAAAATCTTACCTTTATTCAAACAATGAAAAGTTAAACAGATTTCACTGCTACAAATTCTAAAAAAAGTCGGTGCGTATTATACATGATGCTATTTCTCAGAATTTCGTGGTCCAAGGTGAAGAAGTGTGTATTAAACATTCTTTCATGTTATATACAAAAATCGACTCTTTTTTCTGATTTTGTTCCGTCTTTGTCTGAGACAAGACACCAAGTCAGACTCCAGAATTATATCAGTATTTGTTGCTTTATCTTGTAACAATACTGACAAAACTAATAAAAATTACAGCGACTGGGATAGATGAGAGATAATGGGATTCATTAATTTACTAGAAAGAAGAACGAGAAATGATATATTTGCAACTTTCTAAATAATTAATTGGATTTCTCGCTACGGGATATCTTTTTTAAAAATATTTCTCCTCGAATCGGAAATTTACCGTCAAGGCACATTTCAAAACCTAAGTTACTTCTTGATTGATTTCTTTGTGGTTAAGAGAGTGTTATTTTTTTTACAAGAAACTGCCAAATCAGATCAAAACAGCGATAACGTAAATCTATTTTATATTGAATAGGATAATTTTAGAAATAAGGGTGAAAAAAATTTACGTTGCTATTTTTAGAAACTCCATAATCAATCCCCTCACAGAATTTCATCTGCATAAATATAACATTGATATTATATGTAATATTAATAATAAACTAGTCGTGTGGCAATGATTTATTACTAAGTGTTGACGGTTTCAGCATCTTCAAAATGTTAAGTGATTCTGGTAATGACCTAACAACACGACTTGTGACTAAAGGCATAAAAATAGAGCAGTTAGAAACGGGGTTGACACATAAACTTTTAACCTGAAAGTAGATTTCGATAGCATTATGTTGTATTGTAAATTTAATGTGAAAGTGAAAACACAGCAACTACAAGAAAATAATGAAATGAGTCACTTCGTTGAAATAAGGAAAGCAAACGAAATGAAAAGAAAAGAATGAAAGGTAAAAAGCATATAATTGGTTTATTTTGCTTCAGGTCTGTGTTATGTATTTATATTGACAAAAAACATTTAGATATATATGAAGGAATTATTTGCATGGGCGGGCGCACACACACACAGACACACACAGACACAGACACACAGACACACAGACACACACACATACACACTCACACACACACACACACACACACACACACACACACATATATATATATATATATATATATATATATATATATATATATATATATATTGTGTAGATAAAGAGAGAGAAAGAGAGATAGAGACAAAATAAACATATATAAAATAAGTTGTTAGTTGTGTGGAAGAGATTACAACTTTTTATGATTTTGTCTTCTTAATCAAAATAATGATATCCTGTGTATACATTCTCTAATTTGTCAAAAAAAAGAAAAAAAAGAAAAAATGGCACAGGTTTGGTGTTTCGGCTCATTCAATTTCAAATATATAGAAAATATAAGTCATATGTGTAGAAAAATCATTCAGTGCGCAGACACGCACACACGTGCGTGTGCATAGATTGAAAGATTGATAGATATATAGATAAATCTGTGTTTTATTGTGTATGTACGAGTTAACGTAAGCTTCGTTTTAAATAAATTGCTCAATATTTAAATTAAAAAATATAAGAAGTTCATTCAGAAAGTAAGTCATTTTTTTTTTTAAAAAGCAAAATAATTTATTTCGCATAATTTTTCCCCTAAAAGTATACATTTAAGGCAATTAAAAATGGCGGCAAATCAGAGTGCTCCAAGCTTGAACGGAGCTCTTTCTTCAAATTTTGCTGGATAAGAAATGCAAAATGATGTGAAATTTACAGAAAAATATGTGATATATCCAGAGAAGCATATTTTAGTTTTAAAAAAATGTTTACAAATGGGATAAACACGGATTACCGCAACGAGCGTAAGTCTAAGAGATCTTACTCGAAGATGAAACAAACTGAGTCTACGATAAAGAAACGTTCCTCGTGCATGTGTGGCAAATATTATGCAAACAGTCTTCTGGGGCAGATAAAGGATAAATCACTATTGAAAAAGGTGCAACTGTAAAAAAAAAAAAGAAGATTTTCCTGATGCCACTATCATAGATTGGAGAGTCCCCTGGGCTAGTGTTTAAAATGCTTAACTGCAAAATTGTTGTAAGCTTATTCGAACTCTAGTCGTTCTCTTACTTTCACTTTGGGGCTAATATTCTTGAGAGTTGTGCGAACCCTATTCTCCATTCAGCTATGGTTTAAAAATACCTCTAATGACCCTAAAAGGATAGCTTCAGCATAAAAGACCCTCGAAGGTTGACAAGCTATTAAAAGAAACCAAACCTATGGCCCACTTTATAGGTAAGATTCGCCTATGTTTATTGAATGACCCTCATAAATTTGCTGAAGATATTATGTACGTATATTTGTTTCATGGTATTATTTCGCTTTCTCTGTTTCTCTGTCTCTCTCTCTGTTTCCCTGCCACTTTTATTCTCTCTCTCTCAATATATATATATATATATATATATATATATATATATATATATATAAATATATATATATATATATATATATATATATATTAAGAGAGTGAGAAAGATAATAGGATGTAATCTTAAACTAATTGTATTTGTAATGAACATTTGATAAGTTATGTCATGTTATGGGAACACAGTGACGACACAATCTCGTCACTGGTCTACACTTGTTTACAACAAAACCATAGGTTGAAGTCAGATTTATTTTCATCTATGATTTCTCTTTAATACCTGATATCTAATGTAGCACATGTTAATGCCCGTATACATGAGTTGGTGATTCAAAGCACATGATGGTTGATGTAAATATTACTATATAATATCACCTTACACTACGTATCTGTGATGTGGTTAAAAGAATAAATAGTGGCGAGTCTTTGAATAATTCTGTGAATCAAAGACAAAACAGATATTGAATTTAAAGAGAACTGAAATGAAGAATAGCCGAAAGAAAAGAAAAAAAAATGTTGTTCCTACGCCACCTCCTACCCCACCTATTGGAAAAAAAAGAGAAAAAAGAAAAAATCTATTATTCTCCTTATAAAGGTTGAATAAAATTAGATAGAAAGAAATGAAATAAATGTTTCTCTTTTTTTCTTTCTTCTTTTTTTTTCTTCCATTGAAAAGATTTATGCTTTCTGTTTATTATTTCCCCCCCCACTTTTTTTTTCTGTTATCAACTGCACTTAAGGCAGCATCTCTGTTAACTTTGGCTGCTACGGTTTTTGGCCGTTATGAGCCGTAATTATTCGAATAAATCATAGAATTCACCGAGGGACATCAAACACATAAAAAAGAAGTCAATTTACGCGGAAGCGTCCATTTTTATAGCCGCGTTAACGGCTTATCTGTTTACATAAACGTCTGCAAATACAGAAATACAAACGACTGCGTTCGCACTTAAGAGCAAACATAATTTCACGCCTATGTACCGACACTCTTATACACACGTGCACCAGTGCCCACATATGCATACAGATGCACGTACATATATATATATATATATATATATATATATATATATATATATATATATATATATATACTAGCTGATGCTCTTGTCTACACTGGGTAAGATGTAATTGTTTGGATTGCAGACATGCTTGCAAAACAAAAATGAAAAGTTTCTTTAAATTTTATTCTTACTAAAGAATATCTTATTTAGGTTTCTTTCTGGATGCAATAATCAGGGGATTATAAACCTTGTAACCAGCGCGGAATTTAAAGTTACTCGGAGTAGATAAAACGAGTAATTCTTTCAAGGAAGAAATATAAGACATAATTTCTAAAAGCCTTTTTTTTAAATCTGAATAGTCCAATTTAAAAAAAATTATGATAAATATAAATTTTCATGAATAGCTCAATTATTGATGAACTTTCTCGTTAAATTAAGCAAGACAAGAAACGACAAAGAATCTAGTATTTGCTTAACGCCAAAAACAAAGCCAAGATTTCTTTGTCTATCTTATACAAAGGAAAGAAAAAAAATTACAGAAAAAGAGCTTTTTAAAGATAAGGGGAAGTGGAGGATTGAACAAAAAGAAAAAAAAAGAAAAAAGAAAAGAAGGCTTTTAAACTGCTTTCGTTACGGTAATTAAGAAGGACCCCAGAACGTCAATAAGAACGCAGGTTTTGAGGACAGCAATCAAACAAGATCAAAGCCCAGACCTTTAACCTCTTGATAATGCTATATGGGACGTTATAGGAAACAAAACAAATGCAATTTCCCATTCAAACATTTGTTCGCTTAAGACTGCTATTGAGGAGAAATGGAATAAAATGTCTGAAGAATTTATTTTTAAGGCATGTACATCGTTTGGAAGCTGTGCTGATACAATAACAGAAAAAAATGGTGGCCGCAATGGGTAAATTTAGTGTTTTGTGTCTATCTCCTTATTTTGTTTATTTTTTTTCAAATCAAAATTAATCTTGTTTATAATTGATTCGTTTATTATTATACTAGAGTATTCATGAAAATAGATGAATGAAAGAAATAATTCATTACTTTGGGATTGTTTTTCTATTTTCTTCATAGATGAGTTAATGAATAAATAAAGCTCAGTGAATTGTGCTGAATTTATAATTAAGTTAAATATAAATCGTTCATTTTCAATTGATAGGGTTATACAAAAAAATAATACAAGTTAATGAGTTACACTTATTTTAAAATAAAACAATTCATTCATCAACTTTATATCTTAAATAATCAAATAATAATCAAAAATTCGTACGTAATATCATCATCATCATAACGTGCCGCTAGCAAACCGTTCATCGCCTCAGGCAGGTCTTCAGAGCTACATCCCGTATCCTCACATAGCTGCTGTATGTATGTTCTAGCTGGTACTCCTGCTTTTGCCGGCGATATGTGGGGGTCCATAAGAGTACATCACTTAAGAACTCATCCTTGCTTCTCCAACAGTTTCCTGCGTGTCTGGTTCGTCTAGCTTGGATAGTTTTCGTGATGGGAGGCAGGTGGCCGTATATTTGGTGCCTTGTGGGGTGTTGCCGCCGGGACTTATTCAATATTGCTCTCAACATTATTGTGTAATTGCCGTCTAGCTTCTTCTCCAGCCGTTTTGTTAGCGTCCAAGTGGTGCATCCATACAGCAGTATCGATAGGATCACTGCCTGGAAGAAACTGCGTTTCATTTTATTGGTCAGGTGTGATTTCCATATGATCGATAGTCTATCGATAGCCGTCCATGCCTTCGTTAGCTGCGTGTCGATGTCTTTTTTCGGTTGATGAGACACTGCTTCCTAGGTAGGTGAATTTGTCTACCAGTTTCAGAGAGGTTCCCTCTAGTGTGGAAATGTTTGATTAAAGCACATATATTCAGTTTTGTGTGCATTGACATGGAGGCCAATGCCGGCGGTGGCTCGTTCCAAACTATGCAGTAGTGTATATGGTTTTTATTTAATTTTACTTGAATGAAGTATATGATACAAACAATAGATATATGGACTCGAAAATTAATAAAAATCATTACTTTCTTTATATACTTTAGAATAATCTATTTTCCAGGAGCGTCGAAAAGGATATCCGTTCATTTCCACTGCATCTAATACGTATTCATCTTTTAGTTTTATGTCAGTTTTTAATAGTCTAACGATAACTGACTAAATAAATTTATTATATTTCTAACTACACAATTCAAATACATTTTAATTGTAGTTTACGCTTATTTAACTAAAATCCAAATACATTTTCCTTGAATTGTCCTTGAATTTTTTAAACTTAAGTTTCTCGAATCGTAATCTCGTAATCAAGCGTCTGCAATTCTAACGATCATTTTTTTTCGTATTAGCATATAAATCATACTAGTTGGGGTGGTAGGATGGGTAAACACAAAAAAATCCTTTAAATAATAATAATAATAATTAGTGGACTTCGATCATTCTACTTACATTTCAAATAATTGACTTCGACCTGTTTACTTCGACGGTCAGCGTTCAGTAATACATATGCGTTTGTACATGTAAATAAGTCAGGTCATCAAATCCGGGAAGTATATGTCGGTAGCGGGTTACCCTCAATGTAAGCGAGTATACCCCGACAGAAAATCAGGAGTGGTGGCCCGCAGGGGGTTTTCTGGCGTATTCATCACTTTCCGGCAGGTCCTGCATCCTCTCTCTCCAGCTCTCTTGCCGCTTGATCGGCCCGCTGGGACGAGAGAATGAGGCTAGTTCTGCGCAAACTTACTTCACTTTAAACAAAATCAAGCGCAACTCATCAATGAACATCTATCCCATCTTATTACCTCCAGTAGCGATGGGTGAGCGACGAAGCAACAGGTGTGGGTACACAAGAAATTGCAGGCGCTGACCTGCACTCTGGTGACTTGAGCTATATGATCGCTCCTTACAGAATGGAATAGAAATAATGTTCGGTAGCTGCCTGAGTGTCAGAACTGATCTTTTTAGGAAAGCACTGTTCACCCACTAAAACATGAGGAACGGGCTAGAAAAGGTACCACAAACATTCCCTTCTCGACATCACCCTGGCCAGCTGAAAGCAATCTGGAGCAAGCGTGAACCCGATGATAAACGCGTAGCTGGTGTGGGCATTGCCATCAAGGCTTCACTAGTATGCAAGTTAGCCTGCGCCTCCGAAAGGGATGAATGATCGCCTTATGACTATGAAACTTTCACTTCATCACGGTACCATCATCATCGCCTATGGATCCAGCATTTCCTACGCATATGCTCCAAAAGAAGTTTTGTTTGTAATCTCCGCTGTTTACGCAACAGAGAAGCTCATCATTCTTAGAGACTTTAATGCAAGTGTTGGACAAAACAACGCCTCCTGGGATGGAGTCCTGAGAAAACACAGGACCGGAAAAAGCAGCAGCTATGGCCTACTGCTTCTTCAGACTTGGGCCAAGCATAATCTTTTCATCACCAACATTGTATTCCACCTCCCCGCTCATACCAAGACATCCTTGATGCACTCTCGTGTGTGGTGCAGAAACTGGACAGATAATCACCTAATCATTTCTAAACTAAGTATCTCAGTCCAGCCTAAAAAGATATCACAAGGCAAAAAAAAAAAAAAAACATTAAAGCGACTAAACATTACGAAGCTAAAAGATTTTCCAACCAAGCAATTGTTTGTTGAGGCCTTCGATGAGCGATTTTATAACATCCTTTTTGACAAGCAAGATGAGGAAGTAGCGTGGATTATTCTCCGGGACACTGCGGATAGCACAGCTGTGGAGTGTTTAGGACCATCTACAAGTAAATGCAGATTAGGTTGATGTGATCCATACGGAGATAATGGGCCTCATAGAGAAGAGACGCGCAGTGCAACTGAGGCACCTCCACGACCCTCAGTTTACTACTAAGAAGGAGCATCCGTAGCACCGTACAGTTCAAGGTGCGCGAAATGCAAGATTCCTGGCTGAGTACTAGAGCTGATGACATGCAAAGTTACGCAGACAAGAATGACATGTAAAACTTTTACAGCTGTCTGAAGGTCTACGGTGCCACCAGTGCCAGCTTATCTCCGCTTCTGAGTTCAGATGGAACCAAACTCATATTAGAGGACAAGATCCTGGTAAGTTTGCTTGAGCATTTCAAATGTGTACTAGACAAGCTATATTCTATCAACCACTCGGCCATTAAACAAGTGCCACAGATCCCAGTGAACGCGTCACTCGATGCCGCACCAGCCTTAAGGCGATATCAGAGAGCTATCAATCAACAATCCGGCTGTAAAGCATTTGGGTCTCACCCAGTTCCTGCTGAAATCTATAAGGAGTGTAGACTAGCGCTGACGGTTAAACATCTGACCCTCATTCAGTTGATATGGTTGAAAGAACAATTACCGTAGAACTTCAAGGACACCCCCATTATCCATATTTACAAACAGAAATGAACCGGTAGGAATGCGATGATTACCGCGGATTCTTCTGACGTTCAATTTCGGGCAAGGACCTGGCTAGAGTTCTTCTGAATCGCCTCATCAACCATCTTGGACGGGGGTTCTTACAGGAGAGTTAATGCTTCTTCCGTAATGAATGTGGGACTGTTGACATGGTGTTTCCTGTAAGACAGCAGCAAGAGAAGTGTCAGGAACAGAACACTGATCTCAAGTCGACTTATGATGATCCAACCAAGGAAATAACACGATCAGTAGAGAAAGCCTTTGGAGAAACATGTCAAAATACAGCTTCCCCCCAAAATTCATCACCATTGCTAGATAATTTTATGATGACATGCATGCAAGGGTGCAAGACAACGGAGAAAACGCCGTAGCTATTTTCGTCACAAATGGGGTTAAGTAGGGATTTGTCTTGGTCCCTACTCGCTCTGTATGATGTTTTCTGCGATGCTGTTTGATGCATTTAGTGGCTAAGATATTGGAATCGACATTCGATACTGCAATGATGCATCTGTCTTCAACCTCAAAAAGCTTAAAGCAAAGACTAAGGTGAAAACTGATATCTTCAACGAGTTTTTGTGTACTGTGTACTCAACGCTACTACCGAAACCAACGATGCAAAACTGTGTTGACAAGATTTCAATGGCCGGTGAATACTTTGGCCAAACCATCAGCACAAAAAAAAGACCAAGTGATACACCAACCAGCGCCTGGAAAACCATAAGTGGAGCCCAAATTCACTTTCAAGGGACAAGGACTGAAGGTGTTTGAAAAGTTTACCTATCTTGGCAGCATCGTCTCTAAGTCTATCGTCATAGACGGCATAATAAAGCGAGTGCAGCTTTTAGCCGATTCAACAGGAATGTGTGGAATCAGAGAAGCATCTCGAAGGGAAGCAAAATGCAGTTATACTGAGTTGTCGTTCTTACCATCGTCCTGTAGGGCTGTGAAATGTGGACTACTTATCAACGGAATATAAAGAAGCTAAACCACTTTCACACAACCTGTCTAAGGAATATTCTTGGCATCACATGGCAAAAACACTTCTCAACACCAAAGTTTTAACTCGGGCCTCTTTTCCCAGCATCTAAATCATCTTGATGCAATCACAGGTTCGTTTTACCGGAGATGTTATCTGCATGAAAAATCACCAGCTCCCGAAGAAACTGCTCGGCTGCGAACTGTCTCTGGGAAAGTGATACCATGAAGACCAGAAAAAGCGCTTCAAAGATACACTGAAAGTCTCCGTGAAATCTTTCGGTATCGACCCTAATTGCTTGGAATATCTGGCGCAGAACAGAGACAAGTAGCGTAAAATTGTCAAACGTTGAGCGAAAGTCTGTGAAGCAAGAAGAAATGCAGCTGTAGAGCAGCGCAGTAAACTTAGAAAAGGCACTGCCACATCAGCCTCTGCTGCCACCATTCCTTGTTCTCACTGTCCAAGACTCGTCCGCGCACATATTGGCCTCATTAGCCATCTGGGCACTCTTGGATCCCGTCCTCAATAATAGCTTCATCAAATGATCCTCATTCACTACGATTGACAAAGATTAAAATTCCTACTTTTCTTCAGCACCCTGTACTACGGAAGACCAATACGAATTTATTTGAATGAGTTTTTTTCAAGTTGGAAATATTTTTAAAAATTATGCTTAACGTTTTTTTTAAGGTGTTTGTACATGCTTAATTTTTTTTTCAAATACCGGTGAATACAGCCCTTAAAAGGCTAGTTTTGTGTTTTTTCTAAACATTTTTAAACGAATAAAACTTGGGGTGTCCTCGTGGTGTAATGGTTAAAGCGATGGACTGCGGAATCGTAGTAAGCGAGTCCGTACTCCAGTCGCGCTATTACGTTCACTTTCGGGCAAATACCCTTGGGAAAGGTATGAACCTCCTTATCCTTATCCTATGGGTTAAATAGTACCATGACTGTTCTTCCAGGAGAATGGCTTTGGCATTAAATAACCTCCAAAGTTTGATATGCCATTAAATAAAGAAACCAAACCAAACCGAATAAAAACTTGGTAAAATATCTATGATTCAAGCATTGCAGTTTATTTGAAAGTCTCTTATGTGATGTACGAAGGTTAAAAAAACAATGTTGTTTAGAGTCTGAATTCTTTTTCGTACTTCACAATATATCTTAATAAAAAGGGACATAATCCGGTACCAATTTTCGATCATATCGGTAAAGATTTGCTCTTGAGTAATCATATTTACCAACCCCTCCGCTCGGGCAGGATATGACACAAGGTCAATTTTTAAGCGGCGTTTAACAGGCTTGAATTCAGAGTTTTCCTTCTCCTAGACTAGTTGCCTTACCAAGGCTGAAGAACTTAGTCTGCCCTACAATTTGCTCATAGCAGGAGGGAGAATATTTGTATTCATACCTTTCCCAAGGGTATTAGTGCTATGTGAAATGCAATCAGTCTCGTCCAGGATTTGAACTCGTGTCTCCGTGTCCATATCCTGCGACGATAACCATTACACCACGGGCACCTCTTGAGCAATAAATCATTAACTTGATTGACATTTGTGGAGGAGTCCATGGGTAGAAAATACTTGAAAGTTGATCACGATAAAAATCACAAACTACTTGTAATTTCAAATCTTCCATTATTCATATTCATGGAGTCATGTCATATATGACATTTTTTCAATCTATGTCGTAGCTACGTTTATTCACTTTGTCTTTACTTCCATTAGAATGTATTGTCTCATATAGAATACGTCATTTTATGCTCTATTTTTTTGCTACATAATCCTAATGCTAAAAAGTAGCCGATATATACCCGTATTTTAACCCCTACTGAAAACCTGTCCTTTAGTACTTCTGGAAGCAGCACCCTACCAAAAATCAGTTGTGCGACCACTTAACTCCCATCTCAGAAACCATCTTAGTGTGAGGATCCAGACATACTGGGCACAGTTGGTGAAACAAAGGTCCTATGGGCCTTTATGCATGGACACTCCTGTGATAGCCAGCCAGCAAAAAAATTACACCAGTTCAGTGCAGACACTAGAAGCAGTCGAGAAGAATTAACAAGAACAATGGTGGATATGGACGGATGACAAGAGAAAGTCAAAGGTATCGATAGGGTCATCACGCTTTCATGATCATAATTATGATGATTCGATGCAACTAAAAAAAAAATGTTTTTTCAAGTAATATACAGGTGGTATAATGGTTATCATCCATAGGAAATGGATACGGCGACACGAGTTCAAATCCTGGACGACACTGATTGCATTTCACATAGCACTAATACCCTTGGGAAAGGTATGAATCCAATTATTCTCTCTCCAGCTATGGGTAAATAGCAGGGCAGACTAGGTTCTTCAGCCTTGGTAAGGCAACTAGTCTAGGAGAAGGAAAACTTTGAATTCGAACCTGTTAAACTCCGCTTAAAAATTGACTTTGTGTCATATCCTACCCGAGCGGAGGGGTTAGGTAAATAGGATTAGCTGTGCTCCGTGTTTAAAAAAGCAGTTACAAACAATAATTCCTAACTGCTTAACAATGACTACCACTTGCGTAGACTAACTTGCTATTTAAGGAACGGTTACTCCATCTGTACACTGATAGACAAATCTATAAAAGAAAGCTAGAAGATTTCCACATATATTCAACATATTCTTGTTGATAATACACAAATGTTATAAAGCATTAACTATAAAAAAAACCGTCATATATTATTATTAGAAGCGATTCTCAAAAACAGTAGACACCTTTAAAAATAAAATCAATTGTTGCTTGAGGGTACGAGTTTTAAAATGTATCTGATATAGATAAAGCACAATAGCCTGAGCAGTTCCTCAGTCACGTGATTTAAGCAATGGTTAACGCGTCAGCACATGACGTCACGCTCCTGAAAATTCCTTGAAGACAGGATCAATCCTACACTGCAGAATACGTGTAGCCCCATCCTCGGAAATGACCTAAGAAGTAATCGGACTCGTAGTATACTAATAGAGATTTCAGACAATTCTCAAACTGCCTTCCACAAGAGTAGCAAAATACATTTCGCCAGGAGGAAACATTGGAAAAAGCTAAACACTATATCCTAGTCTGTCATCACTAATACCAAACATACCCATACACACTAATATATATATATATATATATATATATATATGTATAAGTTTTCAGACTTATGTGTACAGGTGCTACACATCTTATGAGATGACAGACTAATTTTAATGATTTCAGGTTCACATGAACAGTCACCCCAGGAATAGGAATACACCCTACTAAAGTCTGATTGTCACCGCTGGTGAATTTCAAAAATGCAATCTGGACGTGAGGACACTTTAGGAGAAAGATATGCAACAAAAGTCTGTTTTAAACTTGGAAAAAATGCCACAGAAACAACGTATGGAATGCTTCAGACTGCTTTTTGACTATCTTGCATGAACAGAGCATCAGTTTTTGAGTGGCATAAGAGATTCAAGGAAGTGTGTGAGGGATGATGAGAGGTGTGACATGAGTAAGGAAGTCAATAGACCAGAGTTGATTGGTCAAAGGGTTAGGGTTAGGTTTACTATGTTGAGGTTTTAAGGGAGTTCAGGAAGAGATTCCTTGGGAAGAGGCCAGCACTCTTCAAATCGGATCAGTGGCATTTCAACCAGGACAATGCACCAATCCACAACTTCTTCCTTGTTACAGAGTATTTGAGCAAGATGGGCATCGAGACAGTTCTTCACCTTCTCTATAGTCCAGACCATGCTCCCTGAGACTTCTGGCTATTCCCTAAGCTCCGAGGCTGTCGTTATGAGACAATTGAGGAGATGAAAGTGGCTGTGACGAAGGTCATTGACACGCTTTCACAAGAAAACTTCTATGGGGCCTTCCAGAAGATGTTGGAACGGTAAAACAAGTGCATTTCAGCTGGAGGAGATTCCTTCGAAGGGAACTAGAGTTTCATGTGTGTACTATCAATAGAAGTGCTCATACTAAAAAAAGTATGTAAACTTATTTAATGATCCTCGTATATATATATATATATATATATATATATATATAGTAGTATTATTCGTTCCAGTTATACCAGAGTTGGGAGTGTATATATATATATATATATATATAGGTTGAGGGAAATGTCCTTATTGCTTTTTGGTAGTATGTTAGAGAAACCTAAAAAATAGCTTTGAAGTTATTCCCTTCCATGTACCATTTTGTTGATTTATTCTTAGTTTTTAGTTTTTATCTGTGTCTTTTAGAGTATACATTATGTGATAAATCTTTTATTATATATTTCGTGTGTGTGTGTGTGTGTGTGTGTGCGCGCGCGCGTTTAAAAAGTATCCCTTGTTCCTTGCGCAAAATTAAAAACTCTTTTTGATAAGATCACTTTTAAAGCAGTTAATAATTAGTTTGCCGACCATTAATGCTCACAAAGTATTACCCGGTATTTATTTCAACAGTTTCGCATAGAACAACAAATATGAACTACTCAATTACTGTCGATTTATTTTGGATAATTTTTCCTTAATCAACGTTTAAAAGCACACAATACACATCTTTTTAATAACTATCTTTGGGAAAGAACCATATAAACTGCAGAAGGAACCATATGTTTTATAGGAGCAAAAAATACAACACTGCTGTTCTTTTACAAAGATGGAGTGTTTCATACTTCACGATATTCTCAAAATGAGGATTTATGATTCAGACACACTGCATTTATTTGGATTATTGGTTAAACTGTGTACAGAGACAACAGTATTAACAGTTGAAGCCATTGAAGACCTAGAAATATCCATTCTTATTATTGTGGCTTTTATATCGGTTTACAATGACGAATGTATTTCGCGTATATGTCTTACATCATGATTGGACCATTTAGTCTTAATCAAGATATGTAAAGAGTATCGTTTTATAATATGTGTACCGAATGAAATTTTAACATTCAATCTTATTGATTACACCTCATATATATTATATGCATGTGGGTAAACACAGAAAGAGAGAGAGAGAGAGAGAGAGAGAGAGAGAGAGAGAGAGAGAGTAGGATATTATCATCTGTCATAGTTTTATCTATCTTTGTTTAATACAATCTCAAAAAACTTGAGTTCTTCTCAATAAACTCTTTTGCATTCCTAAATGTATTTGAATAGTTTTGTGCTATTCTTGTAATCCTAATTATTGAAAGATGCTTATTTATTATTTTAATGCTCCTTCTCAGTCATTCTGTGGAACGTATGTATATATTTGCCTGTCTATTGCTATTTCTAACTTTAGCCTACTGGTTTTCACACACACACACACACACACACACACACACACACACACACACACACACACACACACACACACACATATATATATATATATATATATATGCTCCTCTACCCCTGTAGGGTTGAGCTCTCTAGCAAATGAAGTAAATGTGTTGCCATTAGCGTATATGCAAGGCTCTTCATATGAATCGAGCTCTCGGTTGCCGTTAATTGGATATATGTAAACAATAACAATTGTGATTCATAACCGTTTAAGTTTCCTTCGCTTGTGTTGCAAGGACCTCATACAAAATGTTGAACCGAGAAATTGTTGAGTTGTATACGATAGTTATTACAATAGGAAGGCAAAAATGGTCAAACTCTTCAGAAAGAACGAAATAGAAGTTCATTGTAGCCAGCGATATGAAAAACACTGTAGACGTACTATTTAACCCATTACTGGGTCGGTATAGGGTTCATACCTTTCCCATAAATTTGGGAACAATAGGGCAATTGGAGTTTGAACTCGTTTATTACGATGTCGTAGTCCAACACGTTAGCCACAACCCCACGGAGACTCAAACCACATTCTTTTACTTTGTCTTTAAAAATAGCTTAACCATGTTAAAAGACGGTTGCTTGCTTTTTTGTGTTTTTTAACATCCTGAACCTGTATACAGCCTTTTGATTGCAACGCTGGCAAAATTTTTAATTCAAGAATCGTTTTTCTTTCCTCAACAGTGAAAAACAAGAGAAATATATTGATTTTTCTCTGATATTTCTGCAAAGCTTCCTGTACTTCATAAGAATAGAAATTTCAATAGGTTTATTTAAAACAAAAAAGTAAAACCTAATATTATTTACGATATAATAAAACTTTATATACTTTTTATGGGTGGATTTTAACAATGCCATTTCCAACTGCGGTAATAGCATCAAAATCAGATTTACTCGTCCTGAGATTGTATTTTCGTAGAGGAAGTATACAACGTCTTTATAGTCTTTAAAAAAAATTAGAACCGAAATTGAAATTGTGTTGGATAAGTTGTTAACAATTTTAGATAGGTTGATTTTACATTTCTCCTAATGAATGTTACATTTACTTATAAAATTTATACACTAAATGCATCTTCTATTATTGAACAGAAATTATGACACTACATGTATGATTTTTAGCGTGGCTAGTATATAATATCACTGACTTCACTTCTCTCTCTCTCTTTCCTATATCCTGGACTTGTGCCATAAGTAAAACTTTGTAAATAACAATTATGGTTATTAAATGGAAGAAAGTCATTTGTGTAATAGCAAGTATTATTGTAACTAAATATAAATGTCACAACCGTAGTCGAAGGCTACCCGAAAGCTCCCTTTTCAATAGCTACAACACAGGGGTGTAGGGAAGGATCCCCTGGATTGCTCCAGTTTACCCTTGAAACGTACGTTATAATGCTGAGTGTTAAGCAAGGCGGTATCAAGTACCATTTTTGAGTCTTTGGTATGACTCGACCTGAGATTGAACTACAGTCTCCCGGGCCATTAACGTACACTCTACACAGTAAGCCAATAGGAAACAATAACTAGAACGTTGATACTCACAGGGTATTTCTTGATTTTGCCTTTGCACCCGACTAAGCTAAGACTGTAATATAATTATTGAACAAAAATAAAGGAGTATAGGGATCCAAGAAATCATTTGCCCCTAAAAGAATTGGAATGTCTGTTTTCAACTTTTTTTGTTTCTTCATGTTTCTTTTTATGTTGTCATTGGTGTTAATGACAGCTGTAATTAGTCATTCTTTGCTCTTTTTAGTGTATTCCCCGAGTCCTTGAGTTGCTGTATCAACACAATACTCAATGCTGGCGGGTCCTCGTCTTCCTTTTTTGATATATATAGTCCATGTCATCATGTCCATGTCATCTATCAGGTGTAAGGCATTGTGCATAGAAAATGTTTTCTTAGTCATTTGGTCCATTTTCCTGATTTCTTTTTCCATTTTAAGAATAGTCCCGAGTATCATGCAACGCAGGGGTGGTGAACTGCCTTGGAGTTTTTTTTCCTTGGGAGAGGTTTCTTCTGCAGAGCTTGGTTTCAAGAAGTCTTCTTATTTCTGAGGAACTCTTTTTTATTTTTTCTTTAAACAAGTTTGATGATATCTACTTCCAATATTTCCAAGGACTTGTAATTTTCCTTCCCTAGAGAGAGTTTTAATTATTTTTTGATTCAACTGTTGTATTCCAATCTGTTGTTTTCCCCCTATTTTAATTGTTCACATGGCACATTTTTTCTATTATAAGTCCCATTTCTCATCGAGGATATATATTCTTATTGTTTGTATTAGGTTTCCAATTTGTTTTTTTCCCTTTTCGGCAAATATTATCCATACATAGATGTTGGTTTAGTTTTTCCCGTGATTTTTTTAAATTTGTAGCCCCTTGTATATTTCCAACGGATATAATTGCGTGGTATCATTATTATAACAGATAGCTATGGTGACATTGAATCTCCTTCGTAAATTTTTACATCAGCTCGGGTCAGTTCTCCTGCTGCTAATTTGACTCTTTTAGGTTTTTGATGGCTTTCGTGATTAAGTATATGACTTTGTTGTATATTTTCTTATTATCATTAAAAAAGAAATGACTTTGCAGTCTACAATGCAATTCAAAAGGTATAGAAAGACAGACTAATTGAAATGGAAAAGTGTGAAATAATGGCGACATCATATTATGGAATCTTGCCGAAAATTTAAATTGTTAATTATGAAATAACACAAATGAGATATAAAAGCAATAGTGTCAATACAGTAAGTCATGCAATTATTTTCTTCTTTTATTTTCTCATTTTCCTGTTCTTATCATTATCATTTTTAGGTGAGATTTTCACACTCGTTTTTGCTGAAGGTTTTCAAATGACGTGTCAATGACAGCAAGTCTCCTTAGGTGTACAGATCTCTACTCAGTATTCTAGCCGACCATAATAATGTTGTTGGCCAGATGGTCTCCACTTGTCTTCGTATTTCCAAGTTTCCCTGTCCCTTTACCGATCCTTTGTGGATTATCCGCCAATGAAAATTCGTACCACCGTCACCATCATGTTTCTCAATGTTTTAGTTGTCTTGCAAGGTCTTTCTGTTAAACATACTCTGTGGTCTGCCGGAATTATTATCATTATTATTATTATTATGACTTGTAACAGTAGTAGTAGTAGTTTAGATGTTTGAAGGCGAATTAGTTAATAGTATTGGCTTTGCTCTATTTATTGTTATAATCATAATTGCAAGTTTCTCACATCAGTTGATGGTCCTTCTTTAGAGTCTTAATTACAGCAAATCTCGTCAAGATTCCAGGACTCTTCTTAGTATTTTTGAAGATTTTAACAATGTTGTATTCTGGATGGTTTCGATTCATCCTTCGATTTCCAATTCTTCTGACCCACTCTTCCGAGCCATTGGGGTCGTTCCAAGTTCACGAATTACAACCAACTGGTATCACTGTTACTCTCATGTTCCACAACTCTTTTATTTCTTTTGAAAAGTCCAAGTGCTTGCCTTTTCATTTTTTTTAAATTTTCTCTCTGTGGTCCACCTAAACAGCAAAGTTTACTATACAGCCGCATCTATTTTTAACAAAAATGTTTACCGGATAGTTTCATGTTGGTTCGCTCTGGTTTTGTGCTGCTTCTATTTGCTCTTCTGTCTCCGCCTTCAGTCTAGTACCTTTTGGCCATCGATTAATTTTTATTGTATCTATATTAACATGTCTAATTCTTTGTGTGTATTGTTCATGGAAGCGTTTTTTGTTGCTAGACATTTTTAAATTGATTTCGTCTTTGTGTTTTCGCCTCTTCCTTTATGTTTTTGCTGCCTCCGTTGTTTCATCGTTTATGTCTATTTCTTTCGGAATGATATCGAGTTAATTAGTAAATTTATTACTTTCCATACAAATTGAATATTTTTTTCTTTTACCTCTCGTGTGTGTTTAATGATTGTATCGTCTAATCTGTTATAGTGTCCAAGTATTTCTTTTTACATATAATGGTTATTTTGTAGGTCAATTCTAGTTGAATAAATCCTTTTCCATGATTTTTTCTCATGACTTAGACATTTCATGACTGTTCTTGGGTGATGCATCTTGTGTCAGGTTTGTTATTTATACTTTTAGTATTCAAAGACATTTTTTAATTTCTGGAAACGTTCAATTTATTATATTAAAACTGTATGACACTACTAATATTGCAAAACTGTTAATTGTAACAACTTTATTTTTTGGATTCAGTTCTATTATTGATATGACTGTTATTCTTCTACAGAATTCTTTTTCTTATTTTTTTCTTCCTTCATGGTATGAATGGTATTTTCCCGAATTCGTATATACGTGGTGCCTTCAATAAGTTTCCAGACTTGTTTTGTATAGGCATTTAAAATTATCGTAGACTCTTGAAAATTTAGTATCTTATTGCTATACATCTTATAAGATGAATGAAAATTTTTTATGATTTCAGGTTCAAATAAGCAGCTACAGCAGGACTTAGAATAGACCCTACTAAAGTCTAATTGTCACAGCTGGTGAATTTCAAAAATGCAATCTGGACGTGAGGACACTTTAGAAGAACGATATGCAATAAAGTTCTGTTTTAAACTTGGAAAAATGCCACAGTAACGTATGAAATGCTTCAGGTGTGGGAAGAGTAAGGAAGTCAATACATCACACTTGATTGGCTAAAGGGTTAGGGTTAGGGTTACTATGTTGAGGTTTTAAGGGAGTTCAGCAAGGGACTCCTAGGGAAGAGGCCAGCACTCTTCAAATCAGGTCAGTGGCATTTCCACCTGGACAATGCACCAGTCTACAACCTCCTCCTGGTCGCAGACTATGTAACCCAGATAGGCATCAAGACAGTTCCTCACCGTCCCTATAGTCCAGACCTTGCTCCCTGTGACTTTTGCTTATTCCCTAAGCTTAGAGGCCGTCGTTAGGAGACAATTGAGGAGATGAAAGAGGCTGTGACGAAGGTCATTGACACGCTCACACAAGAGGACTTCCATGGGGTCTTCCAGAAGTCGTTGGAACGATATGACAAGTGAATTGCAGCCGGAAGAGATTACTTCGAAGTTGACTAGAGTTTCATATGTGTACCTCAATAAAAGTGCCCATACGAAAAAAGTCTGGAAACTTATTTTATGATCTTCGTATTTATAGGTTTTATTGTGTTTTAACTCCGTTATTTCCGTGTTTAGATCTAGACTGATTTTTAGAGACTTTACTCGCGAGCTTTTCTTTAATGTGACTTTCACACATTTCCCTGATAAAACTGCTTTCGTAGATCGTCAGTGAATCTTCATATAGAATTAGTAGCCTTTCTAAATAGTAATTATGTTTTTGCATATCGAAGCACCTATTTTATATATTCAAGTTAAAGTTTAAATTGTCCAGAGACAATTGGTGGGTAATTTGTTTTATATCAATATTCTGTGGTTTTAATTTCCATCATTATGATACTTCTTGCGAGTATTTTACACCAGCGTATGCTGATGGTCTTTCATTGAAATCTAAGTGACGGCAAGTTTCTCAAGTCTCAATGCCTCTTCTTAGTATTTTGGCCGATCTTAACAATACCATAGTTTGGGTGGCCACGATACATCATCCGATTTCCAATTCTTCCGGTTTGCTTTCCAATTCTTTGGAAGAGTTTAAAGCTCTCCAGTTACGATACTTATCACAATTAATTTCATGTTCCACAGCTTCCATTGTTCTCTCGCAAGGTCTAAGTAGTTGATTCTCTTTCCATTTTCTTTGATATAGAGATTAAGTCCTCTGCTTTTATCTCATAATTCCAGAGGATTTTATGCGTCTGTTTCTCCCGGACAGATTCTGTTTTGTGTAAGTACTATTTAGTTGTATGGTTAAATTTTCTTCCTTTCTTGACACATGTTATCTATGTCACCTCTCGGAAATAAATGTTTTTGCAAACTCATTAACTTTCTTTTCCACTGGTCCATTTGTCTGTGTTCTTCCTTTGTCCATTTTAAGAATAGTCACTCCTTGCAATATTTCAAAACTAGCGTTAACTGATAAACTTTCACAAGAGTTTTCTCGGGTCTTCAAGACTCTTCTGAGTATTCTAGCTCATCTGAGCAATGCTGCAAACTGTATAGTCTTAATTTCCAATTGGCTCACTCATTTTCCAAGCCTTTAGGTGCTGTTCTCAGCGTACCAACTTTCACTGGTATCACCATCGACCTCAAATTCTACAGCATGTTCAGTTCTCTAGCAATATCCAAGTATTTGTCTTTCTTTTCGTTTTCTTTTATTTTTACTCAGTGGTCGGCTGACGAAAAGTACTTTTTTTAAATTAACACAAGGTATTATCTATCGATCGTATGGAAATCAGACTTCACCGATAAAATGAAACGCAGTTTCTTCCAGGCAGCGATCGTATCGATATTGCTGTATGGATGCACTACTTGGACGCTAACTAAACGGCTGGATAAGAAGGTAGATAGCAATTACACAAGAATGCTGCGAGCAATATTGAACTAGTCCTGGCGGCAACACCCCACAAGGCACCAACTATACGGCCACCTGCCTCTCATCACGAAAACTATCCAAGTTAGACGAACCAGACATGCAGGACACTGCTGGAGAAGCAGGGACGAGCTCATAAGGGATGTACTCCTATGGACCCCCACATATAGTCAGGCAAAAGCAGGAATAACAGCACGAACATACATTCAGCAGCTCTGTGAGGATACGGGATTTAGTCCTGAAGACCTACCAGAGGCGATGAACGATAGGGAGAAGTGGCTAGAAAGGGTTGGGGATATCCATGCTAACGGCACGACATGATGATGATGATGATTATCTTCTGGCTAGATTTGAGGAATTAGTTTTTATTTCAAAGTCTCATTATTTTATGCTACACATTTTCTCGGATACATTCTGCTTGGTTCATAATATCAATAAATATAATCGACAAACGTTAATCTTTTGCTTGATTCCCAGTGCATCACTTTTCCTACCCAGTTTTGCCTAGTTTTATATTCCTTTTGAGCTAGCTGGCTGAATAAACTTATCATAGGATTATCTGTTTCATCACCATTTCCTCATAACCTATACTCGCTATTTTGTTGCAAATTATCAATTTTTGCTTCTATATAATTGGTGCATATGGAATTATTTCTTGTTGCTAGCAAAAGAGGTATACTTTCTCTCTAAACGTTTCCCTTTCTACCTGATCTATTTTGTATTCTTTATTATTATTATTATTATTATTATTGATATTATTTTTAACCGCCTCATTGTCCTTGTGGGTAGAGTGTTCGTCAATGGTCTGGGAGACTGGGGTTCAATCCCGGGTCGAATCATGCCAGCTTACTTATTATTAGTTGTTGTAATAATTTTTCAAAAAAGCCCCCAAAAACAAATGGAAACTAAGAATGAAAATCAAATTTATGGACACTTTTTTTGATAAAAATAACTTTTGGCCAAAGCAATTGAACACTTTAAATTCTTAAACGTGAAAATTAAATAATCCTATTCAACCAGTTAGTACGTTTACCTACTTTTTAACACTTTATAAGAAGGGTCCTGTCTTTATACTCATCTGATTATTAAGGGTACGCAGTATTGCAACATAGACTTTTTAATGCTACTTAAAAGCTCGAAAATCACTCTACCTAATCTTACCGTAATATCATTATCAAACGTCAAATAATTGCATCGTTAAAGAGGTTTCGGTAGTTACTGCCACTAAATATTCGATGCAACTCTGATAATATTCCAAAGAGACGTACAACTAGACCAAAATTTTAGACAAGAATTCAGGTATTTTTTGATGAGAGAATGGTCAAATAAGGTATTACGAATTAGACTTAACAATTAGCCGTGTATCCATCAGGAGCAGTCTATCTATAAAAAAAAGGCTTCCCAAACGGTGGCTCCTTCAATGCTGAACGGTTGCGATAATAAGGAGACTTGCTGTCACTCAGACTCCAGTGAAAAACCACCGGCTAACGCAGATGTGAAAAGCTCTGTAATAATAATAATAATAATGATAATAATAATTACAAATCTGTCATTATGGATGGGAAAATATGAAGTTCTGGGATTTCCCTGGACTGAAGGAATCGGTCACTAGTTAAAACTTACAATATGTTGCAGTACGTTAACAAAAGTAAGTGGTGAAGAGTTGCTGATTGAGTGGGGTGCTGCGGCGAAATTCTCAATGGGAGAGCGAAAAATTAATTTGCTCACCCATACGGCCTCCTGACACGTATCGTAAAATGATAGGTGTGTACGGGGTAGTGATACATAATGCATTGAGCAGCTGGAAAATACGGTTAGAATGTCACTCAGTTTGAGTGACGTATGGTGTTCCCACGGGTCATTTGAATCCAATACAATGATTTGATTAAAACGCTTTTTTATAAGACTGTTACATTTTTACTGACAAAGTAAATTTATAAACAAAACGGAAAAGAGACGGAATCATGTTGTACAAGAAAACAATCAGGTTTATTTAACAACAGGCTGAGGCATGCATTTGTTCACCAGGAAAAGGAACTCTTTTAACTTCCTGTGCAACCGTCAAATATACGTCCATGTGAGTTTTGGTCGATTTCAAGTCTGTCTTTTTTGCTTCTCACTTATATCCCTTCTTCCGGTCCCTCTAATCCCACACTACACTGTCCACGGAATGCAACTCCCTCTATATCCTTCAAAGGGAATAACTTTGTTATTTTTTCGTTATTTCTTATCTCTAACAAAGATAACCCTGTTAATCAGAGAAATTGTTCATCAGTTTGACGAGAACAATAAATATTTTGAGATGTAATTTTCCATCTGTGATTCGCTGTTCGTGACCTGATAAGTAATCTAGATAAAAGGAACAAAATATGTATTCAAAAATATGGGGCTGGTTATGTATTGTTCCAAAAAGAGATGTTTCTTCCCCAAGATGAAACTCCATCCATCCCTCAGGAAAAAAGAGAAAGGATATGAATCATCATCAACGTAAGACATTAGAGATGATCAAAGCTCTCAGCCAAATAATAGAGCAGACGGCTATCTAACAGTGTGTACGTAGTTGCAGCGGTATCAATATGCAGAATTCAAATATTCACCATCTCTTTATGATCAGTAAACGTATAGTAAACGATCAGTGTTATTTTCAGTAGTTTTCTTTTACAAACTAAAATACAGAGAATCTGGTAAAGTAAAAATTGTTCAAAGCGGCCGTTGCAATCAGACGACGTGTCAGACTTTTTTTGTTCTTCTCATTGAAACTGATTTTGGCGTTTTTATTTGAGTAATCATTATCCCTTCCCGTTGATTCAGAACAAGATTAAAAAGGAAATTCATTCAATGCTATTCAGAAGAAATTATAATGAAATTATATCCATCTTCCGTTGATAATATCTACAACAAAAGCATCTAAAGATAAGGCCGCCTTGGGCAATGCTTAAAATTCAAACATTACATTACCAATCTCCGGCGTAATTGTTTCGGCTTAGAAAAAGACATTAATTTAGGAACATTTGCATACGTATAGCTATGTAAAGAAAAAAATGACTTATATATATATATATATATATAGATAGATAGATAGATAGATTGATATATATATATATATATATATAATTGAACACACACACACATATATATATATATATATATATATATATATATATATATATATATTACAGACAAGCTGAGTTACGAGGCGTTGGACAGAAGAAAAATAGAGAGGAGACAAAATCTTTTTTTAAAGTAACTGACATTTGTATTCATAATATAGTTTGCAAAATTTATAAAAATGAGAAATCAATATTGGTAAGGAGCAATCATAGCGCATCACCACTATCATCATCATCATCATCCAATCACGTTGACCCCACGGATTTCTCTGACTCATTCTCTGTCTCTCTGTCTTTCTCTCTCAATCTCTCTCTCTCTCAATCCGTCTCTATCATCCATCGCTCCTGGCAGTTCCTCCAAACACGATCCAGTGCCCGCATATATTCAACAAAAATAGCTTTGTAAATTTACACAAGGCTCTTCCCGTGTAGGATTCGAAAAAATATCAATTTTTAAACGAGTGTACAACAGGTTTCTATCGGCTCATTGGCCTATTGGGTAGAGTGTTCGCCAATGGTCCGGGAGACATGGGTTCAATCCCATGTCTCGTCATACCAAAGACTTTAAAAATGGTACGTGATAGCTCCTTGCTTAACACTCAGCAATATAAGGAAGGTATCAAGGGTGAAGTGGAGCAATCCAGGGAAAGGAGTAGCGCCCTCCCCTTCACCTCGTTGTAGTAGCTATTAAAAAGGGGGCCTTCTAGTTGCCTTTGACTGCGGTCGCCAACTTTACTTACTCTTCTCCAAAATCAGTTGCCATACCTAAAGCTTAAAGCACAGTCCACCCTACTATGGACTTATAGCTGGGTGGGAGGATAGTTGGATTCACAAGTGTTTTAGCATAATATGAAATGCAAACAGTAACATTCGGGATTTGAACTCGTGTCACCGACAACATCTCTTATGACGATAACCATGACGCAACGAGAGTGAAGGAGAAGTTTGAATATAAGGAACGTTCTAATTAGTGTGGTTTGGTTTGATTTTTAAGAATATCAACCTTTGTTGGGTATTTAATGCGAATTTCTGTTTTTACATATATGTATTAAATATATGATTCGAAAACACAAAGTTATCTGATCAAAAAGTTCTATTTCACGTAATTCAGTTAAGCATAAATCATTAGTTTGCATACTGTTTAACAGTTCTATTTGACCCATTGATTGGACACTATCAAGTGCTACCTCTCTGGTCTAGAGTGAATTTTGGAGTGATGGCAATGATAGGGTACTGCGCTTTTCGAAAAGTTCCTGTATTACTGGACTCATACTCTCAGATTGTTTAATGTCATATTCAGGTCACTCTTTGGAGGAATCTTACTCCTCTGTAGAAATGCAATCGGTGTATTCTATAGCCAGAAATTTCATTCTTTACGTCGTCTAATCGTTAGAGATCTACTACTAACGGCAAAAGTTATGGAGTTAACTCGCTTAAAGTATATTCTCTTCATTTGTCTGTCATTAATTTTTTTCGGGGTATATTATCGGTTAGAGTAATTTACCCACGCATGCATGAACTCTCACTGTAATAAATCGCAGCTGGTACTTATCTTAGATAGAAGTCAATATTCTAGCTGACAGCCCAGACAGTCGGACCTAACACTATCGCTGGTAACCCTCTAATTTGTTTGGTTACGCCACCTTGTGCCCCGCGGGCTTGCAGGGTGCCGTTCGTTCTCGTCAAGTCCACCAGTTAATGCAGGGTCGACACGTATTAATAAATATTACAGATAACACTATCTCCCTAGCTGAACCACTAGGTGGGTTATCGGTGAATTATGAAAAGTCAACGCAGCTAACTGGCAAGCTTTCCCCCTCAGATACAAGGTCTTCGACAAATACAAAACTTCCACAACAAAAAAGGACTCTTAACTGCTGTGTTTGAGTCAACAAGATTAATAACAATATTCCTTTATTAAATAAAAGAAAGAAGCAAAGATAAACAATTCAGGTAAAAGCCAAGAGCGAGAAAGTCTTTCTTCTAAATGGCGGAAGTTGAAAATATAGTTCTTCAGCGTTAGACACGTTCCGCTTTACTTCAGACTTTGGGAATTAATGGCAGAGTCCGTGCTCCAAATCTCGAGTTTATCATTTGGGGAATATTCCCTCTTCTTTTCTCCTCTATCTTATCAAAGCTATTCTTTATATCTTTTATTCACGTCAGCATCAATATAGCAAGATAAATTTGAATATACTTCAATTATATGTTCACTTACTTGGGATTTTATAGATTTTTTCTCTTTTTCTCTCGTTCTGGGCTACGATAACACGTTGATAGAGAGATGCGCGTCTTATTTCAAATAAGACCAAGATTAATTATCCTCTCTTTCCTCGTGGAAAGTCTTTTCTCGTTTAACGAGGCTTACCATACCTCGGAGTGAGAATTCATTCAAAGGAGAAACTTGTTCTTTTCTCTCAGTGTTCTCTGCGCGGCATTATTTTGGAATTTGGGTTTCTTCCGTATCCCAAATTATGTGTCTTTACTCTCCGACTAAGAAACGGTAACTATTTAGTTTCAGTAGTTTTAAAAATTACCACGTGTTGGCTTTTGGGTGGTTTATTCCTCCACACTAATCATGGTCACAGGTCTGCCTCACTCCGCTGTCGCATATAGGGCTAATAGAGAATGGGGTTTTCTCATGCCCATGCCACCTTGTGCTAATAGGGAGGGTTGAAGATAAACGGCCTTTCCACTGATACTATTTTTGATTACTACTATAGTCGGCTGACGGTCAGCGTGTCGCACCTCCTTTCCTCATAACCCATTGAATGTATGCGGGTGTCATATTTCCTCGTCACAGTTTGTACTACTGTTCTTTGTTGATATATTTTTTTTTAACTCAGTTCATCTTTTTTGTCTTTATTTTCGGCTCCTAATAAGGCAACAACATTTTCTATTTTTAACGAATATTTCTTTGGGATTTAATTCTGATGCTTTGATGTCTTTCATGATCTACTGATAGGTTATCATTTTTTAAACATTCCATTTCTTTTATGTATGCAGTAGATTTTAGGTTGAGCTGAAAGTGAACAACCAACGTCTTTCGTCACATTCCACTGTGAAATGCTTTCTTCTCTTATTTTGACGATCTTTTCCATTGTTTCAATTGAAAGTTATTTTTGTTTGGTTTGGCGTTATGGCAAATCATTTATTGTAGTAATTTGATGCCAAATCTGGTTTATTCTTTTACATTAGATATGTTTTCTAAACCTAAGTCAACAAAGCTAATTAGTTCCAAGTATTGATATGTATCTCTAACAAGTCAAATAAATGGCAATCGTTTGTTTACACACCGTTAAATGATCAAACAAATCTATTTTAAACAATTCAATTTAGCATCAGTCATTTTTGGCAAACTGTTTAAATGTCACAGTTATATTGGACTCATAGATAGGACCCTATAAGGTGCTAACACTCCGTGCCAGAGTGGACGTGGGATCAATGGTAATGAAACGGTACTCAACGTTCCGCCAAAGCTCTTGGACTGGAGCCTTACCATCAGATTTTTAGTTTCCTATCAGGATATTCTTGGAGTATTATCTCTCAGCAGAGATGTAATCGGTATATTCCGTAACCCCAGCCAATTGGACTTGAATATTTTTTTTGAGCCATGCTTCTTTTTAATTAGGTATGCTAAACCGCTTATTGAGGTCTGTAATAACTGTAGACTTACTTCCGTATAAAGGGTTCTGCAGGTATTGTTTTAGAAATGCAACTTTACCCAGAGTTCTCAACTTGACCGTTCATAGCAACATTAATTTGCTCAAAACGGACTCGAGGCTAACTGTCATCGCCAGTCAATTTATCTCCAAACTAAAACCCCTTTTTGTTCTTGTTGTAGTACATGACTTTTTTTAAAATCATTGTATAATGAATAAATGTTATTTACAACTGTTAACAAGCGTTCCTGACGTATTGAAGCTGTTGACCAGCTAAGAGCACCGGTAAAGTTGGCTGTCTTCCGACCCACCCAGAACCGAGAGAAGTCCGAATCAGCTTTTCCCCAACTTCCCCGTGGGTCGAACAACGCCATGTGGACACAGAAATCTGGACAAGCAGATCCACCAGAAACTTCGACCTATAAGTGGCTCGCAGCGCGAGTATTGGTTCATTAATTTATATTCGATGAATCAGAATATCCAGAAATTACATTCCATGTTATTTGTTTATTTACAGCAAAATAAAAAAAAAGTTAACGTCCTCTTATGGTAAATAATTTCATAATTTTTACCAGATGTAGTTGTCTGACCTCTGACAGCCTTGTGCTGAGAAAATTACTACTTATCTGACCTGTACAAAATTTTTTTTTTTCGCCTTAAGTACCCCGAGACACACAATGAAGTAAACTGGGAAGTATAATCTCACGGATTTGTTGATCACTTGTTACTAGTTGATTCGTATGTTGAATACTTAAAATCATAAATCAGCGGATATTCGATCAAAGTTACCAACCAAAAAATAAAATCTCGTTATCTTAAGATGGACTTTATACAAAACTTTCAATATTGGCCAATTTCTCTTCACATCAACAAAACTTCCAATCTTTTGACTACAAATGTTAAACCCTAAAACTGATAAAATCCCAACTCTTGTGAAATGATATACAATTCAAGCATGTAAAACAGTTTGTCACGTAAGCCAACTATTTTGTTTCTTTTAATATTTTCTTGAGTCATTTTTAGTTGTTTTCTTTCTTTTTCCACTGTTATTGTAATTATTATTGATTTGGATTTCTAATTTCCCCAAAATAGCAGACAATATTTTTCGTATTATTTTTAATGAAAACTAGATAGTTTTTCTCCCGGTTTATTGCTCGTTTTATTGACAATATTAAAATATTAATTAAAATATAATTGATTTGGAGAAACAAATTGAAGTATCGATTTTCTTTTCTTGAACATCAGTAAATAGGTTGTGTTTCAATTACTGATTTTTAGGAATCTCAAGAGACTCACATGATCTAATAAAATCATATAATCAGTCGTTGACATTGGGTATATTTCGATGTAATTAAAAGAAATGTCTTAAATATGCGTGTATCATTATTTGAAAACTACAACCTAACGTCATTTTGATGGACCTTCTCCATGATTTCCATTGTGAGTACTCATGTAAAAAACTTACTAGATTATCTACACTTATTTAAAACATTCTAGAAATTTTTCCAAATACAATTTGCGACGTTTCACAACCAAATTAGTTCTAAGCAATATATACATATATATATATATATAGAGAGAGAGAGAGAAAGCGAAAGAGAGAGAGAGAGAGAAAGTGAAAGAGAGAGAGAGAGAGAGAGAGGGGGAGACGCGCACGCACACACAAAGAAAGAGACAGAGACACCTGTGGTTTAATATTATTGCCGTAGGAAATAAACACGTTAATCAAAATCAAAATCATTGACGAAGTTGTTTACATTTCACATAGTACTATTAAATTTGGGAAAGGTAGTTATTCCACTGTTCTTCCACCAACTACAGGTAAATAGTAGGACAGAGAGAGTTCTTTAACCTTGGTATGTCAACCCGTCTGGAAGAAGAGAAATTCTGAAATTAACCCTGGCAAACTTCATCAAAACTTTTGACCTTGTTTCGCATTCTGCTCGAGTTGAGAATTTGGGTAAATGCATATATATATATATATATATATATATATATTATTTTCATAATGTTAGGAAGCAGGTTTTAGATTTTAAATTTAATAAGTATTGTTGTATAAATAATGAAAACGCTTATGAAAGATTATGAAGATTCAACTCTTGAAGATTAATTCTGGAAAGTCTTCCTGAATATCACACTTAAACATGACTGCCATCATGTCTGAAATACTTCCAGATTGCTGAAAGACTTTATGGGCTCCTACTGTGTATATATGAGTGTGTGTGTGTGTGTGTGTGTGTGTGTGTGTGTGTGTGTGTGTTCTCTGTCTGTCTCTCTCATACACATACACACGTATATATATATATATATATAGATTGATATATATAATGTTATTTGCTATATTCATTAGTTGAGTGCTCAATATCGGTGATAGAGTATATATTATTCTGAGAATACCGTATATTCGGAGTCCATGGCGTTTCGGAGCTGTCAGATTCTTTCCAATGCTTTTATCAGACACACCAAGACTTATGATCGCATAGGCGAGAAACTGACTGTCACTAAGCGACGATGTCTCCGTGTCCTCACTGTTTTAAATTTTATGCTTGTCGACTAATATATTAATACTTGAAAGTTTTCTTTGCTCTTCAAACAGTTTGCTGTACTATTTTTCTATTTTTAACCAGTTTGTTTTGAAAAGAGAGGATAAAAAAGAGACAAGAACTGAATAGAAAACTTCTCCCACCATTTTATGTACTAAGAATGGCAAGTTAGGAGCATTTATATACTTATCCGTCTTATTATAAGCACCTAAAGAGTTTGTTTAGCATTTTGGTGCACTTGTAACAGTTACCTACCTTTAAAAAAGAAAAAGAATTGAGTTAACAAAATTAACAAATCAATCGAAATTTCCGAATCGAATGTATCCAAATAACGTGGTCTATGCGAGAAGTGGAAACCTAAGCTATTCCTACACTTACCCAATTAAATTAAAATAGGTTGGTAATATTTACCAACCCCTCCGCTCGGGCAGGATATGACACAAGGTCAATTTTTAAGCGGAGTTTAACAGGTTTGAATTCAGAGTTTTCCTTCTCCTAGACTAGTTGCCTAACCATGGCTGAAGAACCTAGTCTGTCCTACTATTTACCCATAGCTGGAGGGATGGGTAAATTAAAATAGGTTGGTAGGACTTAACGTTAAAACTTATGAAAATTAAAGGGTAGAATATTTTTCTTCTGTAGAAAACATCACATTTTCTAGACCCTACAAGCGTAGCAGCGGAGATGTACAACTCTCTCACAATAAAATCATGATAAAAACGCAGAGGTTAAACTCCGAAATATTCGAACCTGCTACCTTTGTAATCTCTCAAATATCTTGTCTCGGCTAGCCTCTGGATACTAGTTTCTGGCGGAACAGCGTATTATCCGAGTGATACAAGGGGGTGTCCTCGTGGTG
The DNA here is from genome assembly GCA_963585895.1 of Sepioteuthis lessoniana. NCBI lineage: Eukaryota > Metazoa > Mollusca > Cephalopoda > Myopsida > Loliginidae > Sepioteuthis > Sepioteuthis lessoniana. The sequence continues at coordinate 78,173,551 of OY757919.1, forward strand.
TAATGGTTAAAGCGATGGACTGCGGAATCGTAGTACGCGAGTTCGTACTCCAGTCGCGCTATTATGTTCACTTTCGGGCAAATACCCTTGGGAAAGGTATGAACCCCCTTATCCTCCCAGCTATGGGTTAAATTGTACCACTACTGTTCTTCTAGGAGAATGGCTTTGGCATTAGATAACCTACAAAGGTTGATATGCCATTAAACAAAGGAACCGAACCGAACCGAGTGATACAAGCGTATTGCAGAAGAAACAATTGTATACAGGCTGGTGGATGTGAAGTAAGTACATAACAATCTATCGATGCATAATTTCCTACTCTTGTCTTCAGAATGACAAAAATGTAAAATTGTTTAATTATGAATTATGATAGCAGATTCTTTTTTTTTTAAATTTAAATAAATTATCTTAAATTCACACTATTAATACAATAAAATACAATATGTAGACAATGATCGAAATTCTTTGAATTTTGTGGGGTTTAAGACTTGCCAAATTTTAAATAAATTCAAATATGATAAAACTTGGCCGCAGTGATACAGAGTCTAGCGTGCTGGACTGCGATATCGTAGTATGAGATTTCGAATTCCAGTCTGAATCATTGTAACCAATTGCGTTGATATATGTGAGGAGTATAATTCTGTTAAGGGTGCCGGTGGATGTAGATGTTTGTTTGATAGTTTGGTTTTTATGGCATATCGACCTTTGTATGTTATTTGACGCCAAATTCATCTTAATATAAGTGATCAGTTTTATTTCAAACAATTCAGTCTAGCATATGTACGCAGTTTAATAGTCAAGAACATTTCTATTTCAAGCTATTCAGTTTAGTCAAAGAATTCTAATTGAAACAATTCAGTTTCGTATCAGTATAGTTTTACTCCACACACAGTTAAATGTTCAAACAATTTAGTTTAGCGCAAGTACAGTTTCAATGTCAAAAACAAATCTATTTCAAGAAATTCAGTTTAGCCTAAGTACGCAGTTTGACCCATAGATAGGACCCTATCAGGTGTTACCACTAAGGGACAGAGTGGACATAGGAGCGATGTCAATAAAATGGTACTTCGCATTCTCTAAAGTTCCAGCGTTACTGGAACCGCACCATCAGATTATTTAGTGTCACATACCAGGGCACTCGTTGGGGTGTTTACCTCTCTGTAGATGTTCAGGCGGTGTATTCTACAGCCTTAGCCGACTTGAGAAGGTGGATTTAGAATTCGGAGAAGCCTAAAATCATCCAACCAACAGGTCAACCAAAATATTGAAAAGATTCCTGGTGACTGGAGAAGACTTGCTGTCACTCAGACGACAGTGAAAGACCATTGATTAATGCTGATGTGAAACTGTCGCAATAATAATAATAATAATAATAATAATAATAGCCTAACCGAAATGAACTGCCAACGTCGGAAAATAGAAACACCATTCAATCTAACAATGCACAACCAAACAACCCATGGCAAGCACTAACACAAGAACAAAAGTAAACCTAGAAAATTTAAAGAGAATTATGAACAGGGAAAAGACTACCTTACCATCACTAAGAAACATAGAATAAAGAATAATTAAGACGGAAACGAAAAAATAAATCAAATACTACCTAAAATATCAACGATAATATAACCGAACTAAATGAACTAATCTATGCAAGGGCGAAATTAGTTTGTAAGAAAATTGGGATCCCCTATAAAAACGCAAAGAAAAAATTACAACCAGGATGGGAAATTCGACTGGAAACGCAGATAAAAAAACTACGAAAACAGAATAGAATATTAAAACAAAGGAAACACGGGGGAACATTTAGAGACAAAAAAGAAAAGGCGACACAAGAAAAAATTACAATACAACTTGAGGAAAAAAAAAAAATTACTGGCAAAAGAATTATGATTAAAGGGATATCGACAATGGGTAAATCAATACAGATAAAACAGGACATTCCAAAACGACAAACGGGAATTCAACCAACACGTGGGAGGAGATGACACGAAAACACACCAACAATCGGATGCAATGGAAACCGAACGATTTTGGACTAAAATATGGTAACAAAGAAAACAACGAAGAAGTTGAATGGATAATCAATATGAAAAAAGAATTAGTAAAGCTTGAAGAAGACCCGAAAGCGGAAATACACATCGATTTATTGAAAACAACACTAAAAAGTATTAAACTGGAAAACGCCAAGTCATGATGGAATACATTCACCGCCATTCACGACTGACTAGCACTGGAAATGAGCTGATGCCTACAAGGAACATATCTAACCGAATGCATGACCAAGGGGAAAACCACATTGATCCAGAAGGACCCAATCAAGGGAACCACTCCAAACTACAACACACTCATAACCTGCCTACCGATGATGTGGAAAATTATTTACAGCACAGACAAGGGAAGATATTTACTACTCGCTAACAAGCCGGGGATTGTTCCCCGGGGAACAGATACAATGCCCAAACGATCCAGAAGCATGGGAGAGTTACAGTTGCAAAATTGTGGACTTTACTGTGCCGGCTGACCACAGAATAAAACTGAAAAAGAGAAAAGAAGGATAAGTCTCATCAATAGAACAGATGCTGGTTTGTGCATATACCATTTGTTCGTATGGTCAAATTTAAATATCGTACATAACTCCTAGTGGATCGCCTTGCCCACCTAGTCGTGTCTAGTCTTATACTCCTTCTGTGCTAATTTGCTGCATTCGCTTATTATGAGATTGATCGTTTCGTGTCGATCACCATATAACCTACATTTCTATTTGTTTTTTGCGTCTTATCTATTCTCGCTTTTATGTGATAGATTCTTATGGCGTTGTATTTTGTTTCTACAAGAAGACGTTCGTTTTCTCTCCTAATATTTCCTTTTCTTAGCCACGTCCATGTTTTCTCGTGTGAGATATCGTTTATTAGTCATTTATAACGCCCGTTGTGTTATTTTTCTTCCCATTTCTGTTTTCTAGTTTTCGCCATTCTCTTGGTCGTCGTGTTGTCAGTATCCTTTCTTGTGGCTATAATCAGTCCTCCAATGTGCTTTTCTATGTAGTCCTCGAATCGTTGTATCGATGTGTCAACGCTCTCTTCAATGCTGGAAAGCGCCCTCTTTCTCCCTCGTTTCTTGATACATATAATCTGTCAACGTCATCTCTGGGATGTAATGACTTCTGCATGGCCATTAGTGTCCTTGTTTTTCGGTACGTTTGCCTAAGTTCTCTGGACCACTTCAAAAATGATCCCGAATATTTCACGAGGTGTAAAGCCCAGTATTTATTACTTTGATAAGTTTTCTGATACAAAGTTTTGTCTCGAGTAGCTTTCTGGTTCTCCTGATATACACTTTCTTTTTTCTTTCATCTCCACTTGTTTGATGATGTCATCCTCCAATATGCCCTAGTATTTCTAAGTTACCTTTTCATAGAGCGTTCCAATCTTGTCTTGTTTTGGCAGTTCCATTCCGTCTGTCAAGTGTCTTTTGCCGCTTTTCATTACTAGCATGGCACATTTTTCTATGCCAAATTCCATCCCTCTGTCCTGATTATATATTCTCACGGAGTGTATTAGTGTTTCCAGTTCTTTTTTATTTTTTGCAAATAATTTGATGTCGTCCATGTACATTGTGTGATGAATCTTTCCTGCGATTTACAAAGTTTTTATCTGGCAGTTCATTTTTTGAGTATGTGGTTAAGTGGCATCATGGCAATTATAATTCGTAACGTTGATAGTACATTCGCTTGAAATATACCTTGTTGGATCTTCGCTTCAGCTAAGATTCTCACTCCTGCTGTTAATTCCACTCTTCAGGTTTTCATGGCTTTCTCGATAATGTTTATGCCTTCATCTTATATTTTGTACATTTTGAGAGAGTTTATGATCCAGCATTGCGGAGCTATATCATATGCCTTTTCGTAGTCAGTTCAGGCCATAGCTAGATTTTTCTGTCTGGTCTTGCTCACGTAGAGGATGTGCTGGTCCATGTAGAAGAGCTCTCCCGTACTTCTGGAACGTTTGCCACATCTTTTCTGTTCTCCAGGGAACAGTCCGCTACTTATTAGCAAGTACTAAATATCTTCCCTTTTTTGTGCTATTAATATTTTCTACACCATTGGTAAGCAGGTTCTGGGTCTGTAGTTGTTTGGGGCGGCTTCTGTGAGTGGGGGGGGGTCCTTCTGGATCAGTGTAGTCTTTCCTTTGGTCATCTATTTGTGTACGTATGCTCCTTTTATTATTATTATTATTATTATTATTATTATTATTATTTTACTCATTTGAAAGTTATTTGCAATATCGATAGATGATGGTTTTCCACTGTAGTTTTAGTGTCAACAAATTCCCTTAATTTTCCAGGAATCTTCTCAGTATTCAAGCTGATATGTATCCGTTTGTTTTTCAAAATTACAGAGAATTTTGTGCGTCTTAATTTAGGACGGATTCTGGGTTGTACATATACCACTTGTTCGTATGGCCAAATTTAATGGAGATTTTGTAACTTTCTCAAGAGTATCAGTCCGAAAGTGAATGTAACAATGTGACTGAAGTTTGAGCTCGTTTACTATGTGGTCGTAGTCCAACGTTTAGTCACTACACAATGGAAATTCCTCCCGCCTAATAAATTGCATTTACCGTTTCGTTTGATGCTATTTTGGTAGATGCCTTTTCGGTAATAGGCATTTTACAATATACTGGCTAATCTGTATATTCGTTAAATATTATGAAAAATATAGAGTATGTTTTACTTTGCGATACAAATAAAATTAGATAAATTTCGTAATGGTGAATCCATTCTCAATTTTCAATGCTATCTTATTATTTGTCCAGGACTTTTCTTCAGACTGTGTAGCAAAGAACAACATCATAGGATATTGTCCTATTCTCACACCTTGCCAAGTCGGCTGGGGTTGTAGAATACACCGACTGCATCTCAGTAGACGGGGTAAGATCCCCCAACGAGTATTTTGGATATGACACAAAACAATCTGATTGTGTGGCTCCAGTAATGCTGGAGCTTTCAGGAATGCAGATTACCCCTTTATTGCCATAGCTCTCAGGTCAACTCTGCACCTAAGGGGTAGCACCTGATAGGGTCCTATCTATGGGTAAATAGAATTAAAATGCGTACTTAGGCTAAACTGAATTGCTTGAAATTGAACTGTTTGAATATTTAACTGTGTGCGGACAAAAACTATTCAGATACAAAACTGAATTGTTAGAATTACAACTGTCTGATTAAACTGAAGACCTTGAAATAGATTTGCTTTTGACAATTAAGCTGTGTGCTCATGCTAAACTGAATAGTTTGAAAGAGAACTGATTATTTGTATAAAAATGGATTTGGCATTGAATAACCTGAAAAGGTTGATATGCCATAAACCCCAAATAACCGAACAACTATTCTCACACCATGCTGCTACTGATGTTGCAGCTAATGATAATCGATTCTTGTCAAAAGATGGCCGCCTCTCCAGGGTAAACTTCTGCATAGCAGAGCAATGTAAGCGCAGATGACTCCTCAGGTCTGATTATCTGTTGCAGATTCGGTCATTTGTTTGACTTTTGAACAATCGCTTATGAGCTGCAGTATATGGAACATCCTAATGACCTTTTCCTTTATTTGGACAAACTACTAGATAATTCGCACTTATTGGTCAGGCGTTCTCTTAATGCCTCAGAGAAAGGATGTTGTACGCAGCTTGATTCTATGTACGTTTCTCCAGCTCGTGTGGGATTAAGAAAACCGGCTTTTGTTAGGAACACATGATTACAAATGTTACGGGTCAGGTCGCATTGTAGATCACTGGGTAACACCCCATAATCCTGCTTTTCGAAGGTTAGCGTTGAGATGAGAAATATCCACACATTGCTGTTAAAAATATTGCATCCGCTTCACGGATGGTTTTGCACCTTCATGAACTTTTAGATTCTTGTGACCACCTATTTTTGAAGCTATATTTTAAAACCTTTCACATTATTCCTGAGGAGATCTTTGAAATGTTTTGGCAGTCTATTTTCATACGCATACATAGTTATTATCACATCTATCTATCTATCCAGAAATAAACACGTACATTCATACACACTAAGACTTAAAGACACACACACACACACACACACACATGTATATATATATATATATATATATATATATATAAATACGTGGTGAATTCAATAAGTTTCCAGACTTTTTTGTACAGGCATTTAAAATTGTCGTAGACTCTTGAAAATACACTATGTTATTGCTATACATCTTATGAGATGACTGACCAATTTTTATGATTTCAGGTTTAAATGAACAGCTACAGTAGGAAATCGGAATACACCCTACTAAAACGTGATTGTCACAGCTGGTGAATTTCAAAAACGCAATCTGGACGTAAAGAACATTATGCAATACAATTGTGTTTTAAACTTGGAAAATATGCCACAGAAACGTACGGAATGCTTTTGACCGCTTTTGGACCATCTTGAATGAATCAAGCATCAGTTTTTGAGTAGAATAAGAGATTCAAGGAAGGCAGGGAGTCTGGGAGGGATGATGAGAGGTGTAGGAGGATTAAGGAAGTCAATACACTAGAGTTGATTTGCCAAAGGGTTAGGGTTACTATGTTGAGGATTTAAGGAGGTTCAGGAAGATATTCCTTGGGAAGAGGCCAGCATTCTTCAAATCGGGTCAGTGGTATTTCCACCAGGACAATGCACCAGTCCACAACTCCATCCAAGATGGACATCAAGACAGTTTCTCAGCCTCCCTATAGTCCAGACCTTGCTCCCTGTGACTTTTGCTTATTCCCTAAGCTCAGAGGCTGTCGTTATGAGACAACTGAGGAGATGAAAGAGGCTGTCACGAAGGTCATTGACACGTTCACACAAGAGGACTTCCATGGGACCTCCCAGATGTAGTTGTAACGGTACAACAAGTGCATTGCAGCCGGAGGAGATTACTTCGAAGGGGACTAGAGTTTCATGTGTGTACTATCAATAAAAGTGCCCATACGAAAAAAAGTCTGGAAACTTATTTTATGATCCTCTTATATGTATATAAACCCAACTTCTTAGCACGAGCAGGATGCAACACACGGATAGTTTAAAATGGTGTTTGACGAGTTTTAATTCGGATTTTTCATTGTCCTGGGCCGGTCGCCATGACAACATATAAGAGTCCACTCTGTCAAATATTAACCCAATACTGTAGGGAAAATACTTATATTCATACCTTCCCAAGCATATTAGCACTATGTGAAATGCAAGCAGCATCGTTTAGGATATATATATATATATATATATATATATAGAGAGAGAGAGAGACAGACAGACAGGCAGACAGACAATGGGAGAAAGAGAAAGAGAAAGAGAGAGATTAGTCAATTTGCATAATGGTTAGAATAATTGCTAATGGTCCAGAAATCCAGCGTTCAATCCCAGGTCGACTCATACCAAACTCTTATAAATGGTACTTGGTATCTCCTTGTTTAACACTCAGTTTTATAAGGTACAGATCAGGAGTAAGTGGAGCTGTCCAAGGAAAAGAGTAGCGCCCTCCCCTACGCCAAGGTCAAGTAGCTATGGGAAAGGGTCTCTTCGGGTCGCCCTCGACTACGGTTAACCACTTATTTAAAAAAAAATATATATGTGTATAACTCAATATAAGCAAGAGTGTGCGTGTGCTAACAGTGTGTTAAAATGTTTGTAGCATTCTTTTCTGAAGAACAAAGCCTTAATAGAGTTTAATTCATGGTTATATTGATTTGTTGGCGACCGCAGTCAAGGGTAAGCCGAAGGCTCCCTTTTCGATAGCTACTACACCAAGGTGTAGGGGAGGGCGCTACACCTTCCCTGGATTGCTCTACTTTACCCTTGATCCGAACCTTATAATGCTGAGTGTTAAGCAAGGAGGCATCAAGTACCATTTTTAAAGTCTTTGGTATGACTCGACCTGGGATTGAACCCAGGTCTCCCGGGCCATTGGCGAACACTCTAACCGCTAGGCCAATGTCCGGTAGATAAGATTAGAGACTCGGTGGAAGATAGACAATCTAGAATAGCCTGGCAAACAATAAATGAAGTGAGCAGAAGAAAGAACACAGCCAAAGCAAAACTTAAAGCAGCAAACCAATAAGAAAGAATAAAACTGTGGAAACAGCACTTCGAAAACTTACTTGGAAACCCACCAAAAACAACGCATGAACCAATCACCAGAATAATTAGCAAACAATTGGACATTAAACTAGGACCGTTCACACAAGAAGAACTCGACTCGGTTCTCAGAAAAATTAAAAATAGGAAAGCTGCAGGGCTGGACGAAATTCCCCCGGAAGTATGGAAGACCAGACAATTCGACGACATACTGCTCCGACACTGCAACGCAGTATACAATCAAAATCCGATAGATAGATGGATGAAGGGATGCATACTCCCCTTCCCTAAAACGGGGGACCTCGGATTAGCCAAAAACTACCGAGGCATAACACTTCCATCTATAGCTGCCAAAATCTACAATGCCCTACTACGAAACCGAATAGAACCCAAAATCGACAACATACTTAGAAAAAACCAAAATGGCTTCCGAAGAAATAGATCCACGACCTCACAAATATTAACCATCCGCAGAATCCTTGAAGGTGTACGGGCAAAGAACCTACAAGCGACATTAATATTTGTCGACTTTACCAAGGCTTTCGACTCCATTCACAGAGGAAAGATGGAACAAATCCTACTAGCGTACGGCATACCTAAAGAAACCGTAGCGGCAATAACGATTCTCTATAGAAACACTAAAGTAAAAGTACGATCACCGGATGGAGACACAGAATACTTTGACATTGTAGCAGGAGTACTACAAGGGGACACGCTGGCCCCGTACCTCTTTATCATTTGTCTAGACTAGGTACTTAGAACATCGATTGACAAAATCAAAGAGAATGGCTTCGAACTGACGAAGAAAAGATGCAGAAGATACCCCGCAACAACAATTACCGATGCCGACTACGCCGATGACATAGCAATACTGGCAAATACACCTGACCAAGCCGAAACACTTCTGCATAGTTTGGAACGAGCAGCAGCAAGCATAGGCCTCTATGTTAATGCACACAAAACAGAATATATGTGCTATAACCAAACGGGGGACATCTCCACTCTAGAAGGAACCCCACTTAAACTAGTAGACAAATTCACGTACCAAGGAAGCAGCGTCGAATCAACCGAAAAGGACATCGAAACGAGGTTAACGAAAGCATGGACAGCTATCAATAGGCTATCGATTATATGGAAATCAGACCTAACCGATAAAATGAAACGCAGTTTCTTCCAGGCAGCGGTCACATCGATACTGCTATATGGATGCACTACATGGACGCTAAAAAAACGACTGGAGAAGAAGCTAGATGGCAATTACACAAGAATGCTGCGTGCAATCCTGAACAAGTCCTGGCAGCAACACCCCACAAGACACCAACTGTACGGCCACCTGCCCCCTATCACGAAAACTATTCAAGTTAGACGAACCAGACATGCAGGACACTGCTGGAGAAGCAGAGATGAACTCATAAGAGATGTACTCTTATGGATCCCCACACATGGCCGCGCAAAAGCAGGACGACCAGCTCGAACGTACATTCAGCAGCTATGTGAGGATACAGGATGTTGTCCTGAAGACCTACCTAGGGCGATGAACGATAGGGAGGAGTGGCGAGAGAGGGTCAGGGATATCCGTGCTACCAGCGCGATATGATGATGATGATGATATTGATTTGCTTTAAGATACAGTTATACAGAACATCCATGTATGACAGTGTCGTCCGTGGTTTGTCTGCAAAGCGACTTCTGCCTTACCTTGAGTATTGTTAAGAAAAGTTTGGTCAATCAAAAATTTTAGTCGAAACCGAATTATCCACACAACAACAAAAAATCGTACTTGTTGATACTTTATTTTTTTAATCAATTTATTTATCGTAATGAGAGTGACACGTTTGATACTTCTATTTACAGTCTAAGTGAATAAAATCTAACTATGCTGTCAATATTCTCCTTAAAACCATCTACAGTGGACGGCAAGCGCACGTGTCACCTCCAACCAAGACTGGCAGAACACTCATTACAGTTCTGGGCCGCAACTACTCTTTTTAACACCTGGTTGCTTCCTTGAATAGATGGAATCCTGACATCATTGTATTAGTTGGAAAGAAAAAGACAAGACGACAGCAGGTTTTCGCCAAAGCCGTGTTAGCCACTATTTAACTCAACGAAGGAAAAATATTTATTTTATTTTTGTTTTGTTGTTTAAAGGCCTATCAACCGTCGTAGATTATTTAATACCGAGACCATCCCAGTACTAGAACAGCAGTAGTACTATGTAATCCATAGCTGGTGGAATAAAGGAGTACATAGCTTTACAAAGAGTATTATTCGAAAAGAGCCGAATATAGCCACTGAATGATTTTGTTTGGTTTGATTTTTGGCGTATCAACCAGTGTTAGTTATTTAATGCCAAATCCCGTTTTTACATATATTTAGATATATGATTTGAAAACGAACTTTGTAGATACACACAGTTAAAGGATCAAACAGTTCTATCAATAAAAATCCAAGTTAGCTTAAGTCAAAATTAAATGGTTCTCAGTATTGCTATGTATCACTAACATTTCAAATAAAGATTAGTAAAAATTACGCACTGTTAAATAATCAAACTTTTCTACATCTAATGCCATACGTTTGCACTCAGTTTAAATGTTAAATAGTTTTATTTTAACCATAGAAAGGAATCTATCAGGTGCTACCACTGCAGATCAGGGAGCGATGTCAATGAAAAGGTACTCCGTATTCCCCCAGGCTCCATCATTACTGGAGTCTCACCATCAGATTGTTTAATTTCATACCCAGAACACTCCTTGGGTGGGGGTCTTACCCCTCTGCAGAGTTGCAGTTGGTGTATTCTACAAGAATGATGGGAGTTTGAACTCGCTTCTTACATTCAGTTCAGTTCAGCTCGAAACCACTAAGGCATTGGTGACCCACAGCTGCTTACTATATTAAACACAGATTCTCACTGGTCTGTTTAACTCCTATTGAATATGAGGTTGTGATTTCCAAAAAAAGAGATTCGTTTCCCCAACATGGACCTTTCAGAAGTAAAATATTTCCCAAAAGAATATCATTGTCTATTTGGCCTATGACTGTATCTGTGCTGAAGAGGTGACTTTATAACGGACTCTTTTTATTTTTTGTTAGACATATTTTGGAGCAATAAAGCATACTCGTGTCGCTTAGAGTATGTATGTATATAGGCAATCCGTATACGTGTGCGAGTACAAACGTATCTGTACGGGTGTGTGAGCAAAGGCAAATGTTTTATTTATGTATGTACATGAATGTGTGCATTGTAGTATGAAAAGTTAAGTTAAACAACGTAGCAAGAGAAAATAGCAAGAGAAGGATATCTCGATATAGATGAAAGGGTTAAGTTTTTTCATGTTCGTAATAAAAATAAGTCATTTGCATAATTACGCACTGAGGTCAGTAGACAATGATATATTGATGGTGTATTTTATTTCTTATTGGTTCATGTTTTTTTTACCAGAAGTTAGAAACCCGTGTATTTAAGGAAGTAGTGAGGAGTTAAACGCGTTTGAAGTATTAATTGGGGGAGGTGATCCTCTTGGAATTATGGGAAATATTGCCTATTCTATCAAATGATATATACACACACAAACTAGAATATTTCCTGGAGTATATGACGCACAAAATTCTTATCAACTTTGAGATAGACACAGATTCCTTCATCCCGGCCAGACGACCAAACCAAGTGATGTTCAACAAAAGAGAGCTGGCCGAATTGTGGTCTTTACCGTTCCGGCAGGTCAAAGAAAAACAACTAAAGAAAAGGAAAGAGATACAAGAACTTTGACCTTGCTTGAGAACAAAAAATTACTATGGAACATGATGGTGACAGTGATACCAATTATAATTGGTGCACTTGAACAATCTCCAAAGACTTGAAAAATGGGCTGGAAAAGTTGGAAATCAGGGGACGAGCAGAAACCATTTAAACTACAGCAGATTACTGAGAGTGTCTTAGAGATTTGAGGATTCTTACTGTCACTCAGACTTAAGTGAAAGACCATAAGCTAAAACTAGTGTGAAAAACTTGCAAGGAGTAAAGATAATAAAAAATGCAATAACAACCGATTATGCTAAAGTGAAAATAGATAAGACACAACAGTATAGCAAGTGGGGAAAAAGACGAAACCATTCATCACAAAAAAGCGAATGAAGCAGACTAATGCACAAAAGAGTATAGAGCAAGGCACGACTGGATGGGAAGAGTTATCACTGGGAATTGTAAAAGAAATTAAAATTTGGTATGCTACCAAATGGTAAATTCATAAAATAGAATATGTCCTGGAGAATGGGACGCATACAATTCTCTAGGATTTTGAGGTACAAAAAGATCAGTTAATCTCAACCAGAAGACCAGACTTCGAGATAATTAACAACAGAGGAACTGCCGTATAGTTGTCTTTAATGTCCCTGCGGACTACAGAGAGAAAATCAAAGGAAATGGAAAGAGAGACAAGTACTTGGACTCTGCTAAAGAACTAGAAAAGATTAGAGTAACGATGAAACCAATTGAAATGTCTGCACAAAAGGCTTGGAAAAGAGACTGGTTGAGTCGGAAATCGATGGACAAATCACGACTATCCAAACTACAGCATTAGGATAAGCCAGAATACCGAGAAGAGGATATTTGCCATCAGTTAGACTCCAGTGAAAGACCATCAGCTTACGCCGAGTAAAAAACTCGAAATAATAATAATAATAATAATAATAATAATAATAGTAACTAAAGGATTATTAAAGGGCCTGGAGGACTTAGAAGTTGGCGGACAGGTAGAGACTATCCAAACGACAGCATTGCTGAGGACGGCCAGAATACTGAGACGAGTCCTGGAGACTTGAGGAGACTTGCTGTCACTCAAACTCCAGTGAAAACCATCAGCTAATACTGATGTGAAAAACTCTAGAAGAGTAAATAATAACAATAATAATAATAATAATAATAATAATAATAATAATAATAATAATAATTAACCCCCTGAATAGTGGTCTTTGCCGTACTGACAGACCAAAGAGTAAAATCAAGTACTTAGACATTGCCAGGAAACTAAAAAACTATGAAACGTGAGGGTGAGGGTAATACAAATTGTACAGTCACCAGAGGATTGGTACAGGGACCGGAAAACTTGGAAATAAGAAGAATAGAAGAGACCATCGGAACTACAGCATTATTAAGATCGACCAGACTATTGAGAAGAGCGCTAGATACTTTCTGTCACTCAAACACTTGTGGAATATCAGCAGCTAACGCTGGTTTGAGGAGTATAAACAAATGAATAAAAAATAGATAATAATAATAATAATAATAATCAGCACCTGTTCGAGAAAATGACACACATAAACTCCTTTGGGACTTTGAAATACACACAGATCACCTATTCTTGGCTAGAAGACTAGACCTCATGATAATCAACAAAATAAAAAGAGAATTTGCAAAATTGTCGACTTTGCTGTTCCGGCTGAACACAGAATAAAATTGAAAGAATATGAAAAGAAGGATCAGTACATCGACTTTGCTAGAGAATTGAAAAAGTTGTGGAACATGAAAGTGACGATCATACCAATTGAGATTGGTGCTTTTGGCACACTAACTAAAGGATTATCAAAGCGCCTTGAGAACATGGAAGTTGGCGGACGAGTGGAGACTACCCAAATGACAGCATTATTGAGAATGTCCAGAATACTGAGAAGAGTCCTGGAGACTTGAGGAGACTTACTGTCACTCAAACTTCAGTGAAAATCCATCAGAGTTAACTGATGTGAAAAACTCTAATGAAGAGGTAAAAGAAGAAATGTGTCTACTATTTTCTTCATGTTTCATCTAATTTTTATATTCATTCGAGATTTACTGGATTTTACTGGAGACAGCACTGATAGAAAATAATGGATATGCGTTGGTGAGTTCATAACTCACGTCCTTTGGGTGAAAAGAGGTCTCGTTGCTTTTATCTTTGAGTGTTGAAAGCATACTATTTAGCAGAAGAGTATATATATATATATATATATATATATATATATATATATATATATATATATATATAATTTTAAAACCTTCGTTTTCGTATTCCCTTGATCCTGTATTTTTTCTTTTTTTCTAATGTGGTAATATCTGTGTCATATTTTATTTATTTTCTTTTATTTTGTATGATGTTTTATCAACCCCTTTGTATCAATCTGGACTTAAAAAAAGAAAAGAAAAAGAAGCCCCATTTATCAGGTCAAAAAAGCAACAAGTCACTGTTTTGATTATATATTTTCACTTTGTTACAGAGAACCAGAGTTAGCTAGTATTTATTATTAGCATTCGTTTTGTTTCTTTGTTTAATGGCGTATCAACCTTCAAAGATTATTTAATGCGAAAGCCATCATTTTTGAAAAAAGTACTAGCGGCAGTATTTAACTAAAAGACGAGGGATAAGGGGATTCTTAACATTTCCAAGGGTACTTGTAAAAAAATGAATATTATAGTCACTCTGGAGTTCGAACTCACTTACAACGATGTCTCTCTCTCGCAAGTTATTCACTTCGTCATGGGGAATCACACTTCTAGCATTGTTTTTCTTTAAATGTAATACATTTTTCAGAAGTGATATAGATATTTTATTGGTACTGCTTGCAAATATTTTATGTCTCGATTCAGTCATGACTCTCTGTATGGAATATGCGTCTAATGTTGTTCTTGGAAGAGTTTCTTCTTATAAGAAAGGAATGTTTTTGGAAGTTTAAAGTTTCCTTTTCTTTTTACTTTTCTCTTTTTCTTTTTCTTTTTACATAAGAACATTAAATACAATCTTTTTCTTCGGTTGCATAATTTTGGGACATGAGTGTGTCCGATTTTCTGTCGACATTCTCTAACAGAGTTTTTTTTTATTTATTTATTTAACTTAAATAACTATCTGAGATCTTTTTTACGCGTCCCCAGATATATATATATATATATATATATATATATATATATATATATATATAACAGGGACATATTTTATTCAACTCCTGATGTATTTATTAATGACTGCCAGTATATGACTGTGTGCATAGGAACCGGAAAATCAAAATAGGTGGTCCTCGATGAATTGGCTTTTGGGAGAAAAGGCCCTAAATCTCACAATTATCAACTGCAGTCTGCAAAAGAAAATGTACGGGAATTAAGACCTGGCTTAATTATATTTCTTCTGCCTGTACTACTTAGTTTAAGGACCTTACGGATAATTTCAGTGACCTTACATGATTATCTGTAGCGCACAATTCATATCTAAAGAGTGACGCATCAACTAAGTACGCAGGAATTTAATGAATAAATAAATAAAATAAAGAGATAAATAAAACGTTTTAAAAACTGTTATATAGCGAACAGAGAATCACCCCAAAAAGATGTGGGAGAATTACATTCAAGTTATCAGAAAAAGGATTCATATTCGCATGAATTATTTAAAAAAATGTACTATCGAAAAAATAGCGTCGCCGAAGAAAGCGACATTGTATATTACTCTAAATTTTCCTTAGAAAATGTTTAAATATCGTATTCTATCAGAATCATAGCAAAGAAAAGCTGTCAAAAAGCCACTGGTAATAATTTGCTAAGACTTCTCCCTCCCATCTTAAACTCCAAATATATATATATATATATATATATGGTGGCATAAATACAAAGGTTTGAAGAATGTAGTCTTAGAAGGCTAAATGTTTGTGAAAACAGAATTATTATTCTTAGGTAGGCCCAATTAATATCTAAATTTGTTATTTGATTAATTTTTTTATGAATATTTAACAATAGTGTGTTTTTTAAAAGATATAGTCAATATAAAAAGCAACAAGCTTTATTATACTAAGTCTTTTTTCTGTATATATTTCTAAATATCGTTAACTATCAGAAAGATAAGAAAGGAAAACAAGGCCTGTTAAAAATGTATAGTTAATCTCAGACTTAGAAAAATACAAAGTGTTAGAATAAATCTTTTCTTCTGAGATGGAAATCTCAAATTATCAAAACCCAGCAAGCATTATCATGGATAAGTATAAACTTGTGACAATAAAATTCCTCAATCATTATCCTACCCCGGCTTGTCACTAAATAACAGTCTCCGAGGGAAAAGGGTATCATACGTGCCACACAAGACTATAACAATAAAAAGTATGATATGCAGCATTGGGGATATTAAGTTAAGGAGTTGAATTCAAAGACGAGTCTTCGGTTCGCTTCACAGGTGCTGAACGGAGATTTATTAATCAACAACCAAGAAAAAATACTTCATTTACTCCTCTATAAGTGTGGCATCTATTGATGAGAAAACAATTCTAATCCAAACCATAGTATTATAAGAATCTCATTTCCATATTTACCTACCTCTCCGCTCGGGTAGGATATGACACAAGGTCAATTTCTAAGCGGAGTTTAACAGGTTTGAATTCAGAGTTTTCCTTCTCATAGATTAGTTGCCTCACTAAGGCTGAAGAACCCAGTCTGCCCTACTATTTACCCATAGCTGGAGGGAGAATTGGATTCATACTTTTCCCAAGAGTATTAGTGCTATGTGAAATGCTATCAGGCTCGTCCATGATTTGAACTCGTGTCGCTGTGTCCATTTCCTACGACGATAACCATTACACCACGGGCATCTCATTTCAGGCGGGTAAAAAAGGGCTGAAGCTTAAGTTCAAAAAACCAGGAAGAGTCCAAACCAAACATTTGATTCAAAACATAAACATAAAAAACATTTAACATTGGGATTATCAACACAATAAACTGGCTACCTGAGCTGACATCATCTGCAGCGGAGATATCATATGCTTAGAAATATATTCAAATATATCAATCAGGAACTAGGATAATATGATTCCTGTAATATATGGTCATTTGTTTAGGCATCTGTGTGGAAAAAGACTCCGTCAATGCTGATATAGGAAGTGAAAGATTGCTTCTCAGTCGAAGTGCCTTAAAATCACTTGATAGCAGAGAGAGAATCCAACCAAGAACGATGTGTGCTTCATTTGATGGCAACTCCGACAAAAAACTTGTCTCTTGCGACAGTCCGATCAATGCTAGTGATGAATAGATATCATCACCTTCTACAATAAGGTATCTTCCATTGACAGACATACCTAAACCTAAGATCCTGATCATTAGTGTAGACATGAATACTCAAACAGACAGGAACGGAAATTATAAATTCTACTTGCACAACTCACCAAACAGAAATGCTGAATATTTCGCTGTTTTTTCCTCGAGAACAGACTTGTACGTCTAAACACCGAATTTCAAAAAAAGGAAAGAAAAATTATGAACTTACACCTATATATGTTTATGAATGGCAAGTAGAAAAAATGAGTGATATATCTGAAAATTTCAAATGCTGTTATTCTTCGTATAATCTTTTTTTAATAAGAAATAGTCAACACCTAGCTGTAATTTGGCAAGGTTTGTTTAATTGTAGCCCTAAGAGCGATGTATGATGCATTTGTTTACTGATAAGGCTTTGCAAGTCTACCTTCTAACAATTACACAATATGAGGTACCCTATAAATAAACATTCCCTAGGCTTAACTTGGGATACAATACCAGACGATAATGCACGTGGTAAGAATCTAACTCACCAGAAATAGGCAGGTGCTTCAGCTTGCTAACCATTATATTAAATAAATAACTACCGTGTTGCGATTTGATTCTAGGGTTTTAAGTAACCGGAAGTACCGGTTCCACTATTGTTGTCAATAAAACGAAGTTTTTCCATGTAGCGGTCGTGTCGACACTGCCATATGGATGCATCTCATTGACGCTAACTAAACGGCAATTGCACAAGAATGCAGCGGGCTGCGTTGAACAAGTCCTGGAGGCAACACCCCACAAAAACAGCAGCTGTACGGCCACCTGCAAACCATCACGAAAACTAACAAATTTAGGCAAAGAACACATGCAGAACACTGTTGGATAAGTAAGGACGAAATCATAATCGATGTACTCCTGTGGGCACCTTCATATGGACGGGCAAAGGCTGGACGTCCAGCTAGAATCTCAATTTAGCAGGTCTGTGCCGATACGAGATGTAGCGTGGAAGACCTCCCGGGAACGATGGACGATAGAGAAGAGTGGCGAGAGAGGGTCAAGGAGATCCGTGCTAGGAGCGCGACGTGATGATGAGGATGATTTTCTCTTAGGAGCTAATATATAATTGGACCTTGCTTTGATTTTAATACAGTTACCCTCCCGAGCAATTGTGATAACCATCCTATGGATTATAAAATAGTGTTAACTGTAGAAACTCATAATTGCATTGAAGCTGACTTTGCAGAGAACAGCCCATTTAGCTGCGGCTGAAGAATACACCGAATGAAGCTTTGGGGAATGCGGATTACCCTTTTATTGTTATCGCTACCAGGTCCACTCTGGCCCGAAGTGGTAGCACCTGATAAGGTCCGATGGATGGGTTAAATAGAACAGTATGACGTTTAACCTGAGTGCAAACAATCGATTTATGTTCGATTGAATTGTTTGAAAAAGATCTCTTTGATGGTTAACTGTGTGTAAATAAATAATTGATGTTCTCTTGAATTTTTAATGTAACATAGCAATACATGAAAGTATTTAACTTTCTGAACTTATATTTACAAATCATATATATCTGATATATATGTATAAACAGGATTCGGCTTTAAATAAACAAAAATGTTTGATATGCTATAAAATCATATCAAACCAAACCAAACCTACACTCAAGAAACCTTCAGGTTTAAAAAGCAAAATTGAAAAAACAACACACATACACAAACAGTTAATGATGTACTTAAAATGTGTCTCGGTAGCTTGTAAACATGATAACCAGCAACTTAATACAATTTGCTTAATACCTTCTCATTTGTCTGTGTGTCAACGTAAAGCTCAATAATAGAGATGTAGTAATCGAATTATTTCTTCCTAATAATAAAACTCAGAGCAATTTTTACCATATACGTTGTAAATTTTTTTAAAAATATCTACAGAGTCAGCTTATGGAATGAGTATGATACTGTAGTACCTTACATCCTCGCTTTCAGTTGAGCAAAACCGAATCTTTATCGTTTTGTTTAAACGTATAAAATAGATGTCTATGTTAAGAGTTATAACATCTTTTTCTCATGACTGACTTTCCTTTGACAGTAAAGATGTAGCACGAGAATTATAGAACATAGAAAATCATTAACGCTAACTGTTCGACAACGTCTAGTTAAGTATAATTACAGCTCTGTCTTTCTATATTGAACTTTTCATATTTTTTCGTCATATATTACGTATTTATCGACACTCTTTGCGCAAGTAGGCATGCTCATGAATATTTATTTATAAAACTGAAATCTTTCTAAACCAAAGACACGAGTATTTATAATATTTCGAGTACAATCCAAACGGATATCATTAGCGACTAATAATTAACACACTGAAGAGTATTAAAACTTTGTGACCAAAAGTATCACTCCAATAATGAAACCCCCCTATGCTATTTTATTTTCGGTTAAAGACCTGTAAAATGTTTGTCTTACTTAAAAAAATTTTATGTTGTAGAGTTTGGCAACAAATGATTCATTATATTATCCATTTTTATAATATAATTTTCTATGGGAAATAATACAACTCTGTTATTCATGATTTAGAAGATAAAAGTGTTTTATCAAAAGAATGGTAGAGGTGTTCTCATTTATGGACGATACATTCTGTAATCCTCTGAAGACCAATATATAATATAACATAGTCTGTTTAGGTATTTCATTTATAATACGATATAAAATATAAAAACATTGCTCTCGATGGATATTCGAGTGATAAATCTACTGGTTCCCCATTGATTTTTAAAATCCAGAAATGCCGAACCTCGAATTGTACTGAATATGTTAAGGACTTACACTTAGAGTACCGTGTTAAGAAAGATGAAGTCGTCGATTTTGACCTTAAACCATTTCCACTGTTAGATATATTCATAAATTGTTTGCATTCAACTTTTGAACTGACAATGGTCTTTATTTAAGTGACTTCTATAAAAGACTTTTCTGTAGAATAGGTAAGTAAAATAAAGTAGATTTAATTTTCGATAATTTTGATTGTTATCCACAAGTCCAAACGCGTGCAGATAAACACTGACACACACAGACAGACATACTTACGAAGTGTATAAGGATATTCTTCGAAGAAATAAATTCATAATGACAATTTAACCGGGTTTGAGTTTTTTTCTAAAAGGATTATATATATATATATATATATAAGAAAGATTTCAGTTTTATAAAGAAATATTCATGAGGAAGCCTACTCGAGCAGAGGTCGTTGATAAACACATAATATATGGCAGAAAAATATAAAAAGTTTAATATAAAAAGTCAGAAACGTAATTATACTTAACAAAACGTTGTCGACCAGTTAGCGTTCATTCTTTCCATGTTCAATATTTCCCATGCTGCATCTTTACAGTCATTGGAAAGCCACTCATGAAAAAAAGATGTTATAATTCTTAACATAGATATCTATTCTATACGTTTAAACAAAACAATAATGTAGCAAGCACACTCATACGTACGTATATGTATATATGTTTATATGTACCATACCCATGATGAAGATATGTGAAATGTACATAGAATGTTCATAACATATATATATAGAACATAGGAATCCCGAAACACGAAAAACACTTACGACTTCTTAGTTCAGGTACGAAACTTTTTATTACCTTTGAGTTTAAAGGTTTTTCCACATAAGGAGAGAGAGAGAGGCACAATCTTTCTATTCTGACTTTTCCATCTCCCCCCCCCCCGCATAATGTGCGGCGCCCGTGGCGCACAAATTCTTCTGACCTCAGCGAGCCCCGAAAGTCGACCCTTTCCGTTCGGACTCTAGTTCTCAACTCAGCTAACTCACTTTTTTCAAAATCCCCAAAATCCTCCGGGCGCGCTTCTGGTGCATGACGTCATGCACATCTCCTGGTCAAATTTTCTATCTGGGATTTTTATTTTGACATCTCCGAATGACACATCCTCCCCGTGCGCGCGTCAACACCTGTGCTCAAGTTTGCACCTAACTAACCCATGTGCTAAGCGAAAGGTTCTCAGCCTAACTAAACCCAAAGGTAGGATATATAAAACGAAATCCCTCGGTCATTATATTACATATACATGCATAAGTGTTAAATATTTGATCACCCCGATAAAAAAATAGGAATTTCTTTCAAGCTGTAGCTGAGTCAATAAAATTAAATTGCTGCATAACCTGGAATCTAACGAAAGGTTTGGATGAAAAAAAAAATTAGATAGTAACTACGACAGAAGGATGCTTCTATTATATAATTAAGGAATGATTTTTTATTTTAATCATTTTTTATTAATTATATTTCATCATTCAGTTTGGTTGGGCTTTGAACTATTTGGGTTAAGAGTTCAGGTGTGTAGTCAATTGGTGCAGTTTACGCTTGTGCACAAAGGATGTGACAATCACCATTGTCATAATAAACCTTAAACAGAATATAAGACTGGAGTGTGGATGACGTCATGCCCAGAATAGATGGGCTGAGAATTTGAGGATTTTGAAAATGAGTCAGTTGAAGGTTGACATTGGACCAAGTAGGCAGATAGTTGAGTTTTCTGCCATTGGGGCAGAGAATGGAGTTCTCTGCCATAGAGTTAAGTTTTCTACCGTTGCGGCGGCGGTTAAGTTTTGCAGGTCCCAAACAATGAAGATGAATCGAGATCAAAAACACAACGTGATGTGCCGAACGTTGGCGGTGTTGTTAGCATAGTATGATTGCGAAAGACCTTTAAGGATTGTGTCTCTCTCCTCGTGTCGAATAACCGAAGTCAAGAAATTAATAAACGGTTCGTACCTGAACAAAAGAGTCCGCCTGTGTTTTTGCATATGTATATATACTGTTGATA
This sequence comes from Sepioteuthis lessoniana, assembly GCA_963585895.1. NCBI lineage: Eukaryota > Metazoa > Mollusca > Cephalopoda > Myopsida > Loliginidae > Sepioteuthis > Sepioteuthis lessoniana. The sequence goes on from OY757919.1 coordinate 78,195,546, forward strand.
TTGATATCAATATTGATGGTTGTGAGTATACTACACTTCGAGCTGCTTTGAAGAAATACTTGAAAGAGCACCTTATAAAACTACAGTTCTTTGGTCACCTACATTCCTTCACACAAACCATCCCATTAATATGAGCAAAACATGCGGCACACTGCTGCAGCAGTAAGTGCAAACTCATGAGCAACGGTCTCTTATGGACTCCTACTCCTGGGTACACCAACATTGGCCAATGAACCAAAAAAATTACATTCACTAACTCTGTGCGGACACTGGATAACATCAGGATGGCTTAACTTGAGGGATCGGTTATAGGGACGAGTAAAATAGAGATTAAAAACCGATCCGTGCTATCAACACACATTGATGTTGATGATGGTGATATATGTGTGTGTATGTGTGTGCTTGCGTATGCGTGTGTGTGTGTGTGTGTGTGTATGTGTGTGTGGCATATTTAGTCATTAGTCTTCTCTCAATACATATTTTGTTAAGACCACTGACAGGGTTTATTTTTACAATGTTATTTTCTCTTGCCGTATTTGATGATTTGGCACATTTTTATATGAATTCTATTTATTGCAATATTTATTCACACACACACACACACATACACACACACACACATATATATATATATATATATATAGTTATTTTTTACATTTTTTTAACAGTATCATATAAAGTTTACTTATTTACAATATTTGTAATATTTATTTGTATATTCATAATATTTATTAGTTAAGATTTTATATAAATTACATTCATCACGATATTAGGTATAATCTTACATAGATACTCGTAAAGTTTTCTTCCCAACCACTTCCACTGTCAATATTGATTTTCTGCAGTTGAATCAAGATGTTAATTTTCCTCTAAAAAAGACTTAGTTTTATTATCGAAGACGTTTTTTTTATCAAAGGGATGTCATAGGGAGCTTTTGAATGTTAATAGTTTTCCTCGAGGGACTTATTATGTTAAATTTAAAACATCACATATACATATTGTGTACATTGAAATCAGAATAACCTTGTAAATTTAACATTTGGTTTCATTCATTTTTTGTTTAAAGGTATATCAATTTTTTTGCTTATTTAATGCCAAAATGCTATCCTTATAGAAGAACTGTAATGGTACTTTTTAACCGATACCTGGGAGATAAGGAGGCTCATAACTTTACAATGTATTCGTTTGAAAGTGAACGCGATAGCCCGACTGGAGTTCGAACTCGCTTACTTCGACGATGCAGTCTAGTACGTTGACAACTATCCCACAGAGACTCTCCGCAGTAAACTTAATTACAAAGCCAGTGTATATTGTTAATTAAAGCAAACATGAAAATTAACTTTGAGGTTCAAGGGTAAGCAAGTAATATATGTTGACTGAGTAAGGATTCATTTTTGTATAAATGTATTGAGGGCGGTGTACGATTCTGTGACTTGGTTAAGCCAAACTGTAGAAATTTATCAGGTCGTATTTATGGCATTATGTCCATTTTATTCCCATTATCTGTCGATTAGGATTCTATTTTGGTCAAAACTCGTCTGTCTGTCAGTCTCTCTGCCGGTCTGTTACCGTTTTTCTTTGACTGCTCGTTCCCCATTTGCAGCCAATCCAACCAATTGTTTGTCTGTCAAAATCGGTTTGTTTGCTTCTGATTTTCTAATCAATCTATATAGTTTTCTGGGTTACCCTTTTTACATCTTTTTAAATAATAATCTTGAACATGTTATATATTTCATCATTAATTTCGTGCATGTGCGCATGTGCACACATACACAGACACACGAGGCCACACAGAGTGGTTTTATCAAGTCATATATTTTCACACAAATGCATGCGCTTGTACACATACATGCATACATATAGAGTGAGTGCAGCTATATGTTAATATGTAAAAGGGAAAACTTCAGCTGTTTTGATAGAATAGACGTGACAGGTAATTACGAACACACACACCACACACATACACACACACACACACACACACATATATATATATATATATATATATATATATATATATATATATATATATATATATATATATATATATATATTTCACATTTCCGCTCATCTATCTAGCTAGCACGCTAGCTAGCTAGCTATATAATTTACTGGACGGAACGTTTTTCAGTATCAGCAGATTTAATAAAAACATTTATCAACATCAGTAGCTTTAATAAAAAATATTCATATATGTTTTACTTCATATTTGCATCGTCTTTCTCCCTTTCAATGTGTATATATATATATATATATATATATATATATCAATCTTTGTCTATATATATTTTTTCATGGCTTTTCATATTTTTGTTACACTTACAGCAAATTGTTTTGTTTTTCTTAAAAAATGTTTTTCTTTTCTCAAATAACAGCTGCTTCAATTCACATTATATTATGTTTCATGTAAACTTTCAAATTTTTTTTTTCCCACTTAATCTTTCATATGTTTAATTTTACTAATTCAGAAATATTTTTTAAAAAAGAATTTGATTTATTTCTGTTAAAGATTCAGCTGATGCTATTCTAAAAAATACTAATATCTTCAACTTTTCGGAAGCTTTAAAATATGAGATAATAATAATAATGTTCTGATTCTATTTTCAACATGTTTCCTATAAATTCTGACTGGAAATTCCACGATAATCACCGGCGTATATTCATTAGCGATAAAAGCGAAGAGTATTATGTTAACCAAGAAACTAAATAAAGGGTTGTTATAATAGAAAAAACGATTAACAATTACATCTTTTCAGATTACACAGAATTGATGAGTTCAAAGTGGAGCCCTTAGAATGATGCGGCCTATACAAAGGAAAAGTGAGAATGTACTGATCACATCAGTATCGAGAACGGTTAAAAACAGGGACGTGTACTGGAGAGTTGAGGAAACTTTTTGTCGCTTGATTGGTTTGGTTTCTTTGTTTAATTGCATATCAACCTTTGTAGGTTATTCAATACCAATGCCATTCCCCTAGAAGAACAGTTGTGGTACTATCTAACCAATATCTGGGAGGATAAGGGGGTTCATACCTTTCCCAAGGGTATTTGCCGAAAGTGAACGTAACAGCGCGACTGGAGTACGAACTCGCGTACTACGATTCCGCAGTCAATCGCTTTAACCATTACACTACGAGGACACCCCCTGTCGTCAATTGAATTTCAGAGAATAATATTGGTGTGAAAAACTTGCAAGGCGCCAAATAATAATAATAATAATAATAATAATATCAAAGCGAGAATAGATATGACTCAACAAAATAGCAAATGCAGGCTATGTGGTGAGAGATGAAACCATCAATTATATAATAAGCGAATGCAGAAAATTAGCACAGAGGGATTATAAGGTGAGACACGAATGGGCCGGCAAGGTGATTCATGGGGAAATGTGTAAGAAATTTAAATTCGACAATACTAACAAAGGGTATATTCACAACCCAGCACCTGTCTTAGAAAATGCCACGCATAAACACCTAATTATTGCCAGAAGACCAGACTTAATAATAATCAACCAAAAAAAGAGAAAATTGTCGACTTTTCTGTCCCGGCTGACCACAGAATAAAACTGAAAGAGTGTCAAAAGAAGGATAAGTACCTCGACCTTGCTAGAGAATTTAAAAAACTGTGGAACGTGTAGGTGACAATTATACCAATTGTAATTGGTGCGTTTGGAACAGTAACTAAAGGATTGCTATAGGGACAAGAGGACTTGGAAGTTGTCGGACGAGTGGAGACCATCCAAATGACAGCATTGTTGAGAACGGCCAGAATACTAAGAAGAGTTCTGGAGACTTGAGGAGACTTGCTTTCACTCAGACTCCAGTGAAAAACCATCGGCTAACGCTGATGTGAAATGCTCTAATGATTGAATATTAATAATAATAATAATAAAGCGAACACTATTAAACACGCGAAACTGAAATAAGAAATAAAAAAGAATACCTCAGGAGAACGAGAAAACTACCCAATACCAAACTACATAACAGAAATCTCATCAAACAGATAAATACTTGTGCTTTCCGTCTTGGAAGATGCTCGGGACCATTCTTAAAGTGGACCAAAGAAGAACTTAAACAAATCGACCAGAGAACAAATCATGAAGATGCATATGGCATTGCTTCCCAGAGATGAAATTGACAAACTGTATGTGCCAAGAAAAGGAGGAAGAGGTCTTGCTAGCATTCAAAATAGCGTCGGTACCCTGACTAGACAACTACATAAATAAAAGCGCAGAGGATGACTGATTCCTGCCACCAGAAACAGTACAGACAAAACATGCATCAACAGAACAAAAATCACTAGAAGAGAAAAATTGGAAGAAAAACAACTGTATGAATACTTAGGCAACAAACAAGCAAAATCTCACAAGCGAAAACTAAGTCATAACTAAGAAAGGGAATCTCATCTGATATCGGCACAAAACAATGCTATAAGGATTAACTATGTCTAAGCCAGAATGGACAAGACACAACAAAATAGCTGAAGTATATTATGTGGTCATTGAGATGAAACGATCAATCACATAATAAACGAATGCAGTAATTTAGTACAAATATTTGGTTGGTTGGTTGGTTGGTTGGAATTTTATAGCATATCAACCTTTCGGTGTATTAATTGCCAAATCAATTTTTATACAAATATGCTGTTCTATATTAAACAATTCAGTTTGCCATAAGTACAGAGTTTAATTGTCAAAAACATTTCTATTTGGAGCTATTCAGCGTTGTCAAACAGTTCTAATTCATACAATTCAATTTTGCATGATTAAGCAACTTAGTTCTATTTTATACATAAATAGGGCCCTATCAGGTGCTACCACACTAGGCTAGAGTGGATCTGGGAGCAATTGCAATGAAGAGGCTTTCTGCATTCCCCAAATCTCCAGCATCACTGGAACCTCACCATCAGATGTTTTAGTGTCATAACACTCGTTGGGGGGGTCTTACCCTTCTAAACAGATGCAGTAAGTGTATTCAATAGCTCCAGCCGACTGGGCAATTAGCACAAAGAGGGAATAAGACTAGACATTACTGGTATAGGCCAGGTGATCCACTGGGAATTGTGCCAGAATTTTAAAGGAGATTGACACGTTATCTATCTGTAGTTATTGGAAGCAGTTCCTTTTCGATTTATTTTTTTAATCAGGGTTGCCTTTCTTTTAGTCATCCATTTGGGTATATTTGCTTCTAAGCATCTACTCAGTTCAAGAACACCTCTGTCGGGAGGAAACGGGAATTTTTAAAACTAGAATCCATGTATACAATCATAGTGTAATATTACGGACGGGCGCTGTCGTTGAGAGCGCGCGAGTCCATAGGCTGTAGTCAATCAGTGGAGATGTCACGAGACAAATGCATGTGGGCAGAATGACCTGCAAAGTTAGACGTGATTTTAGAATAATCACAGATAAATTATCACGTGTTTCACGACAGTTTCACTGGTGATGTAGAACATTCGGGGATCTCTATATATATTTACAAGTCACTGGATGTTGGCAGAGTTGAAGGCAGCTTTCAAAACAGACGCGTCAAAGGTTCCGAGGCCCCGACCCGTCCTACCCAGTCTGCTACGACCCCCCCGTCAGGCGTGTGTCAACAGCCAGCTCTCAACGACACCCGCCGTCGCCACCAAGAGCATGGGAGAAGAAGAACGTAACGAAACGAACTTTCCGAGTTGCAACGATCGTAGCCCTAAGCGAATAATCAACGACTACTATATTTTCTTCCCTAACCTTCGAGTTTGAGTATTTCTTTTTCTGTGGACTCCTTTCTTTAAAACACAACACGTTCGTCCTATGTTACAATAGCGTTGTGTTTTCCTATTCGGTAGTTACTTGTGTTGGTCTTAGCGAATCAATATGCATTTCCGCATCCAGGCTTTCTTTGAGTCTTCGTTATTCTTTTTCCATGATTTTTATCCATGGAGCCTTTCTCTTATGTTCTTTCCTCTGCCATATTTTAGCCAAAAATAGTTTTACCTCATTTGCATCCGGTTATTGGTATGCCCTCGTCCATTCTCTTTGTTATTGGCAAAATTTCCCTTTTAATATTTTGGAAACTCCTATTTTAATTGTACTGCTTGACCCTGTCTTGGTATCTTTAAAATCTCCTTTCTTTCGTCAATTTCTTTAAATTTATCTCTTCAGGTTGTATTGTTATATATGTCTGCTGTTGTTTTTATCTTTACATTCCAACATAGTTTTGTATTTTTCCCCTTCCTTAAAACCTTCATTGATGTCGGAATTTCTTTACCTGTTTTTCTAGTTATTATCATCCTTATTATTGCTACGAAAGATAAAGGATAATGACTCAGAATCCAACAATACAAAAAAAAGAGTACAGTGAAAAACAGTGAAAGTAAATTTAAACAACAGATAAAAGGGAAAAATGAGAAGAATGATGTAAAAAGAATAGAAGAATGACCAGAAGACGAAATACACCATGAACCCAGAGGAGAAATACTCAAGACAAAACAAGACGGGATTCATGGATTTTGATTTAAATGTAATGAAGAATTTTATTCACAACAGATTCGTACCAATACTGCGCAAAGGCACACAACAAGCAAACATCACCAAATGGTCGACGAAAGTTAAAACTACCCTGTTCTTGAAGTATATCCTAAAAAAAAAAAGAAAAAGATTCTACCGCTAAACAACAATCAACCGATAACATACTTATTAATAAAGCGAAAAATCCTAAATGATTTGAAAATGGCTTTAGAATGGATGCTTTAAAGGAAATAATAATACGTGGATAAGAAAAGGAAACTTTAAGAGAGAAACAGAATCCCTCCTCATAGCAGCACAATACAACGCCATAAGAACCAATCATATCAAACCTAGAATAGATAAGACGCAAAAAAAAGTGGTGATCGAGACGAAGCAATCAATCACATAATAAGCAAATGCAGAAAATTAGCACTGAAGGAGTATAAGATGAGACATGACTTGGTCGGCAAGGTGATGCATTGGGAAATGTGCAAGAAATTAAATTCGACCATATAAATAAATGGTATATGCACTACCCATCAGTTGTTCTTGAGAATGACACACATAAACTCCTATGGGACTTTGACATCCAAAGGGATCACGTAATCTCGGCCAGAAGATCAAACCATATAATAATCAACAAAAAAAAAGAGAATGTTTAAGTTTGTTGACTTTGCTGTACTGGCTGACCACGGAATAAAATTGAAAGAATGTGAAAAGAAGAATTAATACCTCAGCCTTGATAGGGAATTGAAAAAACTATGGAACATGTGACAAATATACCAATTGTGATTGGTGCTTTTGGTACAGTAACAAAAGGATTACTTAAAGCACTTAGAACATAAGTGGGGACTATCAAAACTGCAGCACAATTGAGAACGGACAGAATACTGAGAAGAATGCTGGAGACTTGGGGAGACTTGCTGTCACTCAGGCTGCAGTGAAATACCATTTGTTAAAACTGATATGAAAAACTCTCAGTTAGTAAACAATAATAATAATGTCTTTTACTTAAAGAAACTTCCAAAAATTTTTAAACATCGATATATGAATGAATAAAAAAGTGAAAATGCTGTGAAATACAAAGGGTTAACAATATTTAAACAGTCATCAGCAAGACGTGTGAAAAGAATGTTGGAGTTAGCAAGAAACGTGTAATTTACTCACCAGCAAAAGGCACGAGATATCACTAGTGTGAAAAGTTACTGAGTGCAAATGAAATTACGAAGTGGGATTTCTTGGAAATACTGCATTGATATCATTATGTTAGTCTCGCGCAAGACGAAGACAGTGTGCTGTGCATCAATCAACTGCTGAAACGATACACATCGAAACACGTGCACTTATTTGAATGGATATTGCACGGAGGGCAATACTATTGGTTCGTGGCAAAAATAATTTTCGTTGTAATAAACTATTTCTTTTTCATGAATAATTTAATGTTGAAGTAATTTCAATCAACAGTATATTCCTCGTTATTTTGAATCAGGTTTTGCTATTTACCAAGTTACGAGTTCATTCGTTTCACTGAAAATTCATATGGTTTCGATCTCTAGAAAGTTTTCTCAAAAGATTTTATTGTGATCTTTAATTTTTTTTCTCATTCAGAGCATTTTATAAAGAAGGAAAAATATAGAAATCCCTTTGGGCAAGGTCTTGTCAATAGTGGATTGTGTAAAATAGACCAACCTAACTCCTACATTTTTTATTATGTGATTCTTGCGATATTAAAGAGAGAACAATATTTCTTCCAATGATGAAAGCAGGGTATTTTCTTGAAAGATTTTTCATGCACTCATTGCAGCAGTTAAGAATATAAGTGTCATTGAGGGTCTGATTGATATTTTAAAACTCCAAATGAAAAATACCACTGTGACCCTGCCATTCTCACAGCATAATCTTTCTTCCATGAAGCTTTGCCTTTGATATTGGCTGCAGAGATTCATCTTTAACAATCAAATACCTTTTAAGTTGATTATTTTTTATAAAAGTCCCGTTTTTCGTCACCAAAATTGTTGTATAGTGATCAATCATAATGAACGAACGAAACACTTCTTTATAAAGATATATCTCTCATTTTATTCTCGAAAGGGGCACACAGTTTGTTGTTAGTTGGAGAGATAGATGGAGAGACATATACTCAGAGAGAGGACTTCTTCTTGTTTCATATCCTCTTCCGGGAGCCAGGGGGTGCAAACGCTTGCACCCCCTTGCAAGTCGTCAAGTCAGAGACGACCTAACGACTCTGATCGGCTGCGTGTCTCTGGATCGACTCTCAATCCTCTAACCGCGTGGTTCTCATCACATGGTATCCTTCCGGTTACACAGCTGTTGGACATGACTGCCATGACGCATTGCCATCCTCCTGTTTACTAATCACAACGTGAGAGCTTGTCAAAGCATACGGGGTCACTAAGAACAAACCGAAAATCTATGTCATATGTTATATAACATAATGATATTATTGAAAAACGGATTATTTACGTGACTTGAAAGGATACTTCTCGCTGTGGATATGCGAGCTTCCTTATTCTTCTCACTTTAAGTACAAGTATGCCAAAGGCCAAGCTTGTTAAATTTTCTTATCTTTTTCAAGTGATGTAAGATTGTGAATTGTGGGGTGTTATTAATTCTTTAGTAGTTTTGTGTGGATTGCAAATATAAATACTTTCTTCAACATATTTACTAACCCCTCCGCTCGGGCAGGATATGACACAAAGTCAATTTTTAAGCGGACTTTAACAGGTTTCCTTCTCCTAGACTAGATGCCTCACCAAGGCTGAAGAAGCTAGTCTGCCCTACTATTTACCCATAGCTGGAGGGAGAATTATTGGATTCATACCTTTCCCAAGAGTATTAGTGCTATGTGACATGCAATCAGTATCGTGCAGGATTTGAATTTGTGTCGCTGTGTCCATTTTCTAAGACGATAACCATTACACCACGCATCTTCATCGAGGTCTGATGAACATCTTAGTCTAAGTCCTAATCTCAGTGACGTATCGCCCGAAGGAAACTTAGAAAACCAGTTTGTGTCTTGGCACTGAGAAATGAGACCTTAGCGATAAATACAAAAAATCCCCTTAACCCTTTCTGTAGCATGTTTGTTATTCTTAAACTCTTACAATATTACATGCCATATATGCACTTTGAGCTCCTCGATTTGAGGTTGTGTGTGATCATAGATTAAATTATAATGCACATTCATTCGTGATTGAAAGAAGAATTTCTGGTGAATACACTCTTTCATGATGTATTTTCTGCTGCGTTTCTAACATCGGAAGTTTGAAATAAGTAGTTACAACTTGCTTTTAAAAACCTTCAATTATCCATGACTCAAACTAATACTAACGTAGCCTCAGTGGCCGGAGGCCAGTGGCGCCAATGACCGTTAATTCTGGTGACCTCTTAACTGAAATTCACCGACCGTGATGTATTTACTGTAACAGTTACATTCCTTGGACGTGATGGTGCGTTTCTGGAGGTGGAGTCCCTGTGGCGTAATGGATAATGTATTGAACTGTGTCATCGTAGTAAGTGAGTTTAAACTCCGGTTGTTCAATTACGTTCAACTTTGGACTCATACCATTAGGAAAGGCATGAACTTCCTTATGTCTCTCGCCAATGGGTTAAATATTACCACAACTGTTCTTCCACAAAGACGATTTTGGCATTTTATCATATTTACCAACCCCTCCGCTCGGGCAGGATATGACACAAGATCAATTTTTGAGCGAAGTTTAACAGGTTTGAATTCAGAGTTTTCCTTCTATTAGAGTAGTTGCCGTACCAAGGCTGAAGAAGCTAGTCTGCCCTACTATTTACCCATAGCTGGAGGGAGAATAATTGGATTCATACCTTTCCCAAGGGTATTAGTGGTATGTGAAAATGCAATTAGTCTCGGATTTGAACTCGTGTCCCCGTGTCCATTTCCTACGACGGTAACCATTACACCACGAGGCATTTTATAATCTATGAAGTTTGATATTCAAGTAAAAAATAAACTGGATCCAAAAGCTTTTTAGAGGGCGTTTGATGTCACTGACTCCTTAAGTCTTTCGTCGGCAAACTAAAGATATGCATGTCCTAAACCCCTGAGGGTTTAAAACTCCCTCGCCATCTTTACCTGCTTTAGATAGACAGTCGAAGTAGATTAAAAGCAGGCCTGAGATTATTGTTACATAAATTCAGTATTTAGAATTACGTATAGCTTCTTTCTATTTCATTAATATACTATTTGGATGTAATAAATAAGAAATAACGCTACTGCTCAATTCATTTCAAATATCCAACTGACTACGAAAATTTGAGAGCGTGCTTGGGTTAAGAGACAATTGTTGTTCAGCATTTGGCATTATATGTAGCGCACATTATAATCAGTGGGATTATATTTATGCTATTTAATGATATTAAGAGAAAAGTAAAACAATCTTCTCACCAATGCCAATGATGAAACGGTCACCACCATCTTCTATAAGAAGCAATTATAATCGTCCGATACATTCCAAAACACAGCGTCCTGATCATCGGTGGAGACCTGAATGTTCATATAAGCAAAAAGGGAAGTAATAAATTCCGCTTATTGAATTCACCAAATAAAAATAGGTCATAACTAACAAATATTTCCACAAGAACAGGTTTATATTCCAAATCACTAAATTCAAAAAATCGACGGAAATTATGGATGATTACCCAAATAATTTTGAAACGCAGGAAGATTATATACTTAACAAGTACAAATGGAGTAAGAACATTTTCAACTTTGGAGCTTATTCCCCTTTCGAGGGTGTTTCTTCCGATCAAACAATCGTCTTAACAAAGATTGGCCAGAGTCTAGGCAGAACTAAAAAAAAATTAAAATTAAACTATCATAATATGACGGGACTTCTTTTGGTAATCGTTGATATAAGTAATCTATGTACGGTTACTGTAAAAAAGAAGCTTTTATACTTTTTAGGATATATCTGAAAGATATACTCCGAATGACGAATATGAAAACTTTCTGGCCAAACCAAAAACCAAACGAACAATTCCATATGTGTCAATAGCAGGTAAGGAAAAACTGCATATTCCATAAAAAAAACCCAAACAAATAACAATGCAAAGAAAATTAAGAAAGCCCTGTTAGAACTTAGACATACCATAAAGAACTCAGAATACCATATAGAACTCAGACATACCATAAAGAACAACTTACATTCAAGACCTAATCAATAAAATTAGAACTTCGGTAGAAGTTAGACAATACTGATTAGCATGACAGTAACTGAATCAAGCGGAAAGAAAAATAATCTCGAGAGTAAAAGCTTCCAGACAAGAAAAAAGACTTCAGAAGTAGAAGGAACATTTGAAGAATCTGCTCGTAAAACCCTCCTGAAAGAATTGATAAACCTACCAATTTTTAAAAATTGCCAACTAGACATCAAAGGAGAAATGTTTACAGAGGAAAATCTTGACGCAGTACTGAACAAAAATAAATGCAGAAAAGCTGCTGGATTCAACGAAATATTTCATGAATTATGTAAGAAAACAAAATTAGACGATGCACTTCGATTATGCAACGCAGTGTATTAACGAAAGATACTTAAGAAACAGGCAAATGGCTTCAACCCCATCTTTCCCAATAAAGGTTATCTGATAATCACTCAAAACAACACAGACATAGCACTTACTGCTAGAGTAACTAAGGTTTCTAAAACCATCCTTCTCGGTCGTATACGGTCTGAAGTCGAGAAAGTTCTTACGAAAAATCAGAATGGCTTTCGGAGAAATCAATCCCCATCACTGATTCAGACTCTCAGTCGAATAATCGAAGGAATAAGTGCAAAAAATCTGAAAGCCAATTTATTGTTTGTAGATTTTTCGAAAGCATTTAATTTCATACATATAGGAATAATGTAGCGAATACGACTAGCGTGAGATCTCTTCTCGAAAAGCTGTTACCACTAGACCGATGCTTTGCAGAAACATGAAAGCAAGTGTATACTGAAACGATATCAACATATGCCAAGCGAAGGCCTATTGTTGTTAGTCATATAGAAATCTAATCCCTCCAATAAAATAAAACATGGTTTCTTGCAAGCTGTGGCTGTTGTTGTATAGTATACTGTGTCGTTATTAACGTATGTATATAGAAATATAAGATTATATTTTTATTTTCGGCGATGATACTTGTGAGGAGCAGAAAAGCAATCGCAGAGAGTTCGCGCACATGGAGGAGCTGTCGGAAGACGGAAGAGCCAGTGAACAACTCTCACGTGACCTGCAGCAATTCCTCTTTTTCGTTAACCGTGGTTACGCCCACATCTCACTTCTTTGCTTTCCATCGGTTATGTTGTCTGCTTCCCATTGGCTACTTGCCGAAGCCCGGTTCTGTGGACGTATGCATCTGCCACTATCACCGAATTCAATCACGCCCACCGTTCAGGTGATTTTCCGATATCTTCGACTGGATGCTCATGTTTTCAACATCCACCGTATCCACAGCAACTGTGGGCATGGTGACATTTCAGCAATCACCTTATTGATATTATCCTTGAGCGGATGTAGCTGTGTCAACATCCTCTGATACACAACACCTGTGGACATGATGACATTTCGGTGATCACACCGGTCTTATCAATCTATCTGTCAACAACATCCGCTGTATTCACACCCGCAGGTCACGTTAATATATTACACTGTGTCAGTAGTACTGTATGGATTCACCCCCTTGACGCTAACGAACTAGATGGAGAAAATTGGTAGATGGGGACTACACCAGAATGCTATGCTGTGTTTTGAACAAATCCTGAAAGCAACATCCCACAAAAATAACTGTATAGCCTCTTAACTACCATCATAAAAAAAACATCCTGGTTAAACAACAAGATATGCATCCCACAGCTGGGGAAGCAAGTAGGAACTCGTTAAGTGGTGTTCTCTTCTGGACTCCTTAAGGAGTCTTGCCAGTATTGACTGTCAAGCATGGACTTCTATGTATCAACTCTATGAAGACACAAGATGAACTCTGAGGACCTGTCAAGAGTGATGTACATTAGGGACGGATGGTGAGAGAGAGTCAGGGAACACTGCGTTCTCAGAGTTGATGTTGATGATGATAATATGCATCGATTTGTGTGTGTGTTTGTGTGTGTGTGCACGCTCGTATGTTTGTATTGACAGTGATACCCAACGATTTTTGGGAGAAATATTTAAATCCAAATCTTTTGATCTAGCAATACTTATATATATATATATATATATATATATATAAATGCCTAAGAATGCAGAGCGATATCATGATACTATTAATTATAGAATAATATAGAACGGCGTGAAAATCACGTCTCTGACTTGCACCTGCCTGATCCTTATTTTAGTTTATATATATATATATATATATATATATATGTGTGTGTGTGTGTGTGTGTGTGTGTGTATTATTCGGTCCAGTTAAACCGGAGTCGGGAATAATTCCGTCAGGACAAAAAATCATTCAACTATGAACATTTAAATTTTCCTGGTAAAGAGCTGAATGTAACTAACCTCACAGAGCAATAATTTATTTAAGAAAAACAAAAACCGGTCACATTAGGGTTATAACTTTATTTCCATCCTGGTATGGGTATTGATATGAATCAATAACAACAAAAATAACAGGACTTCTTCAGATATAATGGATAAAATAATTCAGAATAGACTCAGGAAGGAAGGATGGGAGGGGGTAGAAGAAGGTTGAAAGGCTCCCCCCCATTTCGCCCACTTCCGGTTTTTAGGTCTTATTACCGGTTGGAATAATTGTAAATTAAATCTTTTTGATTTTCAAATTCTAAAAAACATTTCAAATTAAAACTCAAGATTTAATAATGATAATTTAGGGAAGTACAGCATTCCTTAATAACCTTACGTTAGGACACAGTAATACTTTTCTTAAATTAAATTTAAAATTTAAATTTTAAATTTTAAATTCAAAATTTATATCCGTTCCTATTAATTCAGTTACCCTTCCATTGAAAAGTACATACTCTTAGCTTTCTATTTTATTTTATTTTTTCATTTCACCTCAAATCTCAAATTAATCCTATATTTTGGTTAATTAAACATTATCAATGATAATTAGTCTATTGTTTAAATTTATTCCTATGTCTATATCTACTTATCAATTTACATCGCTTTGTTAATAATTTTTCAGGGTATTGGTATATCATTATTAGTAGTTTTTCTTCTAGGCGCAGATACATCTACTATCAAAGCATTTTGGGGTACAATTCCTTCACGATTATCAGGAGTAGACAAAAGAGGTGTGTTCTATGTCTCCACGTAGCTTAAAGAAATCAAGTGCATTCAGTGATCATTAAAAGGTTTTGAAGTTCTTTAGAATGGGTATTATCCCTTCAGTGTAATTACTCCGAGGCCAATTCTGACCCGAAATTGTTGTACCTGTTCTGGCCCTACCTTTTGTCCAAATATATCTGCTAAAAAACATAAAGCATATTTGATAGGAATACATGATTCAATATAACTTTGTACAAACAAATAAGTATTATGAAATACAATTTTCTCTGTAATATAGGAATAATTAAAACAATTTCAACGAATGGAAATTAATTGCCTTTCGTAGGGTTTCTTAGATATATAATTGTCTTCTTCTTCTTCTTCTTCTTCTTCTTCTTCTTATTATTATTATTATTATTATTATTATTATTATTATTGTAGGTTTTTCACATCAGCTAACGCTGATGGTTTCCAACTGGAGTTTGAGTAACAACAAGTCTCCTCAAGTCTCCATGAATCTTCTCAGTATTCTGACCGTTCTCAATAATGCTGTAGTTTGGATAGTCTCTACTCGTCCGCCAACTTCAAAGTCCTACAGTCCTTTCAGGAATCCTTTAGTTACTGTACCAAAAGAACCAATTACAATTGGTATAATTGTCACCTGCATGTTCCACAGTTTTTTTTAATTCCCTAGCAAGGTCGAGGTACTTATCCTTCTTTTCAAATTCTTTCAGTTTTATTCTGTGCTCAGCCGGGACAGCAAAGTCGACAATTTTGCAATGTCTCTTTTTTTTGTTGATTATTATTAGGTCTGGTCTTCTGGGCGAGATTCGGTGATCCGTGTAGTTTTCAAAGTCCCATAGGAGTTTATGTGTGCTATCTTCTAGGACAGGTGCTGGGTTGTGCATATACCATTTGCTGGTATGGTCAAATTTAGATTTCTTGCATATCTCCCAGTGTATCACCTTGCCGACCCAGTTGTGTCTAGCCTTATATTCCATTTCACATAGCACTAATACCCTTGGGAAAGGTATGAATCCAATTATTCTCGCTCCAGCTATGGGTAAATAGTAGGACAGACTAGGTTCTTCAGCCTTGATGAGGCAAGTAGTCTAGGAAAAGGAAAAACTCTGAATTCAAACCTATTAAAATCCGCTTAAAAATTGACCTTGTGTCATATCCTGCCCGAGCGGAGGGGTTGGTAAATATGTAGTCTTATATTCCTTCTGCGCTAATTTGCTACGTTCGCTTATTATATGATTGATGGTTTCATCTCTGTCACCGCCTTTTCACGCTGATTGTTTCTGACTGGAGTTCGAGTTGACTGTAATCTCCTCAAGTCTCCAGGATTTTCAGAATTAGACCGTTCTAAAATTCTCTTCCTCAATATTGGTTTATGCTTTAATATTTTCCTCTGCATGTTTTTGAAAGTATTATTCGATTAATTAAAATAATTTAATCTAATTTATTTTAGGAATATTTTATGAAGCCAGAATATTCAGCTATGAGATAAAAATTGTTTTGCCTCTTTTCTGTTGAAAGTTTATTTACTGCTAAATAAAAAAGTAAGTTGACTTTCTATGCTAGGAGTAGTAGTTCCACTGTTTCCGTAGCAAGGATCAATCTTCAGTGCGTGAATAGAAGTTGTGTCTCGGTGCCAAATATAAGCTTCCCATATATCCTTTAACATTTACTTCAAGTCACCGTGAAATTATTTTTCCCATCAATTACCTTAAGTTAAGGAGTGATGAACCGGCTCGAAACTTAGCTGGATCACCTCGCAATTTACATATTGAAAGGAAGTCAGGGTCTCCGCGCCAGAATTAGGAAAAGTTCGTTTTTTAGTTGTGATTATAAGCGAGCTAAGGTTGATGGTGAATTTTATTTTCACGGAGTATCATATACTTTTGGATTCCTACCATATTATGCTAAGTTTATCAACTGAATACTACAAAGCAGTCAGTAGAATCATCGCTAGGTTTCCCATAATTTCGGCCTTTGTCAAACATAATGTATTCCTATTTTTAATTTTTTTCTGAGCACATCGCGTGGTGTAATGTTTAACGCAATAGACTATCAGACAACTGTTTTTTTTCCAAGTCTTTAAGTATTATAGTTAGGGTTAACCGACCCATTTGTCTAGTGGATAGAATGCTCGCCAATCACCCGGGGGAACAGGGTTCAATCCCAGGTAGAGTCATACCAAAGACTCAAAAATGTTTCTTGATACCTCCTTGTTTAACACTTAGCATTATAAGGTACTTATCAAAGTTAAAGTGAAATAATCAAGGGAAAGAAGTAGCGTCCTCCACTACACCTCGGTGTAGTAGGTAATGAAAAGAAACCCTTCTGGTCGCCCTCGACTACGGTCAACAACCTTCTTTTATGATATACAAGAAATATACATTAACTTTTGATCCTGCTACGTACATCATCCAATTCAAGAAAGTATGGCCAAATGTAAGTTATATCTATGATTTAAAAAAAAAAGATGGATAAGAAACTATTTTCTCTCATTCCACTGCATAGAAATAGCCACTGGAATCTATCTATGTTTATATTTTTGTTTCACCTGGTGTAAGCTCATTTTTCCCACAAGCTTTTTGTATTTTTGTGTGTGTTTGCTATAAACTCGACGCAAATATTTTGTTTCAAAACATAAGTGAACTGGAACTATTTTCATTTTTAGTCTGTAAGAATCGGATACGAAGTGAACAAATATTACATTTAGGCTGGTACAGACACTAAAAATTACGTGCGTATTATACACCGAATACGTTTTTATTGACTTTTTCCAGGATTTCGTAGTCCAAATTTAGAGTTGCATACAGAAGTTCGTGTTATAGGCGAATGATGACGGTATTAGCAGTGTTCATCATTCTCATTATAAACCTCATAATTCTAGTTTTATACCAAAGTAAGTTACGCTAAGAAAATGATTGAATCAATGTGTATCTGAACTTCAACTTATACAGTGTGGTATTTGAAACCCAGTTATTTAATATATTCTGATTTACATTGTTTCCTGTTTTCTTGATTATTTGCTTTGTTTATCAATGGCAAAACAAACTGGATCTACAAAAGCAATAATTTTATATTTTACATAAGTTATTCAGTTCTTTTCTCGACGGAAACCCTTCGAATAATAACAGGTCATAGAACTGTTTACAAAAGCAAAGCATTATTTTGCGTTATTTCATGTTTATTTCACGTTGTTCTCTTCTTTTTTTTCCTGTTTCTCGCTGTTATATTTCGTTTTGCCCTCTTTCTCATTGTTTATCATTGTTTATCGCAGGTACACATTATAATAGTTGGAAAAATAATTAATTTTAAATATCATATGATCAAATTAGGAGTCTATCGTGACGTAATGGTCATTGTAATAAAAATGGACAAAATTATCCGAGTTCAAATTCTGAACCAGGCTGTTTGCATTTCACATAATGCTCATATCTTTATGAAAGGGATGAATTCACGAATTCTCCCTGCAGGCTGATTGGGCAGACTTGGCTTTTTAACCTTGCAACGGCAACAGGTCTAAGAGAAGGAAATCTCTAAATTCAAACCTGTTAAACTCCGCTTCAAATTTTTCATTTAGTCACGTGATCTTCGTACGGAGGGATTGGGTAAATATATATAAAAAAATAAACGGACTTTTTTTATTATAAAAATGACGGCAACCAATAACCAGTTGTCAGTACTTTGCTCTTTCTTATTTCTTTGGTTACGTTGCCACCTCCAGTATGGGTATACACCGTAGTTGACGGCTTGTAAAACGCACTTCCTTTGTTAAAAAATGGTAAGGCCAAGTGTCAGCTTTGTGTTACTTGCTAGATGAATTCAAAAATCTCTTTTGTAAACAAGGTGACCATAGTTTCTATACCACCAACGGTAATTACTTTCTACGCGGCATACTAAGATTGCCGCCCCGAAATAAGCAAGTTCATATCTAAGATAAGAATAACTGTGGTGCTTACCAGTACTTGCAGTAAAATACCACCAATTAGGATTAGTATTTTTTTAAATGCTAGTATTACAAAATACTTTAGGTCAGAAGTATCTGGAAATGGAAATGACTTGTGAAGACTTTGTCTAAACGTCTAAACTAGTAAACATCATTATTCTACTATATAAGTTGCTCATCTACACACACTGCTTCATTAAAATTTTAAAACTTTAACTAGTATTAAACATCTATATTATTTGATCACACAATCTATCTATCTATCTATCTATCTATGTGTTTGGTTTCTCTTTGTACTATTCCTTTTTTTCTCTAATTGTTTTCGTTTGTTTGTTTTCCCTTCTCTTTCTCGCTTTTCTTTTGCAACTCCCATTTTTCCTTGCTCTTTTTATTCTATCTCTTCTCGGTGTATTTTTCTTTCTTTAAATATTATTATGTTTCAATGTTCTTATTCTCCCACTATTTTCTTGCCTTTTTTAAAACTTCAATTCCCTTTTCTATGGTTTTAATGTATCTATTTAAGTTTTGTTTTATTTCCTGATATTTTTCTTTCTTTCTTTCTTTCTTTCTTTCTTTCTTTCTTTCTTTTTTTATTCTTTTTTCCTTCACTATTTTGTTTTTTTCCTGTTGCTTTCCAAAGCTTATTTTCTATCTGTCTATCTATCTATCTTTGAGCGACTGGAAAAGTAATGCCTCTTATTTATTACCAATAAAACAAAAATCTTCTGTTGAAATGGTCTGAGTATTTTTCAGTCTATCTATCTATCTACAATTCTGAAAAGAATTTAGCGCTAAAAGCTTTTAATCCATCGCATTATTTTTGTGCTCAATGTACAACGTGCAGAGCAATATCACACTATTTTTAAAGAATAAAATCGAATTAAAAAGGACTAAATACTCACGACTCAGAGTTTCACAACGTTGATCTTTAGGTGAGTTCGTATAATTTTTCCATGAATAATAAAACGTGGTTCCATTGCTGGTGGTTAATCTTAAAGCTATGACTCAATGATAAAAACGAGTGCTCTACTAAAATAGAAACTTAATACAAATTGGATTAAAATTTAAGAGTAAATATGTTCTTAATCAGTTAATTCAATGCAATGCAATACATAGAAAAATACAGAGAAGTATCATTATTTTCCAGAATAAAATAAAAAGATATAACAGGATAAAAACTCACGACTCAAAGTTTCAAGTTGTCGATCTTCAGATGAGTTTGTATTTTTCTACAGTGAGTATCCAAATCAAATGTTTGACTTTGAAAATCTTTTAGGGTCCTCATGTTCGTTTGGTTTGTTTAATGACATGTCAACCATAGTGGGTTATTCAATACCAAAACTACTCTTGTAAAGCAGCTCTGATACTATTTAACCAACTGCTGGGGTACATTTCTTGTGAATATTCATTTTTGACCAGCAAGGCACATTGCGCAACGGATATAAGAACTTGGTTAAAAGCGGTTCTTAGTAAAATCATCTGGAGGTTCCAGGTTCAATCCCAACTACTGGTAAATAACAAAGAATATTTACGATAGCTCAGTGGTTGTACCCGGTCATGTTTGACAGAACTAGAACAACCTCTCTTTAGGGATTAATTAAAGGGTTCGGTTCGAAGTTCCATGTGGACTATCGAGTTCGTCATGAAGCACAGGAAGAAGGCCGATGACGCATCAGTCGAAACTTTCTGAATATAACAATCAAGATTAAAATAATAGTCCGAATACTCCAAATGATACTTTTTTAAAAAACCGTTCAAATTGTTGCTGTATGAGATATAAATATAAAAGTTTAAATAAAAATGCTGTATTCTTTGTAAAAAGAAGCATTAACTTTTTTAACAGTGGTCCATCACTGTTAAAAAATCAGTGGGTTTACGGGTCATCTAGTATATTATATTTTCTTAGCTTTTCTTTTCATTTAAAAAATTTTAATGTCTTTTCAATTTATTCTTTGATTCTATTTGTTATCTGTCCGCATTTTGTCGACAACATTCGTTAACAATTCCCTTGTTTGATTCGATTATTACTTTGGCATCATTCACAGGTTTTCATGTATCTCTAATCACACAGACCCCATGACCCGACCTTACATTGAAATAGAGGTCAGCTTTGCATCAAGCTCATAATTCATTCTCTTTCATTCATACATTTTAGCAGTTTCCTTCCTTTCATTTTATTCTATATCTTAGGTAACCTTTCTTTCTTTCTTTCTTTCTTTTTGTTTATCTGTCTCTGTCTCTCTGTGCCTGTTTTTCTCTCTTCTTGTTTCTTAGTTTCTTTCTTCTTAGGCAATTTTCATTAATTCTATTCTTTTCCAAATGCTTCTTACCTTTTCCTGATTCATTCCTTCATTTTTTTTCTTTTTTGATTTACTTTTTATTTACTACCTGTTTATTTTTACTCCTATTTTCTTTATATTCAATGTGTCCTTCTTCACATATCATTGTAAATATTAAATCATATTTGCATTAATTTCTAATAAATCTTAACTGCTTTCAACTTTTCTGATTTCTTTCTTTTCCTTTCTCCGTTTTGTATTTATCACTTCGTTTCTTGATATTCTTTCCTCCTTGTTGTCTTTTTCTTACAACTCTTTTACACTTTCCCTTTCACTTTCCGCTTTCAGGTTCAAGCAGTCAACAAATGGGTTTCATTTCATTCATTTCTTTTTCCATCATTATGTACTTTTGATGTATAACTTCTCTTCCGTAATGACCTAACATCAACCCTGTTTGTTATCATGGCAGACAAAAGCCGAGACTGAATGGAGATATTCAGCCCAGACCCAAGGCCTACAACTCTAAGAAAAGGTTACTATAAAGGTGACTTGTGTGATATCTGCCGTAACCCCTTCAAACCTAATCTGTCATAACAACCCCTTCCATCAACGTCTGTGCATTATCTCAAATACCAATCCTTTCTTTCGAGGCGATAGGGACAGACAACTTTAGCATCAACCAATTTTAGAGTCCCTTTTCTAACTCTGGCCGACTTTTATAAGTCTGGATTGTTCTTTTCAGTATCGGGTCAATCATATAACTAACCTGATGCAGAATTAATACAGCCTGTCCCGTTAAAAACACATTGTAATCAAAAAGGAAAAAAAAGAGTTATAAAAAAACACAAAAAAAATGAGTCCCTATGACGACATATTTGGTTTGGTTATTAGAAATTGATTGTTTGATTAACTTTAATGGAGTGTCAGACTGTTCAGGATTAGTTTATGCCAAGAGCTTAGGCAACTGAATGCATTGTACATTTACATTTACAATTTTATGTAATTGTCTCATGAGATTTGACTTGGTTTGGTTTAATGGCATTCCAACAATTGTAGGTTATTTAATGCCAAATCCATTTTTATATATATAAACTTTTCTATTTCAAACAATTCAGTTTAGCATAAGCACACATTTTAAATTTCGAAAACAGTTCTATTTCAAACTATTCAGTTAAGTATAAGTACACTGTATAGTTCTATTTAAACCATAAATAGGAACCCATCAGGTGCTACCACTCCGAGCCAGACTCGACCTGGGAGTGCTGGCAATGAAGGGATACGCCACATTCCCTGAAGCTCACCATCAGATTGTTTAGAGTCATATCAAGACATTCATTGGGGAAGTCTTACCTCTCTGGAGAGATCAGTCTGTGTATTCTCCACCCCCTGCCGACATTCAATGTCTCTTAAGAGAGGATTTTTATACACAGTGATATAATAAAAATGTCCCTATCAAATACATATAAGTTGCAAGTCCAGTCGCCTGGGGCAGTATTATACACCGACTATATCTCTTCAGAGGAGTAACACCCTTGTTACGAGTGTTCTGGATATGGCATTAAACCCTCCGATAGCGTGGTTCAGGCCTTGGAGAATTAGAAAATGTTGATTACACTTTTATTGCCATTATTCCCTGCCAACTCAGACCCTGAGTGGTAGGAGCTGATACGATCCTTCCTATAGAACAAACTACGTGTGCAAACAAATGACTGATGTTTAATTGTGATTGTTATATAGCAATACATTAAACAGTTTAACTGTGTGCAAAAAAAAATTCAGGTCCGTTAAAGAACGTTATCTACGAAATGTGTTTATAAATCCTATATATATTTATTATACATGCATAAAGTTGATTTGGTATTAAATAACTGTTGTGGGAACCTTACCCATCTTACTATAAGGGACTCTTCTCACCGTTATTAGTACAGAGATTTCGCTGCCAGAAGGGCAGATCACTATTGGGGTTATACCAACAGTACGAGACTTCTTACCTTTTCTATGTAACTATCTTTCTTGTGTAATATAATCTGTTATCTAATATCCAAGTTTGCGTTTTCATTAGTGACCCTTTCCGGGGCCACAGAAATAACCTACAGTTGTATGGCCCGGGAGACCTGGGTTCAATCCCTGGTCGAGTCATACCAAAGACTCAAAAAATGGTACTTGATGCCTCCTTGTTAAAGACTCAGCATTATAAGGTACGGATCAAGGGTAAAGTGAAGCAATCCAGGGAAGGAGTAGCGCCCTCCCCTACACCTTGGTGTAGTAGCTATCGAAAAGGGAGCCTTCGGGTCACCCTCGACTAAAGGGAGACAACTTTACTTACTTACTATGGTACATGAATTTCTATGAAATAATAATTATTATCGGGATCTATAATATTGTTTCTATTGAATTAGCGTCATTCCCCAGTGTTTTATAGTTTCAAGTAATTAATAATAATCTGAGAGTCGTAAACAATGTTCAATTTGAGTGACTTTTTCACACAAATAATCAATAGATATATGGCATCAATATTCCTTTCCAAAAAAAAAAACAAACAAAAAAACATTTGTACACAACTGCAGTAATGATGTACAGTATTCCTTTTACCTTTTTATGGTGGTTTTATGCCTTAGCGTTAGACATCGCCATAATTCTTGACTCCTCTATTTTGTTTTGTCAGATAATAAAATCTCCGATTTTCGCACTGAATATGAATTAATCCAATCCCTCCGCCATGCGCAAGAAGTGACACAAGGTCAATTTTTAAGCGGATAAAAGATAGTTTAAATTCAGAGTATCCCTTCATGGCTGATTGCTTAATTAGTGGTAAAGAATCCATACTGTTTTATTATTTAACCATAAATGGGCTGAAGCAGATGGATTAATGCCTTTCCAAAGGTCATTAACGCAAAGTAAACAAAACTAAGCTGACTTAAAAAATTTTCTATGACGATAACCACTGTGCTAAGCACGCCTCCAGCCTATCTTTTCACTAACGTCCAGAATATCATCACATCTGCTGGTATCGTACTCGACCACCGACTTCCACGTATCTGTTCTTCTAAATATCACGTCTACCAACCTTCATGGGATATGACAATAATATTTGAGTCCTCACTACGTTTTTAATTCTACTGACCTGAGATTGCCAATTCTCTTTTACATGCATTTGTTACTTCTTCTCAAATGATCCCGTATCATTATCATATTATTTACATATCAGATTCACTGACTTGTTTTTCGATTTATTTTATGAAGGATCGAATTTTGTTTCCGTACACCAGAATAGGTGGTGTAGTCTTTGTATTGATGAGAATAATAGATTTGATTAACGTTTTTGTCACAAAAAACCCTCCTGTCTCCTCTCTCCAACTGTTTCAGTCGAATCATTATCTTAATTTCTTTCGTCATTCATATTGTGACCTAGTCTTATAGGGCAGCAGAATACGTCAACTCATCTCTGCAGAGGGATAATAATCCCCCCACTAGTGTCTTAGATATGACACTAAACAATCTGATGTTGAGACTCCAGTAATGCTGGAGCTCTGGGAAATGAAGAATACCCCTTCATTGCCATCGTTCCCAGGTCCACTCTGTCCCGGAGTGGTAGCACCTGATAGAGTTCTATCTATGGGTTAAATAGAACTAAACTGTGTAGTTATGCTAAACTGCATTGTTTGAGATAGAACTGTTTTTATGTATAAAAATGAATTTGGCATTAAATAACATACTTGGGTTGATATGCAATAAAATTAAACCAAACCAACTCATATATGTAGAATACTAAATCTCTGACATAAAAATTTTGCTGTTTAGTGTATCGTTGCAAAATCTGAGTGTAATAAATTTTCAACCTAATGTAATCCTTTTCACCGGCAGGTCAGGGGATTTCTGATATTCGGTTCAACTTCTGCCTCTCAACATCAAAAGAAGGTCAATCAAAGAAGTCGATATAGACCCCAGAAGGTGAATAGAATTTTGGCTGTGTGAATAAAAGCAGAGGGTTCATTAGGATGAATTTACTAACTTACATATTTTGAGTGAGAATATAAACTCACTTACAATTGTCTGCAAATAAATTTACTGTTATATGGCAGCACAAAATCCTACTGAATACAATTAGTCATTAAGCAGATCTATTTACGCAACGGATGATACCCTAACGATCAGGAGAAATCCAAGTCCTAGTTGACATGGGAGTAATAGCAATGAAGTAATACTTCACAATCCCAGGATCTCCAGAAATGCAGGCTCACCACCAGATTTCTGTGCAACTCACCACACACCTTTTTAAATGGTGTGACGGCTTAGCGTTATGCGGTGGATATAACCTGTATATTCTATGCCCGTGGTGTAATGGTTATCGTCGTAGGAAATGGACACGGTGACACGAGTTCAAATCCTGGTGTTATATTTTGACCTTCGGCCTGGACAAACATGCCATTCCAAAGATAGCGGATATGACACATCCCAATGGCCATTAATCGAAAGAAATCGCGCAGGTGAGCTCGGCTGATGATATGGGACAAGGTGAAGGTCCCACTGTGCCGCTACAGAGTGATGCACCGGAAGAGAGTGACCTGTGAACTGCATGACATTTATTTCCTCTTGATAACGATCAAACATGCCATTCCAAAGATTGAGTGGGCGATTGAGTGGGTGTTGAACTATTATATAATTCAGTCAAGACAAGAAGCCAGAAAGTTGGAGTCAGAGACGAGATGTGGTAGGGAAAGCCACACCACGCCGAAGGGGCCCTTGGAGCCCCAGATGAGTTGGGAACCAGAGAAGTTGCTGATAAGATGTAGTAGGGAAAGCCACTCCCGGCCGAAGGGGCCCTCAGGGCCCCCAGTAGTTTCGGAGACCCGTTGGTGACAGGATGGGGTAGAGAAAGCCAGCACTCAGCAGAAAGCTGAGCCTCCGGTCCTCTAGTTGAGCATCAGGAGAACGAGAAAAACACAACGCTGACGGCCATAAGAGTGGGGGTCAATATATTGCAGTTCTGTTCGGTCTCCAACTCCTTCTCACAGTAAAACCATGAGTAACCCTTTTCGAACCCTTACAATAAAGTGAGAGGTACATACATTTCTAAAGAAGTCTTCGCCCGTCTGTTTATTTATTGTGTAGTTACGATGCTGCATGTATATGCATGTGTATATGTATATGAGTATATAACACTGGACGAGACTGATCGCATTTCACATAGCACTAATCCAATTATTCTTCCTCCAGCTATGGGTAAATAGTAGGACAGACTGTGTTCTTCAGCCTTGGTGAGGCAACTAGTCCAGGAGAAGGAAAAACTCTAAATTCAAACCTGTTAAACTCCGCTTAAAAATTGACCTTGTGTCATATTCTGCCCGAGCGGTGGGGTTGGGTAAATATGATAACCTGTATATTCTAAAACCTTCTGACAGAGTAGAAGCGACCCGAAGGAGATGACAATTTCAAAAAGTGAAAGAGAAAAAAAGGAGTAAAAAGTACGATAAATCGGATGCAAGATCTTCACATTATCGAACGATAGAAAGAGAGACTTTCAGAAATATAGAGGAATATTCGTCATAATAAGAATGCTATATGATTCACTATTGTTAAAAGCCTTTAGTCTCCTAATATCGATTCATGATCATATATCTAACAAGTTGATAAGAACGTTTACAGCATTTTAGTGACAGAATCTTGTATTCATCTAAACGAATAGCACTATATTTCTCTCATTGTAAATGTTAATAGTCGAATTAATTGAATACGGTACTACCTTGAATGATGCATTTAAAAAAAATGTATTTGAGTTCAGTTGTTTTAATTTGTGCTGGTTTTGGAGAATTATGATTGTTTTTTTTTCAAAATGAAAATTTGCTTGAAGATAAGAAGAATCGAATGGTGAAGGGATTATTTTACTAAGAATTAAAGCATGTCGAACTCCAAACAATGTTTCTATTTTCTCATATTTACCCAACCCCTCCGCTCGGGCAGGATATGACACAAGGTCAATTTTTAAGCGGAGTTTATCAGGTTTTAATTCAGAGGTTTCTTTCTCTTAGACTGGTTGCCTCACCAAGGCTGAAGAACTCAGTCTGTCCTACTATTTACCCATTGCTGGAGGGAGAATAATTGGATTAATACCTTTCCCAAGGTATTAGTGCTATGTGAAATGCAATCAGTCCCGTCCAGGATTTGAACTCGAGTCGCCGTGTCCATTTCCTTCGACGATAACCATTACACCACGGGCATCTCTATTTTTCTTTTTTCTCTTCTAAACGTTTTAGGCATTGATCAAGATGGTGTCATCTAACAAAATGACAAGCTTTTTGAATTCATAGATCAACTCATATACATATGTAACAATATCTGGTCAAGTGAAATAAAATTTGAATTTTTCAAGCTGTAGCCATGTCAGAAATACTTTATGTTTACACAATCTAGTCTCTTACGAAACGTCTGGAGAAAAAAAAGTTAGTTAAAAACTACATAAGCTGTTTCAAACAAATCCTAGAGGCATCATACAACAAAATATTATCTGTAACGTCATTTACCTCTTATCTTACTGGTTCTGTCGGCTGGGGCTGTAGAACACACCGACTGCATCTCTGCAGAGGGGTAAGACTCCCCCAAAGAGTGTCCTGGATATGACACTAAATAATCTGATGTTGAGACCCCAGTAATACTTAGGCTTTGGTGAATACAGAGTACTCTTTTATCACCATCGCTTCCGAGAACACTCTGGGTCGGAGTGGTAGCACCTGATATGGTCCTATCTTTGGGTTAAATATTACTAAACTGTGGACTTATGCTAAACTGAATTATTTGAAATAGAACTGTTTTTGGACGATTGAACAGTGTATTTATGCTAAAGTGAATTGTTTGAAACAGAACTGTTTTAGGCATTAAAAATGCATACATATGCTAAACTTAATTCTTTGAAATAGAACTGTTTTTACATTCAGATTTGTGTAAACCAAAAAAACAAACTTTACTTATGCTAATCGGAATTATTAGAAATACGCCTGTTTATTTGCATAAAAATAGATTTGGCATTAAATAACCTACAATGGCTGATATGTCATTAAAGCCCAGCCAACCAATCAACCAACTATCCCCTCTCACAAACCATCTAAGATATGCTGAGTGTCACTGAATAAGCCAAGATGTATGCATAAACGACGTTTTCCGATGACACAGGATTACATAAGTGTTAGTCGTCCAGCAAAGATTTGCATCATTGCTTTATGTGGTCACTGGATGCATCTTACCTTGCGCGTTGCCCTATAGGATCAGTTGGCTCGATGAGTCAACCTGAAATGATCTGTCAACACACCTTGGTGAGGATGATCATGCTATCACTTATGAAGTGTAAGATTTTAATGTTTTTTTTTTTTTAATTAGAGGTTAGAACGAATTACACCGTAACTTATCATAAAAAGAACTTGTGGAAATAAGATGGAGAACATTGGAGCTGAAATGACTTACAGTCAAATCACGTGGAAAGCACCGGTTCCCACTTGATAACTGAAGCTAAGTAAAGATAATCCTTTTCATTGTTTTGAGTGTTAACCACTTCAACAGCAGAAGGCACTGTGATCATCCTGCGGGCTGTGAGTCATATCTTAACAAAGCTTAGTAAATAATAACAAAAATGATTAAATTGCAGAACAAATTAAAACCCCTATTCAATGTATCACTATCATTCACTTATAAAAACAAACAAAAAATTAAATCATTGAGTGTTGAAGAATCACCAGTAAATATAACCTACAATTTGAAAAAAATAAAAATATTAATTTTTTTCTAACTAAAGACGTCATGTATTATTTCTGGTAGAAGTACGGATATCAATAAACATTATTTATAACAAAAATCTATAGCATTGTAATTTCCTGACCAAAAAAAAAAAAAGTGTTTCGTTTGAAATATCCTGATTATATAGAATTTATTTCAGTTTGTATAGCTATGCATTCATATTCTTCGTGAGTGAGTTTCAATGCCATAAGTTTTTGTTAGAAATATATCAGTTTTGACTGTAGAATTTTTTTTACAAAATACTGGTATCTTTTATTTAGAAAAGAATTAACTTTTTTATGCAAAAATGATCGAGGTGAACTTATGAGCAATAATGTATTTGTTTAAAAGTCGACTTTTTAAACAGATTCATAGAAAATGAAAGGTATTTGAGGATCTAAAATTTCAAATATGAAATGCATTCAACACTTATAAAAGATTTGTTGGATTAAAAAATGTATTATGTATATCGTCATCCATTTAGAAGATGCTACATGTAAATCTCTCTCTCTCTCTCTCTCTCTCTCTCTCTCTCTCTCTCTCTGTATAAGAATGTTGCGAGCAATATTGAACAAGTCCTGGCGGCAACACCCCACAAGGAACCAACTATACGGCCACCTGCCTCCCATCACGGAAACTATCCAATTTAGACGAACCAGACATACACTGCT